>CM053785.1:998559032-999759032 GCA_028749045.1 Cupressus sempervirens | reverse complement strand
CACTCTAACAGTTTGGGTTTAGTATTAAGGTCTTCATTTTGTACCTGGTCCACTATATTGGATAACTGTTCCATAATTGGCTTGGTTTCATTAGGTACTTGCAAGTTGAATGCATCCAAAAAGACATCTTTTATCTCTATCAATGCTTGCCTTTGTTTATACTCATTTTTTAGTATCTCTTATTTCTTTTTCTTCTCCAGTGCCTCTTGCACTTCATTTATCTGATCTATATTCATGGTTTTATAATCATACCTAGGAATGACTATCTCTTCATCAAGAGTAGGGTCTCCATAGTGAAGTAGCCTTGAAAATTTAGTAGAGCTTGAGCCTGGGGCTGAAACTTGAAATGGTACTACTTAGGTGCTTGGTTGTTGTGTTGTTCTTATAGGGGTCCCCATTGTAGGAAAGTTTATCAATGTTTGTATTGCCTCTTTTTCTTTCTCCTTAGGGGTCTCCTCCTTTACTATTCTACCTTGATCAATTATTATGATCTAAGGTGGTGCACCTTGTCCTTATGCAGTAGGAATAGATGTATCCTTCTATCCTATTTGATCCTTTTCTTTCTCCTCAGTAGGTGTTGTGTCTAGTACTATGGAATCAACCCTAGTTGGTGTGTCTTGTGCAGCTTGCTCTTGGGGTTGTCCACTTGTAGTTGTTTGGATATGTGAAGGTGGTTCTTATGGATTCACTTTCTCCCTTGTGATCTTAGCCACAACTTTTTGTAGTTCTTCCACACTCACCAAGACTAGGATAGTACATAGTTGTAGGATATTTTTAAGGTCCTCTATAGTTAGTGGGTTTATGTTCTAACTAGAAGTGTTAGGAACATCTCGAACTATCACTATTTTTGTAGGTGTGGGAGTTACATGTGGAGGACTTGGTGGTGGAAATTGTGTGTCTTGCAAACTCTGATCTATCTATTGCTATTCAATAGTTGCCATGTCATCTTTTTGTGTCTCCTTCTCCACTGTAACATCTGCTTTATCCGTTTCTCCTTCATCTCCCTAATCATTCTCATCCTCTTCTTCTTCTCCATTGTTTCTCACTTCAAAGGGATCTTCTTGTCCTTCCTTTATAGTTGTGAGGCCATAGATCACTTTCCACATTAGAGTGGACTTCATTACAACATCCTCAATTTTATTTTGTAGTATATTGAAGGCTCTATACTTGGGTGCAAATTTTCTCCCATGCTTCTTATTTGCCTTACATATTTTCCCTTTAGTAAGTTTAGACATAACATGAGCCAATGTTGACTCTCTTATTTACTTTTCCATATTCATACAATAATGTCATTTATTCTCTATTATTGAATATAACTCCTTAGGCATTGTATTGTGTAGTTCAAGTGGAGCATTCTTGAACTTGGTCATCATAGTGTAAACTAATTCTTCCACTATGCTCTGTTCTTGTCTAGTTAACTTATTAAAATCAATACTTTTCAAGTTCGATAAATTTTCATTATCTCTTATATTGTTAATATATTCTCTAGATCAGACTTAGTGGTGTGACATACCACTCTAAATTGGCTGGTGTCATTTGATTCAGTCCTCTCTTCATCTGATTCAAGAGGTGCCACATATTTTCTTCTCTATTTCTTTTGGGCTGGTTCTTCTTGGTTAGTAGCCTTCTTCTTTTCCTATTCCTTAGCCAACTTTTTTGTAGCTCTTGTGTTTTCCCTTGTGGTGGGTTTTTCTGAGCTAGGTTTAGTTGTTTTCTTTCCTCTAGGCTGAGTTGCAAGCTATTTTTGTGCCTTTCTCTTCTTTTCCTTTGCCTTAGGTGTTTCCTTGGTTTTCTCCTCCTTAGCACCTTCTATTTCTTTAGCATCTTCACCCATGCCTTGGGTCAATGCAAGTGGCTCTTGGCCCTATTCTTCTTCTTTGTCATCTTCTTCTTCTTCTTATTCTGCTTTTGATGTGCCTTCACCAAATTTAGCCTTGAGCTTCTTCACCAACTTGTCCTTTTTCTTGAGGGTTATGTAGTCTTAAATTCCATGTCTACCTTGGATCTTACAACATCATAAGTGCCAAAGGGTTGGTAACTTTTATCATATTCTCTGCTAGCAATGATATTATTGCTACTGATGCCTCATCAATATTGATCTCATAACCAAGTGGCCTTAGCCATCTTACCCTTGGTACTACAACTTGAATGTATGTATAATCAATGTCCACTAAGAAACAAATTTCATTGATGTTCTGCTCAACTAATGAAATAGGTATCTATAGCCTCTATTTCATAGACTTCTTAAAATTTTCAAAGTAGCTGGTCATTATAGTCTCAAAATTTGCCCCCATTTGTTCTATGTATTCATTCACCTGGACTACTATAGACCTATTTTTCTTCCATCTTACCTTCCCAAAAGAAGGGAATTCATTCTATACATAGAAGAATAAGCATATCAAAATTGCTCCAAATTTGCATTGAGCTCCCTTTGTTCTTCTTATAGTTCCCAAATTTTCCATAATCTATTGTAGTTATAGTTTAGCTAGATCACAAGTATGATCCTTTTTGACAAGTTTGTAACCAACGTCTACTACAATACAGAGAACATTGTTTAGTCATCTTGTTTGGTAAAATTTGTGAGATATGACTCTAACTACAAATTCAACAAGAGGATCTCTAATTGTGTCTATTGTCATCCCTCTTGTGTTCCACTTAGCCCTCGTGTTCTTTTCAATTGCTTCTTTGGAATCATTCCTTAGGGTTTTAGGTCGTTCTAAGGTTGGATACCTTGTTACCCTATGAATAATCCTTTTTGATATTTTAACTAGCCCATCTTCTAACTACAAACATCCATGATGTATCTTACTGAGTACAATTCTAATCCATTCAATTTTAAAAATAATAGGAAAATCTAGGGCACGAGTTAAGCCCTTCCTCTCAACGATTTGGAACTCCTCCTTCAAAACTCCATTCTCACACAATTTTTCATATGCTTCCCTAATTTCCATGTCTCTAATAGCACCAATCTTACAATTATAGCATCTCCTAACATCTTGAACCATTACAACCTTAGGAGGAATTACATATAAACCTTCGACTGGGTCATTTTTGTATTCTACCTCAAGGATAGGTTTGAAGTCTAATTGCTTAACTTCATCACTCACTAACTAAACTTCAAATGAATCCTTTTCTTGTGGTTTCTTAGAGGTAGAGGCCATTTCTTCAAACTAGGGTTCCAATACAAAGAAATTTTATAACTGCATAGCTCGACATAAGTATAAATACCTTGAATTCAAAGAAGCTATGCTGAATCTATGTTGGAATCTTTACAAATGCTTCAAACTCTACTTGGAAATCATTTCTACACTTTTCTTGCTCTTACTCTATGTTCACAATGATAAAAAATGATCAAAAAATCAAACTAATACCCTTCAATACCTAGCATTAAATGCTTAGTGCTTATACAACTGTCCATTTGGCTCCTTAAGCATTTATGTTTCAGTCACCTTCCATGAATTTTCAGTTACTTGGCATACATTGGAGTTTCCCTCACTCAACATCCACCACTAACTCGACTCTTACTGATTTTGGCAAACAACTCAGCATATACTAGGAATTTACTCAACATCTGAGGAAAACTTTTCTTACTTGGAAACACCTGTGAAAATTTTGAAATTTTAACTTTACATCTCTATTCATGCTGATCTATCCTTTTCAGTACTTACTTGTCTTGGAACTGATATATGATAAAGCATTGAGTATCAATCCCACATACCTTCTTCTACTTAGTTGTATGAAATGTGACCACTTGACCTTTTAAGTGAAGTGATCCCTCCATTGGATGTGCTACCTCCATCTTTTCTTTTCCATGTTCTATTCATCTCTCCTTTAACATGCTCAACATCAATTTTACCTTTTCCTTTGTTGAACTCAGAGTTGGGTGCTTTTGACCTTGTTGAGCAATTCTTTCTAATGTGACCAGTCTTCAAACAACTGAAGCATATATTTTGGCTCAACCATCTACTGTAGCTTCCACTAAAATGTGTTCTTATTTAATTTTTAGGGATGTGTCCATACTCTTGATAGTAGTGACAGCTATGCCTAGTGTTGTAGTCCCAATTATAGGAATTTTCATTGTTTTTTCCCTTGTTTGATGACCATGTAGGCTTGGATCTACTTTCAAAAGATTTGTGTCCATACTTCTTGCAATTATAGAAATGACCTTCAAATCTTGGCATCTTGATGGTTCTCGTCCTGCAGTCATGTGCTTGATGACCTCACTTATTGCATTGGTGACAGTGACCCATTTTTTTAGGTTTGTCATGTTGGTTGGCATTCTTTCTCCTATACATATTAGAGGTATGTCCCTTTTACCACAAAAATGACATGTGGGTTTTGTGTTCTTACCTTTACTATTTCTTTCTTCTACAGTCTTGGACGACTCTCCTTCTTCAATGCTAGTGTATCCTAGTCTTGAAGTGTCATTGTTGGATATTGGTGATTTCAGTAGCTGTTCAAAGTACTTGATAGCTTCATTAGGTTTTTTGAAGCTTTCTACAATTTCCTTCTCTCTTTTCATGTCATTTTATAGTTTCTCATTTTGCATCTTCAGTGTGGAGATCTCAATGTCCTTGACATTCAGCTCATGATGGGTATTCATCATTTGGCTTAGGGTGTCTAACTGAATGTTGGAAACTCTTGCAAGTTCATTTGACTTATCCTCCAATCTATTGGCAAGATTTTTGTTGTCATCTTCTAGCATAGCTTTATCTTCAATGGCTCTCTTCTTTTGTTCAATCAATTCACAAAGCATTATGGCTTGTGATTCTTGTTCAATCTTGAGAATTCTAATCTCTTCTAATTGAGCTCTATTCTTCTCCATTAGGTCTACAATTTCTGCATCAAAATTCTTGGAATCTCCATTGGCAAACACTTTTGAGATGTCAATCTCCTTGTACTGTGTATCATTCTTAGCTATGGAAATTTCTTTTCTTCTCTTTAGGGATTTCCTCATTTCTTCCCTAGCTTCTTCCAGAGAATGTAGAATGAGATGTATCTCAATCTCCTAATTCTCTATAATATTTTGAAGCTTTTAGACCTCCATTTATGGATCTTATCTTCAAGTTGTGAGGCTTCTCCTATAAGAATTTGGTTTTGATACCAATTATTAGAATTTACAAGTGGGAAGATTTACTTTTGAGAGGGGGGGTGAATCAGAAGTAACAAACTTTAACCTATAATTTTTTTTGACAAAAATAAATACATGCATGTAATATATCTAATTATCATGAAAGTAAAGGCATGCACGAATATAGACAACACAGTATTTGATTACCTACAAACCCTCCAAAATGAGAACGTAAAACTAGGGTGGGGATGACACGCACAACTTATCATTACAACAATATGTAACTTGTCAAGGTTACAAAGTTTGACCATCATCAATGGTCTACCTTGTGAGAGGCTTGTCTTGTTAAAGGCTCTAACACACTGTTAAATGTGACCTTTCTAAAAGATTTACAAACACTCACTCAGAATGTCACCCTTTTAAAGGATTTACAATATGGCTATTAAACCAACCTATCATCATAGGATTTTCATTCTCCTAATACAATGGCTAGAAAGTATAGTAGAATGTGTTGACCTGATGACTTATAATCTTCAATTGTTGATTTTAGATCCTTGTTCTATCCAATTTGTTATGATCCTCCTTGATCTGATATGACTCGATTTGAAATGCTGATACTCTGTTCTAACCAACTTGATTCTGCAATGTTGTTCTTCTTCTTCTAAGTCTTTACACCCCTCTAAACTTTTCTAGCATTCTCTTCTTGCATTCCCATACCATTCCATTCTTCTGATTGGTTGCATGTTCTTTCAATTTTTTTGATTGGTTGCATGTTGATTGCATAGGGAATGAAATATATTCAATTTTATTTTTTAATCCTTCAAGATTCATCTTATGTAGGATAAAAAATGGTTTACATATTAGTTTGTGAGGGCACAAACTCTTATGTTGATTCTGTGTTACTCGACACTTATTGATTACTGATGCTCGACACATATAGGAGTTTTTTTCTACTCGACATCCATAGAAATCTATCTTGCTTGACACCTATAGTAGTTTTGTTTTGCTTGGCACATGTAGTTTACTCGACACATATACTAGCTTAGCATCTATTAGTCACTTGGCATCTAAATGACTTGGCACTTGATGAATTTTAGGCTCGACACATACTGTGACTCGACATCTATATTATACTTGTCATCAACTTAGAAATTTCTTAACTGTGTTGACACTTAATTGTCAAAACCAATCTAAGACCAACATTAAGATCCATCGATTTAAGGGATTTACCCTATTATAACTATTAGGAAACAATAGGTTAATTGATTTAGATGCATCATTCCTTTCCTGTTAGATTTAATATTCTCTTTGTACTCTAAATCTACTCTATGTTCAATATTCACACTCTACTTTGATCTCAAACCTAACACATTACAATACCTTGATTGAATTCATCCAACAATGTCACAGCTTCTTTCTAATAACCACCTTTTCCAATACTATGAATATTCCTTTATATAAGCATCAATTTTTCCTCTTAACTATTACCATCCATTCAAATTTCATTCTCGGTGCTCTCTCATTTCATTCATGTTACACATCTTTATTCCATAATATTTTTCCCTTGACCACATAAATTAGTATTAGGGTTTACATGCAATTTCTCCAAGAACAATCAAAATGTGTTTAATTAATTCCAAACTTCTTCTAGAATCTTCCTCACCTATTCATTTTGATTGCCAACTTCTACCTAAGTATTTCCTCATCCATTCTAGTATGTGACAATATCATCTAAATTCATCCTACTTCTTATAATTATTATTGATCCAAGATTGGTAACTCAATAACATAAATTGTTTATATTCTAACTCTATCTAATTTTGATAACCTTACTCTCTAGTCATCATTTTGAGTTTTGATCCTAACCTTAGTTCTTTATCATTATTTATATGTTATAGCTACAATCACACTACATAATTATCATTAAAAATTAATAACTATCATAATAACCTTTTGTTTTATGCCATTATCTCTACCAATCATTGGACTTAGTTGATTTTTGTTTTGTCGATCATCTCCACTACTTACCAATCATGTTCTTGACTTGTTGGTTATTATCTTCACTTTCCATGACTAGGTTTCTATTGATGATAACCAAATATTCTATTGCATTTGACCTCTTCACTAATATCTTTAGCATAACTCCAACAACTTACCATATTTGGATTGAGGAAAACATTGCAATCCCTATGTCAAATAGGCAAGGTGACTATAAATACCATCATTCTCAACCAAGAATAAAACTTCCCCTAACATTTTACACCTTCATTATCCTATGCTTTATATCATATTTATTCTCCCCTTTTATATTTTCACATATCCTTCTCCCCCTTTTATAAAAAATGATAAAGGTAATATCTTGACTTAATTAATTCATGTCTCTTCTCCTCCTTTGTGTGTTAACTATTGCATCTTGTCAAATAATTCCATGTAGTTTATCTTTGATAATTCAAAAGACATCTCCTAAGACTTATTCAAATGGTGCATGCCAGTTATTAGTCCATTCATATTTTTTGACAACTCTTCTGTAGAGTCTAATGCACACATGTTAGGTTTTTAAATAGAGACTAGAATCAAAAAACTCCCATAGATTGAAAAATAGAGGAGTTTGTACCTGATTGTCAAAATATGGGACCCAAAGAAAAAGGGGCCAAAATAGGGCTCAATCAAGGGCACAATGCACCCCTGATTGCTAGGTGCACAAACACTAAGGATAATCTAGGGACCCAAAAACATATCTTAAAATCCAAAAATCATGCCTAGATTTTAAGGAAACCCTATTTGAGTGCTAGGATTGGATTCCAAGTGGAAAGGTGGATGGAAATGAAGGACTTAGGCAAAAATAGATCCTACCTCAAATTCACCACCATAGAAATAAGATCTTTAAAGGAGACCTATTAGGTTTTACCCCAATTCCACCATGGAGAAAGGATAGAGAAGGGAGAAAGAAATGAAAGAGGAGGAGAACATGATGATCTCGCATTAAATAGGTGCTAAACCTTCATTAAATTGGAGTACTTCTAATTTAAGATGGTACAACTACATACCTTTTCTCATATGTCATTCAATGGCTTTAGCTTATCTATCACTCTATCCTTTGTCAAGGAATAGGTATTCATATGGGCATCATGTACAACACACCTATCAAACTACCATGACCTTCTCAATAAAATATGATATGCATTTATGGTATGATATCACATAGTACCTCATCTTGGTATCTTTCAATCTTGAAATTTACAAGGCACTATTCATTAACCATGACTTTTTGATCCTACACCTAGAAAATCTGATATGGATGTGGGTATCTCTCTCTTGAGCTTTAACTTTGTGACCATCTCCTCTAACACCAAACTATTAGTGTTTCTACTAAAAATAATCACATCACAACACTTATCCCCAAAATTGCACCTAGTACAAAACAAACTCCTCCTTTGTCTAGGTTCATTCTCACCACTCATCAAGCCTCTTATATTAACTAGGACTTCTCCTCTTTCAATATCTTCTAAATATGATGACTTTAAATGTTTACCTACTTGTACAACTCTTTTCTATCCATCAACTCTCCGATTTGTCCTTCCTTAGCATTAAGGAAATTCATAAGCTCTACAACCTTCTTCTCCATATAGTGAAGGAATATTCCACAAAAGCCTCCTCTTATTAGTCCTTGTCCTCTTCCTCTTCCTCTTTGATCCCTATTATTTTAAACATAAAAATGATTGAAATTATTTATCCTTTGATTCTGACTATTGATGGTGTCATCCTTCTTTTTTAATCTTTATTTTGACCTACATAAGAGCATTGAGTAGATCTTCCATCGTGACCCCTTCCACTTTGCCTACTCTAAAACTTCATGTTCAACTTTTTGTTTACTCTTAGAGAAAAATGGTATTCCTCTTCAATACTAGTCATTCCAACCAAACTCAACACCTAAATACTTAGCCTCAACCCATTAAGGTAATAGGGAGCTTTCTCCTTATTATCTTTTGCATGGCTTGTTCTTATCAAGACTCGATAGAACTCTCCTATATACTCCTAAATAGATCTTCCCACTTGCTTCAACCCTTTCATTTTGTTTTACAAATCAAGTTCATAATCATTGAGAATGAATTAATGCATTAACTTATTCTTTATTGAATGTCATCTTGTGATTTTATCCTTTCCTCTTCTATTTTTCTGTAATTGAATCTCGTGCCACCAAATCTTTGCATGACCCTTCAACCTAGCCTTCACAAACTTGACCTTATCAAGATCTTCAATATCTTCATACTCAAAATATTCATCTAATTCATTGATCTAGTTGATCAGTTCCTCTATGTTAGGATTTTACAAGAAAGTTTGGACTTCAATCTTGGGTCTTTTCCTAATCTTAGAAATGGTTCTGAAAAATCTTTCTTCCTCAAGTTTCCTAGCTTCTTCTTCTCCTTCTTGTTCATTGTTTCCTTCTTCTTTGAGTTCATCACATTCATCTCTTGTTTCAATGTCCACTCCTCCATGAATATTCTCTTACAATGCTTTCTCTTGTCTCCAAAGGGCTCTAAAATCCTTAGATGTCAAACCTTTGAATCTCCCACTACATTCCCTTCATGGTTTCATGCTTATCACTCAAACCCATAACCACAGTCTAGGTGAAAACTACCTCATAGTTGATAATTTTTCCACACACTTAGGAACTTGACTACTTTGATACCACTTGATGAGGGGTGCTCCCCTTAATACCAAAAACACATTATAGAAATAGAGAAACAAGAACAATGTGTGAGAATAGAAAATTAGCTTCTTATTATCTCCAAAAGCATGGAATTGAAATTTCTAGAAATGTAATATGCAAGCCACATGTACACTTTCCTTACAATATTATATAATTCATGGCTACTAATACCCACCTAAAACTACCCTAGACAACCCTACAAGCCTTCTTTATATAGGCAATTTTTCCACCACCCAAGAAGGTTCTAGAATTTTAACCCTAACCCTTGACATCGACTAACCCTACATTTTTTTTTTTTTCATAATTATTTCAATAGAGTCAGCACAAATAATTTAGTTTTTTAATTTTTAGGTACCCCAACTTTTGGAGACCATAACCTTTTCATCGTAGCTCTGATTAACTATGACAACCACTTTTTCAAAAATGACAGCTCTTGAGCTACACCACCCTGATAGTTCAAATGTTGTTAGTCAGGGTTCAACCTTATTTTAGATCCTCTCAATTCTTCAAAATTGAGTTTAAAGATTTTATACGAAGAATTCATGACAATTTAATCAATGCAAATGTTATTACAATGAAACTCAACTAGAAGGCTGATATATCTAAGAAAAACCTTCATGCATTAAATCAGAACATTCTAAGCTCATATGACCAACTTACTAAAAATAAGAAGTTTCCATAACTAGAAACTCTATACTCAAACAACACTTATTGAATAAGACTATATATATATATATATATATATATGGGTGATGCAAGATTGTCCTTACATTGTCCTTACACCTAGGATGCTCCTACAACAATTTTTCCACACATTGATAGCCTGAGTTTCAAGTTCCTTTTTAAGCTTGTAAATATCCATGGTCAACTTCTCATTGTCATTTATTAGTTCTGTGATTGCATCTTCCAATTCTTTATATTTAATGGATTCTAATAAATTATCAATAACCTATTTTCTTTTACTAAGCTCCTCAATTCCATCCTCTTTTCAAGTGAAATCTTTAGTTTATCCTTCAATTATTTGATTACCTTTTTTGCATCATCTAGTTGCTTTTCATACACCTTTCAATGTTTCCTATTAGAGATATTTTCCATAGAGGAACATAGATCTAATACAAATTATTAGTATTTAGTAGTACTGAGAGGACCGAGGTGAATCAGTACTGCAAGGTATCCTTCTAATTCAACTAATATTCCACAACCTTAATTGCTAATTCCAAAGCAAAAAACTAATAATAGATTTAATGAAGTACGAGTAAAGAACATCAAGCATACACCAAATCATCACACACAACATAATGATCTTTGTATATGGAAACCCTTGGCTAGAGGGAGAAAACCATGGTGAGATGAAACCCACAAGCCCTTCACCATAGTAAATTGGTTTACCATGTTAGGAGCTACATATACCATTTTTGAGGGTTCACCCTATTATGAATAATCTTGTACACTATTAGGAGTACAATAAGATTTATTAGGATCTACCTCAGTAGAGGATTTATAACATCTTCTAAATGTCCACCTTATTAAAGGATTTATAAAAACTAATTGGTTAAGTTACAACCACTTAAGGGACTTCCCCTGCTATAACTATTAGAAAAAAAAAAAATAATTGATCCGGGTGTAGCACTCCTTTTCTGCTAGATCCAACCTATCATGTGCACTCTAACTCTACTCTCTATTCAATATCTACACTTTGCTTCAATCTCAACCCTAACACACTACAACACCTTGACTAAATTCATCCAACAACATTACAACTTCCTTCTAACAAGAACCTTCTACAATAATAAGAACAATCCTTTATAGAAGCATCACTTTTGCCTCTTAATCATTAACATTCATTCAAATTTCATTCTTGGTGCTCTCATCACATTCATTTCATATATCTCAATGCCATAATATGTTTCTCTTTACTACATTGATCTTTGTTAGGGTTTACATGTAATTTCTCTAGGAATAGTCAAAATGTGTTTGTCTAATTCCAAAATGTGTTTATCTAGTTCCAAAAAGGAAATCATATAATTTCTTAGATGTAGAGTTATTGTGTGTTTGATAGTTCTAGTGCTCCAAATCTAGATGTTCCTAGGAGGACACCTTTTAAGTGGGCTTAATTCTTCTTATTTGTACATATAAAAACCAATGTTAAAAAAAATATGGTAAACACCAAGACATAATGGACTATCAAATCAATGCATACAAACCTAGCTACCAACTAACTTACCAAGAAAGGGAAAGAGTTAAAAAATAAATAAAAAATTATGCTTGCATTGTGTAATATCACTCTTCAACACTATGAGATTGATCTAAGATAGGGAATGTTAAATCATTAATGATGAGAGGAATGTACAAGAATAGACGAGGTTAGGGATAAGATAAAGTTGAATGTGTGGAAGTGCACATAAGTGAGAGTGAGTGAGGATGACTAAGGATTGCAAAATAAACTAAACTTAGGACAAATGTGTACCACTTGTTGCCATGTGAAGCTAACCTTAGAATAATTGTGTATTTTAGGTAAGGAATGCTAATCTTCAATAATGAGGTAAATGCATAGTATTAGATGGTGTTAGGGTTAAGAAAAGATTAGATGTGTGGAAGTGGATGTGGATGAGACTGAATGAAGATTGCAAATAAACCAAGAATAATGTGCACAACATATTGCTACGTACTTGTATGAAGACATTAGATTTAAAAAGACCTAAAACTAAATAATTTTTAACATGTATATACAATATTCACCACAACAATTTTATTTAATCTTTTAATGAATAGTTATTTGATAAATAATAAAACAAATCAATAAGAATATATATAGATAAAAGTGGAATAAAGTAAAAAATCTAGAAGTATATGAAATATTTTTAAAAATACCAAACATATTATAATATAAACGTGTACCACCAAATCAAGAAAGATGCCCCGCTAAATATAATAATAAAAAGGTACCACATGTCATTTGTAACCATATCAGCACATTCTATCAAATGGTCCAAAGCTAAATAAAATTTGTACCAGCACAATGGTCCAAGGCACCAGTAGAATGATATAAAAGGTTTTGTTCTTTCTCTGAGTGGTCGTTCAATTACAAATTTTATATCGTACTTTGTGGGAAAGAAAACAGTGAATTATACCAATTCCACTTTAAATATACCATAAAAATAATTTAGAAACTCAACAGCTATATATTCTGATAAAGACTACCAGTAATTATATCACAGTAAGGAATAGTCTGGTGGAACATACAATATCTATATTCATTCCAAACCAATGATGTGGTACGTACATCAAGAGCATTGAAGATTATGGACAGAATTTCTACACGTCTTGTTCGTTCTCGTCATGAATGTCTCCCACTTAGCAGTAATGAAAGGATTCGACCACCAAAGATGCTGGGATAAAGCCTGCCTGGTATCAAAGTTAGTTATCATTTGCTTTCTATGACTCTTGACTGCATTACATGGACCCCATACTCAAACACTTCACTTTTTCCATTATAAGATCTGCTTCATCCATACCAATTGTAGCAACAATAAAGATTTTCCCTATAGTTTTGGATTGAGAAGAGAAACACAGCCCACGACAGATGAACACATGTTCATCTATTCAATGTGTGATTGTTACAATGGATGATGTTCATCTATTGAATGTGCGATTACCAAAATAAGTTGGGTTCTTCTCTTCTCTTCTTTAAGTTAGACTATTGAATGTGAATGATGTTCATCTATTCAATGTGTGATTGTTAAAAGGGATTGGGTTCTTCTCTTTTCTGATGTCAATCAGAATAATTCGAATTTTTGTTATACATCTGGATTGAGAGTGATCCATGATTCAAGAGAGAGAAAGTCTTAGGGAAGAGAACACAACCCACAATGGATGATGTTCATCTATTGAATGGGCGAGTATCAATAAGTTGGGTTCTTCTCTTCTCTTTTTTAAGTTAGACTATTGAATTTGAATGATGTTCATCTATTCAATGTGTGATTGTTAGACTATTGAATGTGAGTGATGTTCATCTATTCAATGTGTGATTGTTAAAATGGATTGGGTTCTTCTCTTTTCTGATGTCAATCACAGTAATTTGAGTTTTTGTTATACATCTAGATCGAGAGTGATCCATGGTTCAAGAGAGAGAAAGTCTTAGGGAAGAGAACACAACCCACAACTGATGATGTTCACCTATTGAATGTGTGAATATAAAAATAACTTGGGTTCTTCTTTTCTTTGATGTCAATTATAGTAATTTGAATGTTTGCTATACATTTAGATGAGAGTGGTCTATAATTGAAGAGAGTGAATGAGTCTTGTCAAAAGAAATATTTCTCTCTTTTTTAATATCAATTATAGTAATTAAGATATTCTCTTTAGATTTTAGATTGAGGATGGCCAATGAAAGAAATGAAGAAGCTGTGCTCCTCTCTTCTTCATCTCAATTATAGAAATAATTTTTTTTCCTGAGGCCAATGAAAATAGAGAGAGAGCCGTGTTCATCTTTTCTTTCTTTACAATTAAAGTTAAAAAGATTTTTACTTTCAATTAAAGTTGAGGGAGGTCATTGGAAGAAAATAGAGTCGTCATCCTCTTTTCTGTCATGTTAATTTCTATAATAAAGATTTCCACTATCACTTTGGAATGAAGGAGGCTAATAAGATAAATGTAAAGATTTTCACTGTTGATTTGAATGGAGAGAGATCAATGGAAGAAGAGAGAGAGCACAGCTCACAATTGATTATTATCAAAGAGAGCTGTGCTCCTCTCTTCTCTCTGTTAACCTAATTCTCGAAGAAGACATATTTCAGTGGCCTATCATTACACTTGAGAACATGGTTATCCAGTTACTGTATGTACTCATTTTTCATAGTTTAAAATGTAACTTGTTTTCTTTCTAGTTGTTTATGGAAAATACAAGGCTGATATTTCTTCTCTTTAGGATTGCAGATCCCTCAAAAGACTAGCATGCTCTCAGCTCATGAAGCTGATCCTTATCTGTGAGCTGTTCAGTTTATTTTCTGCTACTAACGGAAATCTTTCTTCAAATGGTAAATATATTTGTTTCCATTCTTTCTTTCTGCCAGTATTTTCTGCATATTGGTTTTTATGTAGTTTTCATGGAAGACTTCCTGCAAATTAGTTTTCATGGAGATGAAGATTAAACTTCTATAATTTAGAGTAAGTTGCCGCATCTTGTAAATTGAATAATTAACCTCAATTTTAGTAAGTTTTTTCACATGGTCTTACTTCTTCGCATTTTTAAAATCCATCCTTCATTATACTTGTCCATTGTGTGCTTCTATAAGATATTCGTGTTTGTAAAGGGTGGAAGATGATAACTATGATGTCGCTGTGCATTTTGATTCATTGAAGGATCTGAGATCTGTTCTTTGGCGTTCAGAGCTATTGCTGGAAGAATATTTGGATTTGTGTTTTCAAATCGATTTTGATTAATAAGAATGTGTAGCTTGAATAAAAAGCAATTGAGTTTCTTCTGATATGTATATAAAAGAAAAAGAATATATTTTATATTTTTATTTTATGTTCTATGTTATTTTATTATATAGGCTTAGTTTTTAATTTAGGTGTATATTAATTTTCAACATTAATCTTTAATATTTCTACATATTATATTTTAGTTAATAAAATAATTAGTATTCTTTTTAATGTATGTATTTTTCTTGATAAGGTTATTCTTATGTTCACAATCTTTAGATGGAACTATAAGTTGGGTTTCATCTAATCTCATTCTAACATATTTTAAATGCAAACCATTCTAGACATTTTATCCATCAATATGTGATCCAAACATTTCAAATTGTTGCTCTAAGTTTTCGTATCGAAAGTCATCCTTATAGATCAGTTTCCTTATTGATAAGTAGTTTTTTCTATGTACATATTTTAATTAATTTCAATCTTAATGATAATTTAGTTCCATCTTACTCAGCTTATTGAAAATACATTTTTTGTCCTTTATTTTGATGCTAAGTCAACCTTGATATATTAGTATCAACAATGAAGCTTGCAACAAAATAATTAGACACAAATGAAGCAATAACAATAGTTAGACTGTATCATATGTATTAACTCTTGCAAATATAATATTATATGTGATTCTTATTTTGACCCTCGGAGATGATAGAAACATCACAAATTAAGTTACTTTAAGAACTCTAAAACACATTGGAAATGAAAAGTGAAATTGATATTACTAATATCAACTCAGACTTCATATTAATAACAAGGAAGCACATCAATACAATTTTCATAATCTTCTAAAAACAACATATTGAACATTTCTGTTGATCTTCATAAACATCATTACAACAAAATTAGTGCAAAATCACATTTTTAACTTTACCAGTTTATAGAATTATTTTATAAAATCCACATTGAAGTTTACTTTGATAAATAAAGACAAACTTAAGTGGAATGTATCAAACCCACTTCTTCACAACTTCCAAAGATGAAACTCAAAAAAATACAAACCTAAATACTTTCAAACCACAAAGAATACACTATAGAAAAATTTCACATATTTGAAAGAAATCTATCCTATTGTGCACAAGGGAAATATCTATATGAGGATACATGATATTAATCCTCTTAGTAACATATTTAGATTGCTCGTAAAATAATGAACATCATGTTCTAGAATTTCCTTAGTGAATAACAAAAGATGTGTTAACAAACAATGAATGAATGAATGAAGGAAAAGTAAAGCCAAGATATGCATCAAAGGAAACTACAACCAACACCAAAATCCCACATCCAAGGAGGGATAACTTTGCATTAAGACGTGTAGCCTTTGTTTCCAAATCTATCTTGTTTTCCCAATTTGCAATGCATTTTCCACCTATCTTGAACTATCATAAGTCACTAAAAGAAAAAGAAAACAAGCTAAGAGAGGCCTTTCATACCCAAGGAGGGGAAAATGTATATTTAATTTCTTAGGTAATGAAATAAAATCCATGACCTAGCCTAATATATCATATTTTCAATATTTCAAAAAATGTAGAGGATGAATTTGATTTATTATTTTGGGGAAGGTATGATTACTATTTATATTAAATAAATATTTTTGGAGATAGAATGTGTAAATTTCTTCCTCCCAAATATTTCTTGTCCTCATGAGATGCATATTAATATGATCAAGTATCTATAATCCTATAAAAGTTTCATCTTTAAGTGATAAGTCCTTTCTTAATTTGATTGGAATATGTATCATTACAATTCTACTCCTCAACTATTTTCCCTCACTTCCAACACCTACTCATGAATAAAGATTAAATTCTTGTAGTAACATAAATCATGCCCCTTTACAATTCTGCACTCTATTGTGGGCCCCTACTTTAGCATGTCCTCGTATTGCTTAATTTAGGCTTGTTCATTACTAGAACATCATCAAATGCTAATTTAGTGACTAGATCCTAAGTTTCAAACCTAAACACTTTGAACCTTCTTTCATTTTAGCCCATTCTATGCAGACCATAATATCTAGCACTAGTCTCTACAAAGAAAGTTTTAATTGAAATATGTTAGTGTGTCAGTTATTACTATTTATGATCTAATTTTAAAAAATGAATATAACCATTGGACCTTAGCCTAATTTATGAAATACTAGGAGAAACCTAGTTAATGAGGTATTTCCTAATTTATTAATTATCATTACACACCTATCCTACTTTCCACATATTCTAAAGAATGTATTTTGAGTAAATTTAATAAAATGTGAGCATAATAGAATAGCAAGGTATAATAATCTCTAGTTATGTGTGGTATCATGATGTACCAAATCAAGGCCATAAGTGGTCGTAGAAACTCAAAAAAATAAGAATAGGTAAGTTGACATGAACAATTATATATAGCATGAAAATTTCAAATTTCAATGCACTTGGACATAAATTTTAGAAAAAATATATGAATAAAGTGTATGTTTGACCACCTTAAACACAATTAAATAATAATATTTTCCCACAATATTCTAGATATAAGTGGTAGACTCATGTCCAAAGGTGATGCAATTTTTTAATAATTTTTTTTGAGTAAATAACTAATAATCATTTCTCTACTACAATGTTTCTAAAATAAAAATGATCTTGTGTCTGACCACCTTAACATTGTCTAAACTTTATTAAATTGAACCTTTTTTTGTCTTGTAGTAGATGAGGCATAAAATGTGATGCATTTTTTGTATTTCACAAAATTTATATCATTTCAAAGTTATTTGTGATTTTAAATCTGACTATCAATTAGGACTTCAAAAGTAAATCAATTAGAAAATAAATAACAATTACTTATAGAAACAAAAATTTGACAAGAATTATATTGATGGAAATATGAGAATCTTATCAAAAAATGCCTTTTTATTTCATCAAATTTGGGTGAAAAAATTCATCACCTACATGATTGAAGTGTAGAGATTGTAATAATTAGGAAAATACATTGTTTGGCATCCCAAAGCTAAAACCAAAGAAAATCTTAAAACAAATTTGAATTGTGTTAGAGGTATCACATATTTGAAATTGTTGAGCATCTATTAGCTATCAAATATATGTTTTGAAGATGTGAGTGCGCGAGCGAGCGAGTGTGTGTATGTGTGTGTGGAGTATTAAATACAATATTATGATGCATTATTATATATTATATTATATGTTATTACATACAATATTATATTATGTTATATGATATATCATATATTATATACAAGATATATAATATACAATTTAATATACAATACCTATATTTATATATTATTATATAATATTTAATATATATTATTTAAACCTATTTTTTGTATTATTATATATCTAAATATTTTATACTATGATATAATATTTAATTTCTCTCCCCCCCCTTCTATCTCTCATCACCAAGGATCTTAAAGGGTTTTAAGGGATCCTATGGCACCTTTTGACCCTTTAGATTTCTTTTTAAGGGTACTAATGGTCATAAGGGGCCTTAATGGATCCCCTGATATCTTATAACTCCTTACATCCCCTAAGGACCATCCTCAATGTTCATAAAGGGGTCTTAAGGGCTCCTAAAACACTTGATGAAACCCCAAAATCCCTAAGATGTATTCATGGAGGTTCTAAATGGTTATAAGGTGCCATAAGGGGATTAATCTATGTTATGACCCCTTAGGACCAATAGGTAATCCTAAAATGTATTCTTATCAATATTAAAGGGTCCTAAGTTGTCCTGATGGGTCCTAATGTGTTCTAATAGGTCATAATGGGCCCCAATGAGTCGTAAGACCATATAAAATCCATTATGACATGTTATGATATATTAGAACTTATTAAGACACATTATAACCCATTAGGACTCCTTATAACACATTAATCATCATAGGTAACACAAGTGGTCGTAATATATATCATAACTTAGGTCATAATGGGTGTTGACTAGTTTGATATCCCTTAAGACCCATTGTGAACCCTTAAGCTGCACTATGACCCATTAAGACACTTTAGAACCCATGTTTATTGTAAAATGTTTATCTTAGGAGAAGGTAAATTACAACAATCAAGTAGAAACATGACTGTGGAGAATCTAGTTATGAATTCTATTAAGAATGAAACTATATTAAGGAATTTCATGATATGCTAATCCATGGTGAATGTAATATTATTTCTAAATACGAATTGTGATTACATCTATTTAATTTATTAATGTGTGGTAAGGGTTCCTAATGGGTCATTATAAAACCTAAGGAATCCTAAGACTACATATAACCCATTAGGAAATAATCATTAGTGTGAATGTTAACATGAATTTCAAGACTACAAACAACACATAAGCACTAATTACCCCACTTGCAAGGTGACTGCAACATGATAAATTTGTCAGAAAATGAGCACTATTGATTATTGCTTTCACTCCAAAAATCTAACTAGCCTATGTACAATCACATGCAAGGGCTTATATATCCCTTATTGACATTTTTCAATAGTTGGTTCAACTTTGTAACTCATTTTCCATGAAATGCAACTTTTGGCTAAAATATTTTCATGTAACTTTGCAAAGTTACAAATATTGTTATGATAGCATTTTGCAACATTGATAATTCCATACTTCCCTTAATCACTATGACTCCCATGGACCTAGAATCATGTCAAACCATGTCTTAGATATGTCTAACACACATTCTCCTAATTTTGTGTATTCTAGAGCCATTTTACTTACTAAGCCACATTCTTCGCTTCTTCCAATTTCTTGCTCCTCTTTTCTTCATTTCTTTCACTTAGTCCATATATTTTTGTCTCTTCTTTTGATTTTTCTTCTACCTCTACACTTGATTTGATCTCATACTCACTTTCTAGTTCTTCAAGGCTATCTTCACCAGTAAGATCAATATGCTAACCAAGCTTCTCGTTCAAATAATTGATTTTTCCAATTGATGGTTCTTCCTTTGTGGTAGTTTTCTTGATATGAAAAATGATATTTTACATTCTCTTTCTATCTTTTTCAACATATTCAGTCATACCTACAAGGATTTTGGCATTTTCATAGTTGATAGAAAAGTTCTTCTCATGTTGTCCCAGTAGCGTGCCTATTTCTTCAACCAATACATTTGGCTCCACCAAATGTAGTATTCTTTCTTGACTTTATCTCTCTAATTGATCTACATTGTTCCACATGACTAAGATTCTATCATATAGCTCTATTAAAAGTTCACCTTCTAACTTAATTAGATAGTATGGAAACTTGTGTATACAATATATTATGATTTCCTCAAACAATAAATTTTCTTCTCTGCTCCATTTTCCAAATTTTTAGTTCGGTATAGTTCCAATACCTCCATACTTCTCCACTCCTTGTGCCAATCCCTCAATCATTAATTTTGGTCTTCTTGTTGGTTGTCTTAGAACTAATTGTGTTTCTACCATATGCCTTTATGTGCTTGTTTGAGATTCTGCTACAATTTGACTTCTTGTTCTTCTCTTTTTTTTTTTTTGTTGGTGATCTTGTTTGCCTCGTGTTTTCATTCTACAATCTATTTATGTTTCTTTATATTTGCATACATGGATGGTATATGTTATTGATAGTCTTCTATCTGTTGCTTCCTTTACCTTTAGACTCCTTTTATTCCATAACAATTATCCTATACTTATCTTCATATGTTCCAAATATCTCATCTCCTTCATCCTTTTCTCAATCCAATAGTTTCTCGATTATTAGTTCAAGCTCATAATTTGATACTTCATAGCCAAACAATGTCACCAATAACAATATAGGCTCTACAACTTTCATAATGCATGAATGTGTACTTGCTAGAAAATATATGTCCTTTTTATATACTTATTTACTACTTGTGAGAGAATCCAATTTATTTTGTTTAGTTTCTCTTTTACTTCTCTAAAATGAAACCACATTAAATTGTTGCAATTTCTCCCTAATATTTCAATAAATTTAATCATTTGGTGCACACTTGGCTCACCATCTAACCAATTCACATTTCCTAAACCAAGAAAGTGATTTTTCACATAGAATATATATTAACCAATAAACATCCACACCTTAACCTTTGTTTCTTAATCTTTCATTATTTCATCACCAATTGATCTCTCAACATCTCAAATAGGTCAAAACCTTTTTCCTACAACAACAGTTTCAAATGCCACCTATACGGCTCCTCCAAGTATTTTCTCAACTTTCCTAGCTTGATAAATATTGTAGCCAATCACTAGAGAAGAAAACTTTATGCATTTTTCCTTGATTTTTCAAGCATCAAATGTTTTCTAGTTAATTTTGTATCTAATAAGTCCATCAATCTGAATTCTAGGTTCCAATCCTTTTACACACTTACATCCATTTCTCGATATTCCTATGAAAATGCTTACAATTTCTTTAATTAATTTCAACTTTTCCATTCTCCAACCATAGGTATTCTCCATGAATTTTGATAGCCCATATTTTCACTATGCTAAAATTCTAAAAATATATTGTGAAAATGTATTGAAGAGTATTGTGCAGTAAGGGTTTCTCATATGTTGTTGTCAAGTTTCCCATAAAACCCCTAACTTAGCAGGTTTATACCCTTGCTCATTTCAAAAAATTTCCCTAACCTAGGATCATGCAAATGTTCTAAATAATTGTGTCCTCTACCTTATCTTTGAAACATTCTCTTATTTCATGATAGGGTTGGTTTTACCTAGGTTCTGTATCTAGTAGGAAATCACATTCAATTTTCAAGTTTTCTTTGTCTCCTTACAATCTTATGATTAAAGTCTTTAGCATGGAGTTATAGGTCTAAGGTTTTCAAGCTCTCAATGATATGAAATAAGGATCATCACATTATTGTAAGTGTTAGCTACTTGGTCTCTCGATGTTACAGTATCTAATGCAAGCATAGAGGCATATAAGTATTTTATATAGGTTTTGATCTTATGCTCATAATGGCAACGTAGCATCATAAGTGTTACTTATGATGGAAAGAAGGTGTTATGATATTATGATAGAAGGAGCAACATAGAAATGTAAAAGATTTTGAATGGACCTGCGACCATACAAAAATAATAGAAGCAAGATATCCTAAGGTATAAAGTTTTAAGGTTATATAGTGTTATGATCTTATGAAGTGGGTCTAGCGCATAAGCATAGAAGAATTGAACACATATTAATAAATTTCTCTAAGGATACGAAAGGTAGAAGATCATAAGCTTGTGAAATCAAGATGAAAAGACTTCTACAACTACAAGGCAAGGAAAAGCATAAGATCAAAGGATGAAGTAAGAGGGGTCTTGATACTATAATGATGAGTTAAGTGTATGGTCATAAGGATTAAAGTCAAGATAATGTTAGAGCCTTTGAGGTTACCATTGAGTTTTAGATAGTTGTTAGCATTAGCTAATAAAGTAGCAAGAAGGAATCCCCAGTGCTAAGGGTACCAATGAAGCATAAGATCATAAAATTTCAAATGCACACTGTCGATGCTACAAAGATGTTTATAGACTACTAGGCATAATTTTGCAGTATGAAGATAATAGTGTAGATAATGTTTTTGATATTATGATAGAATCTAGGTGTAAGGTCATAAAAAGTATAAAAGGGATCTCTGATTATAGCATTAGGGATTGAGCATAAGATCATAAAGGTCATGATTCTTATTTATGGGATTACAAAGGGTTTGAATTTCAAACTCAAAGCATAAGATCAAAAGCACTAAATATAACATGAAAAAGTGTTTTTGGTTTTCTTAGAGCTAGCAATTGATAGAAAGATTTCAAAAAAGGAGGTTTGAAGAGGTGCAATGAAGTGTTAAGCTAGATAGTTAATTTGGCACTCCATTAAGGCAATAGAAAAACCAAGAGTTAAAGCTCGTGCATGTAGGAAATCAATGTAGAAAAGTAGTTGGTGAAGTACTCATAGCATAATAGATACTTTCAATACTGAAGTAAGATACCATTTATAAAGCACTGAGAATTTGAGAAGTTGCATTGCAAAGTTTTTAGTTTTTAGTTGCATAGCTTCCATATTCTATTTGTAGTCAAGATATTAGCGAAAGAAGTAGAAGAGATTCAAGGTAAGGATATCAAAGTTGCAAAAACATCAACCTCTAAAGGAGAAAAAAATCGATAGAGAAAGCCAAACAAATTTCCATACAAGTAGATATGTTCCCTCACTCATCAAATACCACCTTTGTAAATGATAATGATTTTGGAGACCTATATATGTTCTATAAGGATGAAAATTTTCCCTTGTGTCAATTGTATTAGTTGTTTTGATATTTTTTATAATAATAGGTTTGATAAGATCCCTATCTGAAACCAATGGAGGAAAACCTTGGCAAAATTGTTGTTCCCAGATGTATATGTGAATGTTGATTTGGTGCAAGCCCTAATCAAAACATACAATCCAGCCACCAAATCATTTCACAAGAATGATGGGAGTATTCTATGTATACTAGATCATGCTTTATCCATTGAAGATTTTGGATTGGAGGGTTAAATGAGTGTCAAACTTGACATAGATGAGTTTCAGGGGAAGTTTGAGAGAAATAAAAGTTCTTACATTGGAAAGGCTATGCTGCATCACATCCTTATGGACCTTAAGATGGTAGGAGATTATCCTAAGAAGGTGGATAAAATGATGGCTATGGAAAAGTTCAAGAATTACTTTAAGAAAATTTAATATGATGTCCACAAGCTTGTGGGAAGTGATGGTACTAATATAATATATGGGTCAATATAAATAATATTTCAAGATGTGGAGGATGCCTTCCACAATAGTGAAAATATTTATGTGGCTTACATTCTTAAAAAGATGCAAGGACACATTGAATCAACACAGAGAGGACAATTAGGGAATTTTAGATTCCACCATTACTCATTATTGATGCATATTATCTTATACATGAATGTGGGATACATTAGTCCATATTTTATAGACCAAACATCTAATGATAATGGAGAGTTTCCAGTGAAACTATGGACATGGGTATGGGATAGGTTTTATCACTACTCTAATAGGTTTTATGAAAATGGTAGACCCTAGTTTGTTTAAGGCCCATAAGATTTTAAAGAGTTTATTAAGAACGACCCTATTTCTTGAACATAAGAGGTTAGATAATAATTGTGGTGATATATTTGTGTTTAGATAATAATTGGGGTGATATATTTTTGTTTCAAACTTTTTCCCTTACGAGAGTTTATGCATGTCCCAAACCACCTCATATATTACCTAAATATATTCCTCCTAGACTTTCAATCATTGAATTTATGTGGCAACAATTCATGGTAAATAAGGAATACTTAGGGACAAAACTATATAAGGGCACATTTTTGTGTTGGTGTTTCAAAATAGGAGACTTTTAAATTGAAAAATAATCTCTATACTAGATCCATGATTTTCCTATCCACTACCCCATTTGAAATTTATAACCTAGAAGGTTTTATGATAAATACTTTGAAAGAAATTAGGGGTTATGTAATGAGTGTCATGAAGCAATTTCCCCATGAGGATTTGATCACAAACCTTGTAGTTGAAGGGGAAGCTATAGAGAAATTGAAAAGTTTTGATGATGTCCTAAGGCTAGAGAATGAATTTAAGAAGGCAAACCCAAATTTTCAAGGTTTCTATGTAGATGTCACATACCCTTATAGACTAAGAAAGATGGTAGACAACTATGGTAACATCATGGAATAGTTTCCTAAAGAGTCAATAGGTGAAGAAGGGAGGGTAAACTCTAACTCCCTTGAGCCAAATGTAGTCTTGGAGGTTGAAGAGGAGGAACCAACAGTAGTATCATGGGTTGCCAAGAGAAATAAAAGGAAGAAGGTTATCTAAATACTTGATAAGTAAAATAAAGGACACTACAATTAATGCCGAGAAAGAATCAGTATTTTGCTAATTTAAGGAAAAATTACATACTAGATAGGGTAGTAGCACAAGGAATTCTCTAACTGATTTGTAGTTGGCAGCATCTAGATTGGATGATAGGATCATCTAACTACAATAATTTATGGAAGATCGTGAATTTCTAAAATATGTAGAATTTAAAAGCTTTTTGTATAAAGTAAAGTAGAGTGAGTTGGTATTGAAACTCAAACCAGGAGAATATGATGAGAAAATCCAAGAGCTGGTAGATAAGTTGCATGCATATGATCTAGAAAGTGAAAAGATGACTCATGTAGAGGCTAAGGACCTTGTTCAAAGAAGTGGAACTCTTCTGGTACCTAGATGGGATCTTGAGCAAGCATTCATGCTTGATCAAATGAGGAAAAAAAATTAATTTTATATGAAGCATTTAATGCTGGTAGTTTCTAGAGAGGATATAGATTCTAAGTCCTTAGTAGTGTTGAGCATGGCACCTAAGACAAATAAGACAACATTAATAGATATTCAAAACACTGCTCAAGGAAACATGATAGTGTGGATCATGCAGGATACTTTTGGCATAGAGATTTCAAAAGCCCTAAAGCACTTTTCATTAATGGATGAGGCCAAGGTTGAAGAAATATAAACTAAACTGGCTAGGACCTTCCATGACTATAATGACATCTAGAAATTGTATGAGGAAGATCTCATAAAGAGTTGTGTTTATGGTCAAAGGGTAAATGAGTTGGAGTCAAAAGATAAAGAGCTAGAAATTGAGGTGGTAGCCTTAGGGTAAAAGTACAAAGCTATGTCACCTTTCAAGTTGACTTATTAGAATGACCAAATTTGAGTATTTTTATCTAAAAATCAATTTTGTTCAAACATATGATCTAGATAAATTCATTATAGCTAATTTATATATGCTCTCACACTTGTCCAATTGGAAATGTCTATTAAATGCATGTTCTATAATAGTTTGTATCCAATTACTAAAGAGATATAATTATTTCAAAAAACTAACTTTTCAATAACTCTTACTATTTTTTATGATAATTTTTTAATAACTTATAAAAACCATTTTATAGAGCTCAAAGTCAAGAATAATCTCATATAGATTTTATAGTGTTTTAATTCGATATAGTATATTGTAATTAAAAAATTCTACAAGCATGTATTTTAACACTCAAAAAGATGTCAATTTTGACAAAAATAAAAATTAACATATCAAAAAACTATAAAATGTATATGATGTTTTAGAGGAGATATTCCTCTTCTAGAATGTATAGTCTTTATTTAGGTTAGAATAGATTTTTTTTGAAAAATGTGGTGGGGGATGAAAACTATCTATTTTAGGTGCGTTGAAATTTAAATCATGATAAAAGAGAAAATATAGGTCTAAAGCCAATTTTATTTTATTTTTGAATGTTCTAGATATATATGTTATGTATAGCATAGTCTAAGATCAAAGTGAAATATGTTTATTTCCATATAGTTTTGTGGTGGGAACTAGATCCCTAATTTTCAACATTTTTTAGCAACTAAAAAATCATGTATAAAAACTATGAAAATATATAAATTTCTATTTCAAAATAATTTTAAAAAGATATAATCCTAAACTTTGTCAACTTCTACACATTTCATTAGTTTACTTCTTTTTCAAATTCTAACTAATAATGCTAGTTTTATATCATTGAAGGTGAACAATTATACTTTTGTTAGTGTTTTCCCTTACAAATGGGTGACATAGGTTTGTGCTTTTATCCTTTAAAAGAACAACTTGGTGAAATAGAGTAGAGAAGAGAAGAGATCAAGAGTGAGCAACCAACAAGGATTACTCAAGAAACAATAACTTAGACAACATAATAGGTGCAAAGTGATGTTGAGCCACAAAGAATGAGTGTAGATGTTGAAGCTCTATAACAAAGTGGTGAGATAAAGACTAGTATTTTGAAGGGTATGATAGGCCATAGGATATATACCTTGAAGAAAATATCTCAGTAGGCACATAGCCTCATCATCTCTCTACAAAGTACTAGGCATATATGTAATGAAGAACTATTATGACTATCACCTATTTTTAGTTAATGGGAGCCATACAATCAATTCTTTGAAAGATTGATTGATGGAAACAAATCTAGATTAACATGAAAAAATTTGCACTATAATGGAAGGCCTAGAGACAATAAGAGAACTAAGTGGCTTCTTTACTAGTAAGCTACAAATTATTAAAAATAAAATGAAGGTTTTATCAAGTAGAATTGTTTCATACATACCACCCATTTTGGATGTTAATAATAAGTTAAAGGATTGGTAGGCGTGGTTAGATTCTTTTGACTCAAGACTAGCTTAGGGAGGAATAAAAATCATTTTTTATTATGAAAATAATATTTCTTTCAATAATATAATTGATTCTTTTTAAAGTAGAAATTGACATAAACCATATTGTAACCAAATCAGAACTCATAACAAATGCTAGGTGGAATAAGATAGTTAGTGACTTATATGAGTTTAGAGGCACTAAATGGCCTACAATGAGAGAGATCTATGTGTGAGAAGTAGTTGGTGAAATTAAAGCTCTACCCATGTGAAGCAATTAGGAATAATAGTTGGATGATAAAAGAAATAGAATAAAGAAAGTGACTATGACATGTTGTTAAAGTGCACACATGCTCATCCTAAAGACAATTCAATAAAAGTTGCCACCTACCAGTCTTGTAACTACTTCCCCACTTTCACCCAAGATCAAAGAATGTTTGTGAGAAGGAAATATCAAAAATATCTTCGCATCTTTTTTCTTGAGTCAGATTTTGACAAGTGTCCTCCCATTTAAAGCTTGTTACAATCCTTGTCTATAAAAAGATTCTCAAGATGTGGAGTGAGGGTCTGATTCCTATTTTATTTTTAGCTCTAATGCTATTTTGCAATTAGTCCACTCTTTATGTCAATTGTGTTTTGTTTCAATTGTTTACTCTAAGAATATAGTGGATATTGAATGACAAATGTGTCACATTCTGAGTTATATTCTGAGTTTTGTATTAGAAATGTATTATTCTCAAGAAGATGAATTCAAATGAAAGTTTTGAATATCTTTGTCTTTAAATTATGTCTCCATTTTCATATATTTGTCACTTTGAGGGTGAGTGAGAAAAGTTCATTTCAATTTAATGTAGCTAGGATAGGTTGCATGTCAATCATTGTTTCCTTTAATTCAAGCAATTAAGTAGATGCTTCTATGAATTGATAATGTTTCATAATATATTGGAGGGATATCATAAGAATGGGATTTAGGGCTAACAACTGATAAATTTAATTGTAAGTCAATTAAATAGATCAAGATTTACTAGTATGACTCTATCTAACAATGGATAAGGCATTGGTCATTAATTGAGAGACAAACTGAAATAGTCATTTGGTTGTATAGTTCACACTTAAATCAAAATCAATCATCTAAAGTTTTTAATAGAGAACTACATGTTGATCACTTACTTATTGTAATAGTTATTGAGTTTATATTTAGTTGTTGTAAATCAATCATTATTTTTAATTCCAAGAAGATAATAGATCATTTTATGCTATAAGGGATAAATACTAGGTAAGGAAGATCAGTAAATAAGTGATAAAATCCCTAGGTGTACCAACCTTGGCCTTGTAGAGCCTAAAGTGTAGAAAGCCTTTGTGTTTTGTTAAGTTGGTCTAGATTTGAATAGGTTTTTTCGTGAATATGGGAAATAGATAACCCCTAGGCATCTACTTTTATTTTGTATCTTGGTGGTGTTTTAGACCTGTAGTTTTAAAACAACAACAAATTGGTGACTCTACTAGGGATTTGTCTAAAGAAATCCATTATTTGAACTACTACAGTCTCTAGTATAATTTGTATGTCTTCAATCATTCTTCAATAATTATTTTTGCACATGTTTGTGTTGGTCTCTTTCTAGTGATAAACCTTGAAAATATAAAATAAATTCTAGTACAACAGGAGGAACATGACGTGGATTGTTTTCTTAATAATGCCTTGTTTACAATATAGAGTTTATTTTCACTTAAGTGTTCAATAAAATTTTTTTTTTTTTCTGTTTTGGGCATTTGTGTTAGATCTATTGTTGGGTAAAAGTACAAAGTTGTCTCACCTTTCAAGCTGACTTATTATAACGATTAAAACTCAATTTTCTTCAAACATATGATCTTGATAAATTTATTCTAGCTAGGTTATATATGGTCTCACACTTTTCCAATTGGAAATGTCTATTAAATGCATGTTTTATACTAGTTAGTATCCAATTACCAAAGAAATATAATTATTTCAAAAGATTGACATTTCAATAACTCTTACTATTTTTTATGGTTTTTTTTAATAACATATAAACACCATTTTATAGAGCTCAAAGTCAAGAATATTCACATATAGAGTTCATAGTGTTTTAATTAGATTTAGCATTTTGTAATTAAAAAATTGTATAGGTATGTATTTCAACACTAGGGAAGATGAAGATTTTGAGAAAGAAAAAATTATTAAATCAAATCAATACAAATTAAAAATTATATGATGTTCTAGAGGAGAGAGTCATATTTTAGAATCTATAAGTTTTCTTTTGGTTGGAATAGAATTATTTTGAAAAATGTGGTGGGAGATGAAAACTATCGATTTGAATAAATTAAAGTTGAATAATTATAAAAGAGAAAATATAGGTCTAAATCCAATTTTCATTTTTGATTGTTCTAGCTACATATGTTATCTATAACATAATATGAGATAAAAGGGATATAAGTTTATTTCCATATATTTTTGTGGTGGGAACTCGACCCTTGATTTCTAGCATTTTTCAACAACTAAAAGGTTATC
The DNA here is from genome assembly GCA_028749045.1 of Cupressus sempervirens. Lineage (NCBI taxonomy): Eukaryota > Viridiplantae > Streptophyta > Pinopsida > Cupressales > Cupressaceae > Cupressus > Cupressus sempervirens. The sequence continues at coordinate 999,729,095 of CM053785.1, read as the reverse complement.
ATTAAAAAATTATAGGAAAATATATCATTTCTTAGCCAAATAATTATTAAATATTATAATCCTAAACTTCATCCATTTCTACACATTTCATTGGTTTACTTCATTTTCAAAATTTAAATAATAATAGTAGTTTTATGTCATTGATGGTGAACAATTATACTTTTGTTAGCCTTTTCCTTTGTAAAAGGGTGACACAAGTTTGTGCTTTTACCCTGCTAAGATTTTTCTTTTCCCATAATATCTTTCCTATTTCCAAGCCATTTTTTTTTCCCTTCATTAGGTGGTGACTTGGTCAAAGGTTCTATAGCTAGTATTATATATTTTAAGTGATTAATTCAAAAGGGAAGACAAAAGGAAAAATACAAGAGCATTCACAAAAGCCAACTTAGGAGTGTTGTTTTACACAAAATTACCTCATGTGGGTACAAAGAACCAAGAAAAGAAAAAGGGAGATCGTAACCACACATGGAATCCTAGAGATAGTTTCTTGGCTCATTTATAGTACCAACCAGTTATAGAAAGAGAATCCTCTTCTATAAATTATGAATTGGAGAAAACCAGACTTTTAGGTGAAATATTCACAACCCCACTAGAAGAATAGAGGATTTACCAAGATAGAATTTTATCATATGTAGGAGACATCTCTTTTAGACCTAAAATGGAAAAATAAGTGAACCATAGGTGGGAATATAAAAATGCTCTAAATATTAAACCAAATCTTGGAAAAGTTCCATATATTGAAAGAAACCTCATAGATCTAGATGACCCAATTGATTCAGAGACCACTTCTATAGATCCTAATGAACTATTGTAAGAAATTGAGAATCTTAAGAAGAAGGTTGTAGAAGAAGATGCCAAATGCATTCATTTGGAAAAGGAGAAGGAAACTATCACCACAAATTCTTTGATAGAAAGAGAAGATTTTCTTAGAAGAATGGAGGCTCTTAAAAAGAAAAATAGAAAGTTTAGAAGAGATAAGTTTTATTTTGCATGTAGATGTATTTGGAGATGTTGGAAAAAATAAGGTCAAAGATTCATGACCAAGAATGCTTGTTGAGAGAGGAGGTAGGACTTGTCATCTCAAAAGTTCAGCCCTACAAACCTATAGAGGAGAACTTTATACATTTAACTATTAAGAACACTAATAAAGGAAAATAAAAGGTTGTAGGGATACATATAAATAAGCCTCAAGTTGCCTCTAAAAACCTTGTCATGCCAAAACCTAATTTAGAATTAGAAAAGACAAAGAAGGAAAAGGAAGATTTGGCTAAAGAACTAGTAAAAGTTGAAAATGAGACTCAGACCATAGAAACAAGAAGGAAGATACACTTTCTCAAGTCTACCTCTTCCCTAGCATATTGTCCAAACCAACCCTCACAAGCTATGCATTTTTTTCCTATTCATTGACCTATAGTGACTAGTAAAGACTTATCTCAGTTAGCAACTGCTTCTTCTTCTACAACACTTGGCCAAATACTTGCTACCCAACAAGCCCAAATCCTTGTGCAAACTCAAGGGGCAGGAACAAGCACTTCAAATGTTGTAGGTTTCCAAAGGAGGCATGTCTACATGGGAAATATAAGTAGATGTCTTTTGTAGGTATACCTCATTTTCCTCATCCCATCTCAAATAATTTAAGAGATAAGTTCATTGAGTTTTCATGCAATAATGCTATAACTGGTGAAGATGTTCTTAGAAAACTCATTGACATGTTGAATGACTATGAAGTAGAGCATGAGGATGTGGTTATTAAGTATTTTGTACACTCACTTACTGAAGATGCAAGGAATTGGTTTAGAAGGTTACCTAATGATAGTATTGGCACTTGAGATGATCTAGAGAGGCTCTTTAAGGAGCAATATGATGCTAACAATAATGCATTTCTTATGTTAAATGAGTTCAATAACATAAAGAAGAATCCAAATGAATCAACATTTTATTTCAATGTAATATTCCAAAAAGGAATATATAAGTTATTTCAAGTAATGATATTAGGTCATGTTGTGTGTCTTACCACTTATTTCAATGCTTTTGATAGTAAGATGACCTATAATCTAAGAGATAAGGATCCCAAGACATTGAGGGATGTTTATAAAATGGATGCCAACATAGAGAATAATAGAAAAGCATCTAGTAAGCTAGGGAGAAGAGATGATCCAAAGTTGTTCAATCCAAGGTGTAATAGAAGAGAAGGTGATAAGCATATTACAACTAAGAAACCCGAGGATGATAAAATAGATCAAGTTTTGAATCTACATAAGAATCTAAATCCACCAGTATATCATACAAATAAGCCAAATTCTGGTGAGGAACCTCAATTTAATAACCATTACAATAAGAAGACCAAAATATAGAATTATCCCTATACTACACAATGGAAGGATGGTAATCCCATTCCTAGTTCTACCCAAGGAAAAAAGGATAAAGGTACATGTAAAATCCACTATAGAGAAATCTATAAATATGATGGAAGACATGCCATGGTGTATTATATGCCAATCTCCTCATTCTTCTAATTATTTTGTTATTGCCCAATCATTTTCAACAAATCAACAAACACAATAGGAAGAAGATGAAGAAGAAAAGAGTCATGAAGATGTGGCATGTAATATGATTAATTTATGTAATAATGGTGAAGATTCTGATTTAGAAGACTCTAAGATTGATGTTTGTAGTCAGAGACATATATCATTTGCATCATCAACAAGTACTTTTAGATGACGATGATCAAAATGAAGATAGGATGTGTAATATGGTATCATACATTAAACATATGAATTTGAGGAAACCATCTAATGAGGAAATTGATAGGATAATCATTGAAATGACAACCCAAGTTCACATCACTTATTATCTTTGAAATAGAACATTAAATAATGCTATTGAGAAAGCATTTGGTATTTTCATCAAGGATACAACTCATAAAATGGATGATGGAAATAAAGGGGATAATCTAGTAATAGTAAAAATCAAAGATAGTAAGAACAAGAAATGGGAACCCAAAAAGAAAGTGTAGTTCCAAGGTGTAGAGACACTCAAGGTCAATACATGAGAAAATAAAATAAATCTTGATGACATTAGACAAGTCGATCAACCTACTAACCAAGTACAAATAGCTAGAGGTAATCTTTTCAAACCTATTGTATATGATCCTCTAGACATGATTTCCATGTTGTCAAAAATTACTATTAAAGTCCCTCTATCTGAGATGCTTAGGATAGAAGAACACATGAATAAAGCCCTCTCTTGGTTAGCAGGATTTGGGCACATTGATATTGTTGAAAGGGAGTTACTAATAGGGAAAGAAATAGAACTTGTAGTGAAAGAAATGGAAGATAAAGGAGTCATGTTCCAAATACCATAGATGCATTTGGATAATTCATTTGTAGCATTTATAGAGAACACTGACCCTTTCTTCCTTAGTATGATCATAAATGATTAAATCTTTAAAAACTACATTATTGATTTAGGAGCCTCACATACTGTCATGCCATTTAAAATTATATAATCTCTTGGTTTAAATGCAGATACAAAGAAGTGTAGGTGTAGATCCATGGATTCAAGAGAAGTCCATGTCATAGGAACAATTAATGCATTACCTTTCAGACTAGTTGCCTATAAAGATGCTGATCTAATAATGACTATCTTAGTTGTTGGCATTCCTTCACAATATGGAATGTTTCTCTCAAGAAAGTGGAGTGTTGCAATGGGAGGCAGCCTACAATGTGATTTTTCTAATGCCACATTTCACATAGGAGACAAGGCCATCAAGGCTGATAAACAACTAAGAGTTACCCATATGCTTGAAGATAATATTGATACAAATGCTACTTGTTTTCTAGATATAGAAGTGAATGCTTTTAGAGCTAAAATCACCATTCAAGAAATTGAAAAGCCAGTCCCATTAATTTCACAAGAAGCAACAAAATGTTTGGGTTACCAAAATCTTTGGAGTATGCATTTTGATGGGGCTAATTTTAAGGATGGGTTAAGAGTTGGAGTAGTTTTCATATCTCAAGATAAGAATAATTTTAGGTACTCATTCACCCTAAATTTTATATGTACCAATAGCATTACAGAGTACAAAGCATTGTTGCTTGGTTTGAAAGTAGCAAAAACTTATGGTATTAAAAAATTGCATGTTATTGATTATTCAAAATTGGTTGTGTCTCAAATAAAAGAGACATATGCATCCAAGAGCAAGAGGTTGAAATAGTATAGAAATATTGTTTGGATTAGATTGAATCATTTGATTCTTTTTTACATTTCTTGGAAGGATAGGACTAACAATAAGATGGCTGATTTGCTAGCTAATATGACCATTAAGTCTAATAACATGTCATTTGCTAGTGTTTCTAAGATTGAAATGCATAATAGACCATCCATTCCTAATAACATAGAGAACTAGTAGGTATTTGAGGATGATAGAGATATCATGAATTTTCTCCTTAATGAAGACAAGTACCATGGCCAAGAAATGGACTGTAGCACTTTGGTTGAAAATATAGATGGTAAGGAGACCATTTTTGGCCAAGAAATTTTGCAATTAAAAGCAAACAAAGTGTCCAAAGGATTGGTGGTATTGGAGAGTGTTTTTGACAATCAAGATAGAGTTCATTTAGAAGTCAAAGACAAAAAACCACAAGATCTTGAAGAAGTAAACTTTGGAATAGCTAAATCACTCAAGAAGGTGTACATAGGTAAGACTCTATCTCCTACAATTAGAAAATCCTTGATTGATTTGCTAAGAAAATTTAGGCATGTCTTATAATGGTCATATGATGACCTTAAAGCTTATAGGGAAGACCTTTTTAAGCATGTTATTGTTGATATATGATTGAAAAGATCTTTTGAGTGGAAAGACTGTTGAAAGAAGACTGTGTTTTTTGAATCATTATTTTGTCACTGATGTCAAACCTACTACATGTTGCTAAGACAATTGCTTATATGTTTCAAGCACTATCACTTAGTTGTTTGATGAGGAGGATTTGATCAACAAGATGTAACGAAAGTACCTAGAGGAAAAGTTGAGTTATGATTATGTATTGAAGCATAAGAATCAGTTAAGACAATGATAACATAATGTATTGATGATGTACTTGAGGTTACAAAATGATTGGCTACACTTAGAAAGTTTAGAAGAATAAGGTTGAACAAAGTTCATTTGCTAAGCTTGACCAAGTTGATAGAAGGTGCCAAGAAAAGTTAGTGCAAGCTGAGCAAAGAGTCAGTTGGAGCCAAGTGAAAGTAAATTCTAGTGGATGCTGAGCAAGTTAGTAGGAGCCAAGTAAGATAGTTGAAGCTGAGTGATTTTTAGTTGATGTTGAGCACTAGTAAAATCTAGTTGATGTCGAGTGATTTTATAATAGATGTCGAGTAACATAGTATGTGTTGAGCATCAATAAATTGATAATGCCAAGCTACTGCATTATAAAAAAGATTGAAGATTCACTAATTAAAAGCTAACAAGTTTGTTTTCTTCAAACTTTTGAATCAAGAGGAAGATAAGATTGATGATTTGGAGGCACAAAATCTTATGTAAACTATTTTGGAGGTAAATTCAAATGGATTCTAGGAGAAGTTTCTAGAAAAGACAAGATATGGGGTAGATACATTGTAGCCTACCTAATCCATTGAAAACCCTAATTTTAGTGATGGATAATGAGCAGGAAAAGGGTTCTAATTTCCTATATGTAGGGATATCTATTCATGAAGTAAAGAGGTTAGAGAGCTTTGAATGTGAAAATCTAACAAGGAGAAGGAAGAAGGTTTTCTTCATCAAGTGACCCAAGAGAAGAAGTCTGCAATGGTGAACTAAGAAAGAAAACTTAATGAGGATAAATGCTTGAAGGGTGAAAAATCTATCAGAGCTACAAAGATTGAAAGTCAAGTAGAGTCGAGGACTAAATAGCAATCTTTAATTTGCAAGTAAGGTTGTAGGTTGTATCAAATCAAAGCTCTATTGTTACTTTCTAACAATTATATCAGATTAGGATAAATCCTTTGGAGAAAAGGTTGACTTAAAAATCATTGGAAAATCCTTTAACAAGGTGGCATTCCAAGTGAATGGGCTAAAGTCCTTTAACAAGACTTACTTTTAACAGGGTGATTGAAATCCCTTAACTAGGTCACTTTTAATAGTGTGGTTTATAACCTTTAACAAGGTTGGCCTTTAATAGGGCATCACTGTAGAAGAGTGAGAAAGAAGTAGCATGTTACTCATAGTTTTTCCCAAATTGGGTTTCCACATTAAATCACTATGTCAAGAGTGTAGATGGATGTGTTGTCTTTTATGCTTTACATTTTTGCATGTTAGTTTTATAGTAACATATTAGTTTTGGTTAACACACAATGAATGCATGCATGGTAAGAATGATATATGGGTTTACTAAATTGTGAAAAGTTTTATTTTGTACATATGGAACTTGAATAATGGATTCACCCCCCCCAGTTATTCTAAAAGATTTTTCAGCAATTGGTATCAAAGTATAGTTGCTTAAGATGATTAGTTTTAAGGTACTAAAAGCATAAAGATCAAGATGTCAAAAAGAGAGATACCCAAGCTTAACAGAGATAACTTTTCTACATGGAAAATTTTGATGAAGCTACACCTTGGAGGACATAGAGATTATGCACAATCTTACATTTTAGTAGAACATGTTGATCCAGTAGGAGCCCTAACTACTGAAGATTTGAAGAAGAAAAAAGAGCACAATCAGGAAATGTTGGAGATTGCCTCTACCCTAAGCTATGCTAGGTTTGATGATATCAAAGATCTTAAAAGTGTAAAGTAGATGTGGGATGCCCTAGATACCATCTATGGAGGAGACAAAAATGTTCAAAGAGCCAACTTAGAGAGCCCTAGAGGTAAGTTTGATGACATGGGAATGGAAGAAGAAAAAAATATTGCTCAATCTGTATCTAGAATAAAAGAAGTCGTTAGTGCAATAAAAGGTGCTACTAATAAAATAAATGATGATATTGTGCTAAGTAAATTCTTGAGAACATCATTGCTTGTGTATTCCATTAGATTATCTACAATCCAAGAGTTAAGATGTATGCCAAGAAATGACCTAACTCTTGAAGGTCTAGCAAGAAGACTCACTACTTTTGAGTTATCTAATTTTGACAAAGTTCTATAGACCAGAGAGTATTGAATTAGCTTTCAAAGAAAAATTTTTACTAAAGGATTCTGAGGAGGTAAAGCCAAAGAAGAAGAAAAGAAAGATAAAGTATGCATCTAGTGATAGTAGTATAGATGAGGAAGACATTGAACAATTGGAAGCATTACTGGCAAAAAGATTTCAAAGAGGAAAAGATAAATTCAAAGGTAAGCTGCCTATCATTTATTTTAATTGCAATGAAGTTGTCCATATTGCAGAAAGATGTACATAGAAGGAGAACTTCAAAGAAGGCAAAAAGCAAAAAAATAGGAGAGAAGATGATGGGAGAGACTATAGAGATAAAGGCAAGAAGTCATGCTACATTGCTGATGAACATGACTCTAATGAAAATGATGATGAAGTGGTATATGTTGCAATGAATGATGAATCAGATGAGGATGAGGCTATTGCACTTATGAATTGTGTGAACAAGAATGACAAATAGATCATTTATAGTGGATTCTCACATCACATGACTAGAGACAAAAGTAAGTTCATTACCTTAACCTGTTATGATGGAAATAGTGTAAGATTTGGTAATGATGCATTATGTTTGATAAAAAGAAAAGGGTCCGTCAAACTCATAGACAAATTTTCATGTGAAAATTCTTATTATGTTAAAGGATTGAATTATAACTTGTTAAGTATGTCACAATTGAATAATTTGAGGTGCAAAGTTGAGTTTGAAAAGAAACCAGCCAAGATATATGATACAAATGGAAACTTGATTCAAAAAGGTGATCAAACTAGGAGTAATCTATTCTATTTGGATATAAAAGATTCTACTTGTCTTATTGCAAAATTTGATGATGTATGGCTTTGGCACAAAAGATTGTGTCATGTTAACTTTGATAATCTAATTAGTATCAGTAACATGAGAAGAGTTAGAGGTTTGCTAAAGTTGAAGAAACCGGAAAATATAATGTACAAACAATATCAACTAGGCAAGATGACAAAGTCATGCTTTAAAAGTAAATCTTATATCTCTAAGGAAATACTTGAAATTGTTCATACTGACTTGTGTGGACCTGTTGAAGTGTAAAGCTACAAAGGAGATAGGTATATAATGCTACTTGTTGATGATTACTCTAGAATGATGACAATCATGTTTCTAAAACAAAAATTAGATGCTTTTCAAATGTTTAAACGATACTTGGCAAGAGTAGAAAAATAAATAGGTAAGAGTTTGAAATCTTTGAGATCAGACATAGGAGGTGAATTCACTTCACATGAGTTTGAGATGTTCTGTAATGATAGAGGAATCAAGAGATAGAAATTAGCAACTAGTACCCCTCCACAAAATGGAATTAGTGAAAGAAGAAATAGGTCAATAATGGACTATTCTAGAACACTCATGATGGAGAAAAATATAGTTCTAAAATATTGGAGAGAAGCTATAAGTATTGTTGTATACATGTTGAACTGTGTGCAAGTAAAGAAAGGTACTCACTCAACACCTTTTGAACTATGGTATGGTCATCAACCTAATGTGAAATATTTTAAGGTATTTGGAAGTAAATGCTACATTCTTAAAGAAGTTAGGAGTGGAAAGTTTGATGAAAAGAAAAAAGAAGGTATATTCCTTGGTTACTCTACAAGAAGTAAAGCTTATAAGTGTTTAATTACTAACACTAACAAAATTGTGGAAAGTGCAAATGTGAATTTTGATGAGTTGACAGAAGAACATGAAGCTAAACCTACAAAAGAACCATAAGATTACAAGGCATTTGTATACTACTATAAAGGAATACCTACTAAAGAAGATGCTACAAATCATGTAGCAAACCAATAGCAAGTTTTAACAATTGCTAAGTCATATCCTATGAATGTTGAGTTGCATTTAGATGCTAAGTTACAAAATGAGGAGAATGCACAATCCGAATTTGGGATTAGCACACATGAAAGAGATGTTGAAATACCTGACAAAGATGCACATAGTGATACTAAAGCTAAGAGATAAAATGAAGCCATAATAATTGAGCCTAGACTATCCAAATATGTTAAGAGACACCATCCTGAAAATTAAATCATTGGAGACAAAGATGCAAGGCCAATGAAAAGAAATAGGTTGAGAAGTGAATCATGTTTGTTAAGCATGAAGGAACCTAAGATAGTGAGAGATGCAATTGAAGATGATGATTGGTACAAGGCTATGGAAGAGAAAATTTAGTAGATAGAAAAGAACAGGACTTGGAGCCTAGTTCCTAGACTAGAAGACAAGAATATGATTGGCACAAAATGAGTATTCAGAAACAAGCTAGATGAGAATGCTAAACTGACAATAAATAAAGCAAGACTAGTTTGCAAAGGGTATGGACAAGAGGATGGAATTGACTATGGTGAAAAAATTTCCCCTGTTGCAAGAATGGAAGGAGTAAGAATTCTACTTTCTTATGCTGCATATAAAGGTTTCAAAGTTTATCAGGTGGATGTTAAGTCTACATTTCTCAGTGGCATATTAGAAGAAGAGGTCTACATAGAACAACCAAAAAGATTTGTGGATAAAAACAATAAGAACATGGTATGTAGATTGTACAAAGCCCTATATGGATTGAAACAAGCACCAAGAGCATGGTATGAGAGACTTCATACTTATGTTGATAAGATTGGATTTGAAAGGATAAATGATAATAGAAATTTGTACATGAAGATAGATAAAGAAAAATGTATACTATTATCTGAAATATTTGTTGATCACATAATATATGGAGGACAAGATGCCTTGTGTAAAGATTTTGCAAATCAGATGAATCAAGAGTTTGAAATGTCAATGGTTAGTGAGATCAAATTCTTTGTGGGATTACAAGTCTATCAGATGAAATATGGTGTGTATATCACTTAGTCAAAATATGTTAAGGAGATATTGAAGACATTTGGACTTGAGGATTCAAAACTACTAAGTACACCTATGGTAACAACACTCAAGCTATCAAAGAATGATGATTCAGCTAAGGTCAATCAAACATTATATAGATCCATGATTAGAAAACTATAATATGTAAAATATAATAGACTTGATATTACATTAGCGATGGGGATAGTTGCTAGATTCTCTACTAACACTAAAGAGAATCACTTGATGGTTGTGAAAAGAATAATGAGATACTTGAAAGGAAAAATGGAGTATGATTACACTATAAGAAGAATGAAAAGTTTGAAGTGAAAGCCTACACTGATGCTTACTAGGTTGGAAATATTGATGAAAGGAAAAACACCAATGGAGGAGCATTTTTATTAGGTAGAAGACTTGTTACATGGACAAGAAGGAAGTAGAGTTGTACTTCCCAATCTACTACTGAGGTAGAGTATGTTACTGATGCTATTAATTGCACAAACATTGTATGGATCAAACAGCTACTAAAGGGAATGGAGGAAGAGATCACTAAACTAGTGACACTTTATTGTGATAATAAAAGTGCTATAAATATATCAAAGAATCCTGTAATGCATACAAATACAAAGCACATTGCAATAAAATATCATTATGTAAGGAAATTGATTCAAGATAAAGAGGTGAAGATGGAATATATCAACACAAAGAAGAAAATTGTTGATATATTCACCAATACATTACCTAAGGATGCTTATGAGTATCTAAAAGGTAAAGTAGGGGTGATACCCCTATCAAATGCTATGTTAAAGATAGAGAAAGTACCCTACATCAAATAAGCTAACATGCATTTCATACACATTGATGCAGTGGCTCTTACTTTAGAAAATTACCTAAAGTAATCACAAAGCTGAAATTTCAAATTAGTCACAAGGAAGGTGACAGAGGGAGAAAATTGAAGAGTCTACAAAAGCCTATGTCTACATATATCAAGATGTCAAGTGTTGAGTATACATCTTTGGCATTATTGTCAAAGAGGGAGAAATTGCATTAAACTAATCAAGAGATAAATGATCAAAGGAGAAGTGAGAGTACATCATCAGAAGATCAAAAGACTAAAAGAAAGAAAGAGGGAGAAACTAGAAAACAAAAAGTGGGAGATATTCTAAGATCCATGGAAGAAGAGAATCAGAGAAAGAGAGTTATATTTTACAACTTAATAAGAAGAGGAAGTTGTTGATAGAGGGAGAAGTTTTATTCTCATTTTTTTTTGGTATTGCCTTACTATTTTAACCTAGTTAATTTATCATTTGTTTGACTGGTTGATCAGTTTGGTTTGCCACCAATGCCAAAGAGGGAGATTGTTGATAGATGATTGAAAATATTATTTCAGGGGAAAGATTGTTAAAAGAATACTATGTCTTTTCAATCATTGTTTTGTCATTGATGTGAAACCCGCTACATGTTGGTAAGATAATTTCTTATATGTTTCAAGCACTATCACTTAGTTGATTGATGATGATGTAGGAGCATCCAGAGGTATAAGGGCAATCCTGTGTCAACAAAAAAAAAATGTACTTAGACTTAGTTTCTGTTTCATGTGTTTTCATTTCTAGATACCCATTTGGGTCAAATAAAGGTTCCAACTCTTATAGTTTCTCTATCAGTGTTCTAGGATAGAGTATTTGAACACCTTGGGATACGTGTAAATGCTAGAAAAATAGGAGTATGTAATTGAGCCATAATTTTGGTGAACTAGAAGGTGTAAATTGGTCAAAATATTATAATTATAATTTAGAGCATTCCAAAAAAAGAATCAAGTTGAAAGGCTCCACGGTTTGAAAGTTATTACAATTTTTCAGTTTTTGGAGACCTCCTAAGAATGCTTCAAAGTCAAGTTAGGGGCATTAAATAACCTCAAATAGGGATAAAAAATGGGGGATGAGTGAAGCTGGTTCATAGAACTATAGAGCACTTTGAGAGCTTTTCAAAAATGTAAACGGTTTGTCAATTGAAGCTACGGTTCAAAAGTTATGCCTCCCGAAAGTTCGGTTACCATTTCTGGATTCTTCTAATTTTGTGCCGACTTCTAATGCAACTTCTAGAGCCTTCTATTTGGTTGGTGGATGCCAACTAGCACTTTCTAGAATATATTCCTAATCCTTAACCCTTCATGGTCTATTTAAGAACATTTCTGGCATTGTAAAAGGTAGTTCGAAGTGGAGTTTGAGAGGAGGTACTAAAAGGAGAAATTATCTCCAGACTTATACTATTGTAAGCCCTTAGGGCATGTTTTGAAGTCTATTTTCTCTATACTAAATGTAATAGCTTATTTACATAGTTAATACAATTTTCCCTTTCCTGTTGTGTCCATTCTGTGCTTGGGTCGTGTCCCCATCAAGTGGTATCAGAGCTAATTTTCTTGAGTGTGCAGAAAAATTGCTGACTATGAGGCAGTTTGCACTAGGACTGTGTGGTTGTGGGTTTGAGTTAAGAATATGCCTCCATGAAGAGAGAGTGGTGGAAGGGCCATAGCTATTAATCTTGAGGAGGTTAGAGCCCTCCAAAGGCAAGTACAAGCATTGCAGGAGGAGCTCCATAGAGGAACAAATGTTGTTGCAGGCGACAAAAGTGAGGATGACAATGAAGAAGAAAAAATTGGACCAAAAGGGGAATTTGATGGGGAAGTTCTCAATTAGGTAGAGGAAAGGATTTTTAGGGTCATTAATAAGTTTGGGAAAAGACCTACAATTGATGTGGGTGTATTTTTAGGAAATCTGAAACCATATGAGTTGATTGACTGGATCAATGAACTGGAAGAGTACTTTGAGTATGAGGATATCAGGGATCCAGATAGGGTTAAGTTTGTAAAGGCAAAACTAAAAGGCCATGCCAAAATCTAGTGGCAAGAGGTTCAATTGGAAAGAAATAGAAGAGCAAAGGAGAAGATCATAAGGTGGGATTGTATGGTGGACAAATTGAAGAAGCAATTCATTCCTGTTGACTACGAGCTTGATTTGTTTAAAAAGATGCATGGGTTAAAGCAAGCAAAAAAATTAGTCCAAGAATATATAGAGGAGTTTTACCGACTTCTGATTAGAGAAGGGCATCCAGAAGCAAATAAGGAGAAGGTTTCTCATTATATCAGTGGGTTGCGACCTAGCATCTAGGAGGAATTAAGTCTGGTAAGAATGACCAATATTGAAGAGGCATACCAGTTTTCCCTACGAGTTGAAGAGAAGCTAAATAAGAGGTTTGAAGGGAGAGAAAGAGGGTGTGGTCAAGGAGGAAGGGGTAGTGGTAGGTCATCTGGAGGCCAAAATGAAACCCAAAAGAAAAATGAAGATGTGGGTACTAGCAGGAACCAAAGGAACAAGGATTTCAACCGCTCTCATGATTGAGACTTTAGAAATCAGAGAGGAAGAGGTAGAGGACATGGAAAAGGAAGAGAAGGCTTTCATGGTACCTGCTTCCATTTCAATGAAGAATGTCATTGTGCCTTTGAATACCCTCAACAACAAGGAAGGATTGATAGGAGAGTTGAGGGTCAAGCTAGGGTTGCTCATGTGGATGAGAATGCACAATCATCACATTCAGAGGATGCATAAAGAGGAGAGACTTAAGTAAATGAAAGGGTCCTACTAAGTGGTGAGATTGAACTCGAACAAAGGAGGAGTTTGTTCCGTACCAGATGCAAGTGTGAGGATAAATGTTGTGATGTGATCATTAATGGTGGTAGCACTGATAACTTGGAATCAGAGGAGATGGTCTCTACGCTAAAGCTCAAGAGGGAGAAACACCCCTAGCACTATCGAATTGCTTGGGTGAAGGATGATCATAAGGTCTTGGTAAGTGTACAATTTTTAGTGAAATTCAAAATTGGGAGTTACCATGATGAAGTTCTCTATGATGTTATTCCAATGGATGTTTGCCATCTATTTTTGGAAAGACTGTGGTAGTTTGATATGCATGCAATACATGATGGTCATACAAACACATACTCTCTAACAAAGGAGGGAGTTTGCCACAAACTGAAGCCCATGAAAAAGGAAGGCAAAAAGGTATATAACAGTGCTAGTATTTGTCTTGTTTATGGAAGGAAGTTTTTAGATGGCATGAAACATCAGCGTATGTGCTATGCTTTGATTCTTAGGAAAGATAAAGAAGGTAGTAGTGAAATACCACTTGAAGTTTCAAATTTACTACGTAAGTTTGGAGATATCATCTTTGATAATGTTTTAGAAGGATTGCCACCAGTAAGGAAAATTAGTCATCAGATAGATTTAATCCCAAAAGCTAGTTTTCCTAAGAAGGTTGCTCACAGGATGACTCTTGCTGAAATTGAGGAGCTAAATAGATAGATTCAAGAGCTATTGAGGAAGGGCTTGATTCAGAAGAGCCTGAGTCCATGTGCAGTACCTATAGTACTAGCACCAAAGAAGAATGGAGAGTGGAGGATGTGTACAGACTCTTGAGCTATAAATAGGATAACCATCAAGTATCAATTTTCTTTGCCAAGAATGGATGATCTTATGGACTGCCTGAGTGGAGCTTAGTACTTCACAAACATAGATCTCAAGAGTGGCTATCATCAGATATGGATATGCAAAGGAGATGAGTGGAAAATAGCCTTCAATACCAAGGAGGGTCATTATTAGTGGTTAGTCATTCACTTTGGATTAACGAACGCCCCAAGCACCTTAATGTGGCTTATCAATGAGGTACTTAAGAAGTTCTTTGGAAAATTTGTTATTGTCTATTTGGATGATATTTTAATTTTCAGCAAGTCCTTGGAAGAACATTTATTGCATATTTTTAGTGTCCTTGAAAGGTTAAGGGAACAGAAACTATTAATTAATCTAAAGAAATGTATCTTTGCAAAAAGGGAGTTAGTCTACTTGGGGTTTGTTATATCACCTAAAGGTCTCAAAATGGATCCAGAGAAGGTAAAAGCCATCTTGGAATGGCCTACTCCAAGGTTTGCTACTGAGGTAAGATCATTTCATGGTCTGGTTAGTTTTTATAGTAAGTTCATTAAGAATTTTAGTGGCATATGTGCATCCCTGACTGATACAATAAGAGGGGATAGAAAAGAGTTCAAATGGACTGTGGTAGCTACGAGAAGTTTTGAATTTCTAAAGAAGAAGGTGACAGAACAACCTATGTTGGCACTTCTTCATTTTAGAAAGGTGTTCCAAGTGGATTGTGATGCTAGTGGTAGTGCTATTGGGGCTGTATTAAGCCAAGAAGGTAAGCCTATTGCATATTTTAGTGAAAAATTGAATGATGTGAAAAGGAAGTATTCTGTTTATGATCAAGAGTTCTATGCAATAGTTCAAGCCTTAAAGAAATGGATGCATTATTTAATGCCAAAGGAATTTGTTGCGTATACTGATCATTAGGTATTATAGTACTTAAATAGCCAAGGTAAATTGAATCAGAGACATATGAACTGGGTAGAGTTCTTGCAGAGCTATACATTTGTGTTGAAGCATTGAAGTGGAAAATCTAATAGGGTTGCATATGCACTAAGTAGGAGATAGTTGTTGCTTACAGTAATGCAGGTTGAAGTAGTTGGGTTTGAGGAACTCAAGAATCTGTACCCTAAGGATCCTAATTTTGTTGAAGTGTGGAAAGCTTGTAAGGAGCTTGTTGCTATAGACAGAACTAAGTGGTTAGACTATCTGAGTCAGGATGGTATGTTATTCAAGGGCAATCAATTATGCATTCCAAGGAGTTCCATGAGGGAAAATTTGATTAAGGAGAAACACAGTGGAGGGATGGCAGGATATTTTGGTCAAGATAAGACCATTTCCATTCTTAGAGAACATTATTTTTGTCCTCAAATTTCACAGGATGTGAAGAAGTTTGTTCAAAGTTGTCAGATTTGTCAAGTGGCCAAGGGATTTAGTCACAATACTAGACTATATTAGCCATTTCCTGTTCCATCAAAGCCATGGGAGGACATAAGTATGGATTTTGTTCTTGGATTGCCAAGGACATAAAGGGGTAATGCCTCTGATGCAGGAGCATCCAAAGGTATAAGGGAAATCCTATATCAACCAAAAAAAATGTACTTAGACTTAGTTTCTGTTTCCTATGTTTTCATTTTTGGATACCCATTTAGGTCAAATAAAGGTTCCAACTCTCATAGTTCCACTATTAATGTTCTAGGATAGAGTATTTGAACACCTTGGGATATGTGTAAATGCTAGAAAAATAGGAGTATGTAATTGAGCCATCATTTTGGTGAACTAGAAGGTGTAAATTGGACAAAAGATAGTAATTGTAATTTAGAGCATTCTAGAAAAAGAATCAGGTTGAAAGGCCCCACGGTTTGAAAGTTATTGCAATTTTTCAATTTTTGAAGACCTCTTAAGAATGCTTCAAAGTTAGGTTAGGGGAATTAAATGACCTCAAATAGGGTCAAAAAATGGGGGATGAGCGAAGCTGGTCCATAGGGCTATAGAGCGCTTCAAGAGATTTTTGAAAATGTAAACAGTTTGTCAATCAGAGCTATGGCTCAAAAGCTATGCCTCCTAGAAGTTTTGTTACCATTTCTGGATTCTTCTAGATTTGTGCCGACTTCTAACATAGCTTTTGGAGCCTTCTACTTGGTCAGTGGATGCCAACTAGCACTTTCTAGAATGTATTCCTAATCCTCAACCCTCCGGTGTCTATTTAAGAACATTTCTGGCATTGTAAAAGGCAGTTCGGAGTGGAGTTTGAGAGAAGGTACTGGGAGAAGAAATTATCTCTAGTTTTATGCTATTGTAAGCCCATAGGGCCTATTTTGGAGTCTGTTTTTCTACACTAAGTGTACTAGCATATAGACCTACAATTGATGTGGGTGTATTTTCAGCAAATTTGAAACTAGATGAGTTGATCGATTGGATCAATGAACTAGAAGAATACTTTGAGTATGAGGATATTAGGGACCTACATAGGGTTAAGTTTCCAAAGGCCAAACTGAAAGGACATGCCAAAATCTAGTGGCAAGAGGTTCAATTGGAAAGAAACAAAAGAGGAAGGGAGAAGATCACAAGGTGGGATCGTATGGTGGATAAATTGAAAAAGCAATTCATTCTTGTTTACTACGAGCTTGAATTGTTTAAGAAGATGCATGGGTTAAAGAAAACAAGAAAATTAGTCTAGGAATATACAGAGGAGTTTTATCGACTTCTGATTAGAGCAGGGCATGCAGAAGCAAATAAGGAGAAGGTTTCTCATTATATCAATGGGTTGCGACCTAGCATCCAAGAGGAATTAAGTCTGGTAAGAATGACCAGTGTTGAAGAGGCATACCAATTTTCCCTACGAGTTGAAGAGAAGCTAAATAAGAGGTTTGAAGGGAGAAAAAGAGGGCATGGTCAAGGTGGAAGGGGTAGTGGTAGGTCATCTAGAGGCTGAAATGAAACCCAAAAGAAAAATGAAGATGTGGGTACTAGTAGGAACCAAAGGAACGAGGGTTTCAATCGCTCCCATGATCAAGACTTTGGAAATCAGAGAGGAAGATATAGAGGATGTGGACAAGGAAGAGGAGGCTTCTATGGTACCTATTTCCATTACAATGAGGAAGGTCATCATGCCTTTGAATGTCCTCAACAACAAGGCAGGACAGATAGGAGAGCTGAGGGTCAAGCTAGGGTTGCTCATGTGGATGAGGATGCACAATCATCACATTTAGAAGATGTAGAAGGAGGAGAAACTTTAGTAAATGAAAGGGTCCTACTAAGTGTTGAGATTGAACTTGGACAAAGGAGGAGTTTATTCTGTACTAGGTGCAAGTGTGAGGATAAATGTTGTGATGTGATCATTGATGGTGATAGCATTGATAACTTGGTATCAGAGGAGATGGTCTCTAAGCTAAATCTCAAGAGGGAGAAACATCCCCAACCCTATTGAATTTCTTGGGTGAAAGATGATCACAAGGTCCTGGTAAGTGAACAATGTTTAGTGAAATTCAAAATTGACAGTTACCATGATGAAGTTCTTTGTGATGTTATTCCAATGAATGTTTGCCATCTATTATTGGGAAGACCGTGGCAGTTTGATAGGCATGCAATACATTATGGTCATGCAAACACATACTCTCTAACAAAGGATGGAGTTTGCCACAAACTGAAGCCCATAAAAAAGGAAGGTGAAAAGGTATGTAGCAGTGCTAGGATTTGTCTTGTTGATGGAAGGAAGTTTATAGATGGCACGAAAAATTAGCGTATGTGCTATGCTTTGATCCCTAGGAAAGATAAAGAAGGTAGTAGTGAAATACCAGTTGAAGTTTTAGATTTACTAGGTGAGTTTTGAGATATCATCTCTGATCATGTTCCAAAAAGTTTGCCATCGATAAGGAAAATTAGTCATTAGATAGATTTAATCCCAGGAGCTAGTTTGCCTAATAAGGCTGCTCATAGGATGACTCTTACTAAAACTGAGGAGCTAAACAGATAGGTGCAGGAGCTATTGAGAAAGGGCTTGATTTTGGAGAGCCTGAGTCCATGTGCAATACCTATAGTACTAGCACAAAAGAAGGATGGAGAGTGGAGAATGTGTACAGACTATCAAGCTATAAATAGGATAACCATCAAGTTTCATTTTTCTTTGCCAAGAATGGATGATCTTATGGACTACTTGAGTGGAGCTTAGTACTTCACAAAGATATATCTCAAGAGTGGCTATCATCAGATATAGATACGAGAAGGAGATGAGTGGAAAACAACCTTCAAGACCAAGGATGGTCTTTATGAGTGGTTAGTCATGCCCATTGGATTGACAAACGCCCCAAGCACCTTCATGCGGCTTATGAATGAGGTACTTAAGAAGTTCTTGGGAAAATTTGTTATTGTCTATTTGGATGATATTTTAATTTTCAGCAAGACTTTGGAAGAACATTTATTGCATATTTTTAGTGTCCTTGAAAGGTTAAGGGAAGAGAAACTGTTAATTAATCTGAAGAAGTGTATCTTTGCAAAAAGGGAGTTAGTCTACTTGGTGTTTGTTATATCACCTGAAGGTCTCAAAATGGATCCAAAAAAGGTAAAAATCATCTTGGAATGGCCTACTCCAAGGTCTACTACTGAGGTGAGATCATTTCATGGCCTAGTTAGTTTTTACAAGAAATTCATTAAGAATTTCAGTGGTATATTTGCACCCTGACTGACACAATAAGAGGGGATAGAAAAGAGTTCAAATGGATTGCAGCAACTGCGAGAAGTTTTGAATTGCTAAAGAAGAAGGTGATAGAACAACCTGTGTTGGCATTTCTAGATTGTAGAAAGGTGTTCCAAGTGGATTGTGATGCTAGTGGCAGCACTATTGGGGCTTTATTAAGCCAAGAAGGTAAGCCTATTGCATATTTTAGTGAAAAATTGAATGATGTGAAAAAGAAGTATTCTATTTATGATCAAGAGTTCTATGCAATAGTTTAGGCCTTAAAGAAATGGAGGCATTATTTGTTGCCAAAAGAATTTGTTTTATATACTGATCACCAAGCATTAAAATACCTAAATAGCCAAGGTAAATTGAATTAGAGGCATATGAAGTGGGTAGAGTTCTTGTAGAGCTATACATTTGTGTTGAAGCATAGAAGTGGAAATTCTAATAGGGTTGCAGATGCATTAAGTAGGAGACAGTTGTTGCTTACAGTAATGCAAGTTGAAGTAGTTGGGTTTGATGAACTCAAGAATCTATAGCCTAAGGATCCTGATTTTGTTGAAGTGTAGAAAGCTTATAAAGAACCTATTGTTATAGACAGAACTAAGTGGTTAGACTATTTGATTCAGGATGGTATGTTATTCAAGGGCAGTCAATTATGCATTCCAAGGAGTTCCGTGAGGAAAAATCTGATTAAGGAGAAACACAGTGGAGGGATGGTAGGACATTTTGGTCGAGATAAGACCATTTCCATTCTTAGAAAACATTATTTTTGGCCTCAGATTTCACAGGATGTGAAGAAGTTTGTACAGAGTTGTCAGTTTGTCAAGTTGCCAAGGGATTTAGTCACAATACTGGACTATATCAGCCATTACCAATTCCATCAAAGCCATGGGAGGACATAAGTATGGATTTTGTTCTTGGATTGCCAAGGACACAAAGGGGTAATGACTCAGTATTTATGGTGGTTGATAGGTTCTCCAAAATGGCACATTTCATTCCATGCCACAAAACTCATGATACTGTCCATATTACAGACTTGTTTTTCAAAGAGGTGGTAAGAATACATGGTCTTCCAAGGAGTATGGTTTCTGATAGAGATACTAAATTTGTAGCATATTTTTGGAGAACATTGTGGAAGAAGTTGAGAACAAACTTGAAATTTAGTTCAACACATCACCCACAGAATGATGGCCAAACAAAAGTGGTAAACAGAAGTCTAGGCAATTTGCTGAGATGTTTAGTTGGGGATAAGCCCAAGTGGTGGGATTTGATTCTACCACAAGTAGAGTTTTCTTACAATAACTCTATAAATAGGAGTACTGGAAAATCACCATTCCAAATTGTTTATGGAAGTAGCCCAAGGATTGCACCAGAATTGAGGAAGATAGAGCAAGGGGAGAGGACAAGTGTTGAAGCTAAAGAATTTGCTGAACATATCAAGCATCTACATGAGGAGGTTCAGATACACATTATCAAGATTAATCAAGAGTATAAAGCTAAGGCTGATCAAAGGAGAAGACATAAGGAATTTCAAGTAGGGGGATCTAGTCATGGTACACTTACAGAAATAAAGATTTCCATCCGGTACTTACAACAAGCTAAAAATGAAGAAATTTGGTCCTTGCAAAATTTTGAAGAAACATGACTCAGGAAATGCATATGAGGTGGAGTTGCTAGATGGAATTCACATTTCTCTTAGTTTCAACATTGCAGACTTAACAGAGTATCATGATGATGGTGTAGATGAGGAGCTAATGTTAGAGCCATGTCTAATTCCTGCTTCTAAGAAGGAGGAGATAGAAGACATTCTAGATCATCATGTGTGCAGGAGTACCAGAAATAAGCAGTATGAAGAGTATTTGGTCAAGTGTAAAGGATGGTCGATAGAGGACTCAACTTGGATATTAGTAGCTGAGGTTTCCTATTTGGGATTTCCTCTACCATTCATAAAGTGACAGGGTCACTTTTCAATCTACCCTGGGTGTCTGATGCAGGGGCATCGAGAGGTATAAGAGCAATCCTGTGTCAACCAAAAAAAATTTACTTAGACTTAGTTTCTATTTCATGTGTTTTCATTTTTAGATACCCATTTGGGTCAAATAAAGGTTCCAACTCTTACAGTTTCACTATCAGTGTTCTAGGATAGAGTATTTGAACACCTTGGGATACGTGTAAATGCCAAAAAAATAAGAGTATGTAATTGAGCCATCATTTTGGTGAAATAGAAGATGTAAATTGGTCAAAATATTATAATTGTAATTTAGAGCATTCCAAAAAAAGAATAAGGTCAAAAGGCCCCACGGTTTGAAAGTTATCGCAGTTTTTCAATTTTTGGAGACCTCTTAAGAATGCTTCAAAGTCAAGTTAGGGGCATTAAATGACCTCAAATAGAGCCAAAAAATGGGGGAAAAGCAAAGCTCATCCATAGGGCTATAGAGCGCTTCAAGATCTTTTCAAAAATGTAAACAGTTTGTCAATCGGAGCTACGGTTCAAAAGTTATGCCTCCCAGAAGTTCGGTTACCATTTCTGGATTCTTCTAGATTTGCGCTGACTTCTAATGCAGCTTTTGGAGCCTTCTACTTGGTTTGTGGATGCCAACTAGCACTTTCTAGAATGTATTCCTAATCCTTAACCCTCTGGTGTATATTTAAGAACATTTGTGGCATTGTAAAAGGTAGTTCGGAGTGGAGTTTGAGAGAAGGTACTGGGAGAAGAAATTATCTCCAGTTTTATGCTATTGTAAGCCCATAGGGCCTGTTTTGGAGTTTGTTTCTTTGCACTAAGTGTACTAGCATATTTTTACAGTTAATAAAATTTTCTCTTTCTTGTTGTGTCCATTCTGTGCTTGGGTTGTGTCCCCATCAAGTGGTTTCAGAGCTGGTTTTCTTAAGTGTGTAGATAGAGCACCGATTATGAGGCAATTTGCACCAGGGCTATGTGGTTCTTGTGTTGCACTGGATTTATCTTCTAAAAACTTGATTATGGAGAATAGAAAGAAGAAGATGACTTTTTTGATTGGATGGATTTTGAGGATTCTTCAACTAGAGAAAATTAGGGCAAAAAATCAATAGGCATTGATAGTTGATTTGCAAAAGCAAGTGAATGAATTAGAAGCTGAGTTGCAGAAACAAAGAGCACATCACCAGAAAAGAGATGTTGAGGATTGTGAAAATGTAGAAAAGAAAGAAGATCCAGTGGAGTATCAAACATGTAGTACAAAAGAAGAGAAAGAGAATGAAGAGGAAATCATTTGTGAACCTAAAGTTGAAGAAGATGGAGAGGAAGAGCATGAAGATGAAAAGATATATGAACCTAAAATAGATCAAGATGATTTGAAAACTAAAACAATGGAGGAAGAGTATAGTGCCTTAGTTACAGATCAAACAAGTGAAGTTATTACATGTATTATTGATGACATGAAAGAGGCAAGCCAAGATGACTATGTCAAAGAGGTAAATTCTTATGAATTATATGATGCTAAATTTGAGATGAGCTTGAAAGATATTGATGATGGTTTCCATGAGGATCTTGTTAGTGATGTGTGGTATGCAAAGAAAGATTGGTATGGTGTTGCTAGGTTTATTACAGGTATGATTAATTCAACAAGATTGAATGAGGATGAGAGTTGTACTTGGATAGAGTTCATTGCGAAGGAGTATTTTCAGCAAAAAAACTTGTTCCAGCTAGGTGTTGGAAGAGAAGAAAGAAGGACATATATTGGAACCAGATACTTGTTCCAGTTATGTGTTGGAGGAAGAGAAAAAAAATATAAAGAATATCAATAGTGGCTACTTCATTTTGTGAATCCATATTCACAAAATTTTTCCTACCATGGGAGTTGGATGCAGGAGCATCATGCATCAAGAAAATAAAATAAAATGTGGAAGCCTTTAGTGAAGATGAAGATGGTTGTATATCTTTCTTTTGGCATCAAAGTGTGGGACACACTTTTCTATCTACTAAGGGAGTCTGATGCAGGAGCATCTTGCATGGGAAAATTAAATTATAAAAGAAAAAAAAAATTGTGGAGGAGAGAGGAAGTGACGAAAATAGAAAGAAAAATAATAATAAAATAAAATAAGGGAAAAAAGAGAAAAGAGGATTTTCTATTTTCAAGGTGCATAGGTGGCATAAATAGAAAAATAATAAAAATAGTTGTTATTCCATTAATCGAGGTGTGTAGGTGGCATCTTAAGAAGTTTGTGGAAAGTTCTTTAAATCAAGAATTTAATATTTGTTGTGATCCATAAAGGAGATTTAATTTTCTAATTGGGCCACATGGTGGTGCTTAGTTGTATTTAGGTGGAAACTCTAGAAGGTTGTGGATATTCTAGAATATTGTGGATAAATCATCCATTGGGTGGTAAGTGCCTATTTAAGGAAGGCTTATGTTCATTTGTAATCAAGCTCTTCAAGTGTAAGCTCTTATAGTGAAGCTCTCAAGATGAATCTCTTCAAATATAATTTCTTGTGGAAGCTCTTCGAATGTAATTTCTTGTAGAAGCTCTTCGTGAGCAAATATCTCTTATATTATAAGAATTTGAAGTTCTTCCATGTGGAGAATATTGTAATAAATTTTCAAGTATTAATGGATGCTTTATGAAGCATTTTGTCATCTCTTTGTCTCCATATTGTTGTGATCTTGGTTGTGAGTTGGTACGGGTGGTGTGTAGCTTCATCAATGGCATTAGAGCATACCTTTATTAGTGGTAGCAAAGATGGCCCTACATCAAACTCAGTATTTGTGGTGGTTGATAGATTCTCCAAAATGGCACATTTCATTCCATGCCACAAAACTCATGATGTTGTCCATATTGAGAACTTGTTTTTCAGAGAGGTGGTAAGACTACATGGTCTTCCAAGGAGTATAGTTTCTGACAGAGATACTAAATTTGTAGGGTATTTTTGGAGAACATTGTGGAAGAAGTTGAGAACAAACTTGAAATTCAGTTCCACACATCACCTTCAGACTGGAAGTGGTGAACAGAAGTTTGGGCAATTTGCTGAGATGTTTAGTTGGGGATAAACCCAAGGGGTGAGATTCGATTCTACCACAAGTAGAGTTTTCTTACAATAACTCTATAAACCAAAGTACTAGTAGATCACCATTCCAAATTATCTATAGAAGTAGCCCAAGGACTGCACTAGAGTTGAGGAAGATAGAGCAAGGGGAGAGGACAAGTGCTGAAGCTAAAGAATTTTCTAAACATATCAAGCATCTACATGAGGAGGTTCAAGCACACATTACCAAGATGAATAGAGAGTATAAAGCTAGGGCTGATCAAAGGAGAAGACATAAGGAATTTCAAGTAGGGAATCTAGTCATGGTACACTTACAAAAAGAAAGATTTCCATCCGGTACTTACAACAAGTTGAAAATGAAGAAATTTGGTCCTTGCAGAATTTTGAAGAAACATGACTCAGGAAATGCATATGAGGTGGAGTTGCTAGATGGAATTCACATTTCTCCTATTTTCAACATTGCAAACTTAACAGAGTATCATGATGATGGTGCAGATGAGGAGCTAATGTTAGAGCCATGTCCAATTCCCACTTCTAAGAAGGAGGAGATAGAGAAGATTCTGGATAGTCGTGTGGGTAGGAGTACCAGAAATAGGAAGTATGAAGAGTATTTGGTCAAGTGGAAAGGATGGCTAATAGAGGACTCAACTTGGATTTTAGTAGATGAGGTTTCCCATTTGGGATTTCCTCTACCATTCATAAAGTGATAGGGTCACTTTTCAATCTACCCTGGGTGTCTGATGCAGGAGCATCTAGAGGTATAAGGGCAATCTTGTGTCAACAAAAAAAAAAGTACTTAGACTTAGTTTCTGTTTCATGTGTTTTCATTTTTGGATACCCATTTGGGTCAAATAAAGGTTCCAACTCTCACAGTTCCACTATCAGTGTTCTAGGATAGAGTATTTGAACACCTTGGGATACTTGTAAATGCTGAAAAAATAGGAGTATGTAATTGAGCCATCATTTTGGTGAACTAGAAGGTGTAAATTGGTCAGAAGATTGTAATTGTAATTTAGAGCATTCCAGAAAAAGAATCAGGTTGAAAGGCCCCACAGTTTGAAAGTTATTGCAATTTTTTAGTTTCTGAAGAACTCTTAAGAATGCTTCAAAGTCAGGTTAGGGGCATTAAATGACCTCAAACAAGGCCAAAAATGGGAGACGAGTGAAGCTGGTCCATAGGGCTATAGAGCACTTCTTTGAAAATGTAAACGGTTCGTTAATCAGAGCTATGGTTCAAAAGTTATGCCTCACGAAAGTTCGATTACCGTTTTTGGATTCTTCTAATTTTGTGCCGACTTCTAATGTGACTTTTAGAGCCTTCTATTTGGTCGGTGGATGCCAACTAGCACTTTCTAAAATGTATTCTTAATCCTTGACCCTCTAGGGTCTATTTAAGAACATTTGTGGCATTGTAAAAGGCAGTTTGAAGTGGAGCTTGAGAGGAGGTACTAAAAGGAGAAATTATCTCCAGAGTTATATTTTTGTAAGCCCTTAGGGCATGTTTTGAAGTCTATTTTCTCTATACTAAATGTAATAGCATATATACATATTTAATACAATTTTCCCTTTCTTGTTGTGTCCATTCTGTGCTTGGGTCATGTCCCCATCAAGTGGTATCAGAGTTGGTTTTCCTGAGTGTGTAGACATAGTGCCGATTGTGAGGTAATTTGCACCAAGACTCTATCATTCTAGGTTTGAGTTAAGATGATACCTCTAGGAAGAGAGCATGGTGGAAGAGCAGGAGCTATTAATCCTGAGGAGGTTAGAGCCCTCCAAAGGTAGGTACAAGCATTGCAAGAGGAGCTCCGTAGAGGAACAAATATTGCTGCAGGTGACAAAAGTGAGGATGACAATGAAGAAGAAGAAATTGGACCAAAAGAGGAATTTGATAGGGAAGTTCTAAATTAGGAAAAGGAAAGGATTTTTAGGGCCATTACTAAGTTTGGGAAAGGACCTACAATTGATGTGGGTGTATTTTCAAGAAATTTAAAACTATATGAGTTGATCGACTGGATCAATGAACTAGAAGAGTACTTTAGTATGAGGATATCAGGGATCTAGATAGGGTTAAGTTTGCAAAGGCCAAACTTAAAGGCCATGCCAAAATCTAGTGGAAAGAGGTTCAATTGGAAAGAAACACAAGAGGAAAGGAGAAGATCACAAGGTGGGATCGTATGGTGGACAAATTGAAGAAGCAATTCATTCGTGTTGACTATGAAGTTGATTTGTTTAAGAAGATGCATGGGTTAAAGCAAGTAGGAAAATTAGTCCAAGAATATACAGAGGAGTTTTATCGACTTCTGATTAGAGTAGGGCATGTAGAAGAAAATAAGGAGAAGGTTGCTCGTTATATCAGTGGGTTGCAACCTAGCATCCAGGAGGAATTAAGTCTGGTAAGAATGACCAGCATTGAAGAGGCATACTAGTTTTCCCTATGAGTTGAAGAGAAGCTAAATAAGAGGTTTGAAGGCAGAGAAAGAGGGCATGGTCAAGGAGGAAGGGGTAGTGGTAGGTCATCTGGAGGCCGAAATGAAACCCAAAAGAAAAATGAAGATTTGGGTACTAGCAGGAATCAAAGGAATAAGGGTTTCAACAGCTCTCATGATCAAGACTTTGGAAATTAGAGAGGAAGAGGTAGAGGATGTGGACAAGGAAGAGGAGGCTTTCGTGGTACCTATTTCCATTATAATGAAGAAGGTCATCGTGCCTTTGAATGCCCTCAATGACAAGGAAGGACAGATAGGAGAGTTGAGGGTCAAGCTAGGGTTGCTCATGTGGATGAGGATGCACAATCATCACATTCAGAGGATGCAGAAAGAGGAGAGACTTTAGTAAATGAAAGGGTCCTACTAAGTGGTGAGATTGAACAGGATAAAGGAGTTTTTTCTATACCAGATGCAAGTGTGAGGATAAATGTTGCTATGTGACCATTGATGGTGGTAGCACTAATAACTTGGTATCAGAGGAGATGGTCTCTTAGCTGAAGCTCAAGAGGGAGAAACACCCCCAGCCCTATCGGATTGCTTGGGTGAAGGATGATCATAAGGTCCTGGTAAGTGAACAATGTTTAGTGAAATTCAAAATTGGGAGTTACCATGATGAAGTTGTCTGTGATGTTATTCCAATGGATGTTTTCCATCTATTGTTGGGAAGACCGTGGCAGTTTGATAGGCATGCAATACATGATGGTCATGCAAACACATACTCTCTAACAAAGGATGGAGTTTGCCACAAACTGAAGCCCATGAAAAAGGAAGGCAAAAAGGTATGTAGCAGTGCTAGGATTTGTCTTGTTGATGGAAGGAAGTTTTTAGATGGCATGAAACATCAGCGTATGTGCTATGCTTTGATTCCTAGGAAAGATAAAGAAGGAAGTAGTGAAATACCACTTGAAGTTTCAGATTTACTATGTGAGTTTGGAGATATCATCTTTGATAATGTTTTAGAAGGATTGCCACCAGTAATGCAAATTAGTCATTAGATATATTTAATCCCAGGAGCTAGTTTTCCTAACAAGGCTACTCACAGGATGACTCCTACTGAAATTGAGGAGCTAAATAGATAGGTTCAGGAGCTATTGAGGAAGGGCTTGATTCAGGAGAGCCCGAGTCTATGTGTAGTACCTATAGTACTAGCACCAAAGAAGGATGGAGAGTGGAGGATGTGTACAGACTCTTGAGCTATAAATAGGATAACCATCAAGTATCAGTTTCCTTTGCCAAGAATGGATGATCTTATGGACTACCTAAGTGGAGCTCAGTACTTCACAAAGATAGATCTAAAGAGTGGCTATCATCAAATATAGATACACAAAGGAGATGAGTGGAAAATAGCCTTCAAGACCAAGGAGGGTCTTTATGAGTGGTTAGTCATGCCCTTTGGATTGATGAATGCCCCAAGCAGCTTCATGCGGCTTATGAATGAGGTACTTAAGAAGTTCTTGGAAAAATTTGTTATTGTCTATTGGGATGATATTTTAATTTTCAGCAAGACTTTGGAAGAACATTTATTGCATATTTGTAGTGTCCTTGAAAGGTTAAGGGAAGAGAAACTGTTAATTAATTTGAAGAAGTGTATCTTTGCAAAAAGGGAGTTACTCTAATTGGGGTTTGTTATATCACCTAAAGGTCTCAAAATGGATCTAGAGAAGGTAAAAGCCATTTTGGAATGGCCTACTCGAAGGTCTGCTACTAAGATAAGATCATTTCATGGTCTAGTTAGTTTTTACAAGAAGTTCATTAAGAATTTCAGTGACATATGTGCACCCTTGACTGACACAATAAGAGGGGATAGAAAAGAGTTCAAATGGACTATGACAGCTGCGAGAAGTTTTGAATTTCTGAAGAAGAAGGTGACAGAACAACCTGTGTTGGCACTTCCAGATTTCAAAAAGGTGTTCCAAGTGGATTGTGATGCTAGTGGCAGTGTTATTGGGGTTGTATTAAGCTAAGAAGGTAAGCCTATTGCATATTTTAGTGAAAATTTGAATGATGCAAAAAGGAAGTATTCTGTTTATGATCAAGAGTTCTATGCAATAGTTCAGGCCTTAAAGAAATGGATGCATTATTTATTGCCAAAGGAATTTGTTTTGTATATTGATCATCAGGCATTACAATACTTAAATAGCCAAGGTAAATTGAATTAGAGACATATGAAGTGGGTAGAGTTCTTGTAGAGCTATACATTTGTGTTGAAGCATAGAAGTGGAAAATCTAATAGGGTTGTAGATGCACTAAGTAGGAGACAGTTGTTACTTACAGTAATGTAGGTTGAAGTAGTTGGGTTTGATGAACTCAAGAATCTGTACCCTAAGGATCCTAATTTTGCTGATGCATGGAAAGCTTGTAAGGAGCCTATTGTTGTAGATAGAACTAAGTGGTTAGACTATCTAATTCAGGATGGTATGTTGTTAAAAGGTAGTTAATTATGCATTCCAAGGAGTTCCATGAGGGAAAATTTGATTAAGGAGAAACACAGTGGAGGGATGACAGGACATATTAGTCGAGATAAGACCATTTCCATTCTTAGAGAACATTATTTTTGGCCTCAAATTTCATAGGATGTGAAGAAGTTTGTACAAAGTTGTCAAATTTGTCAAGTGGCCAAGGGATTTAGTCACAATACTAGACTATATCAGCCATTTCCTATTCCATCAAAGCCATGGGAGGAGATAAGTATGTATTTTGTTCTTGGATTTCCAAGGACACAAAGGGGTAATGACTCAATATTTGTGGTGGTTGATAGGTTCTCCAAAATGGCACATTTCATTCCATGCCACAAAACTCATGATGTTATCCATATTGCAGACTTGTTTTTTAAAGAGGTGGTAAGACTACATGGTCTTCCAAGGAGTATAGTTTCTGAAAGAGATACTAAATTTGTAGGGTATTTCTGGAGAACATTGTGGAAGAAGTTGAGAATAGACCTGAAATTTGATTCCACACATCACCCACAAATTGATGAACATAAGTCTAGGCAATTTGCTGAGATGTTTAGTTGGGGATAAACCCAAGGGGTGGGATTTGATTCTACCACAAGTAGAGTTTGCTTACAATAACTCTATAAACCAGAGTATTCTAGATCACCATTCCAAATTATATATGGAAGTAGCCCAAGGACTGCACCAGAGTTGAGGAAGATAGAGCAAAGAGAGAGGACAAGTGCTGAAGCTGAAGAATTTGTTGAACATATCAAGAGTCTACATGAGGAGGTGCAGGCACACATTACCATCCAGTACACTTATGGAAAGAAAGATTTAGTCATGGTACACTTATGGAAAGAAAGATTTCCATCCAGTACTTACAACAAGCTAAAAATGAAGAAATTTGGTACCTACAGAATTTTGAAGAAAGATGACTCAGAAAATGCATATGAGGTGGAGTTGCCAGATGGCATTCACATTTCTCCTATTTTCAACATTGCAAACTTAATAAAGTATCATGATGATGGTGCAGATGAGGAGCTAATGTTAGAGCCATGTCCAATTCCTACTTCTAAGAAGGAGGAGATAGAGGAGATTCTAGATAGTCGTGTGGGTAGGAGTACCAGAAATAGGCAGTATGAATAGTATTTGGTCAAGTGGAGAGGATGGTTGATAGAGGACTCAACTTGGATTTCAGCAGCTGAGGTTTCTCATTTGGGATTTCCTCTATCATTCATAAAGTGATAGAGTCACTTTTCAATCTACCCTGGGTGTTTGATGCAAGAGCATCCAGAGGTATAAGGGCAATCCCGTGTCAACCAAAAAAAAATGTACTTAGACTTAGTTTCTATTTCATGTGTTTTAATTTTTGGATACCCATTTGGGTCAAATAAAGGTTCTAACTCTCACAGATCCACTATCAGTGTTCTAGGATAGAGTATTTGAACACCTTGGGATACGTGTAAATACCAAAAAAATAGGAGTATATAATTGAGCCATCATTTTGGTGAACTAGAAGCTGTAAATTGGTCAGAAGATTGTAATTATAATTTAGAGCATTCTAGAAAAAGAATCAGGTCGAAAGGCCCCATGGTTTGAAAGTTATTACAATTTTTTAGTTTTTGGAGACCTCCCAAGAATGCTTCAAAGTCATATTAGGGGCATTAAATGACTTTGAACAGGGCCAAAAAATGGGAGACAAGCAAAGCTGGTCCATAGGGCTATAGATCACTTCGAGAGCTTTCTTGAAATGTAAACGGTTTGTCAATCAGAGCTACGATTCAAAAGTTATGCCTCCCGAAAGTTCGGTTACCATTTTTGGATTCTTCTAATTTTGTGCCAACTTCTAATGTGACTTCTATAATATGCAAGTAAGGTTGTAAGTTTTATTAGATTAAAGCTCTACTATTAATTTATAACATTTGTATTAGATTAGGATAAATCCTTTGGAGAAAGGTTGACTTAACAGTCATTGGAAAATCCTTTAATAGGGTGGCATTCCAAGTGAATGGCCTAAAGTCCTCTAACAAGGCTCACTTTTAATAGGGTGATTGAAATCCTTTAACTAGGTCACATTTAATAGTGTTTGTTATAAACTTTAACAAGGTAGTCCTTTAACAAGGCATTACTTTAAAAGAGTGAAAAAGGAGTATCATGTTACTGGTCGTTTTTCCCAAATTGGGTTTCCATGTTAAATCATTTCCTCAAGAGTGTTGATGGATGTGTTGTTTTTTATACTTTACATTTTTGCATGTTAATTTTACAGTAGCATATTAGTTTTGGTTAACACACAATGAATGCATGCATGGTTAAGAATGATATATGGGTTCACTGAATTGTGAAAAGTTTTATTTTGTACATCTAAACCTTGAATAATTGATTCACCCCTCCCCTCGAGTTATTCTAAAAGATTTTTCAACACTAATACCACTAAGAGAAGATGTCAAGCCTTTCAAATAGTAGCAAAGAATTGTTAACCACACTTTAGGCCCCAAGATGCAAGTAAAGCTTATGATGTTAAGGGATGGGGGGATAATCAAGCCTATCAAACATTCCTCATAGGTGTCCAACCTAGTGCTAGTTAGAAAGAAAAATGGTGACATTAGGTTGTGTGTTAATTTTATAAATTTGAAAATTACTTCCTTAAAAGATAGTTATGGATTGTCAAATATGGAGGCAATGTTGTAGTAGATAACTGGTTTAGAATTGATGTCCATGATGGACAATTTCTCTAGATACAACCAAGTTCTAGTTGACAAGAAGGATTAGTTCAAGATAATCTTTACAACTCCTTGGGGAACATATGTGTATGTTCATATGCCTTTTGGTTTGGTAAATGTAGGAGCTACATTCCAAAGAGCCATGGAATTTGCATTCAAGGAATATATTGATTATTATATGTTTTTTTATTAGGATAATCTAAAAACATATTTAAAAATCTCAAAGACCACTGTAGGCATTTAGAGAAGATTTTTATAAAATCCTTAGAGTATGGAGTTTCATTGAATCCAAAGAAGTGTAGTTTTAGGGTAACAGAAAGAAAATTGTTGGGCAACATACTATCCAAAGATGGATTGAAGATTGATCTTGAAAGGGTGAAAACAATAGATAAAGTCCCTAGCCTAAAAATGTTAAAGGTATCCAATCCTTTTTTGGCCAAGTCAACTTTTTGAGAAGGTTTGTAACAAATTTTGTTGAGATCAGTAGGCCTATTTCCAAAATGCTTAAGAAGGAAGTAGCAACTAATTGGGATGGTGAACCATATGTTATTTTCTAAGAAATCAAGCATGCCATTAAGAATGCACCAGCGTTAAGGACACCAAACTATGAAAAACCAATGCATATATTCACTTTTGCCTCTTTCCATATATAGCAATACTTTTACTTCAAAAGAATGAAGAGGGGTATGAGAAAACCATTGCATTTTTTAGCAAATCACTCCAACCTAAAAAACTAAAATATGATATTAATGAGAAGTAAGCATATTCCCTTGTCAAAGTTGTGAAAGATTTCAAATGTTATCTGGTTGGTGCCATTGCAATTGCATTTGTGTATAGTGTAGTGGTCAAAGATATATTTTCTCTATAGGATGTATTTGGAAAAAGATGTAGATGGATCAATAGGATCCAAGAATTTAACATAGATATCCAATTTACCAAGTTGGTAAGAGGACAAGGACTTGCTAAATTGATGGGAGAGGCTAATCTTGAAACAAACCAAATAAACCAACTTGATGATGATTGTAGAGATGGATAGTGTGATACAGATATCTATGATTGGTATAAGGAGATAATATTTTATTTATAATATATGAAAGATCCAATAGGGCTAAATGATGATTAGAGGAATGCTTTAAAGATACAAGCTATCATATATGTTATTGTAAGTGGACACCTTTAGTGGAGGAGTCTGGAACATGTGCTACTCAAGTGTGTTGATGAGAAACACTCAATATTCATCCTAAATGAGATGCATTGTGAAATATGTGAAGGCCATTACATGGATAAGACAAAAAATCACAAGGTGATCAAAGTAGGATTTTAGTGGTCCACTCTTTTTAAAAATGCACATTGACTTGTGTAAAGGTGTGATGCTTGTTAGAGATTCACTAGTAATTTAAAATTTTCTATAAATTTTCCATTGAAACCAGTAGAGGTGAAAGCACCATTCCAACAATGGGGAATTGATTTTATAGATGAGATCAAGAAAATAAGTCAAGTGGAGGACATGCTTGCATTTTGGTAGCTACTGACTATTTTACAAAATGATTAGAGGCAATCCCTACTAGAAAATCTACTAGAAAAGTAGTGATGCACTTCATTTTGATTAACATCATTGTTAGGTTTGGATGCTCTGAGAAAATAGTCATAGAAAATGCAATGTGCTTAAGATTTGAAGAATACACAATTTCCTATGACAAGTATGGTATTACCAAATCTACTTCATCATTATACCATCCCCAAGAAAATGGACATGGATAATCCATTAGTAATAAGAGTTTACTAAAGATCATTAAGAGGATTTTAGTTGAAAATAAGATGGCTTGGGATTCCAAACTACTATTGGCACTATGGGCTGATATAATAACAATAGAAAAGGCCATAGGATGTGCACCATTTGATTTAGTATATGGAATACAAGCTAGGCTTCACCAAAACAATTTAATGGGGATGTACTAGTTTTCTCAACAATGTGACGAGAGAATCATTGATGAAATGAAAATTAGGATGGATGATATTGTGCAATTTGATAAGACAAGGAGAGATGTCTATGCTAAGAATGCTAAGTTGTAGGTCCAGTTAAAGTGTTTATATGATAAGAAGAGAGTGGCAAGAAAATTCTAGCCCAAGGATATGGTTTTTCAATGGAATGATAGGCTAGAAGAGAAAGGAAAATATGGAAAGTTTAATCCCATTTGGTTAGGTCCATACTTGATCCATGAGAATTGGTAGAATATTATTATTTTACAAAAGAATTATTAGGAGGTATTATGGAATTGCTAGTTCATGGATAATTCCTAAAAAGGTATTTCTATTGAAATACTTATTTTTCCATGAGAATTAGTTCAGGGCTTGTATATTCTATAAATTCTTCTATAGTCTTATGGTTTTTGTTTGTTTTGTGTATTTTCTCTATTCTTTTAGGTGTTTCTCTCCAAATTGTTGCCATATGAAGTCACGTATGTGGTCTTCTTAACCCAAAATTTCTAAATTCTTACATGGATACAATTTATCCATCATCCCTAGATAGAGTCATTGATAGCCCATATTTTTACTATGCCAAAATTTTGAAAATATATTTAATAATATTGTGTAGTCAAGATTTTTCATATGTTGTTGTCAAGTTTCACCTAAGAAACCTAACATAGAAGGGTTATTCCCTAGCCCATTTCAAATTTTTTCCCTAACCTAGGATCATGTAAGTGTTTTAAATACTTGTGTCCTATACCTTTGTTGACATATTAGTCAAGTTTGTTATTAGTGACACACATTTATTCAGATTCTATGTTTCTACTGAGCTCATTGAACATTCTACAGTGTTT
Organism: Cupressus sempervirens; assembly: GCA_028749045.1. NCBI lineage: Eukaryota > Viridiplantae > Streptophyta > Pinopsida > Cupressales > Cupressaceae > Cupressus > Cupressus sempervirens. Next base: position 999,694,460 of record CM053785.1, on the reverse strand, counting down.
TCCATGTAATTCAGTAGCCACTGAGCTCTAGAGTTGCTATTGAGTCCTTTGGACTAATCCCATTGGTTACTGAGTAGATTTAGTCAGTGTGAAGATTTAGTAGTTCAAATCATGCATTTTAGTGTATGCCAAGTTTATTAGTGGTTACCAAGTTACTAGTTCATGTGATGCGAAGCCTATGTTTACCAAGAATTGAAATGTTACTAAGTTTGTAGTACAAGTGATGTGAAGCCAGTGTTAACAGAGCTATTTTATGCTAACCAAGTGATTCAATATTTGCTAAGTTGTACAATATCTACTGAGTCACCAGTGTAGACTGAGTTCAAGACTACTTAAAAATGATTAGTATGGACCGAGCTTCTATGTCTACCAAAAGCATGATGATACCAAGTAGTGATAGTGGATTCCAAGTATTAGAACCTCACTGAGTCAGTCTTTAGATGATGAGTATCTTCATGTGGGCTGACTTTGTAATATTTGTGTTAACTTGTATCATGGCCAACTTTGTAATTTTGTAATTTGGATTAGTATATATATGTAATATATTGTATCATATCCAATGTATGAAAGAGAAAGAAAGAGAGTGAGAATGGGAATGTGAGCATATGTATTGTAATGTGAACGTGAATGCAAAAAGTTCAAGTTATGATAGTAGTAGATAAAGAATTATAAAGGCCATAATAGTATAAGGAGAAGTAGTGACAAATCTATCATAAAAAGGTGATCAGTACATTAAGAAACCTCTATCATCAAATTTAGTTGCAAGCCAAGGATCTATTGCTTCACCCTAATAGGTGAACCAGTCAAAATCCTTTAACAAGGTAGACCTAACAATCTTTCATAAATCTCTTTATTGAGTGCATACTTCATTGTGTGTTTGTAAATCCTCTCACAAGGTGGACCTAGCAGTCCTATTTGCTTCTAACATGGTAGATTGTCAAAAGTGATCAATCTAAGCCTTAATAGGCCAACTCTATGCTACAGTACTAAAGTTTGTGGGTATCATCCCCACCCAAATTTTAATTTCTATTTGGAAGGTTTCTGGGTCACCAAATCTTTGTGTTCAAGTGTTATAGATAATTTCATGTTTTTTAGTTTCTCATGCATGCAATTAGATGATATGTGATGAACTAAATGCTAATTGATTTATTGGATTAAGAATCAAAATTGTTAAAGTTTTAGAAGTTTGATACACCCCTCCCTTCTTAGTAACTTAGCATAGTCTTGAATATTTCCAAGAATTAGTATCAAAGATTTGTGGTTCTTAGGAGAAATTTTAACAACTTGAGAAAAGATCAAGGATATGGAGATATTCAAATTTGACAAAGCTATTGACAATGAAAAATTGGATTTGGAAATATGGCCATTGCCCAACTCAAGAAACCTAAGAAGCAACTTTCCCAATCCCTAAAAAGAAGAAAAGAACTTCCAAATCATATGAATCCTCATCTCTACATTGAAGAAATAATTGAAGACTTTCATCTTTCAAGTAGCTCATATGAAGCAAATGATGCAATCAAGGAACTCATAAAGAAGAATGGTTCCCTACAAGAATAAGTAAGAAAGTTGAAAAGAGAACAAGAAATTCAATCAGTAAGGTAATGTGAAGTCTTGGAATAGAGAAACAAAATAAAAGAAGAAATGGATGCAAGGAACAATGAAATCCATAACCAATCCCTTCAGCAAGAAGACCTTATTGATTAGCTCTCCAATACAAATGAGGAAATTATGAGCCTAAGATTTGAAAATGAAAGAATGAGAAATGATCTAAACTCTAAAAGGAAAATCAATGAAAGAATAAAAAATGAGTTGAGATTTGAAAGATAAATCAATGAAAGATTGAGAAATGACCTAAACACTAAGAAGAAAATCAATGAAAGAATGATGAAATCTCAAGTAGACATGGATCAACTAAATGAGAAAAACCTCTATAGGAAAAAAGGAAAACTAGGAATTGGATACAAAGAAGAAGGTGTATCCTTCAAACAAGGTGCTCAAAAGAATTAAAGACCTACTTGCAATCACTATGGTAAGATAGGTCATACATCAAACAAATGTTGGAGTAATGAAAAAGAAAAATTCAATGGAAAATGCTAAAATTGCAATCAGCATGGTCATAGGGCTAATGAATGCAAAGAGAAACCAAGATTTGAAGGAAACTATTATAAATGTAAGAAACATGGTCACAATTCATCAGAATACAAAAAAAATACATAGAATCTAGCAGAACAAATTGTGAAAGCAATATTTGGTTGGGACTACAATATCTGGTGTAGATGTCATTACTATGGACAATTTGGACACATTGGTATGAATTGTGTTAAACTCATATGCGAGAAAGAGATACCACTAAAAGATGTTTTATCTGTACAAAACTTGGTCATCTTACCAAGAATTGTATGAATATTGGTAAAATTGAAGATGAGAAGAAAGAAAAGGCTGATAATATTCTAAAGTAGATGAGATAGTAATGTATTCTTAAGTCTACTAAGGATATTGGTCTAAGTAATGATGGTCAAATCACTCAAGAATTGGGTGACTCTACCATTCCTAATTAAGTTCTCAAGGAAGAATTGAAACTAGGCTATCAAAGAGGACATCTAAATTAGCTCTAGCTAAAAGGTGACAAAGATCCAAATCTATATACAAGATACAAAGGGATCACTGAGCAAGATCAGTATCAGTTGTTACTGAGTTACCTTCTCTACCGAGTAAGGTTAGGTCATAGACTCTATCCAACAAGGTTGGGAGTAACAAAGGCACTATAGTTCTAGAGAAAAGATGTGCCTATACCTTACCGAATAAATGAATATATTGTAGAAATGGGTGAGAACTATGGTAGCATCATGGATAACTACTTGAATGTGTTCAAAGAGAAAATGAACAATAGGTTCAAAATTTTGAAGAAAATAGTTGAAGACTATGAGGATGATGTGTTCTTCATGGTGGACTATGATAAGGTATATATCTAGGAAGTTAAGCCTAAAGTTGTGTGGGTCAAACCTCTTGGCTATGAGGTGAATAGTGATGAGATATCAAGGATATCATTGAAGCTCTTATTAATGAACTTGTTGATCCCAAGGCCCTTTATTTTGGAACCTATGAAGAAGCTAAGGCCAAAATAGAGCTAGAAATAAAGCTCTCATAGGCAGTTAACAAAGGGAAGAGAAGGATAGCCAAACTAAAATCAAGTGCACCTCTCTTGTTAACCAAGGGAAAAGGTGAGGATGAGGAACAAGAAAAGGATGAGGAAGAATTTGAGAAAGAAGAAGAACCTTTGAAGAAAATAGGCAAGGTGATCATCACCAAGCTTGCAAAGTCATCCATTGCACTCTTCAAAAGGAGGTCACAGAAGAAAGGAAGTGACATTATATTCTACAAACGTCCACCCACCTTCCAAGAAAAGTTGAAGCAATTGGAAGAAGGATTAGGAATAACAAACTTTAAATCTTTGAAATATGAGATCAAGACTAAGGCAAAGTAGAAGCAAGTTGAAGAACTGGTGCTAAACAAAATGGGTAAGTGGAAGTACTCACTAGACTAGATTTCTTCTCAAGTCTCTAGTGAATTACTAGAGAAGATTAAGCCAAGATGGGATTTTTCTATGCAAACAATCAAAGACATATATGCACAAACCTTGATGCAATTACTACCAATCATATTAGATGTTGAGGTGAAAGAGTCTTAAAACAAAAATGAATAAAAATTGACTCTAAGGTTTAAAACTTGTTTGGTTTTGATTAAGGATATAGAGCATGTTGTTAGAAATGCTACAAACACCTAGAAAAATATTTATCATCTTCATAAACCAAGTGAATTTCAAATTAAAGTAATGGATGTTGATGAAGAAGAAGATAAGGAGAAAGATGAGGAGGAAAATGTTGAAGAAGTGACTCATTTTGATAATGAAGAATATGAAGAGGATCAAGGTCCAAAAGCTACCAAGGAAGAAAAGAAAGATGATGAGGAGACTAATCTAGTCAAGATAGCTACTGTAGCCATTGTCTCACTTCCTCACTCCCTAAGCAAACAATTGACTACATCAAGTATGGAGACAACTTCAACAAGTTTGGTTGTGACTACTATTGATACATCAAATGTCCAACCACTCTTTTCCCCAACTTAGCTAAGCATACGATTGATAGAAGTGACTTCCACTTCATCAACTAAGCTATAGAATCCTTTTTCATCTATCGAGTTGAGTTCTTCAGTCTTTGCTTCTCCAATTTTGGCTTGTTTAGTTTTGAGTACATCTGTGGTAAGCTATCTAGTTTTGTCTACTTTAGTTTTGGATTCTACAATTTTGACTTCATCAATTTTGGATTCTTTAAGAATCTTTGTAATTATTCCATTAGTTAGTACTATACCAATTTTTATTACAAGTCCAAGTATGTCCACTATTATTTCTATTCTAGTTACAAACATAATAAGTGTGAGGATAGTTGAACCTAAGGTTCAACAAAGTACAAAATTTTTGAAAGGAAAGGAGATAGAGGAAGATATAGATTTGTATGAGGAAATAGTAATTCCCAAATGGGATATCTACAATCTTTCTATAGACCAAATGCACATATTTGGTGAACTCTAGAAAAAGGACAAAGAGCAAAGCTTAAGAGAGGAAAGAGATAGAGAATATAAGATAATTGATGATGTTAAGAATATTTTGACTAAGACACTAGGAATTGAGGTTGATTCTTCTCAACCTATTTTGTATTAGCTAGGAGAGGTAGTCCAAAAATTCAATAAGGATACTGATGGTCAAGATAAGCTAGCTGATAAGGCTAAAGAGAAATTCAACAATAAAGTGTTGGAGCACATTGCTTAGAAAATAGCCATTTATCAAGTTGAGCTTTCAACAATTTTAGTCAATCTTGAGGTGTCTTGTTCAAATGTGTCATCACTTTTTGGGAAACTATGTGATGTCACTAAGTATACAAAGGAAGTAAAGGAAAAATTGTCCAAAATTGATATAGATCTTAAAGCAAGTGCTTAGTAGCTGCAACTTGACCCTAGTTCAAATTTTGCACATTTCAAGAAGATCATATTTCTATCAAATATGCAAGCTAAATTGTTAAGAGAAGAAGCAAGGATCTGTTCAACATTGATTGACATACAAAATATGATCCTTCCAATCATAGATGCTATGCAAAAACACTTGTATATTCAAAAACTTTGATCCATGATAACAACTTCTCTATTGTGAATTACATGATTGAACTATCAGCAGAAGTGCAAATTTCCATTCATACTTGCAAAATCTTGCAAGAAAATTGGAATAAAACCTTGGCAATCACCCTCAAGATACACTCTAAATTCTTATCTCATTTTGGTGTCTCTATGTAAATATGTTAGAATAAATATTTGGCATTACTATCAAAAACGGGGAGATATGTTATGATATGGGAGAAAAGTTACATTGGAGAAATGTCATATATATATAAGAGTAAAGTTATATGTACATAGTGGATCACATAGTATGGGGGAGAAATATGTTATGGTGGAGAACTAATCTATATATACTTACAAAGATCAATTTTGAAAAATCTCAAAAATATACTGAGCTAGTATCACATGGTGATGAATACAAGGTATTCATTTTTGGGCTAATAAGTGTTTTTGTTACTAATGCCAAAGGGGGAGATTGTTGACATATCAATCAAGTTTGTTACTAGTGACACACACTTATTCAAATTTTGTATTACTATTGAGCTCATTGAATAGTCTATAGTGCTTGCCATGTAATTTAGTAGCCATCAAGCTCTATAGTTGTCACTGAGTCCTTTGGACTAATCCTAGTGGTTATCGAGTAGATTTAGTCAGTGTGAAGATTCAACAGTTCAAACCGTGCATTTCAATGTATGCCAAGATTATCATTAGTTACTAATTTAGCAGTACATGTGATACAAAGCCTATGTTTACCAAGCATTGCAGTGTCTATCACATTTTTAGTTCAGGTGATGTAAAGCTAGTGTTAACCAAGCTACTTTATGCTAACCAAGTGATTCAGTGTTTGCCAAGTTGCACAATATCTACCAACTACTTGAAAGTGATTAGTATGGACCGAGCTTCTACATATACCAAGAGAATGATGATGCCAAGTAGTGACAGTGGATGTTGAGTATTAGAACCTCACCATGTCAATCTTCAGAACCTGAGTATCTTCATGTGGGTTAACTTTGTAATATTTGTGTTAACTTGTATCATGGCTGACTTTGTAATTTTGTAATTTGGATTGGTATATATATGTAATGTATTGTATCATATCCAATGTATGAAAGAGAAAGAAAAAGAATGATAATGTGAATGTGAGCACATTTATTGTATGTGAATGTGAATGCCAAAAGTTCAAGTTATGATAGAAGCAGATAAAGAGTTATAAAGGCCATAACAATATAAGGAGCAGTAGTGACAAATCTATCACAGAAAGGTGATTAGTACTCCTAATAGGGAAAATAATTAGAAGTGATCAATGTAACCCTTAATAGGGAAACTTTATGCTATAGTACTAAAGTTTGTGGGTATCATCCCTACCCTAGTTTTACTTTCTATTTGGAAGGTTTCTGGGTCACCAAATCTTTGTGTTCAAGTGTTATGGATGATTTCATGTTTTCAATTTCTCATGCATGAAATTAGATTACATGTGATGAACTAAGTGCTAATTGATTTATTGGATTAAGAATCAAATTTGTTAAAGTTTTAGAAGTTACTGATTCACCCCTCCCCTCTCAGTAACTTAGCATAGTCTTGAATATTTCCAGCATACCTTATCATTGAAATTTTTTCTTTTTTTATGATTGGGTTGGTTTCACCATAGTTTTTATATCTAGTAGGAGATCACAGTTGATTTTCAAGTTTTCTTTGTGCCCTTACAATATTATGATCCAAGTCTTTAGCACAGAGTCATAGGTCTAAGGTTTTCAAGCTCTTGATGATACAAAATAAGGATCATCACATGATTGTAAGTGTTAGTTTTTGGGTCTCTTGATGTTACGATATCCAATACAAGTGTAGAGGCATAGAAGTATTTTATATGGATTCTAATCTTATACTCATTATGGCAATGTAGTATTGTAATTTTTTTTATGATGACTAGTAGGTGTTATGGTTTTATGATAGAAGAAGTAGTGTAGAAGCATAAAATATTTTGAATGGAAACCTGACCATACGAAAATAATTGAAGTGAAAAATCATAAGGTATAAATTTTTAAGTTTATATAGTGTTGATATTTTATGAAGTGGGTTCTAGTGCATAAGTAAAGAAAAATTGAGCACATGTTAATAAATTTCTCTAAGGATATGAAAGGTAAACGATTGTAAGATGAAGAGTTAAGTGTATGGTCATAAGGATTAAAGTCAAGCTAATGTTACACCTTCAAAGGTTACAATGGAGGTTTAGATAGCTGTTAGGGTGAGATCTAAAGAAAAAAGAAGAAAGCCCCAATCCTATGGGTACCATTGAAGCATAAGATTATAAAATTTCAAGTGCACATTATCAATGCTATGAAGATGTTTTTAGAATGAAAGTAGTAAGTTCATTGTCTAAAGATAAAATTGTAGATAATGTTTCTAATCTTACAATAGATTGATAGGTGTAAGTTCATAAGAAGTATAAAAGGGTTTTCAAACATACAATTAGGGATTGAGTGTAAGATCATAAAGGTCATGATTCCTATTTACACACTTATGAAGGGTTTGAATTTTAATCTGAAAGAGTAAGATTCCAAAGCACTAAATGTAACATAAAAATCTATTTTTTATCTTCTTTGAGCTGGAAAATGATAGAAAGATTTTAACCAATGAGATTTGAAGAGGTACAATAAATTGATAAGTTGGATAGTTAAGTCGATGCTCCATTGAGCTGATAGAAAAAGTGAGATTTAAAGCTCGTGCATGCAAGAAATCAATACAACAAAGTAGTTGATGAAGTACTTATAGCATAAAAGAACCTTTCAAGGCTGAATTGGGATACTGTTTACAAAGCACTAAAAATTTGAGAAGTTGTAGAACCTTCAGACTTTAGTTATAGAGTTTTTAGTTTTTAGTTGCAGAGCTTCTAGATTCTATTTGTAGTGAAGATGTTATAGAAGGAAGTAGAAGATATTCAAGCCAAGGATATGGAGGTTGTAGAAACATCAACCACTAAAGGAGGAAAAACTTGACAGAGAAAGACTAAAAAATTTGCAGACAAGTAGATTAAGATATTCCCTAACTAATCAAATGTCATCTTTGCAATTGATCAAAATTTTAGAGACTTGTACACATTCAGTAGGAATGCAATCTTTCCTAGTGTCAATGAGTATAAGTTGTTCATATTTTTTACAATAATATGTTTAATAAGATCTCTATTTACAACCCATGGAGGAAAAAATTGGCAAAATTATTATTCCCAGAGGTATATGTGGATGTTTATTTGGTGAAATCCCTAACAAAATCATATAATCTAGGCACCAAATCATTTCATAGTCATGAGGAGAGTATTTTGTGTACACTAGACCATGCTTCATTCATTGAAGCTTTTAGATTGGATGGTCAAATGAGTGCCCCACTTGATATAGATTAGCTTCAAGGGAAGTTTGAGAGAAATAAAAATGCTTACACTAGAAAGGATATGTTGCATCACATCCCTATGGACCTCAAGAAAGTGGGGGATTATCCTAAGAAGGTGGATAAAATGATGCCTATGGGGAAATTGAAGATTTCATAAGCATAACATTTAATGGGAATGGAGAGCTACTAGTGCAACTATGGACATAGGTATGGGATAGATTTTACCATTACTTTGAATCTATTTCCTTTTTTCAATAATTTGAGTTCAATGAGAATGAAAATGTTAGACCCCAATTTTTTTAGGGCCCTTAGGATTTTAGAGAGTTTATTAAGAACAACCCTATTTCCTGAATAGAAGAGGTTATATCATAATTGGGGTGATATATTTTTGTTTCAAATGTTTTCCCTTATGAGAGTTTATGCATATCCCCAACCACCTAATATATTAATTATATATATTCCTCCTAGACTTGCAATTATTGAATTTAAGTGGGAAATATTCATGGTAAATAAGGAATACTTAGGGCCAAAAATGCATAAGGGCATATTTTTGTGTAGGTGTTTCAGGATAGGAGACTTTTCAATTAAGAATCTCTAGACTAGATCTATGATTTTCTTAGGAATTATAACCTATCTGGCGACCCATTTAGAATGTATGACCCAGAAGGTTTTATGAGAAATACTTTAAAAGAAATTAAGGGTTATATGTTGCATGTCATGAAGGACTTTCCCCATGAGGATTTGCTCACAAACCTTGTAGTTGAAGGGTAAGCTATAGAGAAATTTAAAAAAATTGGTGATGTTCTAAGGGTAGAGAAAAAATTAAAGAAGTTAAACCCAAATTTTAAGGGTTTCTATTTAGATGTCTCATACCCTTATAGATTGAGAAAGATGGTAGACAACTATAGTGACATAATGGCATAATTTCTTGAATAACAAGTAGTTGAAGAAGGGAGGGTAAACCATGACTCCCTTGAGCCTGATGTAGTCTTAGAGGTTGAAGAGGAGGAACCAACAATAGTATCATTGGTTGCCATGGGTGATAAAAGGTAGAAGGTGATCAAAATACTTGTTAAGGTAAAACAAAGGACACTACAATTAATGCCTAGAAAGAATCGGTATTTTTCTAAGTTAAGGCAAAATTACTTGCAAGATAGGATTAAAAAAGTAGAAAATTATTTGACTTATTTTCAGCTGGTAGTAGCTAGATTGAATGATAGGATCAGCCAAGCACAATAATTTATGGAAAATGGTGAATTCCTAATGTATGCCAAATTTATTAAAAAAAAAAAAAAAAATGTATAAAGTAAAGTAGAGTGAGTTGGTATTGAAACTCAAACCAAGAGTATATGAGGAGAAAATCCAAAAGATGGTAGATAAGCTAGATGCATATGATCTAGAAAGTGAAAAGGTGACTCTTATAGAGGCAAGGGAACCCTTTAAAATATGTTGCATACTTCTGATACCTAGATGAGATCTTGAGCAAACATTCATGCTTGATTAGATATAGAAACATGAAAATTCAATTTCATATGAAGCATTTGGTCCTAATAGTTTCTAGAGAGGGTCATGTTTCAATATAGATTCTAAGTCCTTAGTAGTATGGAGCATGGCACCTAAGACAAATAAGCCAAAACTAATGGATATTCAAAACACTACTCAAGGCAACATGATAGTGTGGACCATATATAATACTTATGGCATAGAGATCTCTAAGGCTCTAAAGAACTTTTCATTCATGAGTTAGGCCAAGGTTGAAAAAATAGAAACTAAATTGGCTAGGACTTTCCATGACTACATTGACATCTAGCAATATTATGAGGAAGATCTTAGAAAGATCTATGCCTATGGTAGCCTTAAAAGAAAAACTCACTACAATAGAGAAGAGAAGAGAAGAGATTAGGAGTTAGCAACTAGTAAGGATTACTCAAGAAATAGGAACTCAGACAATAGAGAAGGTGCAAAGTGACTCTGAGCCACAACGAATGAATGTAGATGTTGAAGCTCCACAATAAAGTGCTGAGATAAGAACTAGTGTTTTGAAGGGTATGATAGGCCATAGGATATATACCTTGAAGAAAATTTCTCAAGAGGAACATAATCTCTTCATCTCTGTGCAAAGTGCTAAGAATATATGCAATGAAGCACTATTATGGCTATCACCTATTTTCAATCAATTGGGGCCATACAATAAATTGTTTGAAAGATTTATTTTTTTGATAGAAAAAAAGGTAGATTTACCTAACAGAATTTCCACAAGAAAGGAAAGGCTAGAGACAGTAAGAGAAGTAATTGGCTTCTTTACTAGTAAGCTACAATTTATACAAAATAAAATAAAAGTTTTGTTTTAAATATTTAGGACAAGGTAGGTTACTAAGAGGGGAGGGGCGAATTAGTAACTTATAAAACTTTTAAACAATTCAGCATTTTTCCCATTCATCATTCATTCATCTAATCTACTACATAACTGAAGGAACAAACATTTATTGCACATGTACATAGAGATTTGGTGACCCAAAAACCTTCCAAATAGAAAGTAAAACTGGGGTGGGGATGATACCCACAAAACTTCAATATTGCAATATAAAGTTGGCCTGTTAAGGCTTACAATGATCACTTCTAGTAGTCTACCCTATTAGGAGCAAGTAGGACTGCTAGATCCACCTTGTTAGAGGATTTACAAACATACAATGAAGTATGCACTATGTTAGGAGATTTACAAAAAGACTGTTAGGTCCACTAGGTTAAAGGATTTATAAACTAATTCACCTATTAGGATGAAGTAGTGGATCTGCTTACAACTATTTGTTGATAAGATCCTCATTGCATTGATCACTTGATGTGATAGGTATAACATTTCTACTTCTATGTTGACCTTGTTGTATTCCCTTTTATTTTGTTGCTGATTTGCTTTTACTTTTCTCAAAATACCTTCTTCATATGCAAAAATTACTTTTTAAATTTTTTTTTTTACCATACCATGTTACAAATGATATCATACATTACATATATACCATTTCAATATTTAGAACTACAAGGTTGGCTAAAACACAAGTGAACAGAACATTACTGAGTCGGCTAGATAGTAGAAAACTCGGGTTCCTCAAGCTGACTTGATGACCTTCTAATACTTGACATCCACTATATTACTCAGCATTATCATGCACTTGGTAGAAGTAGAGGCTTAGTTCATACTAGCCACACAATACTACTTGGAACTCGGTAACCATTGGTGACTTGGTAGATATAGTGTCACTCGGTAAAAGCTAATTTCTTCATTTACCTTGTTGTGCTCAGTGAACACTAAGTCCTTTGTTTACCTTCTTGTGCTCGGTGAACACTGAGTTCTTCATTTACCTTGCTTTGCTTAGTGAACACTGAGTTCTTTATTTGCCTTCCTTTTCTTGGTGAACACTGAGTTCTTCATTTACCTTCCTTTGCTCAATGAACACTGAGTTCTTCATTTATCTTCCTTTGCTTGGTGAACACTGAGTTCTTCATTTACCTTCCTTTTCTCAGTGAACACTGCATTCTTCATTTACCTTTATTTTCTCAGTGAACATTGTGTTCTTCATTTACCTTCCTTTTCTCGATGAACACTGCGTTCTTCATTTACCTTCCTTTGCTCGGTGAACACTGCTGAACTTCCCATTCACTCGGTATCCTTTGGAATGCTTGGTAATAACTATTTACCTGCTAAACTTATAAGGTAGCCACTGAATGCTTGGTATATACTGTAGACTAATTGATGAGCTCAGTAAGCATTCAGAATTGAATAAGTGTTTGTACTAATGACAAATATATCATAATTCCAACAATCTCACCCTTTGGCATTAGTGACAAAAACACCTATGAGCCAAAACTTATGTGCAAAATTTGATATCCTAATTTACATATGTGTGCCCCATACAATATGCACATAGTATTTACAAATATATCTTATCTATAAACATGGCTTCATTATTTACATATGTCTCTATCTCTTCTTTGGTACTCTATCTCCCTCTTTTTGACAATAATGCCAAATTAAACAATATATATTTACACAGAAACACCAAAATGGGAGATAAACTCAGAATTTAGCTTGAGAATAAGAGCCAAAGTCTTATCCCAATTTTTTTGCAAAATTTTGTAGGTGGAGAGTGCTATTTGAACTTCAATTGAAAGTTCAATCACATGATCTACAATTGAGAAATTGTTGTCATGGATCAATGTTTTGGAGTAGGCAATATGTTTCTGCATTGTGTCCATGACAGGAAGAATCATATTCTGGATGTCAATCAGTGTAGATCTGATCCTAGCTTCCTTTGTTAATAGTTCTGCTTGCTTTTCTGACAAAAATCTGATTCTGAAATGATGGGATGAACTTGAATTGGGGTCAAGTTGTAGCTTTTGGGCACTGACCTTCATATCCTCATGAATTTTATTTAATTTTTCTTTAATCTCCTTGGTATATTCGGCAACATCACAAAGTTTGGAAAAAAGTGAAGCTACATTATTAAAAGAATTTTCAAGATTGACCAGAATTGTGGACAATTCTATCTATTTTATTGCAATCTGCTGAGCAATGTGCTCAAGCACCTTATTATCAAATTTTCTTTCAGCCTTTTCAATCAATTTTTCTTCACCGGAGGTGTCCTCATTGAATTTATTTATAGCCTCTTCTAACTGAATCAAAATGTGTTGAGTAGAATCTACTTCAACACCTATAACTTCTGTAATTATATTTCTGGCATCCTCAATTATTTTGTATTCCTTATCCCTTTCAGACCTTAACTGCTTTTGCATTGCCTACATCTCTATTAGTTGACTAGTACCTCATTTCTTCAATGGTAGCATTTTTGTAGTCAATTTTTGGAATCACTATTTCTGTGTCTAGGTCAATATCCTCAGGAATTTCTTTTCCAATGAGCAGAATTCTTAATGGTTGCTTTAGTTTGGCTTTTGTGATGACTGATTTGACCTTGGGAGTGGACAAAATAGTGGAGATGGAAGGACTAGCAGTGAAGACTGGTATACTTAAGGGTTGAGTGCCAATAGGAGTATTTATCGAATCAAAAATTGGAGTACTTCCCAAAAATGGTGATACACTTGGTAATGCAGTATCTGATCTAACTAGATTTGAAGTAGATGTAGATAATGTAGAAAAAATTGTAGAACAAGCTAGAATATTTATAATGGGAAAATTAACTGGTGCAAAAATTGGTGCTAATGTAGCTGACAAAATTGTGGAACTTACTGCTATATCGACTGAAGATGATGGAGCTAAGGAGGCTGGCTCGGTAGATGAAGGAGAGGGTTGCAGCTTGATAGATGAAGTGGTAGACACTTCCATTAATGATACCTAGATCTATGATGTGGTAGATGCAGATGATAAATCTGATGTGGATGCTATCAAACCTGTTGAGTCTGACTCCAGCCTTGATGATGTGATAGTTTTAGGTGGAGAGTGAGGAAGGGATGCAATGACTGCTGCTGCAATTTTTACTAGATCATCTTCCTCCTTATCTTCCTCTTTAGCTTCTTCCTTCTTTTCTTCTCCCATTAATGCATGAAGCTCACCTAGTAAAACTGTGATGGATGGAGTGCCATCAATATCATCACTGTTACTGCTGTCATCATCTTTAATTTCCACTGGGTCTTCACTGGGCTTATGTAGATGATAGATGTTTTTCCACATGTTTGTAGCATCATTTAAAACATGCTCAATGTCTTTGATCAAAATTAAAAATGTGTGGAATCTGATCATCATTTTACCTTCATGGTTTTTCATTGTTGTTTTTACTTCTGCTCCAGTGAGACTTGGTTGAAGATTCTTCAGGGATTGCTCATAGATATCTTTTACCATTTGGGTTGCTGATTCCCATCTTAGTTGCAATTTGTCCAATAGTTCCTTTGAGATTTGGGAGACAAGTTGGTCTAGAGAGTATTTCCATTTACCCATCTTGCTTAGTACTAGCTCCTCTATCTACATCTTCTCAGCATCTGTTCTAGTTTCAAATTTCAATGCTTTGAAATTTGTGATGCCAACTCCTTCTTCTAGTTGTTTGAGCCTTTCCTCAAATGTAGGTGCAGGCCTAACCAATATAGGTTCCTACTTACCTTTTTTGGTCCTTCTAGTAAATACTGCAGTAGGTTTCTTTTTAGGTTTGGTAATTATTACCCTACCCTTCTTCTTTGAAGGTTCTTCTTTAGTTTCTTCTTCTTCTTCTTTTTCTTCTTCTCCTCCTTCTTCATCATCTCCTTCATCCTCACCTTTTCCTTCTATTAGCATAAGAGGGCCAGATGCAGTTTTCAATTTTACTATCTTCCTCTTGCCTTTGCTTATGGCCTGTGGTAGCTTGATTTCAAGCTCAATTCTAGCCTTTGCTTCATCATAGGTTCCAAAAATTTGTTGCCTTGGGTCTACTAGCTCATTTACCAGTGCTTTTATGATGTCCCTGGCTTCATCAATATTTACCTCATAGGGAATAGGTTTTACCCATGCAACTCAGGGTCTGACTACCTGGATGTACAACTTATCACAGTCAACCATGAAGCATACATCATCCTTATAATCCTCAACAAGCTTAGGAGGAATCTGGAACCTGTTATTAATTCTTTCCTTGAAATCTTCAAAATATTTGTCCATGATGCTATCAAAATTCTCACCCATCTCTGCTACAAAATCATTTATTTGATACAAAATTGGAATGTCTTTTCTCCATACGACAGTTCCTTTTGATGAAAAGAATTTTTGAATATAGAAAAATAAACAAATCAACAGAAAACTAAATTTACAAGGGTTATTCTTGGAAGTCCTTATACTATCCATATTTTTATTCAATTGTTTCAGCAATACTTTAGACAGATCAAGTTCAAGGTTTTTCTTCACAACCTTGAGGGTCAAATCCATAGCTTCACAAGGTACACTATTCAGTCTACTAGAATTGTATAATTTATATGCAATTACATGAATGCCAAATCTTAGTTTGACATCAGATACAATGTTTACCTTTAAACCTCTATCGTCCCATTCGGCTAGGGTTTTCCTTTGTAACTCCTTGTGACTTAGGGTTTTGGTGGTTTTGGCTTTGCTGAGCATAGGGAGACGTGTGATTTTGTGAATCATTTTCTTAGTGATTAGCACTGGCTTCTCTAACCAAAATTGTCCATTATGTACCCAACTCAGGATATACCTAATCCATTTATTTTGGAAGTTTCTAGGCATATGCGAGATATGTGTCAAGCCTTTGGTTTCAAGATGCTTGAACTCAAGTTTTAGAGAGCCATCTACACTCATTTCACCTAGGGCACTATCCATTTCTAATTTTTTGATTTCTTGAATAGAACATTTGAAATGAGTACAAATATCATTGATAAGAAGTACCTTGGGGGGTATTTTTGATTGAGCTCCAGTTGGGTCGAGTGATTCAACAACGGCCAGAACAATCTTTAAATTGGACACTTTCCATTCTGTACCCTTTATTAACATCTCTGAACCTCTTTTCACCTTGCTTCTACTAGTGCTTGTGATTGCCATTGCTACTCGATAAATATAAGAAAATCTTGAACAAATTCTTCATAGGAAATTCGCTTCAAATCACTTGGAATTTTCTTAGGATTCACTAAAAATCTTTTAGCTCCGAGTATTCTTAAGTCATGGTAAAAAAATGAAATCAAATTCTTCCTTTTTGATGGAAATATTGTCATTAATGCTCGGTATGAAGGTAGATGAGATGACATAGTGCTTGCTAGTCTATCATCGCTCTACTTGGTAAAGCTTTGCAACTTGGTGATCAAACAAAATCTTTGATACTCCTGACCTAGCTTAGTAAAGTCTTTAACCAACCTTGCTCGGTAAAAGTAACACGATGAATGATAACTTTCCTTTGGTTCTTGAAATACTGATTTGATCATTTGCACTTTTTCATTCTAGAACTGCTTAAGATATGGCTTGATGATGTAGTTCTTGATATTTCTTAAATTTAATTGGAAATGGTGGAGTCACCCATTTCATGAGTGACATAACCATCATTTGAACTATCTTGCTTGGTAGATTTAGGAATCCATTGTTGTCTCATCTGCTTTCGAATGTTATCAACTTTAGCTTTCTTTTCATCTTCAATTCTCTTAGTATTCATGCAATTCTTGGCTATATGACCAAGTTCTGTACATGTATAGCATCTTACTGTTGTGTCTCTTTTCCTTAAATGATGCCTTGAATAGTCTTTGCCAACATGTCCATATTCTCCACAATAATGACATCTACGCCAAGTATTGTAGTCCCATCCAAAGATTGCTTTGACAAGTTGTTCAGCTAGATTGAATGATTTGGATCTGCATTGGAATGTCTTGTGACCATGTTTCTTGCATTTGTGACATTTGCCTTCAAATTTTGGTTTTTCTTTGCATTCATTAGCTTTGTGACCATGCTGATTATAGTTGAAGCATTTACCATTGAATTTTGCCTTTCCATTACTCCAACATTTGTTTGATGTATGACCTATCTTACCACAGTGATTGCAAGTGGGTCTTTGATTCCTTTGGGCACCTTGTCTAGAGGATTCACCTTCTTCCTTATATCCAAGACCAGCTTTACCTTTTTTTCTATGAAAGTTTTGGTCACTTTGCTGATTTAATTGAATCATGTCTACTTGAGATTTCATCATTCTCTCATTGACTTGCCTTTCAGTGATCAAGTCATTTTCCAAACTTTCATTGCTTTTTCTTTCAGATCTTAGATCACTTTGTAAGCTTGCATTGATTTGTCTTTCAGTAATTAAATCATTTATCAAACTTTCATTCTCATATCTTAGATTCATAATTTCATCATTTTCATTAGATAGTTAACCTACAAGATTTTCATACTGAATGGATTGATTATTTCTTACCTCTAGGTCTTCATTTTCCTTGTTTCTCTATTCCAAAACTTCACATAGCCTGATGGATTGGATTTCTTGTTCTCTTTTAAGCTTCCTTACTTCTTCCTACAGAGAACCATTTTTAGGTAGGAGTTCCTTGATTGCTTCATTAGCTTCATTTGAACTACTTGATGGTAAAAGGCCTTCAATCTTTTCTTCAACATATTGATGATCATTCATTTGCCTTGCAAGTTCCTTCTTTTTAGAGATTGAGAAAGATGCTCCTTTGCTTCTTTGAGTTGAGCCATCACCATTTCCAGATCTAGCTTTTCATTTTCAATAGATTTTTTAAGCATGAATATCTCCATTGTCCTTAATCTTTGCTCAAGCTATCAAACTTTATCCTGAGAGCCACAAAGCTCTGATACCAATTGTTGTAAATATTTAGGACAACATAGGTTACTGAGAGGGGAGGGGTAAATCAGTAACTTATAAAACTTTTAAACAATTCAATATTTTTCCCATTCATCATTCATTCATCTAATCTACTACATAACTGAAGGAACAAACATTTATCGCACATGTACATAGAGATTTGGTGACCCAGAAACCTTCCAAATAGAAAGTAAAATTGGGTTGGGGATGATACCCACAAAATTTCAATACTGCAATATAAAGTTGGCCTGTTAAGGCTTACAATGATCACTTCTGGTGATCTGCCTTGTTAGGAGCAAGTAGGACTACTAGATCCACCTTGTTAGAGGATTTACAAACATAAAATGAAGTATGCACTATATTAGTAGATTTACAAAAAGATTGTTAGGTCCACCTCGTTAAAGGATTTATAAATTGATTCACCTATTAGGATGAAGCAGTGGATCTGCTTACAACTATTTGTTGATAAGATCCTTGTTGCATTGATCAACTGATGTGATAGGTATAACTTTTCTGCTCCTATGTTGACCTTGTTGTATTCCCTTTTATTTTGCTGCTCATTCGCTTTTACTTTTCTCAAAATACCTTCTTCATATGCAAAAATTACTTTTTAAAAATTTTACCATACCCTGTTACAAATGATATCATACATTACATATATACCATTTCAATATTTACAACTACAAGGTTAGCCAAAACACAAGTGAACAAAACATTACTGAGTCAGCCAGATAGTAGAAAACTCGAGTTCCTCAAGCTGACTTGGTGACCTTCTAATACTTGGCATCCACTATATTACTCAGCATCGTCATGCACCTGGTAGAATTAGAGGCTTGGTTCATACTAGTCACACAATACTGTTTGGAACTCGGTAACCATTGGTGACTCAGTAGATATAGTGTCACTTGGTAAAAGCTAACTTCTTCATTTACCTTGCTATGCTTGTTGAACACTAAGTCCTTTGTTTACCTTCCTATGCTCGGTGAAAACTGAGTTCTTTATTTACCTTTCTTTTTTTGGTGAACACTGAGTTCTTCATTTACCTTCCTTTGCTCGGTGAAAACTGAGTTCTTAATTTACCTTCCTTTGCTCAGTGAACACTGAGTTCTTCATTTATCTTCTTTTGCTCGATGAACACTGAGTTCTTCATTTACCTTCCTCTTCTCGGTGAACACTGCATTCTTCATTTACCTTTCTTTTTTTGATGAACACTGCGTTCTTCATTTACCTTCCTTTGCTCGATGAACACTGCTGAACTGCCTATTCACTCGATATCCTTTGGAATGCTTGGTAAACTGTTTACCTACTAAACTTATAAAGTAGCCACTGAATGCTTTGTATATACTGTAGACTAATTGATGAGCTCGGTAAGCATTCAGAATCGAATAAGTATTTCCACTAATGACAAATATATCATAATTCCAACAGGTTTTGTCAAGTAGCATTGACTCATACATACCACCAATTTTGGATGTTAATAAGAAGTATTTTAAACATATTTGAGGAATTGTGATTTTTAGCCAACTTTATTGATTTATTGGGATATGGAAACCATGTTGAAGATAAGATTGATGAGTTTGATCATTTAATTCAAGGTGAGGATTAGGTGTAATATCTATGATCAAATTCAAGGGATGAGAAGTTTCCAAGAAAGAAGGAAGATGAATATATATAATGAACCTAATGAACAAGATTGTAAAACCTAACATCTATAGTTTAGGGTTAAAATTAGCAAAGAAAGAATTACTTATTTAAGGAAGTATAGAGTTTGATGGCTTGAATTTTGACTTACCAAAAAATTTGAGATATTCTTGTGAAATCAGGAAGAATTTTTAAAAAAATTTCTTAGCATTTCTAGAGACTTGTCATTCCTCATGAAAATAACCTAGGGCAATTGACTTGTCCTTTTCTTTGTTGGAATTCATTCAAAATTGACTTGCAACTATTAAATAGGCATATTTGCTAGAAATATAGATGGAGTAATTGAGAGTGTGGATGAATCAGTTACCACAAAAATATTTCAGATCCCTTGGATGTTAAGAATAAAACTGATTGCTACTGTTATTTGATAAACACATAGAAATTATTGTAACTCAGTAAAAGCAGTGTGATTTACTTATTTTTTACATTAAACATTCACAATGATTAACTTGGAAGCATAAAAGAATTAACATGAACACATGGGACACTAGGATTTAACATGGAAACCCAATATGAGAAAAACCACCAATGTAACTAGTTATTGTTTTTCACTCTTCTAAAGTGAGCCCTATTAGGAGCCAACCTAGTTAAAGGTTACAAAACACACTATTAGGTGTGACCTTGTTAGATGATTTGATCAATCTATAAGGAGTGGCCTTGAAAGAGGTCTTTAGAACAATTCAATGGAGTTGTCACCTTGTTAAAGGATTTACAACTGGCTGTTAAACCAACTCTATTAAGAGATTTTGGAATCATCACTACAATGGTAAGAAAGTAACAATGAAATGACCTAAATGAGATGCAACTAAATTTCTAATTATAGATCTCTATTCTGCTTCATGCTAGATCCTTATTGATTGAATATTTCCTTGCTGCTCCATAAGGATATCTGACCATCCTTCAAGTTCGATCACACTCTTTCCTTCTCAATTAATCAATACACTTGCATTCTCTCACATACATTAGAATCTCAACTTGACCTTATATTTATACAATACAAATTATCAAGTCAGCTCAATTACAAACTTACAATTACTAATAAACATTACCATAGTAGGCTGAAATCAATACTTGAAATAATTAAAATTCATATCCTTAAATCAATAAAATCCATCATTGGCCAACCTTTCTTGGTAAACACTAATCCTAAAATAATTTCCTGTGTTAACTAATAGAAGCTTGGTTAACTCTATGAACTTGTAAAATCCTTTGGCAATCTAGTGAACTTGGTGAACACTAACTTTGACCAGATTTTCTTCATTAACCATGAGAACTTGGTTAACATTTCTTTTTTCCATAACTTCCTTTGATGCCCGAGTTAGCTCAGTAGACACTAACTTCATAGAGTAATCTCTAGAATGCTTGGTAGACAAGGAAAATTTCCTTGCTGACCAAGTGAGCTTGGTAAGCATTGACTGCCAACTAATATGACATTTGTGTAACATCAAAGACAAAAAACAATTAAATAATTGTATCCAACAATCTCCCTCTTTGGCATTGATGGCAACACAACATGTCATAGCACAATGAAATTTGAAAACAAGTTTTTTTCAGATAGAAATTTTCTCTCTTAGATTTTATACCACATACTTCTCTAATGCAGTAATCTCCCTTTGTGAAGGAATTACATAGCTTCTTCATCAATTTTCTTTTAGAAAGATATGATAGTAAAGTCTCCCTCTTTGAAAACACATGCCAAAGACAACACATATCAAATGAGTATCAATGTACCTTGAGTACTAATTCATATGTAATTTTCCCTTGACTATGTTGCATCAACTGATAGATCTTCAATTTGGTTCTTGTTGATGCATTACTAAATCTTTATTTTAGTGATTTTTAGTAGGGGAATGACCCCTAACTTACCTCTTAGATAAAAGAATGCATCCTTAGATAATGGCTTGGTAAATATGTCTACAATCTATTCTTTTGTATGGACATATTCCAATCTGATTTCTTTGTCCTACACCAATTCTCTAACAAAATGATATTTTATAGCAATATGCTTGGTTTTGGAATGCATCACTAGATTCTTTGATATGTTAATTGCACTTTTATTATCACAAAACATGACAATTGGTTCTTTGGTCTCAACCTTCATGCCTTGCAACAACTATTTAAACCAAACAATATTAGAATAGTTTACTACTACTACAACATATTCTACTTCTGCTATAGATTGGGATGTGCAATCTTTCTTTTAATTTGTCTAAGATACCAACCTTTTCCCAAGAAAGAATGCTCCACCACTTGTACTCTTTCTATCATCAATGTTTCCTACCCAATGAGCATTAGTAAACACTTTTAAGTCCATATTTCCTCCAAGTTTATACCATAAGCCATAATCTTTAGTACCATTCAAGTATCTCAAGATTCATTTTATTGCCATCATATGATTTTCTTTGGGTTTTGCCAATAATCTAGCCACTATATGAACTGCAAGAGCAATATCAGGCCTTGTATGAACTACACACTATAATTTTCTAATCATTGATCTGTATAAGGTCTGATCTATGTCTTTTGAACCATCATCTTTGGTAAGCTTTAATCTAGTACACATGGGGTTCCAACTGGTTTTGAATCTTCCATACCAAACTTCTTGAGTATCTCCTTGATATATTTAGACTGAGTGATGTAGATACCATTCCTGCTCTACTATAATTGGAGTCCAAAAAAGAACTTAATCTCACTAAAAATAGACATTTCAAACTCTTTGTTCATTTTCTCTAAAAATTATTTGCATAGATAATCATTCTCTATAAATAACATATCATCCAAAAATATTTTTTCCAAAACAATCTTGTCATCTAATCCTTCCTTGATCTACAAACTACTATTATCATTAGTTCTCTGAAAACCAATTTGAACAAGGTAGTTATGCAATCCCCCATATAATGCTCTAGGAGCTTGTTTTAGACCATACAATTCTTTGTGTAAATTTTAGACCATGTACCTTTTTTCTAGATCAATAAAACCTTCTAGTTGTTTAATGTAGATTTGACATCCATCTGATATAACTTAAATCCTTTATGTGTTGCATATGCAAGTAAGGTCCCGACACCTTCCAATCTTGCAACAGGAGAAAAAGTTTCACCATAATATATTCCTTCTTCTTGATAATATCCTTTACACACCAATCTAGCTTTGATTCTTGATACCTTACCATCTTCATTCAACTTATTCCTAAGTACCAATTTTGTTCTAATCACATTTTTTTTTTAGGCCTAGCTACAAGAGTCCAAGTTTTGTTCTTTTCTATTTTCTCTATCTCTTCATTCATAGCCTAAATCCAACTTTCATTTTCCAATGAATCTTTGACATTTCTAGGTTCAAAATCAGCAAGTAAACATGTACCTTTTAGCTTACTCCTTGTCATTGTACCTTTTGATTTATCTCCAATAATCTAATCTGGTGCATGATGTCTTCTGACATACTTGGCAAATACAAGTTCCTTGCCTTTTGAATGAATTGCATTGTCATCCTCTTGAATTTCAACTTCAAGTTTTGGTTGCTTAAACTCAGTAAGCATTGGCTTTGTAGCTTCAAAATGTGACTTGGGTCCTTATGGCTCAGTTTAAATTTATTGCAACTTGGCGACTGAGGAAGACTCAGGAGTAGATGTCTCCTTATTAATAGATGTGTTTGGCAATGTATCAGGTTCAATGTAAACAAATCTCCTATAATCCTTTGGTTCCCTTTTTCTTTCTTCTCTAGTCCTTTCTACAAACTCATCAGCTCTCACATTTGCACTTTCTATGATTTTATAAGTAGACAAATTTAAACATCTATATGCCTTACTCTTCCAAGAATATCCTAAAAATATACCTTCATCACCTTTCACATACAATTTTTCTTTTCTAGATTCTTTCAAGATATAACATTTACTTCCAAATACTTGCAAGTACCTTACATTGGGTTTATAGCCATACCATAACTCATAGGAAGTTTTATATGAGTCTTTCTTCAACTATACTTAGTTTAAGGTATGAACTACAATGCTAATAGCTTCCTTCCAGTATTTGATAGCAATGTTCTTTTCAATCATTAGAGTCCTTGCACAATCCATGATAGATCTATTTCTCCTTTTAGTTATACCATTCTACATAGGAGTTCTAAGGGCTAATACCTATCTTTTAATTCCTCTTTTAATGTAAAAGTTATTGAATTCATTGGAGATTAATTCACCACCTTTATCTAATCTTATGCATTTCAATCTTTTCCCTATTTCCTTCTCTACTCTTGCCAAATACCATTTGAATTTCTCAAATGCTTATGACTTCTCTCTTAAATACATAATAGTCATCATTCTAGAGTAGTCATCAACAAAAAAAAAAAAAAAAATTTCTCCACTATAGCTCTCAATTCCAATCGGTCCACACAAATCAATATGCACAATTTCCAAGATATCTTTAGACTGATAGTTTTTGCTTTTAAAACTAGTCTTTCCCATTTTTCCAATTTGACAATTCTTGCAAAGACCAACATCAGGTTTCTTCAAATTAGGAATGCCTCTTACTTTTTTGAATTTTCTTATTTTTACCATATTATCAAAATTTACATGACATAACCTTCTGTGCTATAACCAACTTTCTTTAACTTGAGCAATAAAACATAAGCACTCACCAAGATCAAGATAAAATAGGTTACCTTTTGTTTGTTTGCTTGATCTAATCAGTTTTCCTTTTTCATCCAACAATCTTGCCTTTCCATGCATGAATTTCACCTTGAATCCAATGTTGATTAGTTGTGCCATACTCAATTGATTATGTTTTAGTCCTTCAACCCAATAGGCATTGTCACATACAAGTTCTTTGGTTAATGAAATTAAATCTCTCCCTTTTATGCAACAAGGTTCATTTCTTCCAAACCTTACACTACCACCATCATAGTCTTCAAAGTGTTCAAACTTTGTTTTGTCACCAATCATATGATGTGAACATCCACTATCTATGATCCATGTATCATTTTTTCTCACACGAGAGATAAGTGCCATCTTATCTTCTTCATCATCATGAGATTCATCTTTCACAACAATGTAAACTATTTCATCTTCACTATTATCATAATCCTTAGCCATAAAACATTATCCTTAAATGATTTGAGATCCTTCTTTCCATTGCACTTGTGACTTTTGTTCTCATCCTTGGTTTCTTTGTTTGGGCAACTGGCTGCAATATGACCAATTTCTTCACATGAAAAATAGATTAGGGGAACTTTACCTTTGTATTTTCCTCTACCTCTAGAATATTTCCTTGCAAGTAGAGCTTCAATAACTTCAAGATCACTGTCAAAACTTTTCTTTGATTCTTCTTCACTTTCTAACTGAGTGTCCTTTATTTTCTTTCTTTTTTCCTTAAGTGAAAGCTTAGCCTCAAATGCAGATTCAATATTCTTGGAAGCTGGAACATAGTTGTCATAGTTGTCTAGCTCAAAGGCTATCAATCTTCCCATAAGGTGTCCAAAGTTATCTTATGATTTTTTTCACAACTCCTTTCTTGAATAGTAGATACTCTAATTGCATAGATAGGAAGCAATGTTCTAAGAACTTTACTTACAATAGTTTCTTCCTTGATATCTCCTCTAGAAGCTTTGATTCTTTCAACATATTTGGCAATGTTTTCATCTTCTCTCATTGTCATCTAATCAAATTGTCCTCTAAGGCTTTCTTCTTTGGCTCTCCTCACATTGTCATCACCACCATAGATGTCCTTTAGCTTGTTCCACATTTCAAAAGTAGTTTTGTAGTCCTTGATATCATCAAATGCTTCATAGCTTAAAGCAGATGCAATATCTATCATCATGGTGTTATGAGTCCTTTTCTCAACAATGTATTAGATAGTGTAAAAATGGGAGTTGTTTATTCTTCATCAAGGTATTTCAATCCCGAATCACTAATGGAAGCCAGATGAAGTCTCATGAGACCCTACCATGCTGAAAAGTTATCTCTATTAAGCCTTGAAATTTCTCTCTTGTAAGACATCCTAATCTTTAGCTTATGTCCTTGAAACCTTTCCTGCAAGAACCAAAATATTTGATACCAATTGTTGGAAATATAGATGGAGTAACTGAGGGGGGGGGTGAATAAGTTACCAAAAAAATATTTTAGATCCCTTGGATCTTAACAATAAAAATGATTGTTGTTGTTATTTGGTAAACATGTAGAAATTGTTGTAACTCAATAAAATTAGTTTGATTTAATTATTTATGATCTTAAACATTCACAATGATTAATTTGAAAGCATAAAATAAATAACATGAATACATGAGACACCAAGATTTAATGTGGAAGCCTAATATGGGAAAAAACACCAATGTAACTAATTAATGTTTTTCACTCTTTTGAAGTGATCCCTGTTAGGAGCCAACCTAGTCAAAGGTTTAAAAACACACTGTTAGGTGTGACCTTGTTAGAGGATTTAATCACTTTGTAAGGAGTGACCTTGCAAGAGGTCTTTGGAACAATTCAATGGAACCATCATCTTGTTAGAGGATTTACAACTGGCTGTTAAACCAAATCTATTAAGAGATTTTGGAATCACTACTACAATGGTAAGAAAGTAACAATGAAATGACCTGAATGAGATACAACCGAATTGTCGATTATAGATCTCTATTATGCTTCATTCTACATCCTTACTAATTGAATATTTCTTTGCTGCTCCATAAGGATATCTGACCATCCTTCAAGTTTTCTCACACTCTTTCCTTCTCAATCAATCAATACACTTGCATTCTCTCACATACATTAGAATCTCAACTTGACCTTATATTTATACCATAAAAATTATCAAGTAGGCTCAATTACAACTTAAAATTACTAATAAACATTACCATAGTCAACTAAAATCAATACTTGAAATAATTAAACTTCATATCCCCAAATCAGAAAAATCCTTCATTGGTTGACCCTACTTGGTAAACAGTACTCCTGAAATGATTTCTTGTGTTAACCAATAGAAGCTTGGTTAACTCTATGAACTTAAAAAATCCTTTGGCAACTGAGTGAACTCGGTGAACACTTACTCTAACTAGATTTCCTTTGTTAACCATGAGAACTCAGTTAACACTACTTTCTACCATAACTTCCTTCGACACTCAAGTTAGCTTGGTAGACATTGACTTTGTAAAGTAATCTCCAAGAATGCTTGGTAGACAAGGAAAATTTTCTTGCTGACCAAGTGAGCTCGATTTTAAGCACTGACTGCCAACTAATATGACATTTGTGTAACATCAAAAATAACACACACTTAGACAATTGTATGCAACAATATTTATATCCCTATGTTTCTAAACACATTATCTCATTATATATCATGTCTCTATTATTCTTTAAGTTGTAATATTGCAAAAGTCATTTAATTGCAACATCGTTCTATTCTGCTCACTAGCCATGTTGAAGGATGCAAGGATGCAAAATGGTCTATCACTAGTTCAACATGGTTTCACGGATGTTAATGTTAACTGTCAAGTTAAGGGTGAGAAGGAGTGATATAACAAAGATTAAATTGTCATTAGATCAATTCTAGCTTAAAGAAATTCAAGTTGCAATGATGCAAAGGACATAAGTGACAGTTTAAATTTGGATCAGTTTATGATCACAAGCATTTAGATTAATTGTAAACTCTAAGTTGTGATGCTATGAATAAAAGGAAGAAGTTAAAAAGATGGTTGTCACAAAATAATTGGGACAAAAGGCAAGTTAGAGTTTACAGTTATGAGATTGTGATGAAAAGGAAACAGTTAGCTTCAAACAATTATTGCAAGGTTGCAGGCTAGAAAGCATTATGTTTTAAGTTACAAAATTGTGAAGAGTATCTAGCAATCAAACTCTAGGCTATCACAACATTGCTAGCCATTAAGAGTAACTTATATTTTCAATTTCAAAGGAGTTTTCTTGTCAATAAAATTATTTGAGTTTGAATAGTTATCGCTCCAACAAAGGTAGATAAATAAAAAATTTAATGTAGAGTTGTGAGGATATGAAAGATAGTAGTAGTTATCTTTTAAGGTTATTTCATGCTTGTAGGTGGTTAAAAAAAAACTTGGGGTTAATATAATGAGGCTATGAAAGCTTGTAATCCCTCCATCAGAGGGTTAAGAAGAGTTAAGTATTCTAGTTATGATGTTTTGATGGCATGAGAAGGTTAATGTTAAGTGGATATCACATCGTCATAGGTTAGTTAGCATTGAAGGGATTTCATGTCACAATGTTGCAAAAAAATGAAATGATCAAACTTAGAAGGTCATTGCTCTTTCACAAGGGTTTGAAATGAAATAAAAACTTAATTTGCAATGGTATAGAAAGTACTCAAGCAGTCAAAATTTAAACCATCATAAGGAGTAAAAGTTGACTTGATGTCAAAATTGCAAAGTAGAAAATTGTTCATGATCATGTCTTCATGAGTCAAAAGTTGCAATTAAGAAATCAAGTTGTGAGCTTGCAAAAAAAAGAAAATGTTAGGGTTCAAGGGTTAGCACAGTGTCACATGGCTTCAAAGAAACTTGAAAATTTGAGTTTTAATGTTGCAAGATGAAATAGAAGTTAAGAAAAATAGTTCAACACAACATCACATGGTTAGAACAAGCATTATGTGTGGTGGTTAAGACAAAGCAACAAGGTAACTTTTTGAAGTATCACAACATTACAACTAGTAGAATTGTTAAGTTTCAACCTATGGTGAAGTAGTAAACAATTAAGTCATCACTAGATCATTGTAGTAGAAAGATAAAGTGGTGAATGGTTGCAAAGATTTTAAAAAGCATAAAATAAAGTGATCATAGTTTTGCAAACCCATACAGTAAATAAAGAAACAAAGTTGTGAAGTGGTGATTAAAGATAATCGTGACCTTGCAGGCCAAATATAGCAGTTAAGGAAAAGATAAGTAAAGTTTTGAAATAGTAAAGATAGCCTTATTTGCATGGTCACTACCAAAAATGGAAGGAAAGAGGAAACTATGGAAAAGAAGTGACAAAACAAGTCATTCCATAGTTTTAATGCATAAAACAATTTTCAATGACCATATCTCAGCTAGATAAAATGAGTATGAGCTAGAAGTATGAAAAATGAAAAAGAAAATATTTTGCTAGCTTTCCAAGGATTGATATATTTTGAAGTGTGCTGATTTAAATGCCATCAATTCCACACTCCTATTACAAAGAGATAATTTCTGAAAGACACAGAGATTTTCATCACCAATTGCATAATGTTTTGAGTTTTTAAGTAGACTTTGAGTTGTAGAGTGATTTGAATTGATTTTCTAGCATACAACATTCAGAGTTAATTGAATTACTTAGAAAAATGGCTCAAAAAGAAGGTGAATTGGTTGTATAAGTGTAGATTGAGGAATCCACATTACAAAAAAAAATCTCTAGCTTATTTTTTGAAGAATGGATGCACATTCTACCTAGTTCTACCAAAGCACAATTTGCAAATGATCATGCCTTCAGAGATTTGTATGTATTTCCTAGAGATGCAAAGGTTCTAGATAGGAATGGATATGAATTATTATGGTTCTTTTAAAAGAATAGAAAAGATTCCATTTTGCAACCCTTGGGTTAGAAATTTGGGTAAAATGATTATGCCATAAGTATTTGTGGGTGTGGATATGGTAAAGGCATTAATCAAATGTTACAATCTAGTTAGCAAGTCATTCCATCAGAGAGATAGAAGCATTTTACTAGCTCTAGAGAAGGAGACATTAATAGAGGAATTTAATTTGGGAGGTCCAATGTCATTTCCTATCAACATCAATGACTTAACTAAGAATTTCAAGAGCCAAAAGAGCTTTTATATGGGTAGGGATATGACAAGACACATCCCTCTATCTTGAAAAAGAGAAGGAAGAAATTCCAAAGAAGAAGGAAGTAGATAAAATCATGCCTCTTGAATTCTTTCAAAGGTATTTCCAAAATACTATCTTTGGCCTTAACAAAGTCTTAGGTCCAAATGGAACCATGAGTGCCCTAGGAGGACACTATGTCATGGCATTGAATATTCGAGACCCTAAAAAAATGTTGGGTATGATTATGTGACATAAATCATCGACAAGATCCATGAGGAGATCATTTCCACACAACAAGGACAATTGAATAATTTTAGATTACCTCACTACTCTTTGATCATGCATTTGATCTTGTCCAAAAATGTTGATTCCTTTGACTAGATTTTCTTCAAATGTACAGAGGAACGGGGAGAAAGGCTACTAGTGCAAAGGAGGAAAAGGGTATGGAAAAGTTTCTACCCATATTAAAATGTTATTTCCTTTTATAATGACTTTGTGCATCCTATTATAAAAATGATAGGATTGGTTAATGAAATAATACCTAGAAGTGTTAGGAAAATTGTTAAACCTAAAATGTGTTTTGACACTAGGAAACAATTGACACATGATTGGGAAAGTATTTTTTGATTTGAAGAGTATACTATAATCATAATATATGGATGCTCTCAGCTACCTTACATATTACCCAAATATGTTCCAAAGAGACTAGGGTTTGTGGAAGTTTTTTGTCAATTAATCTCATTAAATAGAGAATATCTTGTTAGAAATAGATAATACTGAGAGGGGGAGGGATGAATCGGTATATTACAAACCTTTGCCCACAATTGAATATTTTTAATTACTTTATAACTGGCACATAAAATTAAACCAACAATGTTGAATATTAAATATAACCATACACATAGAGAACTCATAACACCATTATTTGTTAACTAGGGTAACCTTGGACAAGGGAAAACCCTAGTGGGATGATACCCACTTAGAGATGATTCACTAAACAATAGGATGCTGTTAAGGATATTGACCCTATTAGGAGTCTATGGAGTACATATAGTGTCTCGATTCCTTGTTAGAGGACTAAGCTTTTTTTATAAGCCTCAACCCTATTAGGAGTTGGTAAAACAATTGCAATGTATGCAAGAAGAGCCCACTACCCTAACATGTAATTTATACAATTCAATTTGTTCACAAGATAGGTATACATACAATACTTGATTCTCTACTATAACTTGCACTTTCTTTTATCTTACATAAGATTTCACATCATATAAGGCTCATAGATAGTTCTCATGATAGTTCACATGTCACGTCTAATCACTCAACTTCACCATTATCTGTGCAAGATAAGATCTTTAATTATACCTTGCATAGTCATAAAACTCTACATTTTCAGCCTTCATGTCTTCAAACACTTGAAATCATAGAAAATAATTTATGGAACAATATCAAAATAGTTCGTTTAACATAATTTATTAATTATTTTATAACAAATATAATTCCTAAAGTCATACAACTCTATTTTCTACCATGCTTTGTTCTGCACTGTTAAATGCCCACATTGTTAATATTAATATAACTTGTGTCATACTATCTATACATACATGTTAATAGGTATATGTTGATAAGCCCATAAAAGGCCATCATTTTTAGATCCTTTTATCTTGGTTTTAGACAATTATCTTGCAAAAATAGATATGACTATATGGTTTTAAGTGAATGAACTTATGTTTTTATGAATATGTTATCTATATGTTAAGACCTAAAGTTGAAGTATAGATAGTTTAAATATGCTATGTTTTCTTGAATCTATGGACTTCTATGGTATAATGAAGGGAAGTTACATGATGATAAATTTTTTCTCATCCATGCTATGTTTGGGTAGATTCCTTCCTATAGCCATAGTATTTGCAAAGAGCGATAGTTTGAATATTATACCTTTTTCTAACATTGATTATGAAATGAATATGTCTATGTGGAAGCTATATGCATTCAATGTTTTGTAAGTACCTACCATGTGTATTCAAATTCATCACCTTGGCGTTAAGTCAAAGCTGACAAGATTGCTAAACAACTAAGAACGAGAAAGATATTGAATGTTTTCTATTATGGTAGCACACAAATATATTTCCCTCGACCTACTATATTCTTGGAGGATTTACTCATGGTTAATGATATTTTTTTTTCAAAATTTATGAATCTATAATTGATCCTCATTGATGGAGTGATCATAGAGTTAGGAAGTTGTTGCAGTTTCCCTTTAATAATGCCTTTTGTAGTTTGAAAGGAGTTTTTAGGGGAGAAAGATAGAATAGATTGATTTTCATAACATTAGTGTGTAACCTTGTTTTTAATTAGATGTAATATCTTACCATGAATGAATATAATACAAAGTTCAAGTTTACATCTTCTGTCTTGATTGTCTTTTCTATTCACTCATCCAAGGAGGCCCACTTGGTGAGTGAATTGCTCTATTAGAATAGACTCAATTTCTTTTTTTGTTTGTGTGCAAGGTGGAATTTTTTTGTTCTTGAAGCTAATGATAATAGAATTAGTGATCTATTCTTGTAGCATGGGTGGATAGATAGATTTACTATTTGCAACATTAATTTAAGCTCTAAGATAAGATGTTTTAGTTTCTAGCTTAAGTCTCCATCAACATTCCCTTTGTTTTAGTTGTAATGAGTTAAAGAGAAATTAGAGAATATGATTTTCAACCACCCTCTCAAGCTTATGCTCCTAGGATGACAAAAAAAAATGAAGTTAGTATGCCATTTTTAGGGGAACACATGATTCTATCTAATCATGGAGTCACTATGAAAAGATGTCCAATCCTTTGTTAGTAAGGTATTAAGTTGATTGGCCATTTTTGGTGTTGTTGTTAGGGAGGTTTCTATCTAATTCAACCCTAAACTTATTATGTTAGTTTAGATTTCACATTATTTTGTATGCATAGAAGAAGAGGCCTCCTTAGGAGATTTCTTCCCCGTAATATTTAGGAAGACATTTTTAATCCTAAACCTGAAGAACCTCACAGTGAGAATGAAGAAGAACCTTTTGAAAATCCATTCATTGCTACTCAAGAATGAATTCCTTCATCCTCTAAAGGATTTTTGAATTTGAATATATTTTTTCTTAACCTAAATACCAATACAATCCATTTACCCTTGTTATCTATCAACCACCACTGCCAGTACCTCCTCTAGGAATGGCTTAGCCTCAGCCTCAACCTACATTTCCTTTTCCTATCCCTCCTCAATAGGTTAACCAAAATTTGAAGAACATACCTATTGCTATACTTCCCAATTTTTATAGCCTAATCATTGAAGACCCTAAAACTTTTCTCTTTGAGTTTGACATACTTTGTAGAGGTTAGGACTATGCAATTGATGCTCATATAATAGATAACTTGACAAATGAAAGCTTTTAAAAACTAGCACTCAACATCCAAAGAAATCACTTGACAACAACTATGAACTCAGAATCCTCCAATGCTCAGCAACCATAGAGGACTCAGGACCCAAAGGATCACTTGACACCAAAAGAAATCACTCAACACCCATTAAGAACTCAGAAACAATTGGAAAAATAAACAAAATTGGAAGATTACAAGGAAACCCAGGATGATCCTGCATCAAAAAACTAGGGTTATAAAAATGATTATCCTGAATCAATCAAGTGTCACAACATGATTTGCATCCAACTTAGATTTAGAAATTCATGTAGCATCTTCTACTTGTCTATTCTTTCACTTTACCAATCTCTTCCTCTTGTGCTTTTGCCAACTCTCTAATTCAATATTTGTTCAACTTCTTCAATCTACTTCTTAGGATAATCATCAAGTACAACAACTTCATCATCTGACTCATGATACTTATATAGATCAACAACATTGAATATAGGAGATATATCCATGTCATCAAGCAAATCAACTTCATAAGCATTACCACTATCAAACTTGTTTAAGATTTTACAAGGTCCAAACTTCCTCATCTTTAGCTTATGGTATGTTCCAATAGGAAATATTCCTTTCTTTAAATGAATCATCACCTTATCACCTACTTGAAAAACATAATGTCTTCTATACTTATTATCATTCT
The DNA here is from genome assembly GCA_028749045.1 of Cupressus sempervirens. NCBI lineage: Eukaryota > Viridiplantae > Streptophyta > Pinopsida > Cupressales > Cupressaceae > Cupressus > Cupressus sempervirens. Next base: position 999,661,054 of record CM053785.1, on the reverse strand, counting down.
CCTTCTACTTTTGATTACTTTGTTCCAACCTCAATTTCACTTCCTTATGCAAAGACTCCATGAAATCAGAAAATGCTTCCCCTACAACACTTCTTTTGTCTTCACTAAAAACATCCCTCAAATCTAGTACTCCTCTAGTCTAGATTCTAGTAATAATCTCAAAAGGTGTCTTCATGTACTCCTATTCATAGAATTATTATATGCAAACTCAGCTTGTGCCAACACTATTTCCCAATTACTTGGCTTATCTCCAACTAAACATCTCAGCAAATTACTTGAGCTTCTATTCACAACCTCTATTTTTCCATCGATCTATGGATGGAATGTAGAACTAAACTTCAACTCAGTATCCATATTCTTCAAGAAAGTCTTGCAAAAGTAACCAACAAACTTACTATCTCTATTAGAAATAATGCTTCTTGGTAATCCATGCAATCTCACAATCTCTTTAAAGAAAAGTTCAGCAACATGCTTAGCATTTGATGTCTTCTTACATGGTATGAAATGAGCCATCTTAGAAAATCTATCCACTACAACAAATATGGAATCATACCCCTTTACTGTCTTAGGTAATCCAAAAACAATATCCATACTAATGTCACTCCAAGGTTTCTCAAGAATAGTAATAGGTATATACAAACCAGTATTTTGACTTACTCCTTTTGTAACTTGAAAAACTCCACAACTCTTTACAAATTTCTGGACATCCTTATACATTTGTGGCCAATAATACTTCTTCTTTAGCAAGCTTAATATCTTATCAATTCTAAAATGTCCAGCCAATCCACCACTATGTTTTTCCTTAATCAAATTCAACCTCATAGAACTTCTAGGAATACACAAATGAATACCTTTGAACAACATACTTTCTTGAATGAAATATTCATCATACTTACTTATGTGATCTATCAGATTTGGTGCTTTACACTCTCTCCATACCTTAGAAAAATCAAGATCAGCATCATACAACTCTTTCATTTCATCAAAACCAAGAAGTTCAACCTTCATTTCAATCAACAAAGAGCATCTTCTAATCAATGCATCAACAACTCTATTAGTAACTCTACTCTTGTTCTTAGTTACAAATGTAATATTTTACAAATACTCAACCCACTTCATATGTCTCTGATTCAATTTATGTTGACTTCTCAAGTATTGTAAGCTTTATAATCAATATACAACACAAACTCTTTAGGAATCAAATAATGTCTCCACTTCTTCAAATCTTGGACAATAGCATAAAATTCTTGATCATACAAAAAATACTTCCTTTTAGCATCATTCAACTTCTCACTAAAGAAAGAAATAGTTTAACCTCCTTGACTTAATACATCTCCTATTGTTCTACCACTTGTATCACATTCAACTTGAAATACCTTATTGAAATCAGGCAAAGCCAATACATGTAATCAAAAAACCTTTTATTTCAAAGTCTCAAAACTCTTATCAACTCCATGTGTCCACTTGAATTCCTTTTTATCTCCCCTTAGTGTCTTAGTCATAGCATTACAAATACCACTCTTTATAAAATTTCTATGAAAACTAGCTAACCCATGAAATGATCTTACCTCACCCACATTCTTAGGTGTAGGCCACTCCAAAATTGATTTAACCTTCTTAGGATCCAACTTCAAACCATCAATTGAAATCACAAATCCCAAACACACAATCTCCTCTTGCATAAAAGAACACTTTTTTAGATTAATTAGCAACCTTTTGTCTTTCAAACTCTACAATACCTATCTAATATGCTCAAGATGTTCTTCCTTAGTCTTACTGAATATTAGAATGTCATCCAAATACACAATCACAAACTTACCCAAGAATCTTCTTAGAACTTCATTCATCAACCTCATGAAAGTACTAGGTGCATTAGTCAAACCAAAAGGTATAACCAACCATTCATACAAACCATCTTTTTTCTTGAAAGTAGTCTTCCATTCATCAACTTCTTTGATTATGATCTGATGATAGCCACTCCTCAAATAAATCTTAGTAAATTACATTGCTCCACTCAAACAATCCATTATGTCATCCATCCTCAGCATAGGAAATCTATATTTGACTATAATCTTGTTGATAGCTTTGGAATCAGTACACATTATTCATTCTTCATTGATTTCATTCTTCATTCCTTCTAGGTGCTAATATAGTAGGTACAATACATGGACTCAAGCTTTCTTTGATCAAACCTTATTGCAATAACTCATGCACTTGTCTATTAAGTTCTTCATTCTCTGTAGGTATCAATCTATATGGTTCTTTATTCAGCAAGCTAGCTCTAGGAATTAAATCCATACAATGACTTATGCTTCTCATTAGAGGTATATTCTCTACAATAATCTCTTTATATTCCTTCAAAAATTCTACAATTTCATCTAGTACTCAATCAATACTAGCAGTTGTCACTCAGTCACCTCTGTCTGGCACTTGGCTAACATTTTTTTCTAGCACTTGGCTACTATTGAGATAGCTCAGTCTCCTGGGAATTATAGAAAAATAGACTTGATTATTTTTCATTTCATTTTCAAATTGCTTTCCATTAACCATGCAAACTTTTATTGCAATACAACTAACCTCATCTAGACTTTCAATCAAAGGCAGCAATATTTGTTTCTTCCCATTTACCCAAAGAGTATATTGATTCAATTATCCATCATGTATATCATATCTATCATATTGACAAGGTCTACCCAATAGAATATGACAACAATCCATAGGAATAATATCACACAAAACTTCATCAAAGTAATGTTCAATCTTGAACTTCACAAGGCATTTCTCACTTAACAATATCTTATGCTCATCTTTGATCCATGAAACATGATAGGGTCTAGGATGCTTTAGCCTCTACAACTGCAACTTTACAACCAGCTCTTCTAATGCCAAATTTGTGGAACTTCCACTATCAATGATCACCTTGCAGCATTTTCTAGCCATCTTACATCTAGTGTTGAAAAGACTCCTTCTAAAGATAGGTTCCACATCACTTCCCTTATTACATAAGGTTCTTCTCACCATCATATTTTCTCCAGCCTTAGGTTCACTTGGTGAACTCTAAATGTCTCCTTAAATCACAACATTTCTATTATTCTGCCCACTTTTAGAAGATCTATTCCCTTCTTTGCCACATCATTTCAAAATAAGTACCATGGAAACCACCTCTAGAATAAGAGTTACCTCTTCCTTAGTTAGATCTAATACCTCCTCGATTTTGGTCATTATTCTTCCATTCATATTTGCCTTTATCTTGCACAAAATTGTTAGATCTACCACCTTCTCCATAACATCTACCTCTGCCTCTCTTGAATCTACCACCTCTACCTCTTTGTCTTTGTTCATGCTTATTTGTCAAGATATCCTCAGTTTTCAAGGCATATTGATATGCTTCTTCCACACTTTCCAACTTCACAACACATATTTCATCTTGAATTCCATCTCTCAATCCATTTATATGCCTTGCATTTTTTTCAACATCATCATCCAAATGCCCAAATCTAATGTCCAATCTATAGAACTCCTTAGTATACTCTTTCACAGTCATGTCCCTTTGTTTCAAATTTTGCATCTTTCTCAACAAGATAACTTGGTAATCAGTAGGAAGGAACTTGTTCTTTACCTTGTTCACAATCTTTGGCCAAATTCTAATATTCTATTTTCCTCTCCTTTTTCCATCTATTTGTAAATGCTCCCACCATAATGAAGCATGACCTTTTGACCTAGTAACTACAATCTTTACCTTTTTGTTATTAGGAGTGTTTTCATACTCAAAGAACTTCTTCATATCTAAGATCTAATATAATACAACATTGGTATCCAATTTTCCATCATAAGGAATAACTTCTACAGTAGGCTTTGAGTTTTCCCTAGATAATACTCTCAACAATCTTGCTTCATCTTGGTCTTCTTCAGGTTCTAGATTAGGGTTTGGTGCTACTACTTCACCATCACCTACATCATCTAGATGTGCTCCTCTCCTCTAGGTTGTCTCCATAGGATATAATTTGGCTGAAATTTCTCTTAGTTGATCCCATATAGCATTATCAACATTTCCTCTACCACAAACCATCTTTACAAATTAGGTTCTTGCAAGATCATAATCCTCTACAAGTTATAGTTCAAATCCACATATCTACTACCGTACAACTAAATCAAAATTAGGGTTCTACATGATCAAATCTCCACAAGGATGAATCGCAATCTATGATACCACTTGATGTAGGGAGAAGTAGGGAACTAGGGCTGAAAGCACACCTAACTATGAAATCCACCCTACAAGAGTTAATAGAGAAGAAACAATACACAAGAACAACACCAAGGAGGGGGAGAACAAAACATTTCTTATAGATTCATCAAATGATCAACATACATGTCCAACTAAAATGCCTTCTAGGTTATGACCAAATGTAACGAATACAACTTTAATTTGTACTTCCATAGACATATCACTTCTTTACTATCCTCTCCCTTATCTTCCTATCTCTCCCTCTACCTAAACTCAATCCTAGACTTCCTTAAATACTTGCCAAAATGACTTATAGAAGATTCTAGAATATAGAAAGGCCACAAGTCAGCCTGAACAACTAATAAACTCATAAATTAAGTACATGTATAATGACAAGTCATCTCACATCAGATATTGACTACCTAAATAGAAATTAAATCCAAGAAAAGTCAGCCCAAATAGGAACCACACATAGATAGCTCAGCAAATGAAAGCTTTTCAAAATTGTCAATTGGCATCCATATGAACTCAGGATCCAAAGGAATCACTTGGCATCAATATGAACTCGACATCCTCCAATGCTCAAAAACCACAGAGGACTCAGCACCTAAAGGATCACTCAAAACCCAAAGGAATCACTCGGCACCCAAAGGAATCACTCAACACCCACTAAGAATTGGGCAACAATTGGCAAAATGAACACCTTGTAGCATTTTCTAGCCATCTTACATCTTGTCTTGAAAAGACTCCTTTTAAGGATAGATTCCTCATCACTTCCTTATTACATAAGGTTGTTGTCACCATCAAATTTTCTTGAGTCTTAGGTCCACTTGGTGAACTCTCAATGTCTCCTTGAATCATAACATTTCTATTATTCTGCCCAATTTCAAAAGATCTTCATTCAAAAGATCTATGCCCTTCTTTGCCACATTTGAAACAATTACCATGGAAACCGCCTCTAGAATAAGAATTACCTCTTTCTTAGTAAGATCCAGTACCTTCTCAGTATGATCTACCACCTTTCCACTTGGTCTTGTCTTTGTCATCATTCTTCCATTTAAATTTTCCTTTATCTTGTACAAAATTGTTAGATCTGCCACCTTCCCTATAAGATATACCTCTGTCTCTCTGGAATCTACCACCTCTACCTCTTTGTCTTTGTTTATGTTTCTTTGTTAAGATCTTCTCAGCTTTTAAGGAATATTGATATGATTCTTCCACATTTTTCAACTTTACAAAATGTATTTCATCTTGAATTCTAGATCTCAATCCATTTATATACCTTGCAATTTTCTCAACATCATCAGCCATGATGGAGCCTAGATTTTCTACCTCCATTTATGATGTTGGAAATTGAAAAGAAGATAGTCATTGTTGTAAAATTTTACAAAGTAGTAAATCTTCACTTACCAAGTCAGTGATCTACATTTAAAGTAATTAATATCATATTGAAGAAATACCTCATAGACCATCATATTAAGGAGATATTTGCAAAGTCTCACAGAAAAATTTCAATATGATATATTCAACAAAGTCATAGCAAAATAAGGCACTGGTGTTGGTATGATGTGGAATTTACCTGTAAGGGATCAAAAATTATAATCGGGGTGTAATCACTAGATCGTAAAAATATTGGACTTGTTATTTGGTGGATGTAACCTAGGTTTTGGGTGAACCATGTTAAATCTTGGTGTCTTGTGTTCTTCTCTATGTGATCTATTATTTTATGATATTGGTTATATTTGCATGTAATTGCTATTTTTGTTCATGGTTTATTGCTAACAAATGGTATTAGAGCGAGGTTGTTTATCAATTATCTTCTACAAGAAAGTCTCATCGTTGAGTGGGAGTAATGGTAGATGAGGGTAAGTTGAGGTTTGATAGGTTTAATGGATAGAACTTTTAGTTATGAAAAATGAAAATGGAGGACTATCTTTATCAGAAGGATTTATGGAAGCCATTGGAAGGGAAACCCAAGAATCAGGGATCTATGTCAAATGAAAAATGAGATATTTTGGATAGAAAGGCACTTGAAAGCATTCAATTATGCCTAGAACCATTAGTGGCATTTAATATTACAAAAGTGAAGACAATAGAAGAGTTGATGAAAACCCTAGTGACACTGTATGAAAAGCCCTCCACTTCAAACAAGGTATTTCTCATGAAGCATATATTTAATATGAAAATAGTAGAAGGTGGATCTATTATAGATAATTTAAATGATTTTAATACTTTTACTTGGGGGATAATGAACCTTGTTAGATTGTTGGAAAGGGAAAAGTTAAGATTATGTTGCAGAATGAGAATCATTGGCTACTACATGAGGTAAGACATGTTCCAAGGCTAAGTAGGAATTTAATTTCAGTAGGGCAACTTGGTGATGAGAGTCATGTAGTTAATTTTAATGATAAAAATTGGAAGGTTTCAAAAGGTTCCCTTGTAGTAGCAAAAGGTATGAAAGTAGGTACCTTATATCTTTGTATAGGTCATATTGTTCCTTCACTTTAATTGTTTCACAGAAAAATGAATGTTCAGCAATAGTTGTTGCAGTTGAGTAAGGAGAACAAATAACTACTATAAATTTTGATACAGCTCTGTGGCACAACAGATTTGGGCACATGAGTGAGAAAGGTATGAAAATACTTCATTCAAAGAATGTTTTACCAGGTCTAAAATGTGTTAATATAGATTTCTATGAAAGTTGTGTGTATGGAAAACAAAAGAGAGTGAGTTTTGTGAAGACTGGGAAGGAAAATAAAAAGGAGAAATCAGAGCTTGTACATATCAGTGTATGGAAACTGGCTCAGGTATCTTCCCTTGGTGGGTCTCATTATTATGTTACATTTATTGATGATGTGACTAAAAAAGTATGGGTTTATTTCCTTAGAAATAAATCTGATGTATTTAAAACTTTTAAGAAATGAAAATGCTTGGTTGAAAATGAGACTACTAAGAACTTAAAATCTCTCAGATTTGATAATGGTGGTGAGTATTCCAAGGACTCCACAAGAAAATGGAGTGGTTGAATGCATGAACATGACTATAATTGAGTTTGCAAAGAGCATGGAGTTACATGATGGGTTTCCCTTATACATGTGGGCATTGGTTGTCAATACTACTATATATTCGATTAATAGAGGTCCCTCTACTCCTTTGGGTTGTAGTATTCTAGAGGAAGCATAGATTGGTAAGAAGGTGAGTTATTCTTTTCTCAAAACCTTCAGTTGTGAAGCACTTGCTCATAGAGATTCTAAAAATAGAACCAAGCTGAAAGCTAAGTCAAAAAAATTTGTATTTGTTGGATATGGCATGAATGAATTTGGTTATCGGCTTTGGAATTTTGAAAATCATAAAATTGTAAGAAGAAGGGATGTCATATTCAATGAGAAAGTGCTGTATGAAGATCTAGTGCAGCAACATGAGAAGAAAAAAGATGATTATATAATGTTGGATGATACTCCAAAAGATGATGTTCTAGCCATTCCTCATGGTGTGCAACAACTGCAACAACAAATACCACATACACCAGTGAATGTTAGATGGTCAACAAGGAAAATTAAACCTCCAGAAAGATTTTTTTCCTCTTTATATTCTATTTTACTAATAGATGCTAGTGAACCTAAATTTTATGATGAAGCTATGTAGATGGATACTAATATTTAGTAGGAGTCTACCATGAAAGATGAAATAGACTCTTTGCTCAAAATAAGTCTTGGGATTTATGCAAGTTGCTTGCAGGTAAAAAGGCTTTACAGAATAAGTGGGTTTATAGGTTGAAAGAAGAGGGGGGAGGTAAGAAAAGATTTAAAGACAAGTTAGTTGTAAAAGGATTTGCACAGAAAAAGGGCATTGATTTTGATGAGATATTTTCTCCTGTTGTTAAAATGACTTCTATCTGTATTGTTTTAAATATTGTGGCTACTAAATATTTGCATTTGGGGCAGCTTGATGTTAAAAAAACCTTCCTTCATGGTGATTTGGATGAAGAGATATATATGGCTCAGCCACAGGGATTTGTGGTCAAAGGTAAGGAGCACTTAGTAAGCAAATTGAAGAAAATTTTATATGGCTTGAAGCAAGAGCCTTGGAAATGGAATCTAAAATTTGATAGTTTTATGAATGAGCATGGATACAATAGGTGTCATTCAGATAATTGTGTTTATTTTAAGATGTTGGATGATGATGGCTACATTATTTTATATTTATATATTGATGATATGCTTGTAGCTGGGTCTATCATGGATCAGATTAAGGAGTTGAAATGCCAGTTAGCACATGCATTTTCTATGAAGTATTTGGGGGCAGTAAAAAAAATCCTTGGTATGAATATTTGAAGAGATAGGAAGAATAGAAAATTGAGGCTATCTCAGGCTGATTATGTTGAGAAGGTGTTGCAATGTTTTTGTATAGAGAATGCTAAAGCTATTAGTACACCTTTACTTGGCCATTTGAAATTGACTAAGGAGATGTGTCTCAAGACACAAGAAGAGGAGGAGAAGATGTCCAAGATACCTTGTGCTTTAGCTATAGGAAGCTTGATGTATGCTATGGTATGTACCAGGCCAAATATTGCACATGCAATAGGAGTTGTTAGTAGGTATATGAGTCATCTAGGAATTAATCATTGGAATGCAATTATATGGATTCTCAGATATCTGAGAGGAACATCCAATAAGTTTTTTCACTTTGGGGACTGATGTAGGAGCATCCAGAGGTATAAGGGCAATCCTATGTCACCCAAAATAAATGTACCTAGACATAGTTTCTGTTTCATGTGTTATCATTTTTGGATACCCATTTGGGTCAAATAAAGGTTCCAACTCTCACAGTTCCACTATCAGTGTCCTGGGTTAGAGTATTTAAGCACCTTGGGATGTGTGTAAATGTTAAAAAATTAGGACTATGTAATTGAGCCATAATTATGGTGAATCAAAAGGTGTAAATTGGAGGGAGGATTAAAATTTTTATTTAGAACATTCTAGAAAAAGAATCAGGTCAAAAGGCTACACGATTTGAAAGTTATCACAGTTTTTTAATTTTTAGAGACCTCCTAAGAATGCTTTAAAGTCAAGTTTGAGGAATTAAATAACCTCATACAAGACTTAAAAATGGGGGATGAGTGAATCTGGTCCATAGGGCTATAGAGCACTCTGAGAGCTTTCTAGAAATGTAAACAGTTCGTCAATCAGAGCTATGGTTCAAAAGTTATGCCTCCTGAAAGTTCGGCTACCATTTCTAGATTCTTCTAATTTTGTACCGACTTCTAAAGTGACTTTTGGAGCCTTCCATTTTGGTGGTGGATGCCAACTAGAACTTTCTAGAATTTTTTCCTAATCCTTAACCCTTGGGGGTCTATTTAAGGTCAATTTTGGCATTGTAAAAGGTAGTTCGGAGTGGAGTTTGAGAGAAGGTACTGGGAGAATAAATTATCTCTAGATTTATGCTATTGTAAGCCCATAGGGCATGTTGTGGAGTTTGTTTCCTCTGCACTAAGTGTACTAGCATATTTTCATAGTTAATAAAGTTTTCCCTTTCCAATTGTGTCCATTATGTGCTTGAGTTGTGTCTCCATCAAGGGCTCTACTACTAATTTACAAGGCTATGTTGACTTAGATTTGGTAGGGGATATTGATACTAGGTGGAGTACTATAAGTTATGTCTTTACTGTTGGTGGGGCAACTATGAACTAGGTTTCTAGGTTATAGAAGGTTAATGATTTATCCAATACAGAGACAAAGTTTGTAGCTACTAAAGAGGCAGCCAAGGAGATGATATGGCTTTAGTTCTTCTTGGATAAATTGGGACACCCTTAGAAGGAAAATTATTTGTTTACATCTAGATAGTCAAAGTGCCATTAATCTTGCAAAGAATTTAGCTCTGTATTCAAAGACCAAACACATACAGTTGTAGTACCATTTCATTCAGTCAATTTTGGAGGATGGACAATTAAAGTTGGATAAGATACATACAGATTGCAATCCAATAGATATGTTTACAAAGGTAGTAATAAGGGAGAAATTGAACTCCTCTTTCACTTTGGTTGGTCTTCTACACTGAACATGAATAAAAGAATAATAGAGTCCAGGGTGGTTTGATCTAGTGGGAGCCTCATGGAGTAGCAACATAGCTATTAGATTAGTCTACAAGTGGGAAATTGTTGTTTAGTGTGGAGCTCAATTAGTCCCCAAGTGGGAGATTGTTAGATTGTGGTGACTTATTAGAAAATTACTATATATTCTTCATAAATTCTTTGGGGCTTACGGCATCACCCCAAAGAAAAATTTGGGCCAACATGTAATTATTAATTATAACCCTAAAGAAGTTTATTACTTGTATAAAAGGACTTAGGGTTAGGGATTATTTCATAGGTGATGTAAAAATTGGTTCTTGTGGTGGTATTGAGCTATAAGGGATTAAAAATTGTAATTAGGTTGTAATCACTAGATGGTAAAAATATTGGACTTGCTATTTGGTGGATGTAGCCTAGGGTTTCAGTGAACCATGTTAAATCTTGGTGTCTTGTGTCATTTTCCATGTGATCTATTATTTTTTGATATTGGTTATTATTTCATGTAATCATTATTTATGTCAATGGTTTATTCCTAACACATGGTCATTTATCATTTTAAATTTGATCATTACAGATATTGTGAAATATTAAATCATTTCCATATTTGTATCCAGTTTATCTTCCCAACCTAAGGAGTTAAAGTTCAATTTGGACTAATTTAAGATTGTGCATATATTTGACTTATCACATCTTGATTATTTAATTGTTGGCAGTAAAGTGTGTAAAACATTATAAAGTTGTACATGACAATTAATTGAAGTTGAATCTATTGCTCAAACAAGAAGAGGCACTGGTCTTTTTATTATTGAAGTCAGAAAATCTATATATTCCTTCTACAAGAATCAAATTAATTATTATTCAATTATACAAAACATTTAACCAAACATCTAGTTTTTATTTTGATCAAGTTTGAGGACTTTGTTAGCTGAAGAACTCCAGAAGTTTAAATTCACTATAAAAAACCCTTGAACCATGTAGTCAACATTTGAGATGAAGGTTTAACCACTTGGATGTAGTAAAGCCTAAAGTGCAGGGGAATCAAGAAGTATTCCCATTTGTTGGCCAACACTAATTGCAAAATCCTATTGAAGAAGTGGCAGGCTCTTGGATTTCCAAACTGTGATTTTGGGAACCAATAGATTGGTGACTCTATTGGGGAACTATCCATTAGATATTTTGGAATTTTACCTATTTGATTTACAAAGGATTTTGAGAACTTTTACTCACCCCATTCGAGTCCACTAATAGATTGGTGACTCCACTAGGGAGAGTTGCTTGCAATACATATTGTGAAGTTACCCAAAATTTCTAAGTACATAGATCAATATCAAACATTGTATCAGTTTGTTTGGAAGTGTATTATGTTGGAAGTAAGAACTTGGAAGATCAATACATTCCTTGAAAGAGGTGGTGACTCTATTAAATAAAGGATTTTATTTGGTAGCTTTGCTAAGGGAGAGGACTTAGAAGGAAGTTTTTTTATTATCTAACATGGACAATATGTACTATGATTAGGAGGTGGATCTATGTTACACCATGGAGGAAGTAGACATACACCCACTTGATGCCTTCTTCAATCTGGAAAGATATGAAGGTGAGATATCAACACATTTGTTTATAACAATGGTGGATATTTTTTAGGAAGTGCCTTCAAACATCATGCCTTCATGCAAGGAATTGATAAGAATTTTTTGTGAATTGGGAATCTCACTAGAAGATCCTAATTTGATGCTTCTCTTCCTAATGTTGGATGAATGTTTGAGTTATATATCTCCTTTGGATGCATATTTAAATTTTAAAAAGTAAGAAGATGAATTTGCAATAGAATTCTTCATGAGAATGTTTAATTCTTATCAAGAATTACCTTCAAAATAAAAACCTCCATCATCTGATCTTCTCTACAGGATGTGGGAATTAGGCCTCTTATATGATCATCAGTTTCTTAACTTTCTTGAACTTATCGATAATAAAGTAGTTCCAAAGAAAAATGAATGCGAGACTAAAGTAACATATAACTAAAAAAATAATTTAGATTTAAATGGAGATGAAAATTTTAGGCATTCTGAAGGAGAATTAGCCCATGATGATATTCATATGCTTATGGGTGATAGTGAATGTGAAAAGGAGGAAGAGGATTCTTTGAGTGTGGAACAAATTTCAGCTTTGTTAGACATGGAATATTAGAAACATGTTCAACAAAATGGCTTAAATTTTTTCTCAATTCACTATGATGAGCAAGGTGATTGATCAACTCATTCTCAAGAAGTATTGGATGAAACAGATGATCATTCTAAGGAATCATATAGTGAAGATGATGTAGAATTGCATACGACATATTAACATTAAGAAGTCTTAGGATATATTGTTGATGAAGATATCTATCTTACTGGTCAAGAAGATGATGATTCCAAGAAGGAAGAAATTAGTACACTATTTGATGAAACGTTTGCTGATTTAGATGAAGCCTCTCATGATAGTATGCCTCAATTCTCTATATTCTTGAACCCATTATTCAAAGAAGAAGTAATAGAAGACAGGTTTGAATTCACTATATTCTCAAATCCATTATTTGAATAGGATTTTCTCTACAATCAAGTCCATCAACATCATGACAAAGATAGAAAATCTAATCAAGTTGATGAAATTCATGATATGCATTTAGAAGGTTAGATGTCTTTCAATTCATCCTATGAGTAGGAGGTACATCAAACATGTGAAGGTGATATGGAATCAACCATGCATAATGGGGAGGATATGTTGGAGAATAGTTCTGAAAATTTTCCAAGTATCATATCTGATGGAGTTCTTGATGAGAGAGAGGTAACATTTCTTGAATGAAAATTATCTGCAAACTCTTTGGGTGAAAATGGGTCAGATTGTGTATATAACTTGATCTTCTATTGAGAAAAAATTGTAGTACATCAAATGATCTCTCAAAGCGTAAACATAAGATGGATACCAAAGATTACATTGACCAAACTAATCCATTAAGTGTTATCCATATGAATGATGCATTAGATTCAACAAGGGTTCAAATGTTGGGGCTGAAAGATTCAAAAATTTATCTATGTTTAAATACTCTTATTGATGAAGGAAGGAAGAATTATGGTCCAAAACAAATTATGAAGGGAAATCATATCATGATCAGTAGGTTGAAAGTGGTACTTGCTCAAAATAAGGTGTTTAATGGAGGAAAGAACCAAAGTACATTTTTTGGGGGCCTTGTGGCCACCCAATTTCACCTTATAGCATGCTAATCAGAGGTGCTTGGTCTGCTCTTCTAGAGATAGCTAAGATACACATTATGCCCACAAGGAGCATATGTCCCCCAATAAGAGCCACTGATGGAGCCCACATTTTTTGCCTCCATTTAAGATGTTGGAAACTGGAAAGAAGATACTCATTGCTATCAAAATTTTACAAAGTAGCAAATCATCACTTACCAAGTTAGTGATCTACATTTAAAGTAATTAATATAATATTGAAGAAATACCTCACAAACCATCATATTAAGGAGATATTTAAAAAGTCCCAGAAAAAGTTTAGTATGATATATTCAATGAAGTGATTGAAAAATAAGGTAGTGTTGTTGGTGTGCTATAGAATTATATATAGAATAGTAAAAATCTTGTGAAAAGAGAACCCTACATACTCTCATATATTCTCTAAAGATACAATAAAGTGTTAATTTCTTACACATTCCTAATGAGCTTCATAACAAAGACATGTTTCAGAAGAACATATCACCTCATATTTCAAAATTTTCCTTCAGAAAACTTACTGTTGAGGATATATTCTAAAAACATTTTAGTATAATTACCTATGTCCAAACACTTCATATCATGGCCCATGAAAGATTCCTTCAAAAGTCACTTGTTAAAGTCTGAAAAAATTCTAATGAAGTTTATTGCTTTTTATCAAACAATATATGACTGTATATGTTGAGACCAAAGAATAAGACAATGTGATGTGTCGGTGTTGTGTATCATCAGGGTTATTGGTACAATAACTTTTAGAGATCCCAAACTAGTGAACACAATCAATAAACCATTCCAAGATTGATAGTAAGTGACATTAAAACAAAATATTATTTAGATGCCTGGCCTATTATTTTGAATGATACAACTTCATTCTAGGTTTGAAGAAATTGATGCAAGTAAATTCATGGTGCAAACCCAAATCATCAAAATAGAAAGGTACTTGTACATCTAACACACTTGAGACATTGCTAAAATTTTAGGCTTGATGTGATTGGTAATGAAATTTCATCAAAGACGAGCATTGTTTATGCAGTCTGATTCTTGGCCGAGCCAAATGAAACACCTAGATACGCTCAGTTGAAGTGAAGTTAGAGACAATTTTGAAAGGTCATCCTAAAGGAAGAGATGATTTCCATGATGAAAAAGCATAATATGAAGTTACAATTAAAATTTTGTGTAATATGAAACTTTCTATTTGTTGACAAACTGATCAATCTAGGATACATGACAAGAGAAATAAATTATGAAATATTCATCTTCTCCAAAGTTATAATTATAGATATGTTGTCAATAATTAAAAGGACTTGAGGGATATATTAAAGTGATTTTAATAATAAAAGATTAAAAGGTGCTATTTCTAAAGGTTTGTTTAATTAGAAAATTATTACTTGGAAGAAAAGTTGTATCCTTTCATAAATGAGGGGACACTTTACTTCTATTTTCAATATATAAATAGGAGTTGTTTTATTCAAAAAGAAGACATATTCGGAAAAACATTGATATTCAAGAGAAATTATTTTATATTACTTGTATGGATGGATAAGGGCTACATTATGACTTTGTAATATAAATTCTATTATTTTATTTTTATAATAAAATAAATATTCTTTGTTTATTATTAAAGGTGTGGAGATTTAAATTGCAGGTGGATTGTCCTTTGTTATTATTTTCTAGAATGTTGTATACAATTTAAATATTAGATAAGTGGACATGGTCATTTAGCATTTTAAATTTGATCATTATAGATATTATAAAATATTAAATCATTTCCTTATTTGTATCTAGTTTTTCTTCTCAACTTGAGGAGTTAAAGTTCAATCTGGACTAATTTAGGATTGTGCATATATTTGATCTATCACATCTTCATTATTTAATTGTTGGTAGTAATGTGTGTAAAACATTATAAAGTTTTGCATGATAATTAACTGAAATTGACACTATTGCCCGGATGAGTAGAGGCATTGGTCTTTATATTATTGAAGTCAAAAAATCTATATATTCCTTCTACAAGAATCAAGTTAATTATTATTCAATTATACAAAACATTGAACCATTATTCAGCATCCAGTTTTCATTTTGATCAAGTTTAAGGACCTTTCTAGCTAGAGAACTCTAGAAGTTTAAATTCTCTATAGAAAAGCCTTGAACCATATAGTCAGCATTTGAGGTGAAGGTTTATGCACCTAGGTGTAGTAGAGCCTAAAGCACAAGGGAATCAAGAAGTATTCCCATTCATTAGCCAGAACTGATTATGGAATCCTATTAGAGAAGTGGCAAGCTCTTAGATTTCCAATATATGGTTTTGGGAACCAACAATCTACATGCCTAGATCTAATGTCCAATCTATAGAACTCCTTAGTATATTCTTTCATATTCATGTCCTTTTGTTTCAAATTTTGTATCTTTGTCAACAAGATAACTTGATAATCAGTTGGAAGTAACTTTTTCTTTACCTTGTTTACTATCTTTAGCCAAGTTTTTGATCTTCTCATTTCCTCTCCTTTTTCTATTAGTTTTCAAATGCTCACACCATAGTGAAGCATGACCTATCAACCTAGTAACTGCAATCTTCACCTTCCTATTATTAGGAGTGTTTTCACACTCAAAGAACTTCTCCATATCTAAGATCCAATCTAATACAACATTGGTATCCAATTTTCCATCATAAGGAGCAAATTATACAATAGGCTTTAAATTTTTCCTAGATAATACTCTCAAAAATCTTGCTTCATCATGGTCTTCTTTAGGTTCTAGATTAGGGTTTGGTGCTACTACTTCATCATCACTTACATCATCTAGATGTGCTCCTCTCCTCTAGGTTGTGTCCATAGCATCTAATATGGTTGCAATTTATCTTAGTTGATTCAATATAGCATTATCAACATTTCCTCTACAATGAACCATCTTTACAAATTAGGTTCTTGCAAGATCGTAACCCTCTGCAAGTTATAGGTCAAATTTGTAGATTTGCCAACCTACAACTAAATTTGAATTAGGGTTCTACACAATCCAATATCCACAAGGATGAACCTCAAGCTCTAATACCACATGACACAAGGAGATGAAGGGAACTAGGGCCAAAGGCACACCTAGCTATGCAATCCACCTTGCAAAATTTAACACAGCCAAAACAATACACAAGAACAACACCAAGGAAGGGAAGAACAAAATATTTCTTATAAATTCATCAAATGTTAAACATACATGTCCAATTGCAAGGCCTTCTAGGTTATGGCCAAATATAAAGAATATAACTACAATTCACACTTCTAGACACATATCACTTCTTCACCATCCTCTCCCTTCTCTTCCTATCTCTCCCTCTACCTAAAATCAATCCTAGACTTCCTTAAATAATTGCCAAAATGGTTTACAAAAGATTCTATAACATAGAAAGGCCACAAGTTGGCTTGAACAACTAATAAACCCTTACATTAAGTACATGTATAGCCACAAGTTAACTCACATCAGATATTAACTACCTATACATAAATTAAATGCAAGAAAAGTTAGCCCAAATAGGAACTAGGCACAAATAACTCGACAAATGAAAGCTTTTCAAAACTGGCACTTGACATCCATACAAATACAGCATCCAAAGGAATCAGTTAGTAGTAACTAAAAAATTAGTATCCTCCAATGATCAACAACCATGGAGGACTCAACACTCAAAGGATTACTCAGCACCTAAAGGAATCACTTGGCATCCAAAGGAATCACTCAGCACCCACTAAGAACTTAGTAGCAACTGGAAAAATGAACAAAAGTGCAGGATTACAAGGAAACCTAGGATGATCTTGCATCAATTTTTAAAATGTTCCAAAAGGATGATGGAACACTAGAAGATTGTGTTTCTTGGTTTATGTTCAACTTGCAGTGTAACACACAACATCAATTGAATGAGGAATCAAAGAAACATCTTTTTATGAGAGGCATGCATGATGGAAGCATTGAAGCTTTGGATCTTATAGTAGGAGGAGATATCACTCAAAAAAAATTGGAATGATATAGAAAATATATGCTTGAATTATTCCAAAGCCACTGTGAAGAAAAATATGGGACTTAGAGATCTACTACATAAGTCCAATGCCAATTTAGGAGTATCAAAGATGGAATTACCCAATATGTTGTCAAATTTCAAGAAAGACATAATTAATGATGTAGCCACTCAGCTAGACACCACACAAGCTAGAAGAAAGAAAGATGAAGTTGATGCCAAGTTGATTGAATATTATCCACATTATAAGGAAAATAAAAGACATTGTAGATGTAAGTCTATTGCAAGTCTAGAGACATAACCAATACCTACTAAGTTTAAAGCCATTGATGAAAATGGAGAGGTGATTTATGTTTCTAAATGAAGGCCATGGGCTTAAAGATAAGGTATCCCTCAAGATTCTCTTCAAATTTATAATAATAAAAATCAATGGAAAAAAAATTAGAATACTAGTTTTAGTGGAAATAATAATTGGCAACAACCCCACCAAGGTTGGTAATAACCTCAGTAAGGTTGGCAGCAACCTCACTAGGCTTAAGAACAACCTCAAAATTGAAATACCCAACCTATCAGGAAAACTAATTGCCATCACCTTAGTAACAAGCTTTAATGCCTCCTCCTATAGCCACTAACACTCCTCCCAAGTAAACCTAACTACCAATTTAATATAATCCTAATCCAAACAATACTAAACGATGGGCTCAACAACAAAGCTATGCTACCTCATTGAATGATACTCACTTAAGGTCAGAAACCACCCTTCTTTCACCCCAAAAGCCTATAATAATTGAAGTTGAAGATTCTCCAACTAAGAAAATAGATGAGTCAAATCAGTAGACCTCTCCTGTAGCCAAAGAATCTCCATTCCCCCATAGGTTGATGGAACAAAGCCAATCTACAATAAACCATATAGTCATTAATTTGGCTAATTAGCTAAAGCAAATGATAGTAAAAACACCATTACTGGATGTTATTAAAGAATTTATTGCCTATACTAAAGCTATTAAAGAAGAATATATTAAAAATTGAAGACAACAGAAGAAAAATCAAAAAACCATTCATGTTCTAGGACTATTGTTTGACTTAACACTAGAGAAATTAATTGTACCTAAATACTCTAACCCTAGGAGTCATGTAGTTACAATCACTATCCATGGGATCCAAGTTCAAATTAATTTAGTTGACCTAGGAGCCTCTATAAATGTCATGAAAAATGATGTATTGTCTCAATTGCATATCATTAGCCTTAAAGAGATGCTCACCATACTTTAGCTTGCCGATAGCTCTTCTATTAAGCCTGATGTGATGATAGATGATGTCATAATCACCTTAAAAACTCATGAGTATCTGGTTGATTTTGTTGTTCTCTCCTCAAAAGCTAATATGGGAGGATATCCTTTAATTTTAGGATGACCATGGTTTGCCATGAAATTTTTTTATGTAGCTTCTTGATTTAAAAAGATAACAATATCCAATGGTACTTATACCAAGAACTTGACTTCATACTCCCCTACTTAACCACTCTTACTAGATGACCAAGTAATCTAGCCAGATTTTGGTAATGATGATCTAGAAGTCAATTCCATCCATTAGTTGATGATGATAGGTAGAGAATCATTTATAGCTTCTTGAGAAGAAGAAGAAATAATTTCTTCCATTATTTTGAATGAATATGAAATAGAATCTCAAGCATGTCCTCAAGCTAAATGTATCTTAGATATCATATAATCATCCTTGGATTCACCACATCATTCAGAAGCTTCATAATTTCTCCACTCATTATTATCTCATGAGATGGATTCTTCTCTTGTTGCCCAATTATTCATGGTAGATTAGGTTATTAAGATAGAAGTTGGTTTAGGCAAAGAATTGAATGTAAACAATGCCTTATCACCCTTCCAATAGAAGATTATGTTGTATTTATTGTAGGAGAATCAAAGAGCATTCACTTGGGATTATATGGACATGAAAGGATTAGTTCCTATGCTCTACACTCACAAGATTTACATTAGCCCTGAATTCAAACCTGTTCAACAACTCAAAGAAGAGTTAACCCTATTTTAAAAGATATAGTTAATAACAAATTGTAGAAAATACTAAGTGTTGGTTTTATATACCCCATCTCCAATAGTCAATGGGTCTCAGTCTTGGTGATAGTACCCAAGAAGGGAAGAAAATGGTGAGTTTGTGTAGATTATGGGGAGCTCAATTCAGCCACTAAGAAAGACCATTTTCCCTTGCCATTTATAGACCAACTCCTTGACAACCTAGCTAGAAAAAAGTATTTTTCTTTTTTGGATAGTTTCATTTCTTACAATTAGATCCAAAGAGCTCTAGAGGATTAAGAAAAAAATAACTCTTACCTACCCATGTGAAACATTTTCCTACTCAATTTTGCCTCTTGGCTTGTGTAATGCCCCAACCACATTTCAATGAACTATCATCAATATCTTTTCAGATATCTCTTTTGATTGTATGGAGATCTATATGGATGATTTTACTATTTATAGACATAATTTTGAGGAATAAAAGAAAATTTAGAAATGGTACTCAAAAGATGTCAATACTATAACATTTCCTTAAATAGTGAAAAATCTTTTATGATGATGGGGGTAGGTGTAGTGCTAGGCCATTTCATTTTATCTAAGGGCATCCAAGTAGATCCAACAAAGATTGAAGTCATTAGTACCTTTCCTACACCAGAGATGCAGAAAGATGTATGAGTTTTTTGGGACATGCTAGATATTATAGAAGATTCATTTAAAACTTTATTCAACTCACAAAACCCCTCTACTACCTATTAAAAAAGGATTCTAAATTTTCTTTAGACTCTAATTGTTCTACATCTTTCCTATAGTTTAAGGAAGCTCTTACCATAACACCTATTATGAGAGGACCCAATTGGAGACTACCTTTCTATATTCATATAGATGCCTCAAACTATGCATTAGGTGTTGTGCTAGGACAAAAGGTAGACTTAGTTGAACATACCATTTTGATGAAGGGTGCTCCCCTTAAAACCACAAACACATAATATAAATTTAAAAAAAAGCAAATGTGAGAAAAAAAAATGGACTTCTTATTTGCAATGCAATTGCATTATTACAAAATTCACAAGTACAAAATGCTAACCCACATGGGCACCTTCATTACAATAATCTACAAGACTAAGCTATGAACTACCACCCAAAGTTGTTCTAAAAAATATTTAGGCCTTTCTTAAATAAGCAATTTTATGCCACTCGAGAAGGTTCTAGACATTGAAACTTAATACCTAGGGCCAACATGCCTAACAATACATATAGAATTGGCCAAAAACATCTTTGCCAATTATTTTAGATATTTTGAGTGGTGCAACTTTGAAAGGCCATAACTCACAAATAGTTGCTCTGATTAGCTATTATAACCACTTTTTGGAAACTCTAACTCATGATCTATAGGTGCGAAATGATGTAAGTACCCTTCTATTGAGTTTTCAGACCTCATCCAAGCACTCTAAGGCCTCCAATAGTGATCCTAAAGATTTTTCTATAAATATTTCCACTGAAAATTTGTAATAACTTTTTGATACTTAAGATGGAGCAATGATACTTTTATGGTAGGATTATAACTCTAAAATGAACCTTCATATAGAAAATGAGAACATTTTGAGCTCATATGAAAAAATTACTAAAAATAGTAGGTTACCATAAATAGTAACCACCCTATCTACTAGTCATTATTAAAATAGAAAAGCTTGAAAAGAAAATATTGTGGGTGATACAAGATAGTTCTTACACCCAAGATGCTCTTGCATTAGACAACCATGCTAATTTAAGAAGTGACTCCATCACGTCTTAGGTGTTCAAAGGAAAACCAAGATGGTGAACCTACTTCCTTGCTATCCATGATGAATCCTCTACTAGCCTCCCTTTTCATTTGATGAAGTATTCCTCATAAGTTCTACACCTTGTATTTTTTCCAACACAATTGTCTAGTAACATAATACTTCACTGCACTTTTGTAACTTCATCTCTATCACCTCCTTCATAATACTCTGTCAAATCTAAAATATTAAATACTAGCAAAATATTCAATTCAACAAGAAAATCCACTTCATAAACATTTCTAGAATAATGTCTTTTCACTTTCTTACACAGTCCAAAGTTCTTCATCTTCAACTTATTATATGTACCCATTAGCAAACACTCTCTTCTCAAATGAACCATGACTTTATCTCCAATATAAAATTCCTTATGCCTCCACTTTACATCTTCCTTATCTTTATGCTATGTATTCATCTTTATGATGTGTTTCCTTACCTCCTAATAGGGGTTCTTCAAATGTATAAAAAATTCTTCTACTTTAGCACTACTTATCTCTCCTTTATCCATCTGCCTCAATTCAAAAGCATTTCTGGGACTACACCCATATACAATTTGGAATAGTGATTTACCAATACTCATATTCATAGAATTATTATATGCAATTTTTGCCTATGGTAAAATAAGATCCCATCATTTTGGCTTGTCTCCAACCAAACATCTAATCAATTTTCTCAAACTTAAGTTCACAACTTCTATCTACCCATCAGTCTATGGATGATGTGATGAACTAAAATTCAACCCCATCTTCACTTTCATCTACAATGTATTCCAAAAATACCCTACAAATTTGGTATCTTTTTCTGAAACTATACTCTTTGGAGGAACATGTAGTCTCACCACTTCTCTAAAAAAAAATTTGCCACATGAACAACATCACTAGTCTTCTCGCAAAGAATAAAATGTGTCATCTTTCAAAACTTGTCAACCACCACAAATTTAGAATCATGCCCAAATTGATTCCTCAATAATCCAAGAACAAAATCCATGTTGACATCCTCCAGTGACTTCTTAGGTATAGGTAATTCGTGATACAACCCTATATTCTACTTCACTCCTTTCGCCACCTGATATACTTTGCAAGTTTGTACAAAATTCTTCACATCTTGCTACAACTTTGGCTAGTAATAATTCTTAGCAACCAAATAAATGGTTTTATCTTTGCAAAAATGTCCATCCAATCCTCCACTATGCTTCTCCTTGATGAGATTCTCTCATTTTGAACTTTCTAGGAATGCATAACTGGCTTCCTTTGAACAACATACTATCTTAGATCATGAAATCCAACCACTTTGTCCTATTAAGAGTAATAGGTTCTATACAAGCCTTCCACACTTCACCAAAATTAGAATGATCTAGATACAAAGTACTTAGTTCCTTGAACCTAACCACCTCTATTTGCATTTCTATTGATCAACAAAAGTTGTCTTCTACTAAGAGCATCTACAACTTTGTTAGACTTTCCACTCTTATGTTTCAAAAAAAATGTATAACACTGCAAAAACTCAACCCGCTTCAAATGCTTTTGGTTTAATTTTCCTTGACTATTTAAATATTGTAAAGCTTGATGATTAGTATAAAAAACAAACTCCTTAGGAAGAAGATAGTGTCCACTTCGTTAATGCTTGAACTATAACATCAAATTCATGATCATAAACATACTATTTTCTTTTGGCATCATTCATTTCTCACTGAAGTAAGCAACATGTCTACCTTCTTAGCTCATAACAGCTCCTAGTACAGTGCCACTAGCATCATAGTCCACTTGAAACACCTTGTTAAAATTAAGAAGTGCAAAAATAGAATGCTTAGTAACTTTTCGTTTCAACAGATTAAAATTATTACCTACCCCTATAGTCCACTTAAATTCTTTCATATCCCCTCTCATTGTTTTAGTTAGGGGTCTACCAATATCTCTAAAATCTCTTATGAAGTTTCTATAAAAACTAGCCAGTCCATGAAAAAATCTTACCTTTGTCGCACTTCTTGGATTTGACCATTCTAGGATAGCCTTCACTTTCTTTGGGTCCATTTTCAAAACTTCTTCTAAGACTACAAATCCTAGGTACACCAACTCCTTCTTTACAAAACTACATTTCTTTAGCTTTATCAACAACTTTTCCTTCATCAATTTATCAAACACCTTTCAAATATGGATCAAATGATCCTCTAATATCTTAACAAAGATCAAAATTTCATCTAGATAAGCATTAACAAACTTACTCAAAAATTCCTTCAGTTCCTCATTCATGAGCAGCATGAAAGTGTTTAGTACATTGGTTAGCCCAAAAGGCATGACTAACCACTCGTACAGTCCTTCTTTCATCTTGAAAGTAGTCTTCCACTCATCACCTTCTTTTATGCAACTCTGATGATATCTACTCTTTAGATTGATCTTTTTTAAATACTCATCTCCACTCAAACAATCCATAATATCATCCATCATTGGTAATGAAAATCTATACTTAATTGTGATCTTGTTAATAGTGCAAGAATCTGTACACATCCTTCATTTTCCATTCTTCTTTAATGCTAATATAGCTAGTACAACACATGTACTTAGGCTCTCTCAAATCAACCCCTTCTACAACAACTCATGAACTTGTCTGTTCAACTCTTCACTTTCTATTGGTGTCATTCTATGCACTACCTTGTTTGGAAAACTAGCTCCTAGAACCAAATTCATCTTGTGATAGATCTTCCTCATTAGGGGCAATCTATTAGGTACATTACTTGATACAATATCAAAAAAATCTCCCAACATATCTACAACTTTTGTAGATACCTCCTCTACTTATTCTTTACTATCTTATAAAATTATAAAAAAATACATATGCTCATGCTTCATACCTTTGAGAAACTCTTTTCCATCAACAAAACGTATTCCAGAAACACTACATACCTTCAATGACTTCATCTTATGTTTCACTCCATCCTTGGTTAGAGTGTAGGTATTTTCTTTCCCATCATGTGCAACATGGATATCAAACCACCATAGCCTACCCAACAACATATGACATATGTCCATAGGTATGATATCACATAGTACCTCATCTTGGTAGCTTCCAATCTTGAACTTCATAGAGCACTTCTCATTGACCATGACCTATGGGTGATCTTGCACCCAAGAAATATGGTATGGATGCAATATTTCTATCTCTTCAAATTTAAATTGTTGACCATCATTTCTAACACTAGATTTTCAGTGCTTCCACCATCAATGATTACATCACAACACTTATCTTCACATCTACATCTTATGCAAAACAAACTCCTTCTTTAATTAGGTTCATTCTCACCACTCAAAAAGACTCTTCTATTAACTAGGACTTCTCCTCTTTTAATATCTTCATAATTTGAGGATCTAGCATCTTCATTAATATATGCAACTCTGGCCTAACCTTCTATTCTTCAATCTATCCTTCCTTGGTGTTGGGAACATTCAAATGCTCTATGCCCTTCTTCTTTGCAGTAAAAACATTTCCCACTGAAGCCTCCTCTTCCAGATCCTTGTCCTCTACCTCTTCCTCTTTGATCACTATTATTCAGATCATGAAAATGATTAGAATTGTTTCCCTTCTAGTTCTAACTACTACTTATAGCCTTGTCCTTGTGCATGGGGAACCTTTTGTTGGAATGTGATGCCATTTAGTTTGAATAATGCTAGTGCTATGTATTAGCGGGATGTTAGTACAATTTTCCATGAAATGATGCATAGAACCACGGAGGACTACATTGATGATACCTTGGTCAAAGTGCTAAATGCAATACTCATCTACAAGATTTGGGGCCCATCCTAGATCGTATGGAAAAATTCAGTCTTTGACTCAATCCTAAGAAATGCGCATTTGGTGTCACATCAAGGAAGTTGCTAGGATACATTGTTTCTTCAAAAGGAATTGAGGTAGATCTGAAGAAAGTACAAGAAATCATGGACATGCCACCACCTCAAAACATTAGTCAGATGAGAGAACTACAGGGAAGGCTCCAATCTATTTGCAGGTTTATTTCACAATTGGCAGATAGATCATAGCCTTTCATGAAAACCTTACATAAGGGTGTGAAATTCAATTGGAGCTAGGATTGTGAGTAAAGCTTAACATAGATCAAACAATATCTTGTCAATCTGCCAATTTTGATGCCTCCCATCCATGGGAAGCCTTTTCTTTTATACATCTTGGAAACTAAAATGTCTCTGGGAATCCTTTTGGCTCAGGAAGATGATGACAACAAAGAAAGAGCTATTTACTACTTGAGCCAAACATTGGTATCTTATGAGAAGAACTAAAAAATTATTGAGAAAGCTTGCTTGGTAGTTGTCTTTGCTTCCCAGAAGTTGAGCACTACATGCTTGCCCACACTATGAGGCTCATGGCTAAGATAGACCCACTAAAGTACTTGCTCAGTAAGGCTGCTCTCATAGGAAGATTGGCTGAATGGGTTATGATACTCAGTGAGTTTGACATCTAATACATTAAATGCAAGGCTATCAAGGGATAGGTAATTGTAGATCAGTTTGCCAATGCACCCATACAAAGTCTTCTACCAATGAACATTGATTTCCCAGATGAGTTGATTCTAACACTCATGCACCACACATGGGTTATGTTCTTTGATGGGTCCTTCACACAACAAGGATCAGGTGCTGGATTACTCTTCATTACACCACAGAGATACTCACTACCCAAAGCATACAATACTTTGTTTCCTTGTACAAACAACATTTATGAATATGAGGCTTTGATCAATGGCATGAAAATTGCAGCTGAATGGAGAGTGGATTAGTTAGATATCTTGGGTGACTCTTAGCTTGTCATCAACTAGGTTAATGATGTGTACCAAACAAAGGATGAGAAACTAATTCCTTAGAAGCCCATGGTTGATGACTTAAAGAAGTATTTTGTACACATCACCTTCTAGCAAGTTCCACATGTTAATGAAACCAGTGGGCACTGAGAAGTTCAGATAGTGTTCAGAGTCTATGGGCCTTTCGACCTATAGCGGTTAGTTCTGTTATGTTCTTGTTGCTCTTACAAGGTGTTCGACAAGTGGGAGAATGTTAAGAATAAGGTGTCTCAACCTTGTATAATTCCTATTCTTATTATTTGTTTTGTAAAATGTATTTCTTGCAAATAATGTTGATGTGTCAACATCTTGAATTGTGTGTAAGGAGATCATTACTAAAATGGTTATGACGGATTCCTATGACACGTAAGAGCTATGTTAGGAAGATTCAATGACAAGTGAAGACATGTAGCAACTAAGATATTTGAGTACTGTACACTCTACCCCAATAGTAAAAACCTAATATGGTTTATCGTTGGAAGTAGCCCTAAAGTGAAGTGCATGTTATAAGCATTTTTTAGGGTTGCAAAGAGAAGTGATGCGAAAAAGGTGTATTGTTGGTATTGCAAGTAGCTACTGGAGTCTTCTGTTGTCAATGTTGAACTTGCACTACAAGTGTATTGTAACCTTTTGTTGAAGATAATACATTGTGTAGGTTCTGGAGTGGTGGGGTTGTTTTACTGAAAGGTTTTTCCCCACCGACAAATCCTTGTGTTATGTGTTCCTTTCTCTGTCTATTTTTTGTATGCAAGGTTGGCTGCAATATTGTTATTTACATGATATTGAATCTGTAAGTGAAGAAGATTTTAATAGGATTTGCATCATACTTTCCTTATGATACTAGTGTAGGAAGCTGTTTCCACACCTAATTTTCCTTACACCATGAGCAAACAATAAAGTGGTTGATGCCATGGCCACTCTGGCCTCCCTACTATAAATGCCTGAAAATGATCTCCAACATGAGTTCTTGGTGGAAGCGTTACACTACCCAGCCTATGACACCCCTAATTCTAAGATGATCTATTCTATTATAGGACAAGAATCATCTTGCTACCATCACATTTATTCCTACCTTCACAATCAAATCATTCTAGAAGGTCTGATCTGGAATGAGAATGTTATCTAATCCACAATGCTTCACACTATGTTATTATTGCTGACAATCTATTTAGGAGAGGTCTTGGTGGAACACTCCTTAGGTGTTTAGAACCCAAAGAGTCCAAATGCACACTAATTGACATTCACAAGGGCATTTGCAAATCTCATTCCAATGGCCTGACACTAGCTCGCAAACTCCTTTGCATTGGTTACTACTAGCCCAAAATGGAGCAAGAAGCTATCAAGTATGCTAGATCCTACAAGCATTGTCAGCTACATGGGAATCTCATCCACACTCCAGCTAGAGAGCTAATTACCTCTACTACAACATGGCCATTCTAACAATGGGCCTTTGACTTGGTGGGATAGATCCACCCAACCTCTTCTAATGGGCATAAGTTCATCATCACAGCTATAGATTATTTCATAAAGTGGGTAGAGGCAGTACCTCTCACAGTTGTTGATGGAAAAACTATAGCACTTTTAATCACAAACTACATCATCTGCAAATATGGTGTGCTGTCCTCAATCATTACTAACAATGGAGGACAATTCAATAATAAAGACCTCAAGTAACTATGCAAGAAATTCAAAATCACACAACATTGGTCTTCTATTTATTACCCCCAAGGTAATGGCCAGGCTAAGGCATCCAATAAGGTGATCCTCAAAATTCTTCATCACACAGTTAGCAAATCAGGGATAGACTGGCATCTCTAGATCAATCCAGCCCTGTGGGCATATAGGACAAGCATCAGAACTCCAACGGGCATGACTCCCTTTGCATTGGTGTATGGCGCAAATGCTATACTTCCAATAGAGGTCAAGATTCCTACCTTGAGAATCTCTATGAAAGGCCTTATAACTGATGATGAGTATAGGATAGCTTAGCTTCAAGAGCTTGTGTTACTAGATGAACAATGATAAGTGGCATGTGATCATCTACAAGCATATCAACAATGAATGGCAAGAAGCTACAATCGGAGCATCAAGCCACGTAACTTCTAGCTGGGTGACCTCATCTTGAGAGAGAACCCTAAGAATCAACAATAGTGAGTCCAAAAAGAAAATTTTGAACCAAAATAGCTCGATCCTTACATCATTACTGTAGTATTTGGATCTAGCATCTATCAACTTTCCACAACTAGAAAAGAAGTGCTTAAAGAACCTGTCAACACTCTCCACCTAAAGCAGTTTTGGAGTTGATCTAATATTAGTAAGCTCTTTGTACATATCTATATGTCCTAAAAAAAATCTAAAATTTGAAAAAGGTCTTGAAAATTTTTTTTTACCCTAGTGAAAACCAAGCAATAGGCACCTTGGTAATACCAAAAAAAGTGAAAAATCTCAAAAATCCAAAAAAGAGAAAAAGAGAAAAATACAAAAAAAATGAAAAACAAGAAAAGTGTCATTGGTGAAAACCTGGAAATAGGCATCCTAGTAGCAAAAAAAGAAAAATCTTTCCAAGAAGGTGAAAACCTAGTAAATAGGTTCCTCTTGTTCCCAATGCTCCATCTGGTAGCACATCTTCTAGCTCTCTGTACAGTTGCTTTCCTACTTTCCCTACTTTCCACTCATATATCCATGGATTGAGTCTTGTCACAGCTCGAGGGCATTCCCCTTGAGTGTCACTATTTTCAAGATTCTCCTCATAGAATCTCCTTTGCGGTAGTCACCAGTGGTCCTCACTACGTCTACCTACTATCACCACTATACCTCATTTTCAAGATTCTCCTCATAGAATCTCTTTCACAATAGTCACCAGCTGTTTTAGTTGTGTCTACCTACTATTACTTGGGTGACATCTCCAGATTTCTTTATGGAAGATCTCTCTTGTGTCAATCACCAGTTGTTCTGGCTATGTCCATCTACTATCGCTTAGTCCTCTTTAGGTTCTTCATCGTGAAGATTTCCTCTTTGACCTTAGTCACTAGTCATTCTGACTACGTCTACCTACTATTGTCATCCTACTAAAGAATTTCTTTCAAACATGTTCTGGACACTGACACTTGACATCAATCGCAAAAAACATTGAACTCAAAAATGATATACTTGTTTGGATATACTGAGCTGTTTCTTTGTTTTCTTTATTTTCGCTTTATCATGTCCCCTCAAGCAACTCGATGATGTCATTTCTGATTAGAGAGGTAATGATTGGGGACATGATCTTTTCTTTGATTTTTATTTATGGTTTAGTTCCAATTAGTTGATATATTCCTATGAGAGGGGTGTCCACTATAAGAGCCTCCATCTCACATTAGATGGCCAGCTGTACCTTGACTCCTTTTATATGAATATGCCAATAACATTGGTTCTTCTCCTTGTTTGTTGGAATGAACTCTTCATGCTATAGTAAATATTGATACTCGTCTTGCTAAGTGAACGTACGAGTCACTGTGAGTATACCTAGCACACTTTTGTCTTAGGTTACAAATGCAAGGGTCATTGTGGACAGAATACTTACTTAAACCTGAGCATAAGATGGATCTGTTGTGTGTTTGGTGTGTCTGTCATACAAGCAACATTTTGGTCATCCTAGCATTTATGCTTTGATGCTTATGTTAACTTTCTATATTAAAAGGGACAAATGTTCTAGTCATTCTAGCTTCTTGTGCCTCAAATGCTTACATTTAATCTCGACAAACCTATAACATATGTTCTATTCATATTCCCATGATTGCAATGTCAGTGGGAATTGTATAACATATGAGCTTTGTTCTGAATCTAAAGATGATAAATTATCAAGGCTTGGTAACTAGACCTAGGGTTGCATTTAATATAGTCTTGCATTACATAATTCACATGCATAAGCATGCAATTCGGTTGTGATTCTATTTCTTCCCTATGTGAGGAAAGATTAGGGGCATCTTCAAACATATCAGATCTCTCCATGACTACACAAGCATTTGATTTGTCAATTTGAGCTCCTAAATGGAATACTTGTCACTACCAAGCAAATACATGCAACACTACATGAGATGGCAATCCATTTTCCATATGCATTGCATCCATATACTCATAATATCTACTCTACATGCTCATAATCACATCACATCACATCAAAATACATTTGCATTCATATCAAACTATAACATACATCTCATAATCATCATATTGACATCTCATGCACATAAAAGTGAAATAGACATAGACAATGACATGTACACATTGATACTCAGCTCAAAAATCTTGTAAATATATCTAGCAAAAAATGGGTCAGTACAAAAATGGGCACTACTTGAGTGCTATCGATCAAAATCCAGAGCCAAATGCATAGCATCTAACTCTGTCCTATGCTCTCATCTCCAAGATGAGCAAGAGCAAGATTTGTAGATAGAGGAGGAGGTGGTGGCATGTCAGGTCTAGCAAGAGGTTGTGCACTTCCTGAATCTCATGCATACTATGAAAAGCATGGAACCTAGAGAGCCTCATTAGGTATCACTACCGAATATGCAACAAAGTAGTAAGCTGCTCGAGCTGACTATAATCACACCTTGTCCTATAGCATTGCTAACCTCTACTTAGTATTCTCAATGTGCTTTCTCCATCGATTTATCTCCCACTACCACTCCACCAGCTATGAGTCTCAAATAGCTACTTGTATCTACAAATCTCCCAACTACCAAGAGGCCTGACGAATTTTCTCTTTGTAGCATCATACTATGTCCTACACCCCAGCCGAAGGCTGATTTAGCATATCCTCATCAAGCATCTTAGGTGCCTACTATTGTGGTGGTGCCTACTGTTATGGTGGCACCTGCTACTATGGAACCTCCTATTGTGGGGCCTACTCCTCCATCCTCTACCTCCATTGCTAACCATGTCCTATCCCACTACCCTCGACACCTGTGTCTAATCCCATCTGATGTGGAGGAATCTGTATCTGATGTACCCAGTGTTGAACTTGTGGCTTCTCTTTTGGCTACACCTATGGCTATGGCTATGCCTACTCCTACTGAGGCACTTGTCTTTATGCCTGACCTACCATCCCTAGTGGATCTGTGAATCATGGGAATGGATGGCTAATCAAATGAGCTTGATAGTCAGGCATCATCCCTGCATCTACTACCTTCAGAAGGTAGTCCTAGTAAAATCTAGCTAGGTTGCACACATCTATCATGGATTAGCCTGGATCCATACATGGAGGCCACCCCTACCCTACATCCCTTGCCAGTCTGGCATAGGCATAGTACTCCTATGAAATATCCTGTGGTCAACCATACTGCCGCCACACCCATGAAATTGCAAATTGCTCTATGATTTTCATAGTCCTACCCAATAGTGGCTGTGAGCTAAACATCTAGGGAAACTCTCTCTAGGTGCCATCCCAATCCTCAATCTCTTCCTAGGGCCACCATATGATAGAGACCAGGTCATCGAGATGTTTTCTCCAATGCTCTGTCTTACCCAAGAAGACCTAGGTAATATGCCCTTGATATCTATAGACATATGGATCCATCAGCTCTCGGGTATCCTTATGAATGGGCTTACATACAGGAAGATGCTCCCATGCCCAGATCTACAACACATACACACCGGTGACCATAGTCTTCTTCTCATGGAAGACTATCTCATGCATCTCATGGAATAAGTGGGCTAGAATACACTAACCCCACTAAAAAATCTCCAGTGCCTCTACCATATGGTGAAGCATAACTCCCCATCCACACTTTAGCCCATGTTGTCCTCTATTAGGCATCCGAAAGCAACTCATGAAGATCACTAGCACATATGTCAGTCTGTGTGTCTATCCGTATGCATGCATCAGCTCATCCCAACTGATGGCTTGACCTCTCTGTAGCTCCCTCTCAAACATAATAGAAAGTGCCTCTATACCTACTCAAGGAACTGTATCATAAACCACTCAGGCTCCATGGAAAGGGATCCATAATATCCTCTAGATGTCCTCTAAAGTGATTGTCATATCCCCCACTGGTAGATGGAAGTTGTTCATCTTCGAATGGAAATGCTCCACCAAAGCTATGAGTAGGCCATGATTCACCATCATGGCTGGGATTCAACATAGTGAGGACAAGCCCAATTGAGCAATATGTGCCCAATTTTCATCATCAAGACTTTGCAACAACTCTCCATATGGTGGATAATGTGATCTGAACACGATGTTGTCAAAGACCTCCTGCACACACATAAACAACAACGACAAACAAATGATCAGTATTGGAATGAAATGGCAGAACAAAGCTAATAAAAATGCAAATTTTACATACAAAATTGAACATTTTAACCTCTACTATCACAGGTTCTCACATGAAGATCTTCAGATATTGCATGAAGATCTATAGATTTTGCACGAAGTTTCTCTCTTCCATGCAAAGAATCTCTTCATTGCACAAAAGACAAAGTTCTCGCATGCAAAGAATCTCATTCTTCCCATGAGATGTGGGTATCTCCCACGTAAGAAACCTGACCAACCTACATGAAGAAACAATGCACACTATTTCTTTGTATGAGGAAAGAACATCTTTGTGTGAGAAAGGATAGTATCACGTGAAGACTAATTGACCAACTCCTAAAACATGCAATAAATGACCTCAAACTACATAAAAGTGAAAGTACAAAAGTGGGAAATCGATGACTCACCGGTGGTTCGTAGTCTGTGGGCTAGCTGTGTCATCTGGAGTGCACAAAATGATGATATCTCACATTCACTGCCATGTCTCTCTCAGAGCTCAATTCACTAAAGGAAAAAAAAGCACAAATGAATTGAAAATGACCCCTTGGGCCCTTATATAGCTATTGACCTAATTTTTCAAAGTGCTTTGATTTGCACAAAAATCACCCCTGGCTAATTTGACCATTCTGAATCCATTTTCAAAATCGAATTAAAAATTTGACACACTTCAGTGCCTCAAAAATGCATTTAAAATTGTTTGGACCAACATGATTGAATGCTTGTATAGTTTGAATTTTTCTAATACTTTGCAATTCTTGGAATTTTTTCAACCCAAAATTTTTCAAATTTTTGAAATTAATTCCCAAAAAAGTTAACTCTGGTCAACTATTGGTCAAACTCAGTCTTTTGGACCTCAAAATCATTTTGGATTGACTTCCAATATTCTTCAAATCATTCTGATCTCTTCATATTTCTTCAGATCATTTTGATCTCTTCATATTTTCTTCCGATCATTCTGATCCTTTCTACACTCTACTACATCTCAGATTTCTTCTCTATCTCTTTGTATACTGCTTTATATCATATTTTTGGTGTGTCATCTTTTGATTTTGCTCCTGAGGGGGCAAGATGATTACATCATTGAACTTGAATTTCAAATCAATTTGAATATTCATCACTTGGGGCATCCTGTT
Organism: Cupressus sempervirens; assembly: GCA_028749045.1. Taxonomy (NCBI): domain Eukaryota; kingdom Viridiplantae; phylum Streptophyta; class Pinopsida; order Cupressales; family Cupressaceae; genus Cupressus; species Cupressus sempervirens. The sequence continues at coordinate 999,627,369 of CM053785.1, read as the reverse complement.
CCTATCTTATGCATCTCATCACTCGGGGCATCTTGCTCCCTCCTATCTAGCATCTTTTCTAGCTATCTTATCTTTTCATCAACTAATCAATCTTATAACAACTCATCTCAAATTTTGATGGACAGGTATTGGGATAGTCTAAACCCCAACGCCTGAGGATCAAGCCTCGTTCTAGGGATGATTCTACGACTCATGATTGAATCTTGTTATCTTTTATTAATCTCAAGTATCTAGGTGTTCTATCTGGATCCTTAAAGGTTAAGCTCCATTCTAGAGACAATCTTTTAAATTCTTTCAATCTCAGGTATCTAGGTTTTCTATCTAGATCCTTAAAGATTAAGCTCTATTCTAGAGATAATCTTTTAAATGCTTTCAATCTAAGGTATTTTGGTGTTCTATCTGGATCCTTAAATTAAGCTCCATTCTGGAGATAATCTTTTAAATTCTTTCAATCTCAGGTATTTAGGTGTTCTATCTAGATCCTTAAAGGTCAAACTTCATTTTGAAGAAACCTTTTAAATGCTCATTAATTTTGGGTATCTATGTATTCTTCTTGGATTCCTTGGGATTAAGCTCTGTTCTAGAGATGGTCCTTAAAAGCTTATCAATTGGTCTCCATATCATCAACTTTGGAACCAATCTTATCTTTTGGTCTTCACATCATGCTTTCCAATTTTATTTGAATTGAATGTGTTGCTCATACATTCATTCAAAGAGGGCCAAAATGTAATACCCCAAAATAGGCTAATTGCCATGATCACCAATTCTAGTCTATTATGATCAATTCTAAGACCTATTCTAATAGGCAATTCTAATTCCGCTACTTGCTACTTGACTTAATTGTCAGATATAGAAAACCCTAATATGCATTCATCATACTCATTATTTAATCCCTATAGTATGCACTCATATTAGCCACGCTAAATCTATTTGATTTCAATTTAATTTAATCTAAAGTATTCATACTTTAAATTATCTCCTAAGGCTAATGTACTATGGAATTAAATTTATTTAATTTAATAAATATACCTATTTTAATTAATTAAACAAAATTATTTAATTAAATAGAAAAGCTATTTCTAATTAATTAAGAAAAGTTATTTAATTAAATAGGAAGCCATTCCTAATTAATTAAATGAAGTTATTTAATTAAATAAGAAAAGTGTCTCTAATTAATTAAATAAAATTATTTAATTAAATAGAAAAGGTATTTATGAGAGCATATCTCATTTTATTAAATAAATATTCTTTCTAATTCTTCTCTTCAGTTCAAAAATAGAAATTCCTAGATAACTGTTGATCAAATTAGAAGTGACCCAGATCACTTGCTTTCACACTAAAGTCTATTTGAGCTTACTGACTCTTACACTTAGATTTGAGTTAGTTAACTCCCTTTAATTTGGGAATCTTCCACCTTAACTAAACCTCATCTTCAATCCTGACTATTGATTGAAATCAATTTCAACCATTGATGGATTCCAGGAAAATCTATTTAAGAGACCCTCATTTCTTCATTTTGGGAGGATGAATTGAATTGCTATCGAAGTGCTATTGAAATTCATACTCACATTTGCTCACATTTGCTCATATTTTTCACATATTTGCATCCTTAGTTTAATTTCATTTAGCATAATATGCATATGATTAATCTAGTTTCCTTCACTTTTTCTTAGATTAAATGCATATCTCATCATAGACTACATTGCATTCTCACATAGATTAGTCGCATATCAAATCCTTTATTCTTAGAGGGTCTAGTTGCCTACACCTTGATTCTAAGGATATTAATAGGAAAAATCCCTTTAGATAGAAGGCAATAGGTCACCTTGCTAGACTATTCTTAGGTGAACAATCTCATGTTCATTCTAGGATGAATCTGCATACAATGACCGTGTTGAAGTGTGTGTGTTAGTATAGGCCACAATTCATGCATACACCCATAAATGGTAACCTTCCTATCTAATAGTCCTTGTTAAAATAGAAAAGACTAAAAAGAAAATATTTTTGGGTGATGCAAGATTGCTCTTACACCTAGGATGACAACAAATAACTCCTTTTTAGTGACTATGTAATTAAGCTTTGCAAGGTAGAAAGTTTAATTACACGATCACTTAGAAGGAGTTACTTGCTATCATCTACACCCTCAATAAATTTAGGAACTATATTAATACCTATAATATATTTACCCACACTGACCATTCTATTGTAAAATATTTGTTGAACAAGCTTGCAATATTAGGAAAATTAGCTCATTGGTTGTTACTCATACAAGAATTTGATGTCACCATAGTAGATAAACCTGGAAAGGCCAATGTGGTAGCCAAATTTCTCTCCTAGTTGCATATCCCTAATAATCCTACAACCATTGATGATAGTTTTCCAAATTAAAATCTTTTCTATTTTCAGCATAGAATCCATGGTATATAGATATTGCTAACCATCTCACCATAGGTAAAATGCTGGTTCACTTCTCTGCCAAAGCAAGAAAGTTATTAACAAAGAAGAGCTTTAACTATTCATAGATTGTGGCATTTAGGTTCTATACTAGACCTGACCAAGTCATGCATCATTTTATAAGAGAGAATGAAACATATGATGTCTTAAGGGTGTATCATGATGAGCCCTATGGAGGTCACTTTGCAACTAAATGAACAACTTTTAAAATCTTGACAACTGGATATTATTGGCCAAGCTTACACAAGGATGCAACTAGATATACAAAGAAATGTGAAAAGTGTCAACAAATGGGAAGACCAACTAAATTAGATAAAATGCCCCTGCAAGCTCAAGTAGTTGTTTCACCCTATTGACAAATAGGGGATTGACTTTGTAGGAATTATTGAATCTTCTTCACAAAGAAAATCCTACATTCTAGTTTGCACTAGCTATGTAACCAAATGGGTAGAGGTGAAACCCATGAAACACCCAAGGGATACCAATGTGGTCAAGTTCATTTATGAATCCATCTATACATGGTCTGGAGTCCCCAGGGAGTTGACATTTGATCTAGGGGCCCAATTTACATCACATTTGATAACTGCTCTTATGTAGGAGTATACCATCCATCATGGTAAATCATCACCTTATAATCCACAAGCTAATGGCCATGTAGAAGTTACTAATAGGGAGCTAGTATCCATTCTCACCAAGATAGTGGCACTCCATAGAAAGGGTTGGGCCACACACCTTCTTGAAACTCTCTGGGCTTATAGAACCACCTAGAAATCTACCACATGTTTTACTCCTTTTGGGCTAATCTATGTTAAGTTAGTTTTAATGCCTATGGAGTTTGAATATAAAACATTGAAGACTGCCTTGGAGCTTAGTATGGAACTCACTATTGTACAACATGACCAAATCCAAAGTTTAAGCAATCTTGATAAATGGAGGAAATCTACATTGAACAACACTAAAATCATTAAACACTAGAGGAAATAGTGGCATGATAAGTTTATCAAATAGAAAATGTTTTTTTGTAGGAGATTAGGTACTCCTTTATGACTCCAAATACTAGCATAATCCAAAGAAGTTTCAAACATGCTGGTTAGGACTGTATGAGATTATTGTTGTATTTCCAAATGGTGTAGTTCAATTATCTACCATTAATCTTGTTTACTTCAAGTTACTTGTCAATAGGCATCACCTCAAGCTTTACAATAAACTTGTTAGCCATGAGGATTTCTCACAACAATTCTAGCATAGTGAGAATATTCTTATTCCTGTAACTAAAGAGTCTAGGTCTCCTACCTTGACTCCTGATACTTCTTGATTCCATTCAAGGAATTCATAATAAACACTTTCTTCTTGAAATTACTTTCTTCACCATTCTCTCTACTTCAACTTCTCTCTTTTCCATCTTACCATTCCATCCCATCACTCTTTCAATTCTGATGATCCTTTCCAGAATATCTTTCCTGTAGTAATTGCCAAGTACATACCGCATAACTTTGCATGCATTTTATTTTATTCATGCTTTGTTAGGAACTTGTATTTTTTATAAGTATTCACTCCCACATATGCTAGCCTGGTGGGACCAATGCCTTTTCATAGTTGGTAGGAGGAAAATATTTAAATATTTGTTTTCAAATCAATTTCAAATCACATGTAACTTTAAAAGTTAATTGAGACGATTGGAAGTAATAAAATGCTTAATGTCATATGTTGATGACTTGTCCTTCTGTGATTGCATCATTATGAAATTAAGGATATTAAAAGAAGTCACTTAAATTTTAATGATAATTTGCAATGTATTTGAGTGACAAACCTATACATGAGTAGAAATTATGAAACTTGATGCAAGAAGGATATTATGAGATATTGTGCATTAAACTCTCCAAGTACACGCCATTTTTTCTTAGATAAATAGTGTCATAATATTGCAAACTTTGATTCACCAAGCTCTAAAATATCATGATTTTTTTAAAAAAAATTATAAAACCAACAATGGGTGGAGGACTCTAGAGGTATGAGGTAGTTGATCACTAGGTTCTTCTAGGTGATGTAGTCAGTTGCAAGATGTTTAGAAGAAGGGGATGGTTGTATTATTGTCTTAGTCTTAAAGGATTTGATGAAGAGATAGCTTTTCAATTCATGAGCACCTTAAAGGATGGAATTGCAATAGTTAAGGGCCTAATTATTGAGTTCATAGAGGAGGTGATAGTTGAGGTGACTAGGTTATACTAGGAAGGAAAAAATTGGGAAAAAGAGTTTGACCTATGGACACCTAGAGCACAATTTAGTGTACATCAAGACCCTCCACTAGAAATTGATATGAAGCATGGTACTTCTAGATTATCCTTGCTGATGGATTTTATTTAGCCAATAGTGTTTATCATTTAGTACTTCACATGAAAAGAATGTTACACATACTTGCATGCCCTAAATTTAAAGATATTGGCTCACCTAAAAAATGATTGCAAATAGGTAAACCTTCCAAATTTCCTATTTAAAATTGTTAATAAACAAGCTTCTCTAGTACAATTAGGAAAGGATCAATCTATCTTTCACCATTTCTTAATAAAATTAATCATAGAAAGGGAGTTGAATAATCAAGCAATTGGGACATGGGAAGAGTTTTTGTTGTTAAATGAGGTATAATCTAGGTTGGTTGGCCCTAGAGGCTAGGGTGTTGGATGCAAGGAAATAAAATCTACTAGTGTCTGTAAAGTTATTCCCAAAACTAAAAATGTTCCTAAAGCCTCTCCCTATAGTTCTAGACTAACCAAGAAGAGGATTTACAAAGTTGAACCCTTCATTGCTAGCAAAAAGAGAAGCACAAATATAGAAGTTGCTAGTGCCCTTGAGACACCATCATCTATTAAGACTAGGTTTACCATTAAGGAAGGTAAAGATAAAGTTGTGGAACCTAAGGTAGAAAGGTTAGAACAACAACTAGACGATGAGAGTAACATTGATGAAACCCTATACTCACAAAAGAATCCTTCATGCTTGTTAATTAGCCCTAGAGGCCAAGGTGTTGGATGCAAGGAAATAGAATCTACTAGTTTCTGTAAAGTTGTTCCCAAAACTAAAAATGTTCCTAAAGCCTCTCCCTCTAGTTCTAGACTAAGAAGAGGATTTACAAAGTTGAAGCCTCCATTGCTAGCAAAAAGAGAAGCAAAAATATAGAAGTTGCTAGTGCCCTTGAGACCCCAACATCTATTAAGACTAGGTCTACCATTAAGGAAGGTAAATAAAAAGTTGTGGAACCTCAGGTAGAAAGGTTAGAATGATAACCAAATGATGAGAGTAACATTAATGAAATATTACGCTCACAAGATGGGGAAGATTCAGAAAAACTTCCTGAAGAACTTGTGGTGGAAATACCTATAAGCAAGAGGAAATGAAAGAATCCTCCATGCTTGTCTACACCAACCATGAGGTGAAGTGCAAGGCTCTCTAAGGTGAATAGGGTGAACCTAAAACCTCTATTCCAATAGTTACCCCTAATTTTTCTAAATTTGAAAAGGAGTCCTCTCGGTAGGGAAAAAATGCAAAAAAACATAGCTAGTGAAAATGAATACAAATTCTAGAATCTACAACCTAAAGTTGACTATAGTGTTAACTATGTGCTTATTGATAGTGATGAGGAGTCTTGTGAACCTAAAGTATCCAAGGAGTTTGAGGAAAGCCCTGATATACAAGACATTAGTGAAAATTCTATAGAATTCCCTTTAGAGGACTATCTAGAGCTTAGAAAAGAAATTGTTAAGGAAGTAATAGAAAAACTTGATCAAGATGGTTTTAACACAATAGCTACAACAACTATTGAATCTAGTAGGGAAGATAATGTGGTGACAAAATTTTTCATAAGAAAAGGAGAACGCTCCACACCATAGACTATCAAAAAAAATTCCCATTTCATATTTGGATGGATAGATATCTTTGATCAAGAATCATTGCTACTACCCAATCTATCTACACCTTTGTCCATAGGTATTAATTTGTTTCAAAAATTGCTATGGGAAAGAGATCAATGGAAGCTACAAAAAGAAAAACTAAAACATGTTATCAATGAATAGAGTTATTAGTTGAAATAGAGTTCAGACTACAATGAAGTCTTGAAAAGAAGAATTGAATAAATCATAGGATTGATTCCTAAATTAATGGAATGTAGCTCACCATCGTAGAAACATGAAAATTTTAAATTGATTAGAATTGTGGAAGGTCCTAATCCCTTCATTTCTACCCCACATGAGTTTTATGAAACATTCCAATCTTTTCCCATGGCTTTGAAAAAATTACTGTGTGAATTGTATCTCCATAATCTTGTAGTACCTAATGAGACATGGAGTGGAACTCACTCCTGTATGTAGGGGATGTGTAGTTGAGAGTAGTTTTGTCATGGATACAAAATGAGATAAGTAGGGAACATCAAGCTACACCTTATATGGAAAGTGAAATGAGAGCACCACTGATCATGAGATCGGAGGTTCAACACTCTAGATGGGCATTTCTAGATTGGATTTCTATTTTGGGTAACTCTATAGGATCTAGTAAGGTGTGTTCAATTAGAGAATGAGATTTTATAGACTATGAACAACACCTATCCCAAGATGTTGAGATGACAACTATTTCTTCAAGGGAATAGTGGACAAGGATACCACATGAATCAAAGATAAGAGAACCCCACTCCCCTCAAAATTTGACTCTTGCTACTATTAGGGTTATATGGTATATTGAGTTGGGGAGAAATTAGTGCAAACATTGGCTTCCACTAAGGTATCAACATCCTATTCTCCTATAGCCACTACTTGTAGGAAATGGAAATGTAGAGGATCATGATATGAAAACTAAAGAGTGACACTAGAGAAGGCTCAAGGAAAATTATGGTTACTTCGACTATGTTTAGAATGAGCCAGGAGAAAGGACACCTAGTGACTAGAGAGTTTGAGCCCAAATCAAGAAATTCATGGTTGCTAGGGACCAACAATAGATCAGTTGGGGAGAATAATGAGCCTCTCAAAAGGCCATTATTTTGAGATCATTTAATCTTGTCTTTAGACAATTATCTTGTAGCAATAGATATGACTCTATTGTTTTAAGTGGATAAACTTATGTTTTTATGAATATGTTATCTATATGTTAAGACATGAAGTTGAAGTATAGATAGTTCGGATATGCTATATTTGCTTGAATATATGGACTTCTATGGTATAATGAAGGGAAGTTACATGCTGATAAATGTTTCCTCATCCATGTTATGTTTGGGTAGATTCCTTCCTGTAGCCATAAGATTTGCAAAGAGTTATAGTTTGAACATTACACCTTTTTCTAAAATTGATGTTGAAATGAATACATATGTATGTGGAAGTTGTATGCATTCAATATTTTGCAGGTACCTACCCTATGTATTCAAAGTCAACACCTCAATGCTAAGTCAAAGTTGACCAAATTGTTGAACCACTACGAATGAGCAAGATATTAAATGTTTTTGTTATGGTATCCCATGAATATAGTTCCCTTAACTTGCTATATTCTTGGAGGATTTAATCAGAATTAATGATATTTATGTTGCAAACTTTATGAATTTGTAATTGATCCTCATTGATGAAGTGATCATAGAGTTAGGAAGCTATTGTAGCTTGCCTTTAAATAAAGCCTGTTGTAGCTTTGAAAGATTTTTTTGGGGGAGAAAGATAGAATAGATTGATTTTCATAACAGCAACATGTGATCTTTTTTTTAATCAGATGTAATCTCTTCCCATGAATGAATAGAATACAAAGTTCAAGTTTACATCTTCTTTCTTGATTGTCTTTTCTGTTCACTCATCCAAGTAGCCCACTTGGTGAGTGAACTTCTTTATTAGAATAGATTTTGTTTCCTTTTTTATTTCTTTACAAATATAATTCTATTATTCCTATAGCCATTGATAACATAATTAGTGAATTGTTCCTGCAGCATAGGCCCATAGATAGTTTTACTATTTGCAACATTACTTTAAGCTCTAAGAAAAGATGTTATTTTAGTTTCTATCTTAAGTATCCTTCAACATTATTATTTTTTATTTGTAATGAATTAAAGAGGAATTAGAGCATAATTTGAAAGAATTTTTTGGGGGAGAAAGATAGAATAAATTGATTTTCATAACATCAACATGTGATCTTATTTTTAATTAGATGTAATCTCTTACCATGAATGAATAGAATACAAAGTTTAAGTTTACATCTTCCATCTTGATTTTCTTTTCTATTCACTCATCCAAGGGGCCCACTTGGTGAGTGAACTTCTCTATTAGAATAGATTTTGTTTCCTTGTTTATTTCTTTACAAGATGTAATTCTACTATTCCTATAGCCATTGATAACAAAATCAATGAATTGTTCCTATAACATAGGTGCATAGATAGTTTTACTATTTGCAACATTACTTTAAGCTCTAAGATAAGATGTTATTTTAGTTTCTACCTTAAGTCTCCTTCAACATTCCCTTTGTTTTAGTTGTAATGAATTAAAGAGGAATTAGAGCATATACTTTTCAATGACCCTCTCAAGCTTACACTCCTAGGTTGACAAAATAAACTGAAGTTAGAATGTTATTTTTAGGAGAACACATTATTTTTCCTAATCATGGAGTCACTTAGAAAGGATGGAAAATAATTTTTTACTAAGTTATTAAGCTAACTAGCCACATGTCATCATGAAAATGTCACAAACCTTTTCTCAACTACACATAAGCTAACTCTCTACACATCATTTGTACTCTTGTCATTTATAGAAACATACACTTAGCATCTCAAGTGAAATCTCCCCCTTTTGAATTGATGGCAAATTTTGGGGGAAATTGGCTAAATCCCAAAATGATGTCATGCATAACAAAACAAAATAAAAGTAACTACAAAAATTGCCTTCAAAACATAACAAATTTATTCATGTTTTGATGGATCATTACATTCGTTATCACTCCTTTACATTGATACATTCATAAGCTCTCCCTTACATAAAAATTTACATAATACTCCCCCTTTGACATCAATGGAAAGGGTGCCAAAACTATATCAAAAAACTTGTTGGCTACTGAAGATTAGCTTGTCATTCTAGATAGGCAATCTACAAAACCAATCTTTAGTCTACCAAAGTCATTCTTCTAGTTACCTTTGATTGTATTTGATATACTAATGAGTGAATAGAGTGTATATGATTCTACTTCAACTATGCTTAGGTCAATATAGGAAATTTTTTCATAGGAATTCTGTTAGTGTAGTTTTTTATTTTTCCTATTTTGCTAGGTTTTTCCTACACTTTTAATAATCTCGCTTAGGTTAATAAAGCATGTCTTATTAGGTGAATGGTTGTGAGGTGTCACCTTCCTACATGTGAGCATCCATTAGCTATCTTGGGAAGATAATTTTCTATCTTTAGTCTGATAGATGGTTGCTCCTCATTGGTTGGTGTTGCCACCTCCTCCCTCTTCCTAGCCTATATAAGCATGCTACCTGGCTTGTATTTGCATCTCTTGTTTTTGCATCCTCTTAATGCTATTTTGCTTCCAGCATTTGCATTACTCTCTTGGAGACTAACTCTATGATGCTATTTTGATTTTGTATCATTTGCATTCATAGTTTAGATATTTACTCTTTGCACTAGTTTTCTGGGTTATTAATCTTTTCAGATTCTAACATGGTATCAGAGCTTTTCTATGTGCAAGAGTAGATTTTAGTTTCCTTATTTGAGAGATTCGGGAGGGGGGCAAATAAACTTTATTGTAGTTTTTTGAAAAATGAAGTATGCTCTTCTCTTGCATCTTTGGATGATCCTGAGAATCAGAAAAGTTTTGACAAAAACAGTTTTTCTCTGGGGTTTCAATCTCAAATCTAACAACCAACTTGCATATTTGGAGTTTTCAATCAATTTTGCAGGTTCCAGCATGCCATTGATGGACTTAAGAAGTTGATCCAGCATTTGCATGTCATATTTTGGTTGTTGGGGTCATTTTCTAATTTTTGGAGCCATTTTTTACTGTTAAAGGCATCTGATTTACACTACAGCAACATCTTCTATTCATCAGCAAGAAAAATGCTTTCTGGGTTTTGTTCGCAGCCCCGAAAAACCATCTAGGTATCTTTTAGATCTTGCATGCAAGCTGTATATTTTTTAGAATTGAGCATGCAAAGCTACAGCCATACCCCTCTCCGTTGACAGCCGCAGATTTGAATGCAGTTTTCAAATGTCTCGTTCTTGCTCATACAGACTCCAATTTTGATGATTCTTGTTATGAACTTGGCTATTTTTTTGTGCTCTATCCACTAGTGGAGTTATTTTTTGATTTTAATGCATGAATTCTTCAGAAATTGTAGATTCTCAGCCATGACTGTGCACAGTTCTCTTTTTGGAAACTTCAGAGGATCATAACTTTCTCATACGACCTCGTATCGAGGCGATTCTTTTTTTGAAAGTGCATGATTTTTTGAGTAGATCGCAGTGGTGCTGTTTGTTTGCTTGATTATTGTGCTCAAGTTTCACTTTTAGCATATGCTTTTCATGAGGGTTTGTAATGCATTGAAATCAAGACCACTAATTATCTCTTTCTAGCGATAATTGTAAATGCACTAAAATAAAGTGCCAAATCATATTTCTTTGGGTGGGGGTTCTTTGATTGAGTAAAAAGGGGGGGGGGGGGGCGCATTGTCGTGGCTAGGTTCTCTTCTTTTTAGCATTTCTTCTCTGCATTTCTTCATCATGGATCAAACAAATATGCCCATCCTAACTCCATACAATTACTTTGAGTGGAAATCACGCATGACAATTCACTTAAGGAAAGCTGGATTAAATAGGATAACTATGGGACTTGAAACTGAACCTGCTAAAGATGAAGATAAGCTTGAATGGTTTAACAAATGTGATGAGGCATTTGGAACATTGTGTTTGTCTGTTTCTCCTGACTTGCTATTTCACATTGAGTCTTTGGATAGACCAAATGAAGTATGGACAAAGCTAGAAACACTATTTGGCACACAAGATTCAATGAGGGCTCATATGTTGGAAAATGAATTAATTAGTTTGAGTCCAGGCAATTTCAACACAATCCAAGATTTCTTCACCAAATTGAAATCACTAAGGCTGCAGTTAAAACAATGTGGAATTGAAAAGAAAGATGAACAACTGATTCTTAGTATTCTCTCTAAGCTAAGTTCAGAATATTCTATGTTTGTCTCTACCTTCTATGCTACTAAGGGTGCACTTGGTACTCAATTCACCATGCCATCTTTAGATGATTTTTCTGTCAATCTCACTCGAGAACAAGACAAGCTAATCCATATGGGCATTCTTAAGTCCTCTAAGTCACATGCCTTGGCTGCCAACCAAGGCACAAAAGAACAACAAGGAAAAAGTAGTAACAACAATAGTAAGGACAAGAAACAAAAGAATAGCGAGGAGAAGAAGGATCAGATGCCAGTTTTTTCAAAAGCAACTATTGATACACCATCTTCCAAGGGTGATAAGCCTAAGAAAGAAAAGGTCAAATGTGTCTATTGTAAAAGACCTGGTCATGATGAACATAAATGTTTGCAGAAACAACTTGATCACTTGACATACATTCTTGAGAAGAATAATATCAGTGTTCCTGAGTCTATCAAACAAAGTTCTAATGAAGGGTCTAACAAAGAAAGAGAAAATAACAAGGGGAAAGGAAAGGGCAAGGCTCTTTTTGCAGTTGCTTCCTCACCATCCACTTGGGTTCTTGATTTGGGTACTTCACACCACATGGCTTCATCTAAGGAAGAAATTGCATCCTTGGAGCCATGTACTATGTCTTCTATGTTGATGGGTGATAACACTCCTGTTGAGGTGTGTGGGAGAGGGTCTATTGATGTGGGGGATGGGACATTCCATGATGTTCCTTGTGTACCCTCATTGTCAACTAATCTCCTATCGGTATACCAGATCACTCACACAAGTTTAGGCAAGCGGGTTGAGTTCACTCCTAATTCAGTGGAGATATGTGAGTTGCACAATGATTCTACAGTTGCAGTTGGGAGAGCAGATCATCAGTCATGACTCTATATGTTTTCTCACTTTGTTCCTGATCCTCCTTTGACTATTTCACTCACTCACTCTAATAATGTGAGCAAATTATGGCATGAGCAGTTTGGCCATCTTAACTTCCACTACTTGCATCAGCTTAACCATCAGAGCATGGTCATAGGGTTGCCTTCTACTTTGACATTGGAGTCACTTGGAATACATGATAGATCTTCTAATGGTTCAGATTCACTTGAGCAGTCTTCTACCTCCACTTTTGATGCAGAGAGTGATTCAGAGGACTCACCTCCTTCCTCTCCTAGTCATCATTCACAAGTTGATGATTCTCCTCTAGATTCTCCATCTTCTGGTCCACTTTGGGCTAGACAGACCTTGCAGTTTGCAGGTGATTGGGTTGGGGATCCATCAGACACCAAGCAGACTCGTTCACAATTCTAGGATGCTCTACATATCTTCATTGCTACTGCCTCAAATCCACAGTCCTTTCATGAGGCTTCTGGTGTTTTTGAGTGGGATACAACTATGCAGGAAGAGTATAGTTCCTTGACGAGGAACCACACTTGGGATCTTGTCCTTTTTCCTAAGGGAAGAAAACTTGTTCGATGAAAGTGGATCTACCGGACAAAATTTGCAAGCTTTGCTGGAGGTGCGGGATGCTACATCTTTTGGGGGGGCCTCTTCCTCTCACTTGGAGTCCTAATTTTCTTTGGGGAGTCTCTTTTCTCTCTCTTTTGGGGGAATTTTATGTACATGGGTACCTCATCAGGCTTGACTTGCCAGGACCCATTTCTACATCCACCTAAGCTTCACTTATGGGGGGGTGTTAGTGTAGTTTTTTATTTTTCCTATTTTGCTAGGTTTTTCCTACACTTTTAATAATCTCACTTAGGTTAATAAAGCATGTCTTATTAGGTGAATGGTTGTGAGGTGTCACCTTCCTACATGTGAGCATCCATTAGCTATCTTGGGAAGATAATTTTCTATCTTTAGTCTGATAGATGGTTGCTCCTCATTGGTTGGTGTTGCCACCTCCTCCCTCTTCCTAGCCTATATAAGCATGCTACCTGGCTTGTATTTGCATCTCTTGTTTTTGCATCCTCTTAATGCTATTTTGCTTCCAGCATTTGCATTACTCTCTTGGAGACTAACTCTATGATGCTATTTTGATTTTGTATCATTTGCATTCATAGTTTAGATATTTACTCTTTGCACTAGTTTTTTGGGTTATTAATCTTTTCAAATTCTAACAAATTCTTTGTTGAAAGACATTCCTAAAATTGCCTCTACAAAATTACAAATTTAGGTGCTAGATATTATCTAAGAATAGATAATCTTCTTATAACCTTCTCCTTATCACATTCAATGCTTCTTATAGCATTGTGGATCTTCTCAATTTAATTTACAAAATCTTCAATTCTGATCTTAGGTTGTTAGAATCTTGTAGTCAGTGTTTGAAGCTCACTCATATGGCCTTTGATCTTTACATCAAAATCCAATAGGTAACTGTAAGACAATGTGCATTGTCTATACAACTTCTTACCTTCAAAAATACATTTTTGAAATTCCTTTATGTTTCCATCAAGTTCCTTTAAATCATTATGCACATTAGTGCATACTATGATGAATAGGGCTACTTCATGATTTGTCTGCACTTGAGATGTTGCTACTTCAGCCAAAGTTGTGAATTCCCCATCAAAGGTCTTCACCAACTCTTTTTTCTTAGCCTACAAGTTTGGATTTTTTTATAGTTGTGGAAACTATCTTTTTCATGTACTACAAGATTTCAAAAAGGGTCTTGTCCAATTACTTAATAGGTTTATTCTTCTCAAATAACTTGCTCAAGGTTCCTATTAATTCTTTTTGATATTCATCATTAGATGGAATAGATGTTGTTGCACATGTTTTAGCTACTTACACTACTAAAAGTACAATAACCTTTACTTTATTTTCCTCTACTCTCTTCTTCTCTTTAGCCTCTTTATTTGCATCTTCTTCTTTCTTCTTCCTTTCTTTTTCTACTTTGTTCCCCTTTTCCTCTTCTTCTTTTCTCTTCTTTACCTCTTGTTCTCTCTTCTTTTTTTCCTCTTAATTTTTTTCTTTTCTTTTCTTTTCTTTTGCTTCTTGTTACATCTTTTCTTTTTCTTCTTCTTTTTCTCTTCTTTCCCATGATCAATACTAGAGTAGTCATTAATATTATTGATATTGCGAACAATATTTTCTCCATACCTAGAAAATGAGTTCTCTTTAGTGTCCACAATTTTTTGTGTACTATACACTTGCATGGATTCAATACCCATAACAATATGAGGTGGTGATAGTGTTGCTTGTGTTTCATCTACTTCTTCCTCATCCCTAGAAGGTGTATGGACTTCCACATACACTAAACTATCATCTTTATATTGAGTACTTTTGTTAGGCACTAAGGAAATGCACTTTACTATTGCATCCTCTATTTCTTGCCTAACCTCTTCATAATTACCTCCCATTATAAGAATTTCTCTTCTTTTGTTCCTTATCAAGGGTTCAATACCCTTCAAAATTTTGTCAGATTCTTCTTTTGATCGAACATCACATAATTTGTTTATGGATGTGATCCTAATGTTCAAATATTCTTCTACTACTCTTCTCTTCCTATTAATTAACCTATTTTATAGGTCTTCAGGAGTTTTATTCTAAATGCTATCAAATCTCTTATTCCTCAAAATCATGTTTCTTATTATAGCATTCTCTGGTTGCCTCTTATCCATACTATTATACATGCCATAAAATTTATTTAACTATTGAAAATTATCATCATTTATGATCTGCATGTTTAGATTCTCTACCTTTGGTTTCCATGTCTTCTTGCCTATAGTTATCTTAGCTTCATGTGCATCTTGTTCAATAGGTCTATCTTTAGTATCATATTTTGAGCTTTAGAATACTTGCTTGCATATTTTTGCTTCTCTTTCCTAGTTTTTTGGTGGTATGTTTGACCCTTTTCTTTGTAGGTTATTGTTTAACCTTTACTAGTGTTCCTGAATTCATCTATGTAGAAGGTATTTCCACCTCTAGTTGACTCCTTGATCATTCATAGTTGAATATTACTAGTTGCATTTGCACAACTATTTCATATTGTGCAATAAGATCTTGCACACATGACTTTTCCACCATTACTTCTTCTAAGGGTCCTGTTACTACAATAGGTGTTTCTACAAAAAATTTACACTGCCCACTGGCCTTCTAGTGCAATTCCCTTTAGCTCATTAAATTCCTTCCTTGACATGCCAAATTCCATGAGAATGGTATCTATATCTTTCTTTTCTTTCTTCTTTCTCTCTTTTCTATGGAGCATAGATTCTACTATCCTTAACCTTTCATCATATGTTCCCCATCTAGGACATTTTGTGTCCCACTTAGATTCAAGTATAATCTATGCATACCCTTATATCAATTATGTTCTCATCTCATATCCCATACACTCAATGAACTTTACTCTAGGTATCACTGCTTCCATGTAGGTGTTATTAGTCTCCATCATGAAGCACAAATCATTCTTATATTTTTCCACCATAGAGGGAGGTATCCTATACCTTAGTTTCATCTCAAACTAAAAGTTCTTCATCATTCTATCAATATCAATGTCTCTAACATTCTCAAGTTTGGATCACTAGCGTTGAGTTATCATCTTCATTCCACACTTGATACTATCCAAATTAATTACTCCTAGAAAATTTCTTGTAACATAAAAGAACAAATGAGTCAATAGGGACTCAAATCTAAATATTATGCTCCTTTTTTTCTTTATCTTTGCAATATTTTCCAATAGTTACAAACTGATAATACCACACAAATTTACTTTCCTCCTATTAATAGCCATTACATATGCTACATGAAGAAATCATACTGGTATAGAGTTAACCCTTGATCCATGATTCAATTTGTACCCTAAAATCTTAGCCAACAATTTGACCTCTTTCTCCTAAATAGGATCAACCTCCATATTCCTTCCATCAAACTTGGTTTTCAGGTTTGTCTCCACCATTTTTTTGACATTTCTCTCATTAACAAAATTACAACCCTCATTACTCAATCCCTTGATCTTGTGACTTAGGTCATTGTCAATGAAAATCTATGCATCACCGAACCATAATATATAATCATGTATTATACTCAAAATAATTTGGGTCCATTCATGATTATCAAATTCCATGTAGAACATATACTTCACCAAATTCAAATCTTCAATGTGTACATACTTAGACTTCAGGGATAAGTCATTGCTGCATATCTTTCCTAAATCTTTTTGAATCTCCTCATCTCCTATGCTCTCAATTTTTTAATGTATATAACTCCTTATATCTTTTATGCGCAGTACATTTTCTAGAACTTGCAAAAATGTGCCTACAAAATCATCTAATAAAGAAATAAATGGGTGCTTCTTGAACTCATACCTTCTTTTGTCACTAACATAATGCACTCTTTGACTAGCCATTACTCAATAGCTATAAATAATACAATAAATTGGATTGAATACACTATAAAATACCTCAAAGTCATGATTTTAGGACTTCTACAACTTTTGGCTTCATAGACTTTACTGTGCACTTCAATTGGTGTCAAATCACTCTTCAATTTGCTTACGGAAGTTTATATGAACAAATGGTACATCAAATCTTGTTCACTATCCTTAAATTATTTCAAATTGCACAATGCATTAAATGTGTATCTAGCATAAACTCATAATATTGTCTCTATCTACCAGTGACCTTGTTCTTACAATTCGCACTGACTGGGATCATATAAAGACTTGCACACTAACCCATAGCTTTCTCTCTATATCTTCTACCTTATCTTAACTACATAATCTCTAGCTCACTCTCTAGCATTATTTCTAACCATTGATGCTCTATTGCTTCTATAATACCTTAAGCCACAAACAATCTGTGACTTTAGCTTTCCATCATGTGCATCAAATAATTTCTCTTTCGATACTATATGTGAACTCTCTAGATTACAAGCCTTCACAAATGCTTCTTTAAATTCCTCAACATGTTCTTTGATTGATTCTTTCTGGCTATTGTTAAGTTTCCATTTTCATTCCTTCCATCATTTCTATTGTTGTTCCTTCTGTGATTAGGGTTCTTGTTAAAGTTTCCTTTGTCCATTCTACAAAATCTTGTTGTGTGTCCAGAGTTATTACATAACTCACATATAGGTGCATTTCTCTTTTGTATGTTTCCATTCTGATTTTTAGGTGCTTTGCAATTTTTTGCCATTTTTCCATTATTGTTACATTTATAACAAGAAAACTAATTTTTCTCACCATTAGGTTTCTCTCCATCATTAGATCTTCTCTACAATCAACTTCTTCCATTACCTATAGGGTTAATATTCCTAAACATTCTACTATTCTTATTATCATCAATATGTTAGAAACACTAGTCCACCAATATAACTAAGAGAGGTGGTGGGGGGAAAATAAATTATTCAATAATTAAAACATTTATCTTCTTTAAACAAACTCAACCATTTAATTAAAGTAATTAACAACCATATAATGATGCACATAGACAATTACACCAGATATGTTGACTACAAAAATCCTTGATTAGAGGGAAAACCCCTATGGAATGATGCCCACAAGATGATGTACTAATATAAATATTCCTTGTTAGGGGATGGACCGTTTTAGGAGTCTATTACAACATTTAGTACATATAGTCACTATTAGGAGACTTTGAATCCCTTTTAGTAGATTCCAGCCCTATTAGGAGTTGTGGTACAATGTATGCAAGAAGAGCCCACTATCCAAACATGCAATTTCAATGACAAGAAGAGCTCACTACTCAAACAAGTAATTTACTATTATGTTCCTCTTTCCTTTGTTCTATCAACTAAACCAATCACTATCAGACCTTGTAGACTAGGTCATGAATGTAATGAAATAACTTGCATAATAGAAGAAATAATATGAAATATTATATAAATACTTGACAGTAGCTAAGAGTAATAGGCCACTTCGAGGGGGCAATCTACAATTATCTCCAATGAGAACACACTTCACAATATGATGTTGAAATAAGACTCACAACCTCCTATATATACCTAATTATGCTTAGGTTGAATAGCCACAACTCTACATAACACTTAGGCCAACCTACCTACCTAAATAATAATAGAATAATTATAACATGGCTTAATTTAGGATTAAGATAGCCAAAAGTTGACTACTTATAACCATATATACACCAATATTAAGGGCATAGCATGCCCCCTCTCTTGAGAGAAATCATTGTCCTTAATGCTAACCAAGTGTAGATTCTTTTCAATGAACTCCTCATCCTCACATGTGGCCTTTTCAACTAGTAAGTTCTTCCATTGGATGAGATACTGAGTTAGGGTTCTATTCCTTATCTTCTTCATGTGTATTTAAAGAATGTACTCTAGTTCCAAAATTATTCTTCCTTCTTCATCATGTTCTAGAAGTATTGTTTGAGTAGGAATATTTTGCTCAATTACCTTCTTTAAACAAGAAACATGACAAACTAGATGTATCTTCGTTGTTGGTGGCAACTCAAGCTTGTAGGAAACACTACCAATATTTTTCATGATTTGGTATGGTCTATAATATCTTGGAGAAAACTTATTATTCTTTTTTTTTTGCTTCATTGAGATTTGTTTATAAGGCTACAATCTCAAGAAGACCCAATCCCCAACTTCAAAATTTCTTTCTCTACAATATTGGTCCACTTGTTGTTTCATTTAATTTTGTGCCATAGCTAAATTCTCCTTGAGTCCTTAAAGTACCTGTTGTTGATGAAGCAAGTGGTCTGCTATTGACTAAACTCTTGGTGACACATTTAATGATGATGTGATGGAAGGAGGATGATATCTATTGGGTGTTCATTTTGCATGAGATCAATGACAGGAATCCATAGTGTAATTCCTCTCTTGAAAAGAAGATCTTTTTAAGGATCCACTCCAAGGTTTAGTGTTTGTCTTGCGATGTACCAAAATCCACTTAGTAGAAGATAAATGTGAGTGTTCACAAGGAGGCCTTTTCTGGTTCTAAAAACTCTTTTATCTTGGAATCGAAGTAAAATCTATTCGTTGTCTCTAAATATTACACCAAAAGAACAATATTTTTATATTTTCTATTTTTTAACATATGCAATTCTAACAATGTAGCTAGTATGAGGTCCTACTCTAATAGGGGGTTAGCAAAGAAAATAACAAAACTGAAAGCAAATAACATGAAATCAAATAACTTGAAATTGAAATTCCTAAACAAACATAAGCTACAAAACACAACACGCTGTGAGTTAAACCTTCAAAGAAATCAATAGGAAACCAATGAAAATAGGAGTAGTGCTTCCTAGAATCCATTGATGCAATCATCGGTGAGAATCTTTAAAAAATTGAATGATGTTTCACTCTTCATCAAATTGTAAGGCCATAGAAAGTATGCTCATGCGAGACAAAAAGCTACGTAGACACAATCAGGTGATCTCTTCTCAAGCTTTTTATGTCAACAAAATTCATATATTTGTAGCAAACACCAGAACTAAACAATCACACATCCAAAAATAATGCAATAAACCTTTGGCTCAATCACAATCTCATGAATAAAAATCCACAAAACAATGACACATTCAAGCAAGAATAACTACACTCCGAATGCTAGCACCAAAAGCATAATTTTGTTGCATAATAATGGCAGCCATTTTTACATTTTACAATGGGGTATTTATAAGAAATCATCTCCTCAATTTGTGTTGAGAGTGAGAGATATCTTGATGCAATAAAATGCTTTTAAAACATTTAAACAAACTAAATATATACAAATTGATAATCTAACTGGTCCTTAGAGGGACTCCATCCATATTTTACTCATTATTTGGATGCATGAGCCCTTTACATGTCAAAAAAAATGAAAGCATGAGAGAGAGAGAGAGTAAGAGGAAGCCATCAGTTGAAGTGGAAGTGCATGGAGGCATAAAAAATGGAAACTAGCCCTTCACTAGGCGTGTGTCAGAGTTAACTTGCCATCATAATGTGCTCTCGATGCATGGAAAGTGCTATTTTTGGAACTGACAGTCAATTGTCAACACACCTTTGAATTGTAGAGCTGCAAAGCTCAAAAATGTGTAGCTTTGGACCTGCAGACTTACATACCTACGGACCTGCGAACTTGCAGACCTCAAAACCTCAATTTGAGAAAAAATCAAAGTTCTCAATTTTGAAAATAGTTTTTGGGTTTTGGTCAAATCGAGTTTTAGATCATTTTTTGTATACATTATTTTCCCTTTTTTGATGATTTACACCCTCTTTATAGCCAATCACTTTTATAAACTTGCACTCCTTCTTCTTCAATCTAAAATCCCAAGGCACTTGCATTGAATCTCGTCATTAATAGCTGCATAAGATGAGGAGCCTGTTTCACTTTATGTGTCCAACCTCTATATCTTCAACCTTTGTCTTCTCTCCAACCACCCTATTCTTCTTGGCAAGAAACCAAGAGATCTAGATGATCAAATGTTTGAAACCTTTTCATATTTTTTCACAAATTTTTCTAGGCATTTTTAAATGGCCTTTTTAGAGGTCTTCTAATCAAAATTTCAAGTTGAAACTTTCATCGGTCCCTAAAATTGGGCAGCCAAAGGCTCACTGTTTTAGGGATTAAAATTAGATCTTCAATTCTTCTTTCCAACAGTGTACGTGGTTCTGAATTTTGAGCTCCGAGTCAAAAGTTATGACCCCAACAAGTTCAGGATACCTTTATTACCTACAAAAAAGAAGCAAACATGAGTCCAGATAATTGAAAATGCTTAATTAAGAAAAATGCCTCTTAAAGACAAATTTTGGACCTTTTTATCTTATTTATTTGGGTGCACACACTAAGGGGGCATGCGCGGCGCCTTTCATGAAGGGTATGTGCATGGCATGCCTCCACTAGGGGTGCACGCGGCGTGCAGTGTGCAGTGTGCCTCCACAAGGGGTGCACGAGGTGCATGTAGCATGTGACATACCTCCATTAGGGTGTGTGGGTGGTGCACCTCCATGGAGGGTGCATGGGCGGTGCACCCCCATGTGCGGCACAAATTTTTTTTTTTGTTTAAAATTTTTTATAGGTTTTTTTACTCTAAAATTCTAACTAAATTTTCTTCTCCTGACCCCTGAACTATGAGTCTGAGAGTCAAAAAAAGTAGGGGGTCCCATTCCTAGTGAGGAATAGGGCGTGTATTATGGACACCACAAGAATATCCATATAGAGCCAAAAATGGAGACATTTTTGATGAGCTATGAAAAGAAGTATTATACCACCATTCTACAAGAGGTAGCCAATCTACCCATTGAGATTGTTTTTTTGGAAGTGAAACAATGTACATATCCTCCCAAACTTTAGTAACAACCTCAGTTTTCCTGTCTAATTAAGGATGGTATGAAGAACTATGAGCCAATTGAGTATGTAAACATGAGAATAAATCTTTCCAAAAATGACTAATAAATACAAGATCATGATCATGAACAATAACCTTAGGTGTATCATGTAGCTTTTGGAAATGCTCCAAGAAAACTTTTTCCACTAGATGTAAAAGGATGTGATAATGCAATGAAATGTGCATATTTAGTGAGGCAATCAACTACTACCATGCTGACATTATGACCTTTAGATTTGGGAAGCCCTATGATGAAGTCCATGGATACCTCTTCCCAACATTGGCTAGGAATAGATAAAGGTTGCAAGAGACCTGATGTCTAAATTATTTCCCTCTTATTTCTTTGACAAGCCAAACATTCAGCCACAAATTTTTGAATATCATCTTTTAGCCCTTCCTTAAAAGATCTTGCTTGACCCGATGATATGTCTTCAAAAATCCTAATTGACCACCAATTGGGGACTCATGTAGTTCTTTGAGAACCTTGTGTTTAAGAGTGGACTTCTTGCAAAGATACAAGCACTCTTTATACCATAAGAATATCCCCCTTTTAACAAAACTTATCTAAACTACTAGGGTCACTTTTTATTTGCTGGATGAGATTACTTATTGCAACATCATCATACCACTCTTCTTTGGCTTCTAGCACCCAATTTTCTTGTAATATTGAAAGGGTATGCAATAAGGCTTCATATTTTTCATCCTTCCTAGAAAGTGCATCTGCCATAATATTTTGCTTCCCTTTCTTGTATACAATTTCAAAGTCATACCCAATGTCTTAGTGACTCATTTTTGTTTCTCTTTTTCTGATAGTCTTTGTTCCAAAAAATATTTTAGGCCATCATGTTCTATCTTAACCTTGAAGTGTTGACCCATTAAATAAGGCCTCCATTTTTTAACTGCATGAAGGATACTAGTATTTTCTTCTCATAAATAGGTTTGAGTTGATTTTTACCTTTTATTTGATGACTCTCAAAAGAAATTGGTTGACCTTCGTGCATGAGAACTACTCCTATCCCATTTCCAAAAGCATCACATTCCATAATGAATTTCTTCATAAAGTCTAGAGTGGCAAGCACTGGAGTTGTACACATAGCCAAATTCAATTGCTCAAATGATACATTAGCAAATTCATTCCAATGAAAATAATCCTTCATCAATAGAGTGGTAAGGGGTGCTTCTATATGACCATAATTCTTCACAAATCCTCTATAGTATCTTGTCAATCCCAAGAAACCCTTTAGCTTCTTAATAGCTTTTAAAATAGGTCATTCCATGATAGCTTTAATTTTGTTAGGGTCTACCTTTACTCTGTGTGAAACTATGTGTTTGAAATAATCCACATCCTTAAGACCAAAATCACACTTGGATGGCTTAGCATAGAGGTGATGGTCTTTGAGTAATTGTAATGTTTGATCTTGTCACATTAGCCCCTTGCCTTCTAGGAATCAAGAATCTTTCATCTACCCTACACGCTAATATAAAAGACTCATTTACTGAGCTGAGGCAAAATATGCATACCTCGTATTGAATATGATCCTTGAGACCACCCAAGAATAAATCATTCAAGTTATCCTCTGTAATTGTATCCACTCTTAAGGATAGATTTTGGACTAATCCTATTTGTTGAAGCTTAGCAAGTTTGCTAAAGAAGTTTTCTATCACATTATTGGTATATTGTGCTTTCTTCTATAAAAATTGACCATGTTAGAGTGAGACCATTTTCCTCCTATAAGTACAAATCCAATGATACCAAATGAATTGATCTGGTTCTAGATATAAGGAAGCCATTGTGATCTTTTGTCCATATGGGATTTGATGTACTTCAAAAAAATTCTCCATTTTATTTATCCATGTTAGAGGATCCTTGCTATCAAATTTGTGCATATCCACCTTTGGAAAAAATTCCTAGATCCCTTAGGATTAATAATTTTTTTATCATTAATAGTCAACTTGAAGGTTTCACCATGATTTCTTAAGAGCTTCTTCCTTGTTTCATGCAATAGTTACTTAACATGCTTCATGTATCTGATGTATCTCCTAGTAGGTCACACATATCCCTCTTAACCTCTTCCTTGAACTTAGTTCCTAAATGGGATTACTATCCTCTATTGTTTCCCAATCTTGATACAAGGATTTCCCTGATGTGGTAGTATTCTTTTTGCCTCTTGTTGAAGGCTTTGTTATGATGGAAACCAATATTTTTGAAATAAATCACAAAAATGAAATGTAAATTCTCTAATTTATTTATTTATTTTTTACTGTAACTTACTAGGGCCAAGATACCATTAGAAAAAAATCTAATTGTTTTTAGCAAATTTTCTCCCTTGAGATAGAATTTTCCTAATTTTGTAATCTCTTCCTTATTTTTTCTTCAATTTCACCATGATTTGAAATTTAGGCTCCTCTAATATGTATTCAAAAACCCAATACAAATTATACGCCAATTCAACAAGATGTGAGAGATATAAAGATCTCAATAAATTATGTAGAAATAGTAATTCTACAATAATTTTCTCTAATTCCTCTAAATTTTGGACTATAGCTTCTTTAATATGGTCTTCAAAAACCATTTAAAAGTATTTTAAATTTTTTCTAAAATCTAAAAGTTATACTCTTCACAAAATTGCCCCAATGTTGAGAAAAATCTTGTCTCTATGGTGCCAAGATCATGCTCTGATACCACTTGTAATGAAATAATTTGCATAATAGAAGAAATAATATGAAATATTATATAAATATTTGACAATAGCTGAGAGTAATAGGCCACTTTGAGTGAGAAACCTCCAAATATCTCCAATGAGAACACACTTTACAATATGATATTGAAATAAGACTTACAACCTCCTATATATACCTAATTATGCTTAGGTTGGATAGACACAACCCTACATAACACCTAGGCCAACCTACCTACCTAAATAAAAATATAATAATGATAACATGACTTAATTAAGGATTAAGATAGCCATAATTTCACTATTTATAACCTTATATACACTAATATTAAGGGCGTAACAATGAACCTTAGATCCAATTATCAAACCTCAGATCACTCAACAAAACTTTGGTAATGAAGTTTCCTTCACTTCCACTCTACTATGCTCAACTTAGCATTCTGCTCTTTTGCTTCTTACAAAATTCTTTATCATTTCATTCATGATAAAAGAAAATTTCCTTCCATTGCACCAAGTCCATAAAACAATTCCCTAAGTTAGCTCTTAGACCTTCTCAATTAATTAGTATAGGACCACATTAAGAACATGTTACACTTAGTGATAACATTAATCTTCTTCCTTGCAACTAGAATAACTTTCTGTACATGCAATATTATGATGAGTGAACTTAGTCACATCATCACAAATGTGTCTTCTTCACATAGTCAACCTCTATTCTCAAAATAATAATTTTGCTAAGAGATATAACAAGTTTACCATAACACGCCTTTGTAAATCTATCTCAAAACATGCATCACCAAAACTTACATAATTTCTTCCAGATTTATCATTTCTTGTTTTGACATTAACTACATATACTAGATACTTAGACATATCTCCCATAACCTCAAATAGTTAGAATACTCGACTAGCCATCTGTACCAACTTGATCTTTTTGTTATTCATCTGTTAGATACCACAAAAAATTGCTATGTTGACATCAATGAAAAACTTAGTCATGAATGTAACATATCATCATAGTAACATATCTAGAATACTCCCCCACAGGAATATCATTAGCATTCATGCTTCCAACAATCTCTCAACAATCCCCACTTTGGCATTGATGGCAACATAGATAAAAAAACATCTAGTTCAAAGAATACCAACAAAATACTATTAATGTTTCTTTTCAAATCCTCTTCATCAATAATTCTTCTTAATGTGCTTTCTATCAAACTGACATTCCATGTTGTACTTCTCCTCATGATCTTCTCCCATGATGTTACTTTTTCCCAACATGTTTTTCATGCTAAACTTCTCCCCCATTGACATCAATGTCAAAGGTTTCAATAACCAACTTCACTGCATCAAACTCTACAACAAATCATTCTTATTTATCTCAAGTGTCAAAAGACACTATTCAAAACAACATTTCCTAAGAGTCCTAGATGACTCTATCCATTATAGATACTCCCCCATATAGGAAGCATCAATATTCAGTCTAGATAATAATGGTGCTCTGTTACACTAGACTAATGTACTCTTGCATCTTCTACTCTAATGTAGGAAGGGGTGTAACCCCTAGCATACCTTGCAAATACTCAAAAGTCTCCTTGGGAAGAGGCTTAGTGAATATAATTGCAATATGCTCTTTAGTCCTAATATACTCCAATCTAATTTCCTTATCTACAACTTTCTCTCTCAACATGTGGTACTTAATAGAAATGTGCATAGTTTTTGAATGCAAAATTGGATTCTTAGACATATTTACTATGCTTATATTGTCACAGTGTATGACAATAGGTTCATTGATTTCTATCGTTATATCCTTCAATGTCTACTTCATCCAAGCAACTTGATTGCAATTTTTTTTTCTACAACATATTCTACTTCTATTGTACTTTTTGATGTAAAATCCTACTTCTTTCTTAGCCAAGAAACCAATCTTCCTCCAAGAAAGAAGGCTCCACCATTGATGCTCTTTTTGTCATCCATATTACCTACCCAATCAACATCAGTATAATAACTTAGAGTAAAATCATTAGATCTATCATACCACAATCCAAGCTTTGATGTTCCTTTTAGATATCTAAATATCCTTTTGACTACTAGATAATGTGCTTCTCTAGGATCAGGTTGAAATCTTACAATAATTCCAACAACATTTTCTATATCTAGCCTTATGTGAGTTAGATATTGCAAACTTCTAATCACAGATCTGTACTTCTTTTGCTGGATAGTAGGTGTCTCATCCTTTGTAGATAACTTGTGTTCAATTACCATAGGTATTCCAATGGGTTTACATGATTCCAAACCAAACCTTTTCATTAAATCCTTCAAGTACTTAGTCTGAGAAATAAAGATTCCTTTTTTGTTCTATAAAGTCTATAATCCTAGAAAATATTTTATTTCTCCTATCATACTCATCTCAAATTATTTCTTATCTCTTCTAAAAACTTCTTACTTTTCTCATCATTTCCTCCAAATATGATATCATCAACAAATATTACCAAAATCATCAAACCATCATCAATTTCTTTCCAATAGAGATTACTATCTACCATACCTTTGCTATATCTAAGCTTTGTCAAATGCTTGTCCAACCTTGCATACCAGGTTCTAGATGCTTTCTTCAAGCCATATAATGCTTTCTTTAGTTTGCATACTATGTCCTTATCATCTGTTAAAGGAAAACTTTCAAGCTATTCAATGTATACCTCTTCTTCAAGTTCTCCATTCAAAAATGCTAACCTGACATCCATCTAATATACTTTGAATTTCTTTTGTGTTGCACAAGCTAAGAATAGTCTTGTTGCTTCTATTCTAGCCACTAGAGCATATGTCTCATCATAGTCTATTCCTTCTTCTATGAGTAACCTTTACATACCAATCTTGTCTTGTTTCTTACAACTTTTCCTTTCTCATTCATCTTGTTCTTGAATTCCCATTTAGTTCCTATCACATTCTTGTCTACTAGTCGAGGGACTAATTCCCATATCTCATGCTTTACTATCTAATCCAATTCCTCTTTCATAGCTTGTTTCCAATAACCATCTTTACATGCTTCATCTGCATTCTTAGGTTCAACTTTATATTTAACATAGTTCTTCATTGACTTTTCTTCTTGTTCTCACATCTTTATCTCAGCTTCTAATGATCTACTCAAATGGGTGATTCTTTATCATATTCTTTCCTAAAGTAGGAGTTTCTATCTCAAGTCTTGGCTCTACTAAAGATTTTGAGCTTTGTTCTTGCCTTGTCTCTCCTTCATTCTATAAATCATTGTTAGTCTCAAGAAATACTTCATCATTCCTTAGTTTAGTAACAAAATCATCATCTAGATTGTAATCAACTATTCTCTCTTGTATCCTAAATTTCTCATCAATCCTCACATTTGCACTTTCCATAATAGTCTTAGTTCTCAGACTATAGCATCTATAAGAATTTCTTTTTAATGAATAAATAAGAAACATACCTTCATCACTTCTAGCATAAAACTTTCCAATATCATCATCTCTTTGATATAACACTTTCTACCAAAAATTCTGAAATACTTAACTATAGATGAGTTACCGAACAATACTTCATAAGGGTTCTTATTTGTGTCTTTCTTGACTTGCACTCTGTTCATAGTGTAGACTATTGTATTCATATCTTCTCTCCAAAATATCTTGGATACATCATTCTTAGCTAACATACCTCTTGCTACTTTGTAACTTATCTATTCCTTTCTCTACAATGCCATTCTATTTAGGATTTCTCAAAGCTGATAACTATCTTTTGATTCCATTTTCTTCAAAAAGCATGTTAAACTCACTTGAAGTAAATTCTCCTCCTCTATCTAGTCTTAAACATTTAATCTTCATGCAAGATTCATTCTCAACTCTATTTTTGAATATCTTAAACTTATCAAATGCCTTATATTTCTCTTTAAGAAATAAAACTCACATCATTCTAGAAAATTCATCAACTAGAATCATAAAATACCTTTCACCATAGAATCCTTTAGTCTTCATAGGATAGCTGAGATTTGTGTGTACAATCTCCAACATTGCTATATTAGTAAACTTTTTGTAGGGAAAATAAGTTTTGTTATGCTTTGCCAAAACACATTCTTTACAAATTGTGTTAGTAGCCTTTACAATCTTAGGAAAATATCTGACTGCAAACATACTACTAGTCTTCACAATATTATCAAAGTTTATATGAAAAAAAAATTTATGCCATAACCAACTATCATCTACCTTAGCAACCAAACATATCATTTCAGTAGGATTCAACTGGAATACATTACCTCTAGATCTTATTCCTATTCCAATTACCTTTCCATCTTTATCTTTGATTATGCATGTCTTTTTTGTGAACTACAAATGATAACCTTTGTTTACTAGTTGTCCAACACTCAAAAGATTGTGCTTCAAACCATCAACAAAATATACATGCTTAGTGTTATTTTTACCATCAAGAGTTATAGATCCAATACCTTTAACTTGGAATGCTACCTTATTTCCAACTCTAACAATGCCTCCATCTTGACTTTTGATGTCAAAAAACTTGTTCATATCACTAGTCATATGATGTGAACAACCATTGTTAATTATTTAATTAGATTTCTTCTCAACTTGTGATATAAATGCTACTTTTTCTAGACTTTCTTCTTTAATTTCCACTAATCCAATTTCATCATCACTAGCACTCACTACTTGTTCATTAGAATCATTTTCTTCACTTGCATAAAAATAATCTTTATCTTTTCTAGGTTTGTAATTTCCTTTATACCTTTTCTTTCCTTTAGGACACTTAGATGTATAATGACCATATTCATCAAAAGTCCAACATTTAAAAAATTTCTCACCTCCCTATTCTCTTCTTACCAAAAGGGCTACTCCTTCTTCAATCTTTCTATGCTCCTTAGTTCTATTGCTGCTAGCAAAATCTCCTCTAGCACTTGTGCTCCTTGATAAACTACATCAAATATTCAAGGCACTAAAAGATGTTTGTATTTTGGTAGATTCTCTAGACTGTCTAAGTTCATTCTCAATTGCTTCAAGTCTTCCAAGCAATGTCTTCTTTGTGAAATCTTTGGTACAAGATATCAACAACTATATCATCTAAACTGTTGGCTTAAATGGTGGTGTTAAGATTTTCAATATCTTCCATATAACCTCATCATCTTCTTTGTTTCCTCCTTTTGATCTAATACCTATAGTAATCTCTGATATTCTACCTACAAATGTTCTTACAAATTCATCTTCCATCATTTTAGCATTTTGAAATTCACAAATCCAACTTTGTAGCCTCAATTTCTTAGAATATTCATCACCTTCAAAACTAGTTTCCAAAGCTTTCCAAATCAAATAAGAAGTAACAAGTAACTTTACTTGATTGTATTCAATTTTACGAAGTGTAGTCAATAGGGCTTCTTTAGCTCTCATGTCGCACATTAAAAGATCTCTTTCTTCTTTGGTACAAGTTTCCAAATTCTTTTTAGCAATGATTGTCTTTGTTGATTTTGTCAAGATCCAATATCTCAAACCCATACACAACAAATATTTCTTCATCTTTTCTTTCTATCTATCATAATTTTTTCCATCAAACTTTAGACTATATTTCCTAAATATGCTTGCCATGGATCTCCCAATGTTGTTAAACTTTATCTTCAAGGACCTAATGCTTTGATACCAATTGTTAGAGATAATAGTCCACCAAGATAATTGAGAGGAGGGTGAATTAGTTATCCAATAATTAAAACATTTATCTTCTTTAAACAAAATCAACCATTCAACGAAAGTAAATAGCAACCATACAAAGATGCACATAGACAATTAGACCAGATATGTTGACTAGGGAAACCCTTGATCAAAAGAAAAACCCTAGTGGCAATGATGTCCACAAGATGATGTAGTAATATAAATATTCCTTGTTAGAGGATGGACCCTATTAGGAGGCTATTACAAAATTTAGTACATAGAGTCCCTTTTAGAAGACTTTGAATCCCTATTGGGAGATTCCAACCTTGTTAGGAGTTGTAGTACAATGTATGCAAGAAGAGCCCACTACCCAAACATGCAATTTCAACTACAAGAAGAGTTCACTTCTCAAACAAGTAATTTACTATTATGTTCATCTTTCCTTTGTTCTATCAACTAAAAAAATCATTGTTAGACATTGTAGACTAGGTCACAAACCTTGGATCCAATTATCAAACCTCAAATCACTCAACAAAACCTCAGCAATGAAGTTTTCTTTGCTTCCACTTTGCTCTTCTCAACTTTGCATTCTGCTCTTGTGCTACTTACAAAATTCTTCTTTATGTCATTCATGATAAAGGAAAAGGTCCTTCCTTTGTACCAAGTAATAAAACAATTCCCTGAGTTGGGTGTTAGACCTTCCCAATTAATCATTATAAGACCACATTAAGAACATGTTACACTTAGCAATAACATTAATCCTTTACCTTGCAACTTGAATAAATTTATATACATGCAATATTATGATGAGTGAACTTAGCTATGTCATTACCAACATGTCTTCTTCACATCCTCAACCTTGATTCTTAGAATAATAATTCTACTAAGAGATATAATGATTTTACCAGAACATGCCTCTATAAACTCTATCTTAGAATATACATCATCAAAACTTACATAATTTCTTCCAAACTTATCATTTCTTCTTCTAATGTTGACTGCATATACTAGATACTTAGATGTATCTCCCATAACCTTAGATGGGTAGAATACTCAACTAGCCATCCATACCAACTTGATCTTTCTATTGTTCATATGTCAAATATGATAGAAAGCTGCTATATTGACATCAATGACAAAATCAGTCATGAATGTAACATATCATCATAGTAACATATCTACTATACTCCCCCATAGGAATATCATTAGCATTCATGCTTCCAACAGTCTCCCAACACAATAAACTTAGGTTTCTTACATTCTACTACCTTATGTCCATAATTATGATAATTATAACAATAGAAATTGGTAATAGGTTTAAAAGACTTACCTATACAATCCTTCTTCATTTTTCCAACTTCATTAAATATGTAGCATCTACCATTGAATTCATGTCTCACCCTTTTAGATAAATCATCTTTCTTAGGTTCTTCAACTTGCTCTATTGTTCCAAGTTCATCAATTTCTCTGTCAAATTAATTCTTTTAACTTTATCAGACCACTTGAACTTTTCTTTAGAAATTTCTATTATCGAATATGGTTCTATCCTAATCCCAGCTTTCTTTGCTAACTTCTTTCCTAGAAGATATGCAAGGCCTATCTTTTCACAAGAAGGTCTTTGATGAAATATATGTTCATCAATTTTCTTAGAACTTGTGTAAAGTTTCTCTAACTATTATTTTTCTTGTGTCAACTCTCCTTTCACAATGATGTTGTATTTTTCCAAATTTGCATGTTCTATCTTAATAAAATCTAATTCATATGTCACTTGACTCAATTATGATCTAAGGTCTACATTCTTAGATTTTAGATCAGGCTCATTCTTATTGCCATTAATCTTAAGACTCAACGTTAGCTCAATAATTTTCAACTCATGTTTCAAGATCTCATTCTATTTCTTGATATTTTTTGTATCATTAAGACTAATCTATGCAAAAGGTTATTTTCCATATTTAAGATCATTAATTTCATCTTTTAGTTTGTCAATCTAAACTTTTGCATTGTTTTATCTATCTTTCAGGTTATCTCTCTTTTCAGTAAGAAGGTTAATTTGTTCAAGGGCTTCTTCAAGATTCATCTTTAACTATTACATATTCAAAGGGATCTTGCTTAAGTTGTTAAGCCTCTTCAAATTAATCATTCTATGATACCAATTCTTAGAAATAGATAATATTGAGGGGGGAGGGGGGGTGAATCAATATATTACAAACTTTTTCTCACAACTGCATATTGTTAATTACTTTATAACTTGCATATGAAATTAAACCAGAAATGTTGAAATTTAAATATAATTATGCAAATAGAGAACTCATAACACCATTATTTGTTAACTAGGGAAACCCTAGCCAAGGGAAAACCCTAGTGGGGATGATACCCACTAGATGATTCACTAAATAATAGGATCTTGTTAAGGATATTGACCCTATTAGGAATCTATGAAGTACATATAGTGTCCTAAGTTCTTTTTAGAGGATTATTCCTTGTTAGAAGCCTCAAACCTATTTGGAGTTAGTAGAACAATTAAAATGTATGCAAGAAGAGCCCACTTCCCTAACATGCAATTCATGCAATTTAATTCATTCACAAGATAGTTATACATACAATACTTGCTTTTCTCGTATAACTCGCACGTACTCTGATCTTACATTAGATTTTGCATCATATAAGGCTTGCAAATAGTTCACACAATAGTTCACATGTTACATCTAATCACACAACTTCCCCATTATCTGCACAAGATAAGATCTTTACTTATACCTTATGCAATCATAAAAATATGCATTGTCAGCCTTCATGCCTTCACACGCTTGACATAATATAAAATAACTTATGGAATAATATCTACATAGTTGACTTAACATTACTTAGTAATTATCTTGTAACCAAAATAACTTCTACAATTGTACAACTCCATTTGTTGTCATGCTCTGTTTTGCACTATTAAATGCCCACATTTTAAATCTTAGTATAACTTGTGTCGTACTATCCATACAAACACGCACATTGGTACACATCATCATGATAATGTTACAAACCTTTCCTCAACTATGCATAAGATAACTCTTTTCACATCATCTGTACTCTTAAGATCTATATTTTATATTGTTGCAAACTATATAATACTTAGATAATTTTCTATCTCTAGATGCATAAATGAAATGTTGAATCTATGTTACCATAAATGAAAATCATCAAGACATCTAATTGAGCACATTGACAACATATCTAGGTAAACTTGTCAAGAAAGGAATTTTTTTCTGTAGATGCACCAAAGTAGGAGATTTTGAGATAGACAAGAATGTTATTGAGGAGATTGATGCCTATTTGAGAGGCTACAAATTGCTAACTAAACCATCAACAACATATGAACCCTACAATGTAGTCATGCATGCCCTAAATAACATGAGAGGATATAATTTACCTCCTACAAAACCTCTATGGGAAAAAGATGTCAATGCTAATAGATTGAATGAGGACATCTATAGAGAAAGAATGATAAAATATAGAGATGTTTTGAGCTTTGAGTGGGAGATGAAAAAATTAGATTCATCCTTTAAGGGATTATATCTTGAAGAAGACTATTAGTCTAGGTTGGACATGTGTGTGCAAAATTTTGATGAAATATTAGCATAAATGCCTAAAGAAATAAGGAAGAAAGTTGATCCTAACTATTCTAATGAAGACATTATAGTTGAAGTTGGTAATGATGAGGAAGATCAACTTGAGAGCTTAGAGTCGTTAGAGTAGAGGAATAATAAATAGAAAATGGTGGAGATTCCACAAAAGGCTTAGCGAAAGGACTTGCAAATCCTACCTAGCAGTACCTAGTATTTCAATGATGTCAAAAGAAGATATTTGATAGCTTAGGCTTCTGAGGATGAAGAAAGGGCTAGAAAACTACAGCTATAGGCCTAGATGAGTGATGAAAAGATCATTAAAGAAATTGGATTTATGAGTGATGATAACTTCATCAAGATAGAAGAATTTAAAAGCTTCTTATTCAAGTTGAAACAAAATGAGCTCTCTCTACAAATGAGGCTAGGTAATTCTGATAAGGTGGTTGCTGAGTTAGTACAAAACCTACAAGAATATGATCCTACTGGTAAAACTTTCATTGTAGAAGAGGCTAGACATTTAGTGAGAAGAAGTGGTATGATTGTCTTCCAAATATGGGATATCAATTCCTCTTTTCTATTGGACCAGATGAGGAGATAGGACAAGTCAATTTACTTTGAAGATGAAAATTATTTGGGAGAATTGAGAGGGTCAAGATATAATATTAATGCTCAAATAATGGCTATATGGAGTTTAGCTCCAAAGCATCAAAAGCCTACCCTTATGGAAATCAAAGAGTCCCATGGAGGGAACGTAATATTTTGGAATGTGCACTCTACATCTAGTAGCTAGATACATGGAATGAAAAATTTAGTGGCACTGTTGGGTAAGAACAAGATGGATTTCCTTGAAGCATAGTTGAAGGGAGCCTATGAGTGGTACATTAAAACTAGTTGGCATTATGAGGAAGAAATGAAGAAGACTTATGTCTTAGAATAGAAAACACTCAAGATGGAAAATGAAATAGTATCACTAAAAGATATTGTTAGATTAGCTACAGATGTTAAAGACCAAGGCCCAAGCATTTGAGATAGAAGGTACATTAGGTCAATTCATGGTAGTTTATGAGGAAGACTTGAAGTCCAACAAGGAGATCAAAATTAGAACCATAAAGAACTTGTTGGCTCACAAAGTAAATGCATTAAAAATGGTCTCCCATAATGTACATAGAAACTATCTTACTTCATAGGGAGCAAAATACAGGTGTTCAAAGGAAGTTGCTCTATTATTTCCACTTTTTACCACATGGGGTCCTTATACTCCATTTTTTGATAGTCTTGTACCTATGTTGGCGCAAAAGAAGTAAAGTAAGAGATTTGAATGGTTTCTTTGTTAGAAAATTGTAATTAATCTAAAATAAAATGAAATAAATTGCCATAGGAACATCCAATTTTGTACCTACAATTTTGGATAGTGATGGACGAATTAAGGACTAGGTGGAGTAGTCATTCTTTTTTTATAGTATTTTAAATCATCCAAGATTCCTAGCATATTGCAACAATGAGTTAGGTATAGTAGTAGTCAAAGATAACTGCAAAGGTTAAGGAAATAATTGATGCCAAATGGATCAAGTGTCTTGAGGAGTTAAATGAAGTTAAGGATGCCAACCTAGCCTGATGTAGATAGAGACATATCCATTTGGGAATTCATTATATATATTAAAGATTTACCATCTATTGTCAATGACTAGTCAGTTCATGGATGTAATTAGAGGAAATGGAGAAAAAGGAACAAAGAAAAGGCAAGGAAAGTGACATAATCTTGAGGACAAACAAAATTATGTTAAAGAAAACTATTGAAAGTAACACCTTCTAGTTTTGCAACTGCATCCTAAATTTTGATCAAAGTACAAAGAATGTTTGCAATGTAACTATATGAAATATCTTTATATTTTGTTTCCAATGAATTTTTAACATGTGTCCTCCCATATGAAGCTTGTTTCAATTCTTCCTATAAAAGGATTTCTAATATGTGGAGTGAGGGTCCAAAGTCTATATAATTTTAGTGTTTATGCTACTTTATAGTGGGTTCACTTAGTCTTTGTGTCAATTTTTATGATGTATTCAGTTTTTCCATCTAGGAATACAAATGAACATTGAATGATAGTGTAGACACCTAAAAATCCTTTAGAAAATAAAGTATTTTTATTTTCTAAAAAAGTCTTGATGACATCATCATTTATTAATTAATTAATTATTTAATTAATTAATTAATTTTTATGCCATTAAATCCCTTTATCTTAATTAAAAATATTTAATTAAGGAATCCCCCCCAAAAATGTTTAAATCTTATTTAAACATTATTTCCTTATTTATTAATTATTTAATTAATAAATTGACCAAAAATCCTAAAATAAATAAAAAATTTATTTTTTGCCCAAAACTTGGCCAATTTCCCAATGACCAATAACCTCTTCCAAAATCTTCTAATGCTTCTTTAATTTTAATTAAAGGCTAATCCCATCATTTCCTACCCCTAATCCCAACTCAAAATATTTAATTAAAATTAAATATTAATCCTCATGTTTATTAAATAAGTTTTAATAAATATCTCCTCAACCCAAACCCTTGAAATAAATAAAACTTTATTTATTTCCTAAAAATCTAATTTATCCTCACCCTAAGAAGTTCTAGACTCTTCTAGAAAGTCTTCATCCTCATCCTAGGAAATTCTAGACTATTCTAGAAAGTCTTTATCCTCATCCAAAGTCTAGACTCTTCTAGAAGATGTCTTTAAACCTAATCCTAATCCCCTCCTAACCTTGTCACATTCCCTAAACATGGGTTAAGACTTACTAACCCAAGCCAAAGTTAACAAATATCTCCTCCTTCACCCACCCTCGAAAAATGCCATCCACTTGCCTATCCCTAAGCTAATCCTAAACCATCCTAATCCATCCTCTAATCATTTGCACAAGCCTAAGCAAGCTTAAAACCTTCCTAATCAAGTCCAAGTCGAATTTTCTCTCATCACCTTCAAAATATCTCAACCATAAAACTTTATGAAGTCCACTAGGTCATAAATGACTCTTACAAGCCCTTTTATTGCTCTTACAAGTCATTATGAGGGTCTTTATGAAGATTTTATCTCTTGAGCCTCCTTTGTTGACTCATCCTTGCCCTTTCCTCCATCCTCTCACCATGTGACATGTGTCACTCCTTGATTGGCTATAAGGAAGTACAATCCATGTGCTCTCCTCTCATGCAATCTGAGCCTTCCATAAGCTTTTTCCCATCCTTGCATCTTAGCCCTCAATCCCTCAAGCCTCTTGCCTATAAATTGGATCCTTCCCCTTTACAAAATAACACAATCCATGAAGTAAAGTTATGATGCTATTTTGAGAGCCAAATCCATACTAAAGCCATCTATCCACACTAAAAATCCACAATCATCCATTGAAGCCTTTGGAAGCATATTGAGCATACATCCTATCCATTTAGATAAAGCTACTCAACAAGAGAGCTTCTTATTGAGAGAGTCCATTACTGGCTCATATTCTCAATTGAGAGCTCATCTTAGTCTATCTTGAAGTTTATGAATTTTGTTTAGTTTGTAGAAGCTTTATTTAAATTTGGTTTCTATTAGCATACTAACATTTCTCATATACATTTTGGCACGCCCGGTGGGACCCCGCATGGGTCATCTTCATTAGCTTTTTTAGTCAAGTTTTGTATGTCATTTGCTGATTTTGGCTAATTTTTCTTGTTTTTGTGATTGGTAGGATTGTATAAATTGGTTTTGTAGGTCCACATGAGCATGAAGAAGACAAAGGAACTCATAATCTATCTCATAGTGTTTGCAGATTTTTCAAGCTTATAGGTGGACAAAGAACTTGAAATTCTTCTTCTTCTTCTTGTATATATTCTTCTTATTCCATCTACTTCTTCTTCTTCTTCTTGTGGGAGATCTTGGACATTTTTTTTTAAGAAAGCAAAATCATACACACTTCTTTTTAGTGCTTAAAATGAACCCCCAAATCATACTTAAATCCATTGAAAAATTAAAAATTTGCAAAAAAGAAAAAATCTTTTAACAAGTGAAACTAAACCAATCTAATCATTTTCATCCTTGCAACATCAAGGTTTTAGATACATTCATGCAAAATTAGGAACACTTCATTTTTGGGAATTTAAAAAGAACTTCAAGTTTCCATTTCAAAAGGTTCAAAATCAACACTAAGTGCACACTAAAGTTCTTTTAAAAAAATCTCATGAAAACTAAGAGTCCTAAATGGTTGCCAAAAATTGTTCTAAAAGCTTTGTTATTTGTTCCAAACAAATGTCTTATTGCAAAATCTTGAATGTTTCTTAGGTTTTTCATGCATCAAAACAATCTAGGAATATCATTTTTGGGCTTAAAACATGCAAACTAGCACAAAAAATCTTGAATGAAAAGCAAAGTCCAAAGAGTCATTTTCACTTTTGAGTCCAAAACAATCTTGAATGATCTAAGGTTAAAACAAAGCACTTCAAAGTTCTTAAAACAACACACAAAATCTCAATCTTGAATGCTCAAAGGAAAAAACTTGAATGTTTAATCACTTGTCTTTGAATGCATGTTGCTAAAATCACTCTTGAATGCCATGGATTAAAATCAAATTTTTCTTGAATGCACCTTAATCTCGCTCACACTTCATTTGGGCATAAAAATTGGACAAATCTTGACGTGGAGGGCCTCCGGGCGCGCGCTTGAAATTGAATCTCACACACCTTTTTTTTGGGCTTAAAATAAACTCACACTCAATCTTGAATGCCTTAAAGAAAAATCAATTGATACTTGACGTGGAGGGCCTCCGAGCGCACGGGTTTACCTTCTTGTTGACCCTAACTCTTCTTCTTGTTCGCATTCTTCGATCAATTTTATTTTTGTCGACGCTTCAAAGTTGGAATAAACATTGTATCTTAAACATGAGTGCTTGCAAAGTCTAGATCAGAAAACTTAAGTGTCAGTTGGTAAAAGAACAAGCATGCTTTTTAGCCCAAGATCATCCAAGTCTTCTCTCCCCTTGTCGTCTTTCGAGGCCATCTTGGGTGCATAAGATTAGGATCCAAAATCTTGTCTTAGCTTTTTAGGAGGCCTGCTTGGGGATTTCATCACCCCTTGGGACGACCTCAACTCCAGTGTTCCGGTGGAGTATAAAGATCGGGAGGTGAATCCAAAGACACCTCTCTTGGAATCAAGATTTTGTCACTCGGGCTAAGCCTCAAGGAACTTTATACCCTTGAGAAGTGAAAGAGGAGAAGTGGGTTATCGCTCCTCTCGGCTGTGTGACATATTTTTGGTTTCATCTACGGATTTGGGCCTCACGTACCTTGCGTATATCGAGGACTCCCTAGCTATAACAAATTTCATCCTTGTAGAAAGCTTCCTAGGATGTTGGTGTGTTTGATGTGCTTGCTCAAAAACTTTTTTCTGCTTGTTTGTTCATAGCTTTTGAATGAATGTTTGCCAATTTTGGTCAAAATCCCAGAATAGCAAAAAGCTCCTAGCTCAAGGCATACTTAGCATAGTCACTACCTTATCAGAAAATCATCCAAGCTCCCCCACTGCAACCGAATCTATCTAGTTCCTTGCTTTAGAACAATCCCAAATCCAAAGTCTCTCCAAATCATCCCCCCCAGCTAGCTTGCAACCCAATCCAAAATCATCCAAGCCTTTAAAGAGTTGTTGTTACTCTGCTAGAGTTTGCTATCCAATCAATCCTACCAATCAACCAATCTCACCAAGGTTATCCCTTTGACAGAGCATTGTCTAGGGTAATCTAGCTTTGTCACTTGCATCCCTCATCACCTTGAGCTAAAGGTCGGGATCCACAAGTGGTTAATCTCGTGTCATTCCCATAGGATCATTAGTCTATCCTCAAGTTGACACAGCCACCACCAAATCTAGCACATAGGAAAGAAAAACTCTCACCTTTTGACAACATACCATTGAATTTTTCCACCCACAAGATAGCCAAAAATCTCTAGCCAATCCTCCTTAGGTCTGTCATGCAACTTTGACTCTCCCTAGGAAATCTTTCATCAGCCAATCCAAAATCTGTGCTTAACCCAAATCCAACCATGAGCTTCCGTGTTCATCCATACGCAAGACCCCATCCCCATCAAACTCATCATCAAAGCATGAAGTACCAATCCTATCATGATGTGTTTGGTCGCATTGTCCTTGCTCCCACCACCTCCTATTCCAATGATGATGAAAATCTTGTTGACTATGACGGGTATATTGAAAGCCTTAGAAACATTCCCCCAAGCATCCCCCAAAATCCAAGAGTTATTCCAAACTATCTAGTCATGCCATCCGATATTCCAGCTTCTCCTCCATCACCCCATCAACCAAGCTTCCAATCTTCCACCCCCATCACACTAGCTATTCCTGTCAATCCACCTCCACCTTTGACACACGAGTCTCCAAGGAATCTCCTAGAGGAAATACAAGAAAAGTTGCCTCCAACAGTCAATAAGCCATGGCATCTAATCCAACCATGTGAAGTAGTCAGTGATGAAGCTTCCCCATCTATAATATCACCTCCATCTCCCATAGCTATCATCCCCATACCATCCATCAAATTTCTTAAAATCCTTCCACTTCCTGCAAGCATCAAAATCCCACCACCTGTCAAATCCCTCCAAATCCTATCCACATCGCCTCCAAGCATTTCCCAAATCTCTCGTAATGACCCTTATGCATCCATCTTCTACTCACCCATCTCCACTATTGAATCCCCCATCTATCCATCCACTGCCTTTGAAGAATCCATCCCTTCACCTCCTATTGCACCATCCACTCCAAACCAATCCTATCAAGATCCTGCCCAAAAGCATGTTGACATCCCCCAAAGCATAAATGAAGATATCATCGTACCATGTCTTCCATCCATAGTGCAGTCACCATCTCCTCCATCTCCAAAACCTCAAGCCATATCTCCTCCACTACAAGATATCTTGTCATCCCACCAGCTACATCAAGATCCTATCCTTCCATCTCCCCCGCTCCATGCTTCCATCTTACCACCTATCCAAAGTATTCCACCATCTATAATCTACCCTCTTGGTTCACTTACATTCATCCAGGGT
The DNA here is from genome assembly GCA_028749045.1 of Cupressus sempervirens. Taxonomy (NCBI): domain Eukaryota; kingdom Viridiplantae; phylum Streptophyta; class Pinopsida; order Cupressales; family Cupressaceae; genus Cupressus; species Cupressus sempervirens. The sequence continues at coordinate 999,586,424 of CM053785.1, read as the reverse complement.
GGCCCTCTCTCAGCAGAAGAATTAAGAACAGTATCTCCCCATTGCAATACACCTAATAAATCACTTCTACCATTTTCTGCAAACAAAAAGTTTCCTCAGCTTGTTCAAATGCTCAATCGATGGCATTATCAAGGTCAAGGTTTAGGACCACAAGAGCAAGGAATCAGAGAGCCTATTATTGCACAAAAAAATTTAGGATTTCATGGTCTTGGATATGTATCCAAAGGCTCACCATCTAAAGGTGTTGGTACACCACACCCCCAAACCAAGCCTATCTCCAAGCCCACCATGCCAGCCTCCCATCACTCCTTCAAGAAATCTTATGTCATCCCCCCTCCACCATCTTTGCAACCCAAAATAACCTACCATATCCCCCCTTCATCCACTAAATCCATTTTGGGTCCCTATGTCCCAAAATCTACCATCCTCCATCCTCCTATCAGCCATCATAAAAATCCTATTCCATCCATTTCTATGCAAGATCAACAAAGGCACATATCAGGGCACATCATCCATCATCATCCCCCTACATGCTCTTTCATATCCTCTCCATCTCACAAATATTCTCCTAACCATCTTCCCAAAGCTTACCACAACAATGTAAATGCCAACTTCAAAATGCATAAAGCTAAAAATCCACATCCTAGGCAATCATATGTCTATTCTAAAAGACATACTCCAAAAAGGCAAAATCCAATCAAAGAATGCAAAACAATGCAAAAGCCTATGAAAAGAAAATCCAAAACCATGTGGATCCCCAAGAAAAAAGTTGAAACCCAATGCATAATGGAATCCACCATTGCTAATCCCCCATCTAATGACTCATGTCCCCCATCTCCTAACTCCATCTTGGGTGCCTATATCCCCAAGCATGCTTCCACAAATCCTCCATCACACCCACATCTACCATCTATCCCCCATATGCTCTTTTCACACCCGTTCCAACATGTGCCAATGTTGCTCTTGCAAGCATCCCCATCTCATGCTCCTTTCCAACATTTTCATCCCTCCATCTCCTACCATCAATCCCATCTAATCCGATCTATTGCATAAATCACACATCCGGTGTACCAACAGCTAGCAACAAAATTGAACATTCCAATAGCCAATGAAAAATCCCAAAAAAGCCAAAATAGCTGAAGAAAGCCAAAATCATTCTAGCTAAGTCCAAATTCAAAAAGTCAAAAAAGAAAAGAAAAATAAAGCGTCCACTGGTGAAAACTTGGCAATTCAAGCGCCTTGGACAAGTACCATGATGAAAACTTGGCAAACAAGCGTCATGCGTAATCTCGCCATCCCCAGCTTAGCCTATCACCCTCATGCTTTTGGTCATCTCTTGATATCCAAATCCATCTTCCAATCTATCCACCTATCCTCCATCCTCCAGCTTCCATCTCACACCATCCACTAATCTTATGCAGCTTCAGCCAATCATCTCAGCTATCATCCATCTCCCTAGCCCTTTCAGCTTTTTCCATCCTAGCTTCAATCCTATCACATCCATCATAAGACCTCCTTCCGCATGTTATCTTTTGATTGGGGGCACTATATTCCTTGGAGATCTTGTCTTGTCCATCCTCCCTTGTCATTGGTATCTAGCTCTAGGCTATCCTCATGCAAATCCAATGTCATCTCTTTATATCCATCATAATCCTAGCTATCTACCATCCTATCCAGCCATCTTATCCTACTCCTCTAGCTATCCTTGGTCACAAAATCTCTCATCATCATTGGATGCATCCTGCCAAATCCATATCTTTCGCTATCACCCCACCCTTAGCTTTTGCATCTTCCACAACATCGAACCATCCTGCTATCCTATCATCCTGAGCTTTTGCCTGCTTGTAACTATCTTGGTCCGTTAGCTTGTACCATATCTTGATTAGCTTACTTGTAAATATCTTGGTCCATCATCTTGTACATCCTCTTTAGCTTAGTACCATTGTATCTATCCAGCGTTCGTGTTAGTTCGTCCTTGGTCAACATCTTGCACACATCGCACACTTTGGTTAGATATTCCAATGCATCCTTTAGCTAGATTTCCTATCACCAAAGTGTTATCTTTCTTAGTTCAGCTTGCCAGATGCATCACTCATCCAAATCCACCAGCTTAGGTGCTCTTCGATAGGTCCTTGCAGGATATAGCTTTCCTCATGTCTGATCTTGGTCTGTTAGTACCTCGTCCTACCCATCTCGTTGGCAAACGGTTCTCTTTTAGATTTTTGCTTTCTTTTGATTTGGACTCTTCCCTATTGGGTCTTGAAATATCTTTTTCAATCAATCTCCTTGTTCCCTCCTCAAGGTTGCCACGATCTTTCATATCATGGTATGCTGCGAATGGGGCAATTAGAGTGTAAGGTCTTGATCAAGTCTTTCATTTGTTTTTCTTTTCTTCTTGTGGGTTCTCTAGTGTCGTTTCCACGCTGCTTCCTCTAGGATTCATGTGTGATGCTGGGGCAATCCTTGTGTGTTTTTTTTGGGTTAGTTTGTCAGTCCTCTGGATGGTTGGTGAAAAGGCCTTGATGTTCTTGGTAACCTTGGCAATTAACCAATAGTCCTATAGCAAATCTAGTGCTCAACTACATGGTGGTACTTCTCTTTGAAGTATCCCCCCGCTCAAAAAGCTTCAATAATTTTCCTTCATCTCCATTATCCCCCATCCATATCCAGCATCCGTCTCTCCTACCCTAGCTTATGCATCAGTATCTCTTTGAATCACTCATCACTCTTAGCTTTAGGGATCCACAATCCTAGTCTTAGGGATCCACCAATCCAAATCAATCCACCAAGCCTCATCTTTCGAGATCCACAATCCTAGTCCTAGGGATCTCCGAAACCCATCTTCCACCAATCTGACTCTTTGAAATCCTGTTGCATAAGCTTTTTAATCCCCTCATCCATCTCCCTATCTTGGACTCCTTTTTATAGCGCTCTGCTCCTTCATCCTCCACCTTCCCTAAAGTCTTAAGCTTGCTTCCTCTTCTGCATCTGATTCTCCTTTATCATTCTCCCATAGTGAGAGTTTGAGCTAATTCAGCCCCTTCTCCTTGCCAATCTGAGTCTTCTTGCTCATCCAAGATTCTTGTACTTTTCAAGAAGCCATCGAGCCTCGCTTTCTCTCCCCACTGCCTTCTTGAGGGGGCATCTCACAGTCCATTCTCTCCTCTTCTGCTCTAGCCTTGGGCATCTTATTTTCTTATCTTTGATGCCATGCCACTTGCGGCATCACATCAAAGAGGGGCAAAATGTAGACACCTAAAAATCCTTTAGAAAATAAAGTATTTTTATTTTCTAAAAAAGTCTTGATGACATCATCATTTATTAATTAATTAATTATTTAATTAATTAATTAATTTTTATGCCATTAAATCCCTTTATCTTAATTAAAAATATTTAATTAAGGAATCCCCCCCAAAAATGTTTAAATCTTATTTAAACATTATTTCCTTATTTATTAATTATTTAATTAATAAATTGACCAAAAATCCTAAAATAAATAAAAAATTTATTTTTTGCCCAAAACTTGGCCAATTTCCTTATGACCAATAACCTCTTCCAAAATCTTCTAATGCTTCTTTAATTTTAATTAAAGGCTAATCCCATCATTTCCTACCCCTAATCCCAACTCAAAATATTTAATTAAAATTAAATATTAATCCTCATGTTTATTAAATAAGTTTTAATAAATATCTCCTCAACCCAAACCCTTGAAATAAATAAAACTTTATTTATTTCCTAAAAATCTAATTTATCCTCACCCTAAGAAGTTCTAGACTCTTCTAGAAAGTCTTCATCCTCATCCTAGGAAATTCTAGACTATTCTAGAAAGTCTTTATCCTCATCCAAAGTCTAGACTCTTCTAGAAGATGTCTTTAAACCTAATCCTAATCCCCTCCTAACCTTGTCACATTCCCTAAACATGGGTTAAGATTTACTAACCCAAGCCAAAGTTAACAAATATCTCCTCCTTCACCCACCCTCATTAAATGCCATCCACTTGCCTATCCCTAAGCTAATCCTAAACCATCCTAATCCATCCTCTAATCATTTGCACAAGCCTAAGCAAGCTTAAAACCTTCCTAATCAAGTCCAAGTCGAATTTGCTCTCATCACCTTCAAAATATCTCAACCATAAAACTTTATGAAGTCCACTAGGTCATAAATGACTCTTACAAGCCCTTTTATTGCTCTTACAAGTCATTATGAGGGTCTTTATGAAGATTTTATCTCTTGAGCCTCCTTTGTTGACTCATCCTTGCCCTTTCCTCCATCCTCTCACCATGTGACATGTGTCACTCCTTGATTGGCTATAAGGAAGCACAATCCATGTGCTCTCCTCTCATGCAATCTGAGCCTTCCATAAGCTTTTTCCCATCCTTGCATCTTAGCCCTCAATCCCTCAAGCCTCTTGCCTATAAATTGGATCCTTCCCCTTTACAAAATAACACAATCCATGAAGTAAAGTTATAATGCTATTTTGAGAGCCAAATCCATACTAAAGCCATCTATCCACACTAAAAATCCACAATCATCCATTGAAGCCTTTGGAAGCATATTGAGCATACATCCTATCCATTTAGATAAAGCTACTCAACAAGAGAGCTTCTTATTGAGAGAGTCCATTACTGGCTCATATTCTCAATTGAGAGCTCATCTTAGTCTATCTTGAAGTTTATGAATTTTGTTTAGTTTGTAGAAGCTTTATTTAAATTTGGTTTCTATTAGCATACTAACATTGCTTATATACAGATAGTTCTATCACATCTTGAGTTATTCTTGAGTTTATACTAGTAATGTATTGTTTTTAAGGAAGATTGATACAAATGAAGGTTCTACAATATTTGTGTCTCCGAATTTTGTCTCTATTTTCATATATCTATAATTTTGGGATTGAATGAACAAGGTTCTTTTAATTTAATGTAAATTGGATAGGTTGTATATCTTTTCATTGATTTCTTTTAATTTAAGGAGTTCAGTAAATGATTTCATGAACTGATAGGGTTTCTAGCAATATGGAAGGGATATCATAAGAATGAAATTTAGGGTTAACTACTACTAAATTTAATTGTAATGCAATCAAACAGGTCAAGTTTTACTGGGTAGATTGTGTATAGCAATGGATAAGTCATTGATTATTAGTTCAAATTCAAATTGAAAAGTTTCATGTGGTTACATAAAGCACATTTAAAATCAAATCAATATTTACTTTTTTGTAATGAAGAATCAAACTATCCATCATTACTTATTTGTGATAACATTTCTTTGAATTATAATTAGCTATTGTAACTAGGAATTCATTAAAAATATAAGAACAATTGTTGATGATTTCTTTTCCATTGGGGATAGATTTGATAAGAAGAGTGTGAATGAAAGTAGTTTTGAGGAGAAATCAAATTATCCAATCATTTCCATCTCTAAGGTGCACCCGTCTTGACCCTATAGAGCCAAAAGTGTAGAGATTTCTTGTGATTATGTTGAAGTTAGTCTAGATCTGAATAAAATCCTATTGAACATGGGATCTAGCTAGTCATTAGGCTTGTTTTTGTCTTCTAAATCTTGGTATTAGGTCCTTTTCAACCTGGTAGTTTTTAAAAACCAATAGAGTTAAAATAAATATAGTGAGTATGAAGCAAGAGAAATGAATTTCTTACACAAATGCTATTGAAGTTGACAAGTGAATCTGACCAAAAGGCTTAAGTTTGAAAGGAGAGGATTGAATAGTTGAAGGGGTACCAAGAAAATTAAGAATACAGATGGCAATGGGGAACTTATCTATGAATCAACAAATGAACCAAATAGTGATCTAAACCTACAAAAGTGACTTGTAATCATACATATCAAACACTACTATTTTCTTTTTGATAATTGTAAATGGTTTGTATTTAAACCCTTTTAATTAAAGGTTGACCTAACATATATTAAAGGACTTAACAATCTATCTAAATACTCTAGCAAAGTGACATTCTAAATTGACTAAGAAAAGTCCTCTAACAAGGCCACTCCTAATAGGGTGATTAAATCCTCTAGCTAGGTACATTTAATAATGCGTATTATAACATTTAATAGAGTTGGATCCTAACAAAGCTCACTTCAAAAGAGTGAAAAAGTTGTGAGATGTTGTTGGTAGTTTTTCCCAAATTTGGTTTTGATGTAAAATTCTAGTGTCAAACTTGTGTTGAATGATTTATGATGTTTTACATTTACATGTTTATATTCAACAAGTCTATTATAATAGGATAGTGAGCTACTATTAATTTTTCTTATTAGTATACAATAGAGACCAAGCTATAATAAGATAAGAAGAATAATGAATGGTATATGTTTGATTGTTCAAATGATACTTATGGACCTTGAGTAACTAATTCACCCCCCACCCCCCTCTTAATTATTTTAAATATTTGTAATAATTTGTATCAAAGCACCTATTCTTATAGAGAGAAGTTTGAAGGTACTTAAAGAAAAAGATCATGACTCTCAAAAGGGAGGTACCAAAGATGAACAAGGAGAAATTCCCTGCATGGCAAACTTTGATGAGGTTGCATATATCCAGTATTAGTGATGTTGCTATAAAATTTGTTGACAATGAGTATGTGAAGATACCAAATACTCCTTTGATATCTAAATAATTGAAGCAAAAGAAAGAGCACAACCAAGAAATGTTGATGATTGCCTCAACCTTAAGCTATGCCAAGTTTAATGATATAAAAGAATGTGATAGGGCAAAGAAAATGTGGGATAGATTGAAAAACATATAAAAAAGTGATGAAAATATCTTGAGACCCAAATCATAGAGCCTAAAAGGTAAATTTGATGACTTGAGAATGATGAAAGGTGAAAACATAACATAGTACCATACAAGAGTCAAAGAATTTGTCAATGCTATAATGATGTAAATGGGGAAATCATGGATGAAACAATGATAACCAAGGTATTAAGAACTCTACTTCCTATATATTTCATTATTGTCTTTGCAATATAATAACTAATATGTACTCTAGGTAGCATTTTGATTTTGAAGGGTGTAATGGGTAGACTTACTACTTTTGAGATGTCTAACTTTGATAACTACACACCTGCTACTATTGAATCTTCTTTTAAGTCACAATTGATTCTTAGCAAAAAGAAAGGAAAACATGTGAAGAGTGATAGTGATAGTGATATTTTTGATGACGAGCTTGATGAACTTGAACCCCTTATTACAAAAATATTTGGAGGAGGTAGAGGTAAATACAAAGGTAAAATACCTATTTTTTTTTTCATGCAACAAGGTTGGTCATATTTCTACTAGGTGTCCTGACATAGAAGATAAGGATGAAAGAAAGGAAAGAAAATATAAAGGAAGAAGAGATGACTGAAACTACAAAAAAAAAAAAGGATGACAAAGGTAAGAAATCTTATGATATTGTTGAAGAAGAAACTAATAATTAATCTAAAAGTAATGATGATGAAGTTGTTTATGTTGCTATGAAATAATATTCTGACGAAGATGAGAAAACTACATTAATCTCATATACAAACAAAAGTGAGAGATGGAAATTGATAGTGGATGCTCCAATCATATCGCTGGTAATAGACATAAATTTGAGGATATTTAACCATACAAATGTGGATGTGTTAAATTTGGAAATGATGTTCCATGTGTTGTGAAAGGTAAAGGTTTAGTTCAATTAACTGACAAAATCAAGTGTGACAAAATTTACTAGGTTGAAGGACTTAACTATAATTTGTTGAGTGTTTTACAACTAAAATAATAAGGATACAGAGTTGGATTCCATCATAGGAAGCCCAAGATATATGATGGTTTAAAGATAATTAGAAGTGGTGATCAAACAAGAGGTAATTTGTACTATCAAGATTTATCTAATGAGACATGTCTTTTTGCACAATAAGAAGATCTTTGGTTATGGCACAAAACGTTATGTCATGTAAACTTTGACAATTTAGTGAACATTAGTAAAATGAAGAAAGTTAGAAGACTTCAAAAATAAAAGAAACTCGAAAATGTAATGTGTAAAAAATGTTAATTGAAAAAATGACCAAATCTATTTTTAAGAGAAAAACATATACATCAAGTGATATTTTGGAATTGGTTCATACTAACCTATGTGGGCCTATTGATGTTTTTATCTATTGTGGAGATAAGTACTTCATTCTAATTGTTGATGATTATTCTAGAATGATGACTATGATGTTTGCTAAAGCTATATGTGATTATTTTCACTCATTTAAGTGGTGTTTGGCTAGATTTGAAAATGAAATAGGGAAGAGTTTGAAAGTGTTTGAGATCTGAAAAAGTTGGTGAATTCATTTCCAATGAATTGAATATATTTTACAATGATATATGAATCAAAAGATAGATGTAAGAACCAATGAGCCCTCCTTAGAATGGGATAGATGATAGTAGAAACAAATCAATAATGGACTAGGAAAAAATATTGGTGATGGAGAATAAATTATCCAAGAAGTACTGGAGAGAAGCTATCAGTACTATTGTCTACACCTTTTGAACTATGATATGGATATGCTCCTAATGTGAAATATTTCAAAATATTTGGAAGTAAATGATATATATTAAAAGATAATAGGAATGGAAAACTTGATGCAAAGAGTGATGAAGGTATATTCCTAAAATATTCCACTAAGAGTAAAGATTATAAGTGTTTGAACTCTAACATGAAAAAAGTTGTAGAAAATGAAAATGTGAAAGTTGATAAATTTGTAGAAATAAGTGACCTTATATGTAATGAAGTCTTAGATTGGGGTTTCTATTGCACCAAAAGACCATTCTATCAATTCCCAATACAACTACTCAACTTATAGTACAGAGGAGGTAGTTAAGCCCTTGTCACAAATCCTGAGGGGAGTGTTGAACAAATTTCTAATAATCTCCCCCTTAGCATTACCCGAGGGTCTAAGGGTTCAAACCTTTAACAAAGCTCTGATAGCACTTGTTAGAATGAGGTTTTCATTGCACCAAAAGACCAATCTAACAATACTTGATACAACCATTCAACTTATAGTATATAGGAGGCAGCTAAGACCTTCTTGCAAATCTTAAGGGGAGCACTAAAAAAAAATATAACAAGATGAACCTAAAGATTAACTCAAAAAACAAAAGTGGACCAAGCTATAGTTTCCTAGAAGACAAAAAATAACAAAGTGCTACAATAGGTTACTAAGCTCCAAATAATTGGTGCCAAGTAACAAACTAAAGATGTTGAGTCACAAATAGGAAATGTCAAGCATAAGAGAGATAATGTCAAAAATGTGGACTTTGGTCAAGAACCTAAGCATGAAAGAGGAATGAGCTTGAGATTATTTTCTTGATGAACCTATTGAATAATAGAGAAGGAAATCACCTATGCTAGCCAAGTTTTTAAGAAGAAATCAGAAAATAGAATACATCATTGGTGATGTTGAATCAAGTGTTATGAAAAGAAAGAGACTCAAAGATGATACATGTTTACTCTGTCAATTTGAGCCTAAATAAATGAAGGATGCTATAGACAATGAAGACTAGATTTAGGAAACGAATAAGGAAATTGAATAGATTGAGAAGAATAATACTTGGACCTTAGTACAAAGGCCAAAAGACAAAAATGTTATGGGAACAAAATAGGTTTCCAAGAAAAAACTAAATGAAATTGGTGAACTTACAAGGAACAAGGAAAGACTAATATGCAAAAGATATGCTCAAGAAGGAGTTGACTATGGAGAAACTTTTGCTCCTATGTAAAGACTTGAAGAAGTTGGAACTATGCTTGCACATTTAGCCTACAAGTATTTCAACGTATATCAGATGGATGTCAAATCTACATTTATGAATGGTATACTTGAGTAAGAAGTGCATATAGAACAACCTGAAGGATTTGTAGATCTAGAAAATAAGAGTATGGTATGAAAACTAAACAAAGCTCTTTATGGATTGAAAAAAGCCCTAAGAGCATGGTATGTAAGAATACATAATTATTTGGTGAAGATTGGTATTGAAAGGAAAAATGATAACAATAATCTATGTTTGAAGAATGGTAAGAATAATGAAGTAATGCTATCTAAAATATTTTTTTATGACATTATATTTGGAGGAAGAGAAGCATTACACAAATTATATTTTGATGAAAAGGAGGAGGAATTTGAAATGTCTATGTCTAGTAAAATCAAATTCTTTTGGGATTGCAAGAATGCCAAATGAAGTTTGATATTTTCATTACTTAGTCCAAATATATCAAGGAGATAGTAATGAATTTTGGAATTGAAGAATCAAGACTAGTGAGCACATCTATGTCTACAAAACATAAGTTATCTAGGAATGATGAATCTAGTGATGTGAACCAGACACTATACATATCAATGATTGAAAAATTACAATATGTTGTTCATAGTAGACTTGATATTACATTAGCTATTAGGATAGTTTCTAGATTTTTAGTGGATCCTAAAGAGAAACACATGATGACAATGAAAAGGATATTGAGATATCTGAAAGTTACATAAGATTATGGATTGTAGTACAACAAAAGTTATATATTTGAATTGAAGGTGTTCACTAACTTTGATTGGGAAAGAAATATTGATCTAACATAAAAATAATGAGTGGAGGTGAATTCTTTCTAAGAAAGATATTGGTGTCATGGAAAAGAAAGAAATAGAATTGTATTTCCTAATCAACAAGTACAGCCAAGTAAGTAGTAGTCTTAGTGAATTATTCAAACATTATGTGGATTAAGAAATTGCTGATGGGAATGAAACAACAAATTATAGATCTAGTGGTTATCTATTGTGATAACACAAGTTCTATTAAAATTTTAAATAATATAGTGGTGTATGCAAAAACTAAGCACATTTCTATCAAGTATCACTATTTGAGGGAACTAGTTAAAGACAAAGATGTAAAGTTAGAATATATGAAAACTAAAGAACAAATTGTTGATATATTCACTAAAGCCTTACCTAATGATGCTTGTGAATATCTTAGAGGTGAATTAGGGGTGATTCCCCTGAACAAAGTAACTTAAGGAGAAAAATTGTATTGCATCAAGTGTGCTAATTAGAATATCCTACACATTGATGCAAACTAGTTCTACTTTGGGAGATGCCTATGGTAGACAATTAAGTACAACATAGCCTGGCCACAAGTTTGAATCCTCAAACCTTTAGGTAATACTGAGGGGAAAATTGTTAGAAATTTGTCCAGCAAGCCCCTTGGGATTTGTGACAAGGTCTTAATCACCTCCTGTGTACTATAAGTTGAGTAGTTGTATTGGGCATTGATAGTTTGGTCTTTTGGTGCAACAAAAACTCCACTCTAACAATACTCCTCATAGGGTAGATCATAGTTTATGATGAAACTCATTGTAACCATAATATGCTACACTTTATACCTAAAATAGTGAAGATTTGTGGGTTTCATCCCTAGCCTAGTTTTACCTTCTCATTGGAGGGTTCCTAGGTAACCAAATTTGTTGTGTCATGTTATTTGTTTCATGCTATCGATGCAAATGTCTAGTTAGCTATTTTAGTTTATATGCTAAATTATGAGATCGATGTATGGCGAATGGTTTATGGTTGAAGTTTTGAAGTGATGATTCACCCCCTAACCTCTTAGAGCTTACTTTTCTATTGACATTTCCAACAGTCAGGTCAATCAATGAAGGAAGCTAGTATTAATAAAGTTTGGTTGGTTATCAAAGAAAAATTTGTATTAACTAAGTTTTTAGTCTAGTGTTAGCTAACTAAATGGATATTTATTGATGTTTTGAAAGCATTTACAAGCCAACTTTTCCTATCTTATCATATATAAGAAAGGTCAAGTTGTGGGGATAAGAGAGAGAGAGTAAATTGTTGAATAAAAGAGATGGATATGTGAGTGATGACAAGGAAGAGTAGAAAGTGTGAAGGTTAAGTTGCAATGAAACATTTGATCAAAAAGGATCCAAAGCTTAAGCCAAAATAGTGATATGAATTTGTAAAGTTAGTTGCTTCATCAATCAGGTCAAACTTTTGTTGCTTTCTAACCATTGTAGTAGTAAAGAAATCTCTTAAGAGAGTTGACTTAATACTCATTTTGTAAATCTTCTAATAAGATAGCATTTCTTGATTGATGTGTCTAAAGAACTCTAACAAGACCACTCCTAATAGGGTGATTCAAATCCTCTAGTAGGGTCACACTTAACCATGTATTTTGTAAGCTTTAATAGGGTTGGCTCCTAGAGGGGCTCACTTCAAAAGAGTAAAAATTTGTAACTAGTTGCATTGATGGTTTTTCCCATATTGGGTTTCCAAGTGAAATCTTGGTGTCTCATGTATTTATATTATTTTCTTAATGCTTTATATTTCTATAACTAACTTACTAAAGGTTAATACAGATTAATATCTTAATATTTCTTTGGTAATTGAGTTATAGAGAATGTCTTGTTCTAACATAGCAGAGAAAGTATTTGGTTTGAGGAATTAAAGTTTTTGTTGACATCTAAGAGCATTGGGTTTGTTTTGTATTATCTCATTCACCCCACCCCTCTCATTTACTCCTCTTACATGTCCAACAATTGGTATGAGAGAATTGGTTCTTTTAGGAAAAAGGTTTTAAGGACATAAGTTAAAGATCAAGATGTTTTATAGAAGGGAAATTCCTAAACTTAAAATGGAAAAATTTTCAGCATGGCAAGAGTTGATGAAGCTTCATATATCAAGAATTAACGATGATGGTGTAATCTATCTAGAGAACAAATATGCGGTACTAGCCAAGACTATGTCTATGGAGAAAATCAAAAAAGAAAAAGAGCACAATATTATGATGATTGATATTGCATCCTCTTTGAACTATTCTAAATTTGATGAAGTCAAGGATTGTCCTACTATATTCGACATTTGGGAAAAACTAAAGAAAATCTTTAGAGGTGACCAAAATGTTCAAAGAGCTAAGGTAGAAAGCTTAAGAGAAAATTTTGATCAATTGAAAATGAAAAAAGGTGAGAACATCATCCAGTATAGTGAAAGGGTCAAAGAAAGTGTTAGTGCAATTAGAGCTTCAGGTGGAATAAATGATGATGAAATGGTAATTAGCAAAGTAGTAAGAACTCTTCTTCCTATTTATGAAATTAGAGTTTCAACTATTCAAGAGATGAGATGCAATCTTGCACATGATCTAATCCTAGATACTCTTGTGGGAAGATTGACTGCTTTTGAGTTAGACAACTTTGATAACTATGCTCCTTCTAACAATCTTGAATTTGCATTCAAAGCTAAAATAACCCTTGGTAGAAAAGGAGGGAACTTAAAAGGAAAACAAGTTGATAGTGAAGATGAAGAGGATTCAGATGAGGACATTGAAGTTATTGAGGCTCTCCTAGCAAAAATGGAAGAAAAGGGAAAATAAAATTTTAGAGGAAAGATTATGTTGATCAGTTTCTCATGTGAGGAAGTTGGACACATTATAGCTAAATGTCCAAAAAAGGAATATAAAGAACAATATATGTTCACAAAATTCAAAGGAAAAAAAGGTTTCAAAAGCTACAAGGACTTTAGAGGAAAAGATAAGAAATAATGTTACATTACAAAAGATTCTGATAGTGATGATGACAAAGATGAAGTAATTTATATTTCTCTCAATGATGAATCTGATGATGAAGAAAATGAAAAAGTGTCACTTATCTCTCATGTTAGAAAAATTGATACATGGATCATAGATAGTGGTTGTTCTCATCACATGACTAGTGATAAAACAAAATTTGAACATTTAGAATATTATGATGGTGGAAATGTTAGATTTGGGAACAATGAACCATGTTATGTTAAGAAAAACTGTATCATGGCATTTAATAATAAAATCAAATGTGAGAATGCCTATTGGGTTAAAGGATTAAGGCATAATATACTCAGTGTAGCTCAACTAAACAATATAGGATACACCTTTGAATTCATGAACAAGAAAGCCAAACTATTGGATGGAAAGGGAAAGCTGGTTGAAAATAGAAATAAAACTTTAAAGGTAATTTATTTTATCTAGATCTCATTGAAAGCTCATGTGTATTAGCCCAAGTTGAAGAAATTTGGCTATGGCATAAAAGAACATGTCATGTTAACTTTGATAATATGATCAACATATGAAAGAATAACAGAGAAAGAGGCATACCTTATCTGAAGAAACCTGAAATAGGAATGCACAAACAATGTCAAATTGGAAAATTGAGTAAAATAAGTTTCAAAATTAAGCTCTATAACTTTGAAGATGTTTTGGAACTAGTTCATATAGATCCTTGTAGGTCAATTGGTGTAGAAAGCTATTGTGGAGATGTATATTTCATTTTATTTGTTGATGATTACTCTATAATGATGATTGTATTTTTTTAAAGATAAGTCTAATGATTTTAAAAAGCTCAAATGGTATTTGGCTAGAGTTGAGAAAGAAATAGGGAAAAATATGAAATACCCAAGATTAGACAAAGGAGGATAATTCATCTCAAATGAATTCAATGAGTTATGCAATGAAAGATGAATCAAAAGGTAGGTATCAAAACCTAGAACTCCATAATTAAATAGAATAGTAGAAAGAAGGAACATATCCATCATAGAATTTGCAAGAACATTATTGTCAGAAAAGCATGTTGTACCAAAGTACTAGAGAGAGGAAATCGGTATAGCAGTTCACACACTAAATTGAGTTTAATTGTAGAAAGGTACAAACAAAGAACATTATAAATAATGGTTTAGATATAAGCCTAATTTTTTTTATCTTAGAGCATTTGGAAGAAAATGTTATATCTTAAAAGAGGTAAGAAGAGGAAAGCTTGATGAAAAGGGTGATGAAGGAAAATCCTTAGGCTACTCAAATAAAAGAAAGACATACAAATGTCTAAATATTTCTACTCACAAAGTTATAGAAAGTGCACATGTGAAAATTGATGAGTTTGTGAAAAGAAGAAAAGAATAAAGAAGCAAAGAACTTGAGGATTATAGAAGGTTTTTTTGAGAGATTGTTGGAAGCATGAATGCTAATGATATTCCTATGGGGGAGTATTTTGAATATGTTACTACAGAAATATGTTACATTCATGACTAAGTTTTTCATTGATGTCATATAATAATTTTCTATGGTATCTGACAAAAGAACAATAGAAAGATCAAGTTGATATGGATGGCTACTTGAGTATTCTAACTATCTGAGGTTATGGGAGATACATCTGAGTATCTAGTATATGTGAAAGAAGAAATGATAAGTCTAGAAATAGTTATGTAAGTTTTGATGATGTTTATTCTGAGATAGAATTTATAGAGGTATGTGTTGGTAAACTTGTTATATCTATTAGTAGAATTGTTATTTTGAGAATTGAGGTTCACAATATGAAGAAGATGTATTGGTGATGATGTGGCTAAGGTCACTCATCATAATATTGTGTGTACAAAAAGTTATTCAAGTTGCAAGATGGAAGATTAATGTTATCACTCAGTGTAATGTGTTCTTAATGTGGTCCTATAATGAATAATTGAGAAGGTCTAAGTCTAATAGCTGAGTTAAAGAATTTTTTTATGGACTTGGTATAAAGGAAGGACATTTTCCTTTATCATAATATGGATAAGGATGATATTTTTAAAGAAGCACAAGAGTGGAATACAAATTTGAGTAGAGGAGGGAAGAAGTGAAGGAAACTTCATTGTTGAGGTTTTGCTGAGTGATCCAAGGTTTGAGATTTGGATCCAAGGTTCTTGACCTAGTATAAAAGGTTTGATAGTGATTGGTTTAGTTGATAGAACAAAGGAAAGAAGGACATACTAGTAAATTGCATGTTTGAGTAGAGAGCTCTTCTTGTAGTTGAAATTTCATGTTTGGACAGTGGGCTCTTCTTGCATACATTATACTACAACTCCTAACAGGGTTGGCACAACTCCTAATAAGGTTGGAATCTCCTAATAGGGACTCTATGTACTAAATATTGTAATAGAATCCTAACAAGGTCCATCCTCTAAGAAGGAATATTTATATGAGTACATCATCTTGTGGGCATCATTCCCATTAGGGTTTTCCCTTTGTTCAAGGGTTTCCCTAGTTAACATATCTAGTTTAATTGTCTATGTGAATCTTATTATGGTTGTTGCTTACTTTGGTTGAATGGTTAAGTTTATTTAAAGAAGGTAAATGTTTAAACTATTGGATAAGTGATTCACCTCCCATCCTCTTAGTTATCTTGGTAGAATACTATTTCTAATAGGTTTGTATACTATGATGAACCTAAAACCTTACCTAAGAAGGATGAATCCAATTAGAAACCAAGTACATCTAGCAATGCACTAACACTTTAGCCCAAGTCTCAGTCAAAGGAACCTGATTCACAATTACTTCAACTAGAGTTGTAGCCCTAGTAGTGCAAACCGAGTCACACAAAGTACTACCCAATCTACAACAAGGCCAGCCAAAAGAACATGAGAAAAAATTAGAAAACCTTACAAAACCAAGTGAACCAAGTTCTAAGAAAAGAAAGAAATATCCAAGGCTTGCAAAATTTGTCAAAAAGCATCATACACCTAACCAAATAATTGTAGAAAATATAGATGGCATACTAATAAGGAACAAACTAAAAGGTACATGTTTACTTAGTGAAGTTGAACCTAGATCTATAAAATATGCTTAAGAAGATAGAAATTGGATATAAGCATTGGATGAAGAGATTGAGCAAATAGAAAATAATAAAACCTAGTCTCTTGTTCTTGGACCCAAGGATAAAAATGTAATTGGTACAAAATGGATGTTTAGAAATAAAATGAATGAAAAAGGTGAAGTAACAATAAAAAATGCTAGACTTGTCTACAAAGGTTATGCTCAAGAAGAAGGTGTTGATTATGGGAAAACATTTTTCCATATTGCAAGACTTGAAGGAGTAAGATCAATTATATTAAATGAAACACAAAAGGGATTCAAAATACATCAGATGGATGTCAAATCAGCTTTCTTGAATGTGGTCTTGGAGGAAGAATTCTACATTGATCATCCTAAAGGTTTCATAGATCTAAGCCAAACAAACATGGTATGTAAACTTCATAAAGCCATATATGGTTTAAATAAAGCTTCTAGAGAATGGTATGAGAGACTTCATCGATACCTAGTAATAATTGGTCTTGAAAAGACAAATGATAATAGTAATTTGTTTATCAAGGAAGGACCTTAGGACATGATATTTCTTGCAAAAATATTTGTAGATGATATCTTATTCATAGGACATTATAATGTATTCAAATAATTCTATGAAGAAATGAGGAAAGAATTTGAAATGTCTATGTTTGGTGAAACAAAATTCTTTGTGGGTCTACAAGCTAATTAGATGAAGGATGGGCTATTTATCACTCAATCAATGTACATCTAGGAAACATTGAAAGTACTGGAAGGAAGATTCCAAACTAGTTGGTACACCTATGTCTTCTAGACATAAGCTCTCAAAGGATGATGATTCAAAGGAGGTAAACCAAACTTCTTATAGATCAATGATTTGGAAAACTTGGTATGTGGTCCATAAAAAACTTGATATTGCATTGGTAGTTGGCATAGTTTTAAGATTCTTTGCTAATCGTAAAGAAAACCACATGATGGTAGTCAAAAGAATTCTTAGATGTCTAAAAGGAATTGAGGATTATAGGTTATGGTACAAGAAAGGAATAAATCTTGATTTAAGAGCCTTAACTAATGTAGATTGGGCATGAAGGATTGATGATAGAAAAAGTACTAGTGGAGGAGAATTATTTCTTGGAAAGAGGCCAATGTCTTGGACAACTAAGAAGCATAATTGTGTTTCTCAATCCATAATAGAAGTAGAATATGTTGTTGCAATAGTTAATTGTTCTGACATAATGTAGATCAAGAAGTTGATGTTAGGAATGAAGGAAGAAATAAATGAACTAGTAGTTATCTATTGTGATAACACAAGTACAATCTATATATTCAAAAATCTAGTGATGTACTTTAAGAAAAAATACATTTTAATAAAATATCATTACCTAAGGGAATTGGTTTAAGACAAAGAGGTGAGATTGGAATATGTGAACACCAAGGAGAAAATAGTTGACATATTCACCAAGCCATTACCTAAGGCTGAAATTTTATTTCTAAGAGGTAAGTTAGGAGCCATTCCCCTATCTAATGCTCACTAGAGTACATATTAGTGATGCATCAAACAAGCTATATTGAATACTTATCAACTTGATATAAGACTTTTGGAGCACATTGCATAAAAATTAGTACATCAAGTACATTGCCAATTAATTGAATAAATTCTTTGGCATTTAATGTCAAAGAGGGAGAGATTGATGTCATGTCAAATAAAAGAATCAAAGAAATAGATTTGTACAAGAGCAAGATGGAGAGCTGATTCAGACATAGTTTGAAGATAAGATGTTTGAGGGAGAATCTAAGAGGGAGTTCTTATGGATGATGAATTAAAATCAAACTAAAGATATTTTCTCCAAAGCTTTCTTTGTATAATGACATGTTGTGTTGCCATCAATTCCAAAGAGGGAGATTTTTGAAAACAATTATTCAATTGTATATTGTTATTGATGTTACACAAATATCACACTCTAACCAAGCACAACTAGTGTTAACTGAGCTCAATTGGGAACTATGGAAGTTTAAAGTTCAACTAAGTATATTATAGTATACATTGAGTTAGGTCAGTAAAGGAAGAGAGTTGGTGTAAACTAAGTTAGTTTGGTCAATGAAGGAAGCTAGTGATAACCAAGTTTGGTAGCTTATCAAAGAAAGTTTTGTATTAAGTGAGTTTTTAGTCTAGTGTTAGTCGACTAACAAAAAAATTACTTTTGTTAATTATTTGGTTAATACAAGATGACTAAATGGATGTTTATTAATGTTTTGAAAGGGTTCATAGGCCAAATTTTCTAGCTTATGATATATGGGAAAGGTCAAGTTGTGGGGATAGGAGAGGAAAAAGGTTGAATAAAAGAAATGGATATGTGAGTGAAGACAAGGTAAGTTAAAAGGAAAGAGATGATCAGGAAGGATCCATAGTTTAAGCTAGAAAAGTGATCTAAATTTGAAAATTTAGTTTGTTCATCAATTAGGTCAAACTATTCTTTCTTTCTAACCATTGTAGTAGTAAAGAAATCTCTTAACAGAGTTGACTTAACAATCATTTTGTAAATCCTCTAACAAGGTAGCATTTCTTGATTGAAGTGTCTAAAGACCTCTAACAAGACCACTCCTAATAGGGTAATTTAAATCCTCTAATAGGGGAACACTTAATAGTGTGTTTTGTAACCTTTAACAGGGTTGAATCCTAATAAAATTCACTTCAGAAAAGTGAAAAATTATAACTAGTTGCATTGGTGATTTTTCACATATTGGATTTTCACATCAAATATTTGCGTCTCATATGTTCATGTTAATTTCTTAATGATTTACATTTTTGCAACTAAGTTACTAAAGGTTAATACACATTAATATCTAAAGATTACTTTGTTAACCAAGTTATAAAGAATGTAATTCCCCACCTAGAGATCCTTGGAAAAAGGATTCGATACAAGTCAAGATATTTATTTTTTACTAGTATGAATGCACATGACAACATTATATAGGGATCACAAAGATCACCTTGGAATACTTCACCAATAATCCAAGCAACCAACGAATCTCCAAATGCCACAACCAATCAGAACAACAAACTACGAAAGATGCACAACTAAATTCGAATCAAAACATCTCAAATTCAAAATGTAATGCAAAAGGATTGAGGAAAACCTAAGAGGATAGCCAAAACACTTCCTAAAAAGTCTGCATCAAACCAAAAAGTTTCCACTATCTACCTAGATAAGTTTTTGCAATTTCTATGTGATACTTTTTAGTATTGTACGACCTTTCTCGAGAAGGGGTGTGACACTTTTAGGGATTGGGCAACACTTCTCTCAAGGAAATTTGATACAAGTATCATACAACACTTCTTCAATGGGGGTGCAATACTGGAAAGTATCATACGACATTTCTCTAAGAGAGGTGTGATACAATCAAGGATTGTACAAAAAATCTCTATTGGGCACGTGACACTAAATTGTATCACCCCATGCTGACACATGGCTATGTAGGAATGCAAGAAATAACTCTACAGACAAACTAAAGAGATAAATAGAGTTTAGAACCTCTACACTAGGGAGTACTGGATCTACAATTCAAGATGTAAACACTCAAACATAATACTAAAAGAAAGAAACACAATCTAACCATCTAACAATCAGTAAAGGGATAGTATAGAAGGAAACATCACAGTGTACAAAAATAACATTGCAATAAATATAAATAATATCACAAAGAATAGTACAACCAAACTAAGTATGTGGTTCCTCAAAACCATTAATAGCATCATAAGACCATTGTCATCAGTCCTAGCCATCCCCTCCACATAAAATCCCAAACTATCAACCAAATTATTAATGTTATCTTATGAGGACGTCATTAGTTAAACATACTACAACATAAGAATAAGGGAATCTAACATGCTAGTAGCTAAGTATAAGATAATCTAATAAATCAACCACATTGTCTATCATATGCTAAACATCATATATAGGAATAAATCAAATAAACTGTCATTATCTAAACATGATATTCAAGCATTTCAATGAAAGCATAAATCACAAGAAGCATAATCTAAAACTCATAGTATCAAGTGAAAACATCTAGCCATGGTCACACTAGGACAAAAGACCATCTTTGTATACTAGTCTCCAGTAATGGTATGGGTAGATATTCCTCCCAACCATGTGGAGCCCATAGGTCCACACTAGTCATGCTGATGGAGTTAATGATCCAACCACAAACACAAATAAAGCATAACATCTATGGCTAAAACTCATGTTAGATAGTATGATGGCTAAAACCAAGAACATAAAAATGCATAAAGTATAGGTCCTAGTCAGACACTCAATGGGCTACTATGTAGGGGTTGACATCACGGAGAGTCACTTGGAATCAACAAGCCCGAGCTAGTACTGGTAGCTCTCCACTTCCCAATAGAAGGAGCACATCCTAAATCCTTTTTATTATCTTAAGTTTTATTATCACTCACACATTTTATTTAGTTATCACTTGATTACAAAGCTTCTCCATGCCAATGCTCAAGAAATAGACATAGGGCTATAGAGATAGAAGCCCCCTCTATATGCTACCCTACCCTACCCATGCTCATCCAATAATGAGTGCCCATAAACATGCAAATTCTTAACCCAATCCCAATGTTCATAACTTCTAGAAGTACCATAGAAAATTAGGCCTCACAAGTCATCCAGTAAATGTATGCACACATATTTATATGTTGAATACAACTATCATAAAGATCATAACACAAGGATTGGATGAGAATACAAGAAAAAATATCACTCAAGCGAAACAAGCTCGAGAGGATAGATTCTACATGAATCCCAAAGATAATAAAACCATACATCATGAACTCACTCAACTAGCCTCAATCTAGGAGTACAAATTTTGTGTGAATCCCAATGATGTAACAAGAGCAAACATCATGAACTCACTTAATTGGCCTCAATTCAGGAGTATGGATTCTAAACGAATCCTAGTATCCATAAAACCAAAGTAAAGGTAAAATAGACACCATAACACTACCTATAAAATCACTCAATTAGACACAAAGTCAAGATTACGAATGTGGTATGCATCTGAATGCAAATATAAAAGTGCAACAATGGTCTAACTAACATCCTATGGATAATCCAAGTCCATGACCAATATCATGCTAAGAAAATTGGGTGGCACACAAACTAAGGCAAAAAACCTCAAAACTAAAAAACTTCAAAATTAAAACCCATTTGGTCTTAGGGCACAAAAGACACAAATATCAAATAAAATCTAGGTTTGGAAATTTTATGCAAAAATGGCTAGCATAATAGTGCAAAACCCTAAACCCTCATCTTGAAAAATAGGGAAATGCTCATACCCACCCAACCAGGTAGAGCTAGCATACAAAAATAGAGGGGAACACTAATTTTCAGCCTCTTAACAAATGACTACCAAACAAAAGTTGAAATAGAGCAAAAAAAATAAAATAGGAGAGTCCTACCTCACAACCAAAAGGGAAAAACAAGAATATGAACCATAAAATAAAAACCCCATAGAAGTAGCCAAAAATCACGATAATCTAAGGTCTCCCCAAGCTAAATCCAATGAGCTCAAGCTCATGATGATCCCACACCCATAGCTCTTGCAAAAAATAGAATAATAAATCCTCACGAAGAGGATTGTGGGTTTTACTCTCAAAATTTCTAATTCAAAAGTAAGAAATGAGAAATTAAATTCCTTTTTGGATACTTATTCACTTTTTGAGAGAATAATCAATTAAGGAAAATAACTAATCAACCTAGTTAAACCCTGAATTGATCTAAATTAAAATAGGCTATTCCTAGTAACATGAATTCATCTATGGAAAAGCTACTAAAAATTAAAAATCAATTAAAATTAAAAGCGCAAAAACCTAAAACATAGAAATTTCCCTAACAAATTTTGCAATGATGCAAACCTCTAAATACATATAAATGCTCATTGGTCTAATCACATAATGAAAATTCACCAAAAGGATTATTAAACAATTAAAATAAGGATCTATTGAGCATACAAGGATGACATTGGTAAAATATGAATAGTTGAATCACTAACTCCATGTTCCACTACTAGGGATATAAATCCTCCACACTAAACAACATGATCAAGTACTATTGCATCTAATAACATAGCCAAAGCAATAAATTCATTAAATCACCTAATTTAACCATTTATTTAATTATACCAAAATAATCTATTTGTTGTTGGAATAATCAAATGGGAAGAATACTTCTGAGAGGGTGGGTGAATCAGAAGGATCACACTTTAACCTTAAAAACCTTTAATTGAAAATAATTTGCATGCATGTAAACATATCAGTTAAGCATAAAGTAAAAATATGCATCAAAATACACAACACCAAATTTGGTAACCCAGAAAGCCTCCAAAATGAGAAGGTAAAACTAGGGTGGAGATGATACCCACAAAATATCATTGCAGCATTAATGTTTGACCACTTCTGATGGTCTGCCTTGTTAAAGGCCTGCCCTATTAAAGGCTTTATACTATATCAATAGTGACCTATCTAAAGGATTTACAACCACTTTACATGGAGTTTCACCCTGTTAAAGGATTTTATCACATTGTCAAAGGTTCTACAACCTAATTGTTAAGCTAACCTATCAACATAGGATTTTCTTTCTAATACAATTGCTAGAGAGTATTAAATTAATAAACCCGATAGCTTACAATCATTTATTTCTGAATTTAGTGATGGAGGTGGATGAATTGGATTCTTGATACCAAAATACATTACATTGTGCCTCTTTTATAGAGGTCTTTGATTGTTTTCAAAAACATCTAAATTAGCTGACATAAGAGAAATAAACTTTTCTAGAACTATCTATGACTTCTAGAACTTTACCTAACCCTATATGACTTCCAAAACTTTACCTAACCCTATTCGTAATCCTCTTGAAATTTCTAGAATCCTCTATTATTGTTTTACAATTTATTTGAGTTGAAATTACACATTCCAATACTCCCCCTTAATTTCAACCTCAAATGTTATTACATACAAATGCCAAAATGCTTTCTTTTTCTGAATGCCAAAATGCCATTTTCCAATAATAATGCCTTTATTAATGCATGCGTGTCACTTGCCTCATCTGACACAAATGTCAAAAATCTTTTTTCTTCTTCGATGTCATGTCAAAAACCTTTTTCTTCTTTGGCTTGCTCTAATCCTTTTCCAAATGTTGCTGCATTTCTTCTTACTCTTGAACATTTATACTTAAATAGACTTTTGATCGCACTTGTAATCTTCTACCAACTCGATCCATAGCTCCATCCTCAATTCATTTTAATACAACCTGCCATAGAATCACTTTTGCAATTTTTATTCCAACACATCTTTTCACTATGACACTTTAAGCCACAAATATTACATGGATTTAAATCCCAACATCTATCCTTTGTATGCCCTTTCCTATTACAGTGTGAACATTGTACAATCTCTATGCTTTCAATTGATTCTCTTGAACTTTTATTCATCTTTTCACTACTTGCATCATATCCAAGACCTGCATATTTTGACCTGACTGTACTCTCAATTGGATTCCTTAATCCCTATTCATCCTTTCCTAAACCTTTACCTTTGAAACCCATTCTTTTCATAATCTTCAAGCCAATACTATTATTATCATAACAAACATAATCTAAAAACTTCTTGTAATTTACTTTCTTATACTTTCATCACAAACACTTTCAGTTTCAGAAAAATCACATTCACTCAAATCATTTGTGTCACAAGATACATCACATACAAATGGTTTTTAACTCAAGCATTCTTTCTCTTGTTTCAAAGTAGATAGATCCTTCTTTAGCATACTCTTTTCCTCTTCCAATTTCTTCACATTTTCTTCTAAATCTTTTTTCATTTTCTCAACATCATCAAAAAAATTTAACTTTTCTTCTAATTTTTTATTTTTCTCTCTAATCTTATGTGTTTCCTTCACTTGCCAATTATGTACTTCTTCCACAAATTTTAGCCTATCCTCTAGCTCTTCAATTGCCTCTATATGGAAACTAATTTCATTCAACAATTTAGATTTTTCTTCTCCCATTTCATTTCTTACTTTTTCCAATTCCTTTTGCAAAATATCTTTTTCACATAATAATTTTGCATTTTCTTTCTTCACCATCACTAGTTCTTCTTCTAACTTGTTTGTCTTCTCTTTTTGAACTCTACTAGATTTTCCCATTGAACTCAACAATTAAACACACTTTACTCTATTTTTTTTGGAAAATTCTAAATACTTTTTTACTTCCAAAATTAAATCTTCAAATAGCTTGAACAAATCTTTAGATAGCTAAAATCCTCGCAATATTCTTCTGCTGTTATAATTTCTCAAATATAATTATAAAAATTCAAACCATACCTTTTTTGCTAACTTGCCCTCTTTCTTGCTCTACACTTCCTGTGTGGTCTTCTTCAAAACCATTATCCTTCTCATAACATAAACATTCTCTCACCATTTAGTAGCACCAACACACCACTTGCTCTTTTATCAAAATCTAAAATTTTGTCCAACCTTCTATCCAACCTAGCTCTAATTCTAACCTAGCTTTGATACCAATTTGATGGGGGTGGATGAATTGGATCCACAATGATAATAAAACACATAATGCACAGTACAGGCACTTACATAAATTATATACTCATTTCATTGCTTGATTCTTGATACCAAAATACATTACATTGTGCCTCTTTTATAGAGGTCTTTGATTATTTCTAGAAACATCTAAATTAGCCGACATAGGAGAAATAAACTTTTCTAGAACTATCTACGACTTCCAAAACTTTACCTAACTCTATTCGTAATCCTCTTGAAATTTCTAGAATCCTCTATTATTGTTTTACAATTCATTTGAGTTGAAATTACACATTCCAACATTTAGGCACTTGATTTGCTTTCTCTGATCTTGATCCACTTGGATTTGATATCTGTTCGATGCCCTTGCTCTATTCTGATTAACTAAATAATGCAATGTTTCTTTGTTCCTCTAAGTCTTTTCACACTTCCCTCTGAATTTCATTATGGTTTACACATACACTACTCTCATCCATGCATACAATGGGCTTTTTTCCTCCTTTTAAAGATTTCAAAGACTTAGGGTTAGGTATGAATCTACAATCCATATTAAATCATTATTTTCCACTCATTCCTTGCACTTTTCTTATTGATTGCATACCTTTTCCATTTTTCTTATTTGTTGCATGCTCATTACATAGGAAATACACAAGATTCATTCTTATCCTTAATATCCTTTGAGATTCTTCTATGTCGACCCAAAAAAAATAGTTTACATATGTGTTTGTGCAATTACAAATAACTATGTCCAATCTATGTTATTCGACACTTGTTACCTCTAATGCTTGGCTCATATAGAAAAATTGGATCACTTAGCACCTGTAGCAATTCTATTTCACTCAACTTCTATAGTGACTCGGCACTTGATCTTCACTTGGCACCTAAAGATTGCTCAACACATGAAGATCACTCAGCACCTATTGTAGTTCTGTCTAGCTTGGCATACATTGTAGCCTGACATCAACTATTTACTCAACATCTATACATATTTTACTTGGCATGTGTTACTAGCTCGACATGAACTGAGTAAAAATCTTAAGTATGTTGGCATGAAATAGTCAAAACCTAGTCTTAGTATTCAACAATCTCCCCCTTTGACATGAGTGTCAAAAACACTTAACAATATATCAAAGTCTAATCTCCTGAAGTAAAATATGCATACAGTTCAACATATATACAAAACTTCAAAACTTCTTAGAATTCTATGAAAATTATATATACCTCAAAAAATTTGTTGTATAAATCACCTTTAGCTAATGTATTCCTATAACTATAACCAAAATGTTTGTGCTCCCCCTGAGCTGATGTGCTTGTACTCTATGTCTGTGTTTTCTTCCATTATTGTTTACAACTCCCCCAAAACATTATATCTCCTTCTCAATTATTTCTCCACTTGTATAACTATATCTTCCCCTTTTTTGATACTTATGTCAAAGGGGTCTAAGGATTAAGACCATATTTTTCCAAAAATGTTTTATTGACCTCCATAATCATCTTGAGAGATGTATCCCAATTTTCAAAAGAAATTTCCAATGATTTATTCTAGATAGCTATCTCTACCACAAGATGAACAAGTCCTTCCACAGTAGAAACATTAGGATCTTTCTTTAGAACAATCTTTGCATAGGCTTGTTCTTTATGAGCACTTCCAAGCATGGGGTTATGAAAGACTGTATCTACATCAGTTTGGCCTTGATGTTGGCCTCCTCTATTGTCAACACAACTAGTTCCTTTTGTGTGTGAAGCACTTGAGAAAAATGCTTCTCACTCTGAGCTGGATCATTCGGCAATTGAGTGCTAGAAATATTTAAATTTCTCTCCAAGCTCAAGATTCTTTGGCTTGTCTCCTATGTGAAGGATGAGAAATCACACAACTTTTTGTACAATGAGAATATATTCTCAAGTACCTTTTTCACTTTGTCAAATTTCTTTGCCAATTCAACCTAGGATAGTGCTATTTCATTGGATATTTTCTCATTTACATTTCCTTGAAATTTCTTCTTAGACCATTCCATGAGTTTTACATTGGTTTCCTAGTCTTCATTTGTCACCTATTCTACAATATCTATCAATTGTTCCAATATTGACTTGGTTTCATCAGGTGTTTGCAAGCTAAATGCATCAAGAAATATTTCCTTTATTTCTACTAGTGCTTGCTTTTTCTTATACTCATTTCTGAGTATGTCTTGTCTTTTCCACTTTTCTACTACCTCTTGCACTTCATATATCTATTGTAGGTTCATTTTTTTTGAGTCATAGCTTGGTATGACTATTTCTTCATCTAATGTAGGGTCTCCATAGTGAATTACCCTTGTAACCTTAGTAGAGCTTGAGCCTAGTGCAAAAATTTGCAATGGCATTGTATCAATGCTCAGCTTTTGTTGAGGAGTCCCCGAGCTAGGAAAGTTTATTAATGTTTGTATTGCCTCTTACTCCTTAGGGTTTTTCTCCACTTCTTAGTCCTCTCCTCTACTACCTTGGTCAATTATGAAAATTTGATGAGGTGCACCTAGGGTTTGTAGTATAGTAACATCTTGTCATGTTGATTCCTTTGTTGCCTTCTCATTAGTAGTTATCATCCTTGTTGTAAAGTCAACCTTAGCAATTTTGTCTTGCACTTCTTTCTCTTTAGGTTGATCCGTGGGAGGTTGTGTTGATTGTTCTTGAGTTGTTTCTTTCTCCCTTGTTATTACTGCTACAACTTTGTGCAGCTCATCAACACTCACCAATACTGGATTTGTACATAATTGTGCTTGTGGTGTTGATTTGTGAAGGATCTTCTTGACATTCTTTGTAGTTAAAGGATTGATGTTCTCAGCAAAAAATTGAGGAACATCCTTGACAGTGACTATAACTATAGGTTCTATGTGTGGAGGGCTAGGAGGTGGCAATTGTGCATCTTGTACATCTTGTTTAGTTTGTTGTTCCTCTTTAGCTATTGCCATTTCATTTTATTTTGTAGTTTCCTCCTCCACTATTTCTTTTTCTACCTCTTTTTCTCTTTCATCCTTTTCTTGTTCTCTTTCTTCTTCTTTCTAGCTATCCTCAGCCTTATTTGCATCCATTTTAGTAGTTTTTCCCTCAAAGGGATTTTCTTCTCCATCCTTGATAGTAGTCAATCCATAGATTGACTTCCACATTTTTGTTGATTTTTGGACATCTTAAACTTTATTCTGCAAGATGCTAAAGGCTCTATATTTTGGTGCAAACTTGCTCCCATGTTTCTTATTTGCCTTAGTGATTTGTCCTTTACTCAATTCTGGCATCACTTGTGCCAATGTGGATTCTCTTATTTCCTTTTCCATCTTTAAATAATAATGCCACTTATTTTCAACAATTTCATATAATTCCTTGGGCATTGTATTGTCCAATTCAAGAGGAGTGTTCTTGAATTTTTCCATCATGGCATATATTGATTCTTCTACCTTATTTTGATCCTCTCTACTTAATTTATTGAAATCAATACTTTTTAATTCAGAAAAATCTACATTCTTCCTAATAGTATAATAGATTTTATCAATATTAAACTTAGGAACATGGCTTACCACTCTGAATTGGCTAATATCTTTAGATTCTATTCTTTCCTCATCATCTAACTCTAGTTGTGCAAAATATTTTCTCCTTTGTTTCTTTTGCACAAGACCAATCTACTCAATAGTCTTCTTCTTCTCTTTGTCTTGTTCCTTGGCCTTTTGAGTTGAGGCTCTTGTGGTAGCTCTTGTCACTGGTATTGTTGGCTTGGATTGGGTGGTCTTTGCACCTTTCTTTGTTTTAGGTTGGTTTATAGGCTGAGCTTTGGCTTTTTTCTTTTTGGGCTCAACTTGAGTTGGTGCTTCCTTGAATTCTTCTTCCTCAGTACTTTCTTTGTATTCTTCATCCTATCTTAAGCCTTGTGCAATTTGCAATGGGCCTTGCTCCTATTTCTCTTCTTCATTCTCATCTTCTTCTTCTTCCTCCTCTTTAGTAGCCCCTTCAATTCCTTCTCCAAATTTCTTCACCAGTTTATCCTTCCTCTTTATCATAGAGGTTTTCTTCAACTCCATTTCAACTTTGTATTTCATAGCATTATATGTTCCACAAGGTTTGGCAGTCTTATCAATATCCTTTGCAAGCAATGTTATGATTGTTACTGATGCTTCATCAATGTTTAGCTCATATCCTAGAAGTCTTAGCCATCTAGTCCTTGGAATTGTTACTTGGATATAAGTGTGATCAATATCAACTAAAAAGAAAATATCATTGACGTGTCGATCTACTAAGGAAATTGGTATCCTAAGCCTTTATTTTATGGAGTTCTTGAAATCCTCAAAGTAACTTGTCATTTGAGCTTCAAAGTTGTCACCCATTTGCTCAATGCACTTATTGATTTGAGTAATAGCTGACTTATTTGATTTCCAATTAACTTTGCCAATAGAAGGAAATTCTTCCAAAACATAGAAAAATATGTAGACCAGGATTGATCCAAATTTACATTGAGCACCTTTTTATTTTCTGATGACTCCAAAATTCTCCATGATCTACTATAATAGCTATTCTGCTAAATCATATGAATGATCTTTCTTGACAAGTTTGTAAGCCACATCCATAGCAATGCAAGGAATGTTATTCAATCTGCTTGATTGATAAAACTTTTGAGATATGATTCTTCCTACAAAGTCTAGAAGGGGATCTGTGATAGTATCAATAGTCATGCCCCTATTGTTCCATTTTTCCTTGGTGTTCTTTTCAATAGCTTCTTTTGAATCACTTCGTAGGGTCTTGTACTGATCTAGGGTTGGAAAAGCTATAACCCTATGCACAATTCTCTTTGTTATCTTGATAGGTCCTCTTTCTAGCCATAAGCAACCATTATGTATTCTACTTAGAACAATTCTTATCCATTCAGTTTTAAAAACTATGAGAAAAACTAGGGCATGGGTTAAACCGTTTTTCTCAACTATTTGAAATTCTTCTTTAAGCACTCAATTTTCACAAAGTTTATCATATGCTTGAAAAATCTCCAGGTCTCCTATTGCTCCTACCTTACAATTTTAACATTTCCTAATGTCTTGTACCATTACAACTTTGGGTGGAATCATGGATTATGCATCGATAGGGTCATTTTTTTAAGCAACTTCTAGAAGTGGCCTAAAATATGGTTGTGTAACCTCATTGCTAACGAACTGAACCTTGAAACCTTCCTTTTCCTTAGGGTTTTTAGAACTAGAAGCCATATTGCAAATCTAGGGTTTCAAAAGATATCAAACTTTATAACTGCACAACTTGGCACTTGAAGAATACCTTAGATCGATGAAAATAGTTCTTGATCTTTGTCAAAATTCATGCAAAATCTTCAATTTCTATTCATTAATCACTCATGTGCTCTTCTCATTCTTTGTTCTACATTCGAATGATGAGAAATGATTGAAAAATTAACCTTATACTCTTCAAACATAGCATTAAATGCTTAGTGCATATACAGTTGTATAGTCAGCTCCTTAAGGATTTTAGCATAATTCAGCTTCCATTGACTTTTCATCACTCAACTCCAACTTGATTTCTTCTTCATTTGGCTTCCATTGCCAACTCAACTATGACCAATCACTCAGCTCCTACTATTAGCTTGGCATATACTAACATTTTCTCGACATCTAAGGACAACTTGGCAATACTGGTGAAAACTTTGGATTTCAACTTTTGCATCTCTAATCATGTTGATTTCTTCTCTTCAGTACTATCTTTTCTAGGACTGATGCATGATGAAACTTTGTAAATCAGTCCCTTATCCCTTCTATTGTTTAGTTTGATGAAGTGTGACCACTTGACCTATTAGGTAAAGTGATCCAGCATTCATTTGATGAGCTACCCTCATCTTTCTTCTTCCAAGTCTTAGTCATTTGTCCTCTAATGTGTTCAACATCTACCTTCTCTTTTCCTTTGCTAACATCTGATTTGGGTGCCTTTGACTTTGTTGGGAAATTCCTACTAATATGGCCAGTCTTCAAGCAACTAAAACATGTGGTTTGACTTAACCATTTGTTGTAGTTTCCTTTGAAATGTGTCCTTATGCATTTTTTAGGAATGTGCCCATATTCCTGATAGTAATGATAGCTATACCTAGTGTTATAGTCCCAATTGTAGTGATGACCATTCTTACCTTACCCTTTTGCTTAATTTGATGTTCACATAGGCTTTGATCTGCACTCAAATGCTTTATGTCCATACTTCTTGCAATTGTAGGAATGACCTTCAAACTTTGGTGTTTTGATAGTCCTAGTCCTACATTCATATGCTTGATGTCCTTGCTTTTTGCACTTGTGATAGTAGCTTCCATTCTTAGGCTTATCATGCTAATGGACATTCTTTCTCCTACATACATTAGTAGTGTGTCCCTTTTTACCACAAAAATGACAAGTGGGTTTAGTGTTCTTACCTTTGTTACTCCTTTCTTCTATAGTCTTGGATGATTCTCCTTGTTCAATGTTGATGTAACCTAGTCCTGAAGTATCATTGTTGGCCCTTGGTGATTTCAGTAGTTTCTCAAAGTACTTGATTTCCTCATTAGGTTTATTGAAGCTCTTTTCAACCTCCTTCTCTCTTTTCAGGTCATTTTGCAATTGTTCATTCTACATCTTCAATGTAGAGATCTCAATGTCTTTCATATTCAACTCATGATGTGCATTCATCATTTAGCTTAAGGTGTCTAGATACATGTTTCAAATTCTTTCAAACTCAATTGTATTTTCCTCTAGCCTATTTGTAAGATTTCTCTTGTCATCTTCTAGCATAACCTTGTCTTCAATGGCTCTTTTCTTCTATTCAGTTACCTCACAAAGCATTATGGATTGTGATTCTTGTTCAAGCTTGAGTATTCTAATTTCTTCTACTTGAGCTCTATTCTTCTCCATCAATTCTACTATTGCTACATCAAACTCTTGAGTATCTCCATTGGCAAACACTTTTGTGGTATCAATCTCCTTGTACTATGTGTTATTTTTAGCTATGGCTATATCCTTCCTTCTTTTCAAGGATTTTATCAATTCTTCTCTAGCTTCCTCCAAGTTGTGTAGAGCGAGGTGCACATCAATCACCTAATTTTCTGTAATCTTCCAGATTTTGAAGAATTCCATCTTCAAGTCTTTTCTCTAAGCTATTAGGCTTCTCCTTGTGAGAACCTTTCTCTAATACCAATTTTTTGAATAATCAAATGGGAAAAATACTCCTGAGAAGGGAGGGTGAATCAGAAGTATCAAACTTTAACCTTAAAAGCTTTTAACTAAAAATAAATTGAATGCATGCAAACATATCAGTTAAGCATAAAGTAAACACATGCATAAAAACACATAACACCAAATTTGGTAACTCAGAAACCCTCCAAAATGAGAAGATAAAATTGGGGTGGGATGATCGCCACAAAATATCACTACAACAATAATGTTTGACTGCTTCTAATGGTCTACCTTATTAAAGGCCTACCCTATTAAAGGCTTTACACTATATCAATAGAGACCTATCTAAAGGATTTACAAACACTTTACATGAAGTGTCACCCTTTTAAAAGATTTTATCACCTTGTCAAAGGTTCTACAACTTAACTGTTAAGCTAACCTATCAACATAGGATTTTCTTTCTAATATAATTGCTAGAGAGTATTAGACTAATAAACTTGATAGCTTACAATCCTTGAGTGTTAAATTTAGGTACTTGATTTTTTTTCTCTAATCTTGATCCTCTTAGATTTGATATCTATTTGATGCCCTTGCTCTATTCTAATCAACTAAATACTATAATGTTGCTCTGTTCCTCTAAGTCTTTTCACACTTCCCTCTAAATTTTTCTATAGTTTACCCATACATTTCTCTCATCCACACATTCAATGGGGTTCCATCCTCCTTTTAAAGATTTTAAAGACTTAGGGTTAGGTATGAATCTATGCTTCATATTAAATCTTTATTTTCCACTCATTCCTTGCACTTTTCTTAGTGGTTGCATGCCTTCTCCATTTTTCTTATTGGTTGCATGCTAATTACATAGGAAATACAAAAGATTCATTCTTATCCTTAATATCCTTCGAGATTCTTCTATGTTGGCCCAAAAAAAATGGTTTACATAGGTGTTTGTGCAATTACAAACAAAAATGTCCAACTTGTGTTACTCAAAACTTGTTACCTCTAATGCTCAGCTCATGTAGAAAAACTACATCACTCGACACCTATAGCAATTATGTATCACTCAGCTTCTATAGTGACTCGACACTTATACTTTGCTTGACACTTGATCTTCACTTGGCACTTGAAGATTGCTTGGCACATGAAGATCACTCAACACCTGTTGTATTTTTATCTAGCTTGGCATACATTGTAGCTCGACATCAACTATTTACTTGGCATCTATACATATTTTACCTGGCATGTGTTACTAGCTCAGCATGAACTGAGTAAACATCTTAAGTGTGTTGACAAAAATAGTCAAAACCTAGTCTTAGTATTCAACATTTGGATCATTGACATTCTCATATAGAATAATAAAGTAAGAATGAAGTAAATAACCATAGCATTAAATCCATCACATAACATAAACAAAGATATGTACAAATACTAGATAACCAAATATCATCATAAAATACACTATCATATCAAAATGGTATTATCATGCAATATGATCAACTAAACAACATAGTAGTCTAACATCTATGATACTAAAATCAAAGTATAACATCTGACCCTTAAGTCATCTCAAATGTAAAACATAACATAAGTAAAAAATATCTCTTGGATCAAAATATAACAAGGTAAACATCTGCAACACAAAACCAATGAATCCAACACAGACAATCCTTTTCCATCATTTAAGAATTTAAAAATAATTTATTACACAACATGAAAAGATACTTAAAATACATAAGCGAACACAATCATAAACATGACTAACCACTACTACAGGAATCTAGTCTAGTGTACCATGGTTATAGTACATAGTTTAATCTCTGCACACATCTTAGTGTAATCATGCAACAACCTCATGATACCATATCAACCCTGGTAACTGCTAGCACAAACCTCAGTAAACCATAAATCTCATCATTATCTCATAAACAATAACATAAATTAAATCACCTCAACGATATAAACTACTCATGGTCACAATCATGATCCCTTCTCAAGGAGATAAAAAAAAGTTGCATCCATCAAGATGACTTACATAAGTTAAATAGGAGAGGCACTACATTGATACCATGGCTAGATGTTTTCACTTTATACTTTAGGTTTTGAAGTATGCTTCTTATGATTTATGCTTTCCTTGGAATGCTTTGATATCATATTTAGATGATTATAGTTTATTTGATGCATTCCTATATTATAATGTTTACAATATGATAAATGATCTGGTTGATTTATTAGATTATCTTATGCTTTACTACTAGCATGTTATATTCTCTTATTCTTATGTTGTAGCATGTTTTAGTGGTGATGTCCTCATAAGATAACATTGACGATCTAGTCAGTAGTTTGAGATGTTGTGTGTGGTGATGACTAGGACTCACAATGGTCTTATGATGCTATTGATAGTTGGGAGGAACCACATACTTAGTTTGGTTGTACTATTATTTGCGATGTTATTTTCATACACTATGATGTTTTCTTCTAAACATTCCCTTCACTTATTGTTAGATGGTTAGATTTTGTTTCCATCTTTTAGTATTGTGTTCGAGTGTTATGCCTTAAATTGTAGATTCGCTACTCCTCGGTGTGAAGGTTCTAAACTCTTGTTATCTCTTTAGTTTTTCCTTAGAGTTATTTCTTGCATTCCTAGGTAACCATGTGTTAGCTTGGGATGATAAAATTTAGTATCACATGCCTAATAGATATCTTTCATACAATCCTTGAATGTATCGCACATCTCTTAGAGAAATATCATGTGATACTTTCTTGTTTTGCACCCCCATTGAAGAAGTGTCATACGATACTTATATCATACTACATGCCCTTTAGAGAATTATTTCCCAATCCTTGAAAGTGTCACACCCCTTCTTGAGAAATGTTGTACAACATTAAAAAGTATCACCCAGTGTTGATTTAAAGTATCACCTAGTAATTGCAAAAACCTATCTGAGCGCATAGTGGGCACTTTTTGGTTTGACCCAAACTTTTCAAGAAGTGTTTTAGCTACCCTCTTAGGTGTTCTTCAATCCTTTAGTATTACATTTTTAATTTTGGATTTTTTAATTTAAATTGAATTGTGCATCTTTTGTAGTTTCTTGTTCTATTTGGTTGTAGCATTTGGAGATTCGTTGGCTGCTCGAATTGTTAGTGAAGCCTTCTATTGTGATCTTTGTGATCCCTATATGATGTTTTCATGCGCATTCATACTTTTAAAAAAAATATTGACTTGTATCGAATACTTGTTCCAAGGATCTTCAAGTAGGGCATTATATCTAGTATCAGAGCCCATGTTCAAACATTGGGATATCTATGTATATGTTGATCATATGGTTGATGTTGCGATTGTGTGAATGTGAGTGTCTTGGTGAGAGCTTGAAAGTTGTGTTTCTTTAGTATCTACTTGGGATCAAATTGCTTGTCTAGTAGATACAACTAGAGAAATTTGAGGAGAATTAAGTGATTTTTTCCTTGTTTTGTAGATAGAATCAATGTGCCTTAGTTTGGTTGGTTGCAGTGTGACCCTTTTTGAATGGAATCGCTGATTGGTGTCCAAGTGTTGGCTTGATGTGCCTATTTTTTTCTTCTCCTTATGGAGTAAGCTTAATTATTTCCTTGTTCTATCCTAATTGTAAGAAAATAAATGAATCTTATTTATCATTCTATGTTATGTTATTATAGTAATGAAATGGTTCCCTTAATTGAGAAATAAGTGTTTATTGTGAACCATTGCAAAGAAGTAGGTTTTGCATTTTATCCTTTGGGTTAATGATTTAAGTCCCCAATCTAATTGCTTCATAAGCTTATGTAAATTATATTAAATTTATGGATATCTAAATGTTGCATTGCATGGAAAATAATTAAGTAAATTATTGTAGTCTGCATATGCAAGAGGTTATTGGTGGTTTACTACTTGAGGTGTGTGAGTGTGTTCTCTAGCACTGCTAGGATGATGTATTCCTTAGCATTGTGTGGTGATGTATCCCTCTTGTGTGAGTGTTCTCAGTCATCACATGTAATGTGATTTTTTTGATGCCTTATTTTATTTGGCTAGAGGTACTTTCCTCATATTGTTGGGCTAGCATTGGTTTTCAAGTATTTTCCTTTCTTGGACTAGTCATCAAATTTTATCTATCATTCTCTTTGTGGCTATTGTCACATTTGAATTATTGTTGAAACGAGCTCTTTTTTGATTTATAGTTGAAGTTGACAATTTCCCCATTTGGGATTTTTTTATTATGTTTCATGGTGACTATTCTACATATCTTAATTGCTTCCTAGTTGTGTGTTGTGACTCTACCATGTTCATCGTGAACCTTTGGTAGTATGTACAAGGGATAATATCATAGAGAAAATACTAGTGTGCTCGTCATAGAGCTAAAGTTAATATAATTAGATGGTTTAAGTGGTGATTAAATTTAATGTATTTTTGGAAAGAAATAAGAAAGGATATGTACTTGATCTATGATAAGTGAATCTTGAACCCTTGCTTTGAAAACCTTTCAGTTTCATTCTACATTATTGCTTATGATATGCTTTATTAATAAAATTATGAAAGAGAAGTAATTATGGTTTCAATGTTTGAATTACCTTTCTTTTCATATCTTATGTCATTTTGGTCTTGTGTGCTCTTTGGTTGTATTGTACATTTTGTTTGTTGCTTGTCTTGGTAACCAAAATGGTTTGAGTTGCCTATGATGTTTTATCTTGAGTGGTGAGTAAAAATCTTAGGTTTTAGGAATCTCTAAGCTCCATCATGTTTTAGGCCTCATTGATATCTCTCCAATACTTTTTGAATGGAGTCAATCAGAGCCTGGACATGAAAGTTATGACCTCTAGAGTGAAGGCAATTTTCATGTTGTTTTGAAATTTCTCATGAGAGTCAAGTGGTCATGAACTTTCTCACCTGGTTCATTGCATTATCTCACTTGGTTTGTTGATAAAATTTGTGCAATATGGTTCTAATGTAAAATTTCACCTAGGGAACAATAAGAAACTCTTTCACACTTCTGAAGGTGCAAATTGATGCTTTGAATACTCTTTATTGAGTAAAGGCCAATTCAATCATGACATATCACATTTATGGCTATTGGAGAAGTTTAACCCTTCATTTTATTCTTAGGGAGGTCTTACAGAATATTCATAATCTACTAGGTACTTTTTGGGATTCTTTCTTAGGTTTGTGCATTTCCTATAACTCTAACCTATCCTTATGAGGTGAAATGTGGTTTGTGAGCATTCCTTGTTTGTGGTGGATGTTATTGCATCATTTAAGAGTGAATTTTTATTTTTGTGTGTCTAGATCCTTCATTTGGATGTTGAATTTGTCACATCTCTATATCCCTTTCTCTCTGGAGAAAGTAGGCTATCATGGTTATGCTTGTAGCTTAGTTTATGTTGGATGAGTATTTGGATGATTGGCAGAATTGTGAGTTTCCCTAATGTGTCTTGGGCTGATTTAGCGTAGAGGATGAGAGAGACCCCATCTAAGCCCTAATTCTCTATAGTTTCAATCTCTCTAATCTTTTATCTTCTAGAGGATTTTTTGATTCAAGTTTCTCATCAACAGTTAGCTTGAGGCTAGAGATTGAATTTAGCTATAGGTTTGGTGTGGTATTCCTAGCATTTTGTTGGAGGGACATGGTATAATTATTCACATGTTACCTTCTTATGAGTGGGTATGAAGATATTACATAGTTTTTTCCACTATTTAATTCTTTGCAACCTTGTGGAAAGGTGATATCTTGTTTGGTTAGGTTAAGTAACTCTAATTCCTAGAGATAGTTGAACGTTTTGTAACTTAGAGCCTATGTGATCCTATGCTTGGTGGTTAGTAGTCTTGAATATCCTTTTGGAGTGTGTAATTTTGTTAGTAGACCATCATATACTTTGTTCAAGGGGTGAGTTTACATGGATTTAAGGATGCTCATGTGTAACATGATAGTATTGCTGGGAATTTTGGGATGGTTATTCCTCATGATTCCAACTCTTGTTGGAAGAGTATACTATTTTGACCTATGTAGTCATGTGGGAGGTGGATTTTGTAGTTAGGAACCTCTTGAAAAGGTAGAGTGGGTTTTTCCTTACCTTGTATTTCTTACTTTATGGCTAGATGGGTTTTTCCTAGTGCATAGAGGTTCCTTATTGGAGGACTTTGTGTTTGTGTGACATCTTTTCTCTTGTGGTTGACCTATTTGGGGGTTGACATGATGGTTTTGGAATGTGGGAGTGATTTGGTTAGTCTTTTGAAGGATTCAGTGATTCATCCGCTCAATTTTGATTTTGCTCTTGGTATGTGATTGGTTTCTTTTCTTAGATTGTAGGGGTTCTGGGAGTAAGCCTAGTCTTTGGGAGGCATGACCTAGTGCCTCTCCCATTTTAATTTTTTAGGTCATCTTGATGGATGTAACATTGTTGATCACTCCTTGAAAAGGGATCATGATTATGACCACGAGTGGTCTACACCATTGAGGTGATTTGATTTATGTTATTGTATCATTTACTTTGATTTTTCTTTTGGCTGATTTAAGAGATTAGAATGTGATTTATGGTTCACTGACATTTGTGCTAGTGGTCACTAGTATTGATGTGGTATCATGATATTATTTTGTGATTACCCTAAGATTTTTGTAGAGATTGTGCTATGTACTATAACTATGCTACACTAGACTAGGTTCCTATAGCAGCGATTAGCCATGTTTATGACTATATTCTCTTATGTGTTTTTAGTGTCTTTTCATGTTGTGTAATCAACCATTTTTAAATGCTTAAATAATTAGAAAAGGATTATCCATGTTGGATTCATTGGTTTTGTGTTGTGGATATTTACCTTGTTATGTTTTGATTTGAGAGATATTTGTTACTTATCTTATGTTTTACATTTGAGATGACCTGAGGGTCAAATGTTATACTTTGATTTTAGTATTACAGATGTTAGACTACTATGATGTTCAGTTAATCATATTGCATGCTAATGCCATTTTGAGATGATAGTGTGTTTTATGATGATATTTGGTTATCTGGTATTTAGACATATCTCTATTATGTTATGTGATGGATTTAATGCTATGGTTCTTTACTTCATTCTTGCTTTATTATGCTATATGAGAACAGGAGTGATGTAAATAGATTATTTTGGTATAATTGAATAAATGGTTAAATTAGGTGATTTGATGCATTTATTGCTTTAGCTATGTTATTATATGCAA
This sequence comes from Cupressus sempervirens, assembly GCA_028749045.1. Taxonomy (NCBI): domain Eukaryota; kingdom Viridiplantae; phylum Streptophyta; class Pinopsida; order Cupressales; family Cupressaceae; genus Cupressus; species Cupressus sempervirens. Next base: position 999,546,880 of record CM053785.1, on the reverse strand, counting down.
TTGCACTTGATCATATTGTCTAATGTGCAAGATTTATATCCCTAGCAGTGGCACATGAAGTTAGTGATTCAACTATTCATATTTTACCACTATCATCCTTGTATGGTTGATGTATCCTTATATTAATTTTTAATTAATCCTTTTAGTGATTATTATATCCAAACTCATTTTCATTATTTGATTATACCATTGAGCATATCTGCGCATTTAGAGGTTCACATTGTTCTGAAAGTTGTTAAGGAAATTTTTGTGTTTTAGGGTTTTCAGGCTTTTAATTTTAATTTATTTTTAATTTTTGATAGCTTTGTCATAGATGAATTCCTATTACTAGGAATAGCCTATTTTATTTTAGGTCGATTCAAGGTTTTAACAAGGTTGATTGGTTATTTGTGCTAATCGATTATTCACTCGAAAAGTGAATAAGTATCCAAAAATAAACTTAATTCCTCACTTCTCACTTTTGAATTAGAAATTTTAAGAGTAAAACCCAAAATACTCTTCATGAGGATTTACTATTTTGTTCATTGTCGGAGCTATGGGCATGAAATTATCATGAGGTTGAGCTCATTGGATCCAACTCAAGGAGACCTTTGATTGCCATGATTTTTTGCTACTTTTATGGGGTTTTTAATTTTATGGTTCAGATTCATGTTTTTCCCTTTTGGCTATGAAGTAGGGCTCTCATGTTTTATTATTTCTGCTCTATTTCAACTTTCTTTTTTGGTAGCCATTTGTTAGGAGGTTGAGAACTAGTGTTCCCCTATGTTTCTATATGCTAGCTCTACCTAGTTGGGTAGATATGAGCATTTCTTTATTTTCTAGGATGAGGGTTCAAGATTTTGCACTATTATTTTGGCTTCTTTTGCATACAAACTCCAAACCTAGATTGTATTTGATATTTGTGTCTTTTGTGCCCTAAGAGAAAATGGGTTTTAATTTCAAAGTTTTTAAGTTTTGAGGTTGTTTGCCTCAATTTTCTTGCCACCCAATTTTCTCAAGTTTTCTTGGCATAATGTAGGACGTGGACTTGGATTATCCATAGGATGTTAATCAGGCCATTGTTTCACTTTTATGTTTGCATTGGGTTGTGTACCACAACTCTACTCTTGACTTTGTGTTTGATCAAGTATTTTTATAGCTGGTATTATGGTTTCTTTTGGACCTTTGTTTTGGTTTGTGGATGGTAAGATTTGTGTAGAATTCATACTCCCAAATTAAGGCCAATTGAGTGAGTTCATGATGTTTGGTTTTTTTTCATCATTGGGATTCATGTACAATCCATACTCCCAAATTGAGGCTGCTTGAGTGAGTTCATGATGTACAGTTTTATTTTCTTTGGGATTCATGTACAATTTGTCCTCCCAATCTTGTTTTGGCTAAGTGATATTTTTCTTTTTTTCTCATCTAGTCCTTGTGTTATGATCTTTGTGATGGTGGTGTGCCACACATGAGTACATGTGCATACATTTGTTGAGTAACTTGCTAGTCTTAATCTTCTGTGATACTTCTAGAAGTTATAATCATTAGGGTTGGGTTTGGAATTTTCATACCTACAAGAACTCATCATTGAATGAGCATGGGCATGGTAGGGTAGCATATGGAGGGGTCTTCTATCTCCATATCCATATATCTATTTCTCGAGGGTTGGCATGTAGAAGCTTTGTAACCAAGTGATTATTAAATAAAATGTGTGAGTGATAATAAAATTTAAGATAATAAAAAGGATTTAGGATTTCCTCCTTCTATTGGGAACAAGAGAGCTGCCAATACCAACTTGGCCTTATTAATGTCAAGCAACTCTCCATGATGTTAGCTCCTACATAGTAGCCAATTGAGTGTCTAACCAAGAATTATAGTTTATGCATTGTCTATGTTTTTGGTTTCAGTCATCGTAATGTCTAGTGTGAGTATTAGCCATGGATGTTGTTCTTTATGTGTATTTGTGGTTGGATCATTATCTTTATTAGCATGATAGGAGTGGACCTATGAGTTCTACATGGTTGGGAGACATAGCTACCCATGTCACTATTGGGTAATGTTGTACAGAGATGGTCATTAATCCTAGTGTGATCGTGGTTGGATTTTTTCACTTGATATTTTGGGTTCTAGAGTATGGTTCTTATGATTTGTCCTTTCATTAGAATGCTCGGATCATGTTTAGATGATGATAGTTTATTTTATGCATTCCCATACTATGATTTTTAGTATATGATAGATGATGTGGTTGATTTATTGGATTATCTTATGCTTTACTAGGACCCACGATGGTGTTATGATGCTATTGACAGTTGGGAGGAACTGTGTACTTAGTTTGGTTGTAATTTTCTTTGTGATGATATTTTTATTTAGTGTGATGTTTTTTTCATACATTATGATGTTTCCTTCTATAGTTTCCCTTCACTAATTGTTAGATGGCTAGATTGTGTTTCTGTCTTTCAGTATTGTGTTCAATTGTTTACACCTCAAATTGTAGATCCAATACTCCTTGATGTGGAGGCTCTAAAATTTTTTAATCTCTTTAGTTTGTCCCTAGAGTTATTTCTTGCATTCCTGGTGTGTTAGCATTGGGTGATATAATTTCATGTTGCACACCCAATATAGATTTTTCATAGAATCCCTAATTGTATCACACATCTCTTAGAGAAATATTGTGCAATATTTTTTAGTATCGCACCCCCATTGAAGAAGTGTTGTACAATACTTGTATAGTATTACACACTATTGAGAGAAGTGTCATACAATCCCTAAAATTTCACACCCCTTCTTGAGAAAGGTCATATGATACTAAAACTTATCACCTAGTTCTAATTTAAAGTATCTCCTAGTAATTGATAAAACCTGTCTGGGTGGATGGTAGGTACTTTTTGGTTTGACCTAAACTTTTTGAGAAGTATTTTAGCTACCCTCTTAGGTGTTCTTTAATCCTTTGGCATTACATTTTGAGTTCAAGATGTTTTTATTTGAATCCATTTGTGCATCTTCTATAGTTTTTCATTCTATTTGGTTCTAGTGTTTGAAGATTTATTGGTTGCTCAGATTGTTGATGAAGTCTTCCATTATGATTATTGTGATCACTATGTGATTTTTTCATGTGTATTCATACTTATAAAAAAAATATCTTGGCTTGTATCAAATCCTTGTTCCAAGGATCTCTTGGTGAGGCATTACTGAGAATATCTAATTCTAACTTAGTAGAGAAAGTATTTTGTTTAGGGAGTAAAATTTTGTGTTGACATCTAAGGGACTTGGATTTTTTTGTAGTAACTGAGTCACCCCCCTCTTAGTTACTCCTCTTACATTTCCAATAGACTTTGATAAGACAAAGTAATTATTTATATTAGGAATGTAAAGCTTAACTGAGAAATAGAGTAAAAGATTAAGGTATGTCGAGTAATGCTAGTGTTAATCGAGCCACGGTAATTGTTGAGAAAAATTAGTTTTGACCAAGCATCAGTATTGAATGAGAAAGTTAGTCTATGCTAACCATGAATTTTTACAATGACTGAGTGATTAAGTGATGATTTATTGTTAGAACTTGTTGATGTAATTAAATATCACTAATTACACTTAAGCTTACTTAGGATAATGCATTGCATAATAGTTTGTGATTGAGACACTTAAGAGTTTGTACCTCAATTAAACACATGGTGTGGGAGAATTCCACTCTAAGTGATCATAGTTTTTATCTCATTCCACCTTTAGTGTGGTTATCTTATTATCATCCTCAGCATCACACATACTTTGTTGCATAATGGAGGATGATCCACTTTTAGTGAACATGTGATTCCACCTTCTGTGGGTGATAGCTTATCTTCTCCTTACCTTTATCTCTTATTGCCTCTCCTATATAAGGAGGTCTATTATGTACATTTTAAAATCCTTTGGATATCAATCAAGTCTATTATCAATAATAGCATTATTGCATCTTCATGCAATTGTCTTGCCAATCTCTTGTGGAATTTATCTTTGTCTTTCATTTGATCCTAGGGGTGTTGTAGAGTCACATAAAACTCTAACATGGTATTATAACTCTCATTGTTTGAAGGCCTCTTCTCAAGAAGGGCAATCTTGGCTTGATTTATTATTGGTGTAGCATTGGCAATTTGGACATCACAATTTGGAGGAGATTTTAGGATTCATATTTTGTGACCTTCTATTGCAAGTGAAAATTAGAGCTTGCTAGTGCAAATCACATGTTGGCATCATATAAAGGAGGTCCAAAAACCCCTAAATCAAATTGATTTCTTCCAAATTGGACATCTAGGACCAAATCTACAACCATTTAATTTTCGAAGGTGCAACAGTAGTGATTCAGAAAAATAGTTTCAGAGGCAACTGTCAAAAAACAATATCTTCCTCATATAGACTCTTTTTTTTAGCAATAGTTTTGGTTTTGGGGTAGAATTTCACAATATACATAGCAGTGTAGTTGAGTTTGGATCTCTATCTCTGAAGTTTTCTAAAAATTGCAAATCCTATTTTTTACTACTTTCAAGGCTTTATTTGGGCTCATTTGCTAACAATTTTAAGTGCATATAGTTTTTTGAAAGTATATGATTTCTCCTCTACTTTCCAGATCAGTAATCAAATATCACTGATTTGGAGTGAACATATAACTTTCAAAAATAGGTCTTTTTTTGGCTATATTTGCACTTGGTGAATACTTGGATTTCAATTTTCTTAATTGAATCAATAAATTGAAGGAGTTATCAGTTGATTTATTCATTCTTTGGGTTAGTTATGGATTTTTAAAAAATTCCATTACTCACTCCCTATAACTATCATGAATGAAAACAAGCAATTTCTAATTAGTTGATGAGTATTGTATTGCTTAGAATGATTCTTGGAGAGGATCCAGATCTAGCTATAGGTGTTGCAGAAAGAAGGAAATGGTTTGATCAAAGAGATAAAGCAGTTGGCTCTCTTAGATCTACCATCTCTCATGATTTGCTATATTATATTGCATCTTGCACACATCCCATGATGCATGGACAACATTGGAAGGGATCTTTGGTAAACTTGATAGAATAAGAAAATTTAAATTGGAGAAGGACCTTACAAGGCTAAGTTCATATGATTTTGACAATATTGAAGACTTTTTCTCTAAGTTCAATTCTATTAGATTGAAGCTTTCTAATTATAGGATTACTAAAGATGACAAGCAATTGATATTATCTATTCTTTCCAAGCTAGGTCCTGAATATTCAATCTTTTTTTTCACATTCTATGCTACTATGGATGCTCTTGGCAGTGCATACAAAATACCTTCTCTTGATGAATTTTTAGCTTAGATCACAAGGGAACAAGAAAAGTTAGCACACATGGGTCAATTAAAGCCTTCAAAGCATCAAGCATTGGTTGCAAATGACTCCTCTGCAAAGGCTCCCAAAGGAAAGGGAAATAAATAACACAAGGATCCTAAGCAACATGAAAAAGGTGACAACTCTCCTTTATAACATAATATTGAATCCAAGTCATCTTCAAGAGAGGAATCATCTAGAAGAAAGAGAGATAAATGTGCTTATTGCAAAAAGCTAGGACATGAAGAGCATAGATGTTTCCATAAGAAGATTGATGAGCTCACTCACATTCTTTGAAAGAACAATATCTAGTTTCCCTCATCAGTGTCTTCTCCTTCTTCTCAATATTAGGTAGTTGCTACATCTACATCATCATCTAAATACAAAGGACAAGCACTCATTGCATCCACACATCTTGAGCAAAGTAAATGGCTTCTTGATTCAGGTGCATCACATCACATGGCATCTTCTATGGATACGTTTTCTTCTATTGAGCTTTGTACTTCTCCACCTATATTGATGGGTAATAATACATACATGAAGGTTTGTGGGAAAGGTTCTATTCCTATGGGAGAGGGTGCATTTAATGATGTTCTTTGTGTACCAACCTTGGCTACAAATCTCCTTTCCATTTACCAAATTACTCATTGGGCAGAAGGTAAAATAAATTTCACTCCTGATTATGTTTATATTAGGGACATGGAGACTAGAGATGTCATAGCTATGAAAGTTTTTGATCATATATCATGCTTGTATTCTTTTTTATATTTTATTGATAATGTTGATGATATTCATGATGTACCTAATCCTTTATCAAGGGTGAATAATTCATGTGAGGAGAACATTGAACACTTGAATCATTTTCTTCTTGAGACATGTGTTGAGCTTCCTACTCCTCCACCTCCTGATTCTTCAAACATGAGTTCTACTATTCAATAGGATGATCTTTGTGCTTCAGATATTACAATATGGGATGAATTCCTAGATGCTCTATTAGATGAATCTCATAATACAGATTCGGTTAATATGTTTGAGGAGGTTTCTCTTTGAGATACTTCTTTGCCTTCTTAGGAGATTGGATTTCCCAAATCTTCATGTTCTCTTATTTTTTCACATCTCATAGGTCAGCTTGATGGTGTGATAGAATCTTTGAGCTTGGAGACACCTATTCAATCTTTAGAGATGCATATATGGATACCTTTTTCCTCCTTCCTCACTTTTTACATGGAGTGGCTTCTTCATCATTTGATGTATTTATCTCTTCCTAAGGAGAGACACATTTATTTCAGGCATTGGATTATATCTTATTTATAGGTACTCTTCATCTTTTGGAGCTTCTTCATTATAGGGAGGATATCATGTCTCCTTATTTCCTTCCTATGGGGGAATCATTCTTTGTATATACATGATGTATGCAAGTTTTGGGGGTTCTTTAGTACTCCACCCATCCATGCATCTTGTTTTCATCTCTCTATTTGTAGGAGGGTTTTTCCCATGAGGTTTTCTCTCTTTCTCCACTTTATGAGAGATTACATTTCATTTATTGCATTGCATGTTGTACATGGGTACCTAAAATGGCCTATTGGCTGTAACCCATCTTGCATTGTGAGTTTAAGTGTATTTCCCTAAGTTTCTCTTAAGGAGGGGTGTGGGTGTAATTAGAAATTCACTAATTACACTTACTTAAGCTTACTTAGGATAATGCATTGCATAGTAGTTTTTGATTAAGATACTTACAAGTTTGTACTTCAATTAAACACATGGTGTAGGAGAATTCCAGTCTAGGTGGTCATAGTTATTATATCATTCCACTTTTAGTGTAGTTATCACATTATCATCCTCATCATCGCACATACTTCATTGCATAATGGAGGACAATCCACCTTTATTGAACATGTGATTCTACCTTCTATGGGTGATAGCTTATCTTCTCCTTATCTTTGTCTTTTATTGCCTCTCCTATATAAGGAGGCCTGTTATGTACATTTTAAATAAATACATTGGATGTCAATCAAGTCCATTATCAATAATAGCATTCTTTCATCTTCATGTAATTTTCTTGCCAATCTCTTTTGGAAGTTATCTTGGCCTTTCATTTGATCCTGGGGGTATTGTAGATTCACCTAAAACTCTAACATAACTTAGTGATTTCCAATTAGTAATATTGTGAATATATTTGACAAATCATGATTTCTAGCTGACTCAGTTGATTTCTTAGGATATGGAAACTATTTTGAAGATAAGATTGATGAGTTGGATCATTGAATTCAAGGTGAGGATTAGGTATGATACCTATGATCAAATTTGAATGATGGTAAGTTTTTAGAAAAGAAGGTAGATGAACATATATAATGAACCTAATGAAAAAAATCATAAACCCTAAGATCTGCAGTGGTCATGAAAAACAATGAAGCAAGAATTATGTTTTTAAGGAGGTATAGAGTTAAAAGAAATATAGTGAATGTGAAGCAAGAGAAAGGAATTTCTTACACAGATGCTACTGAAGTTGATAAGTGAATTTGAGTAGAAGGCTTAAGTTTGGAAGGAGGAGATTGAATGATTTAAGGGGTACCAAGAAAATCAAGAACATATATGACAATGGGGAACTTATTGGTGAATCAACACATGAACCAAACAATGATTTGAACTAGAAAAAGTGAGTTGTAATCATACAAATTAAACACCACTATTTTGTTTTTGATAATTGTAAATAGTTTGTATTGAAATCCTTTTAATCAAAGGTTTACATAATATTCATTGAAGGACTAAAAAAATTATGTAAATCCTTTAGAAAGGTGACATTCTAAATGAAATTATCAAAGTCTTCTAACAAGTCCACTCCTAACAAGGAGATTAAATCCTCTAACTAGGTCACATTTAATAGTGTGTATTATAAATTTTATTAGGGTTGTCTCCTAATAGAGCTCACTTCAAAAGAGTGAAAAAGTGGTGACATGTTGCTGGTGGTTTCTCTCAAATTGGGTTTCCACATAAAATCCTAGTGTTAAGCTTGTGTTGAATGTTTTACATGATGTATTATATTTATATGTTTGCATTTAGTAAGTCTATTATAATAGGACATTGAACTACTAATAATTGTGTCCATCAGTATATAACAGAGATTAGGCTACATTAGGATAAGAAAAATAGTGAATGTTATATGTTTGAATGTTCAAATGGTACTTACAGACCTTTAGTAACTAATTCCCCCCCTCTCGCAGTTCTTCTAAACATTTCTAATAGATAATTACCTCAAGGTCTTTCTACAAAAGTTTCTTTAGAGCTATGGAGAATAGAAATCAAGTTGTTAGTATTTAAAAGGAAGTATAAATAGTATTAAAAAAATTTAAAAGGAGAATTAGCATATATTTTGTATTAATAACTTATTGTGTATTAGATTTGCAAAGTACTCATTACTTGGAGAGTACCTTCTTATATTGATAAATTAGGTTAGTTAAATTTGATCCTTTCAAAATAATATTTCTTCCATCATTATTTCATTTCCTTAAGCTAGTTGATGTTGTATTTTATATTAATTTGTTAGTCTTTCTATTCAATTATGGGAGGAATTAAGAAAAAAATAGATATACATAGATTGTAATAAATACCCTATCTTATATTAAAGATTAGGTTTTATAGTTGACGTATTTGTTTGTTGAAACAATCATAATTCTATTATGAATTTGTTATAATAACTTCTTTGTAGTTGTTCAAAGTGTTCATCTTATGAAGTGTAAAGTTAATGATAAAATATCTTTTACATTATGTTGTCCTTATGAAATTACAATGGTTTTGGCACCCAAGAAAGCATGAACTCGGAGATTTTGTACTGATTCAATGGCCATAAATAGGATTACTATCAAGTATAGATTTCTTATCCCAAGAATTGAATATTTAATGGATTTTCTAGGAGGGGCTAAGTATTTTAATAAGATAGAATAAAAGAGTGATTACCATTAAATAATAATAAAACATGGAGATGGGTGGAAAACAACTTTCAAGACCATAGAAGACCTCCATAAATGGCTTTTAGTACCATTTGGACTTACCAATGCCCCTAAAACCTTTATGAGACCAATGAATAATGTGTTGAAGGATTTTAATATTGGAAGGTTTGTAGTAGTTTACCTTGATGACATATTGATATTTAGTAGGATAAAGGGAGAGCACCTTGATCATTTGGTGATTTTATTAAAAAGACTGCATGAGGAAAATGTTGACTATTAATCTAGAGAAGTATGAATTTATGAAGGAAGAACTTGTTTATCTTGGTTTCTATTTTCACAATGTGATTTGAAGATGGACCTATCATGCCTCTAATAGAAGGAAAATCACACAATTTATTGTATATATATATATATATATATATATATATATATATATATATATATATATATATATATATATATATATATATATATATATATATATATATATATATATATATATATATATATATATATATATATATATATATATATATATAATGAGGGGTATCATGGCCATACCTTAGTTGTATGATTATTCCACTAATGTAGTTGAGATTGAAAACCTTCCTCTAGCATTTCAGGACCCACAATTTTTTTTTTGCATGTACATGTATAGGAAATATAATAATGAGCCTCTAGTAGACTTAGCATTTAATGGTTGATAAAATTTGTCTGGTCGGGTGTTTAAGTGTTGGAGTCAAGTGATTTCAGGTAGCATTAGTTTTACTCGACATAAGTGCCTTAAATACTATAGATAATAATTTTCCTAAAGTCTAAACCATTTTTGAGTTCATAATATGTCTCATGGTGCATATGTTCTCTTAAGTATACACTTAATTGATCTTTTATGATATACCACTTTACCCAAAGTTTCTCTCCTTTAATACTTATTTTGGAAATTTGGAATTCTATTTAACCATACCCCATTTCTAACCACAATTCATTAATTTTGAAATTGATTACTAGTTTAATTCCAGAGTTTCTATTACCTTAGATTAGCTTTATTAAAATAAAAGTATGCCAAATAATTAATAAATGTTTTATAATTTAACACATGTATTTTCTAAGATAAGGTGACTGTCACCAAAATGAAGAGAGTGATGGCATCAAAGCTATGTACAATGATTAGGACAGTTAGGGTATGCATGCCCTAGCCCTCTCTTCCTTGGCATCATTTGTTGCTCACATGTGGGGTGCTCCCCCTACTATTGTTGCTAGTTGCTAGTGATTTAAGAGGGGGGAGGTGAGACTGTGAGGGGTGTGTGGGGTTTTGGTGGAAGTTTGGAGCTTGAGAATGGCTAGGGCTAAACCTTGGGGTGGGGTTGCTACACTTTTTCTATGCATAGTGAATGATTATGTGTTGCTGATCAAAGGTAAGGAGCTCATATTTTGATGTTAGGTTATCTTCGTATTTTTACCATGGGGAAACCAAAGATTCCCTCATCTTAGCTTGTATCTACTAATTTGGAGATGGCTAAATCTTCTTTGGTGATGCAAATTAGGGTTAAGGGCCAAGCTAGATATCCTCCAATGGGGGTTGATGCTTCATATTTATAGGGTTTTTGTGAATCAAAAAGATGAATGGATGCTTGGAGAGATTGGATGATTGACTAGTATTGGTTATTCAACCTAAGAAGATTTTTGAGGATGTTAAATACTGGAGCAAGGATGTGCTCATTTGTAATTTTTTGAGACTTCATCTCTCTATTCCTATGATGGAATCATGTACTCATCAAATTTGGAATCCTAAGGGGAACATGTAGATTCTCTTGGCTACAAATAACTACTTCCTCATTATTCTTTTTGAATATGACAGACAAGAATAAGTTGCTTGAAGGTAGTCCATATTTCTTTAATTAGATGAGTCTCTTTATCAAATCCTAGCACATAGGATTTAATTCTACTAAGGAGATCCCCTCTCAAGTACTAGTATGGGTTCATCTACTAAGGCTACCTCTAGAATTTTGGAGAGAGGATATTATCCACTCAATTTTTCTATTTCTTGGGAAACTATTATGTCCGGCTACACATACTCAAGATTGTAAGGTAATCTCTTAAGATTAGATTTGTGTTGAGGGTGATCTTAATAATCCACTACCAAATTCTATGGAAATATTGTTGGGTCATACCTCATGGATTCAACAATTGGACTATGAAACCCTATCTTTTAGATGTAGGATATGTCATGAGTGTGAGCACTTACAATGTAAATTCCCTTGAAATATTTTTTCTCATCCATTGGCTTTTGCTTATTTGGCCCCTAAGGTTGATAAGGGTAAGGTCCATATGCTAGAGGGAATTGAAGACAAGGAGAGGTTTATCTTAGTTAAGCCTTATAATAAAGGGAAAGGAAAGAAGAGAACTAGGATGGATAGAAAAAATGGTGACACTTTTAACAAGTTTAATGTTCTAGATGATTTGGTGTAGGATTTCAACTTACTAGTTGATTTTCCCTTAGGTGGTGTATCTCAATAGGAGACCCAAGTAGAGGAGGTAAGGAACTGAGCCCAGTTGATTGTTGTGCCTTTTTGGGGGCATAACCTAGGGAAAATTTAAATAAAATCACTTCTTCTCTCCTCACCCAGAAGGGGATGAATGATATCACAAAAAATACTAGAGCTTCTTCCACTTTGGGATTAATTCAAAATCCTTTTTAAAAAGGGTCCTCAGAGAAGTCATCCAAGAGTGGAAGAAACACTTACTAGGAGAAGTTTAAGATGATGGAAGAGACTTTAGTTAAGTCAAGGTTTGTGAAGCCCATTGATTCACACTTCTCTCAACCTTCTAAATGATTATACTTTCTTGGAATTTGAGGGGGTTGAGTAGCATCCCTAGACAAAATGGTGTCCATAGATTGATAGAATCCCATTCTCCAAATATTGTTTTCATTTAGGAAACTAAGCTTATAGTTGAATGTTTGGATAGTTGTGGGCCAAAGTTGTGCTTAAATGGTAGTTGGAAGGGAGTGGGTACTCAGGGTAGCTATGATGGAATTGGATATTTCTAGAATCCAAGGAAGGTGACACCTTTGTGGTGGATTTTGAGTAGGTCCTCTATCTCTTTGATTGCTTCCTACTTTGAGATTGGTGAAAGGTGCATGTTTTCTAATTTTATACTCCTAATGATTTGGTGGGTAAATCTCTTATGTGTTCACATATCACCTTTGTTCAATCCTTGAATCCTTTCCTTCTTTGGATTGTGGGTAGAAATTTTAATGTTGTTTCTAGTCTATATGAAAAGAGAGGTGAGGGAGCTCGATTAGGCCCTTCTTTGAATATTCTTAGAGATAATATTGTTCTCTTGAATCTCATTGATATTAAGCCTAACAACAGTACCTTCACCTAGAATACCAGAAGGTGTAGGAACTAGGCTATTTTTGAAAGGATGGATAGGTTCTTAGTTTCTTATTTTTGAATAAATGTCATATGGTCTACTAGATTGGAGGTCCTTTATTGGATAAGCTTTGATCATTGGCCAATTAAGCTTTATCTCACTTCCTTTAGTGCTACAAAGAAATCTTTCTTTCAAATTTTAGTTGATGTGGTTAGGAGAGCACATTTTGCAGGATCTTATGATAGTTTGGTGGCATGAGGGTAGGCCTTCTCATGGTACTACCATGTTCCCTTTTGAGAAGAGGCTTCATAATGTGAAATTTAGGCTTAAACGATGGAACAAATAGTGTTTTGGGAATTTGCAAGACTAAAAGTTGGTAGCTTAGTCTAGGATGGACATTGTCACTCACCAGATTAGGGATGAAGGAATTACAAGGGATTTAACTAGTGTTGAGTCCTTAGCTCTAAAGGTGTTAGAGGAATGGGACCTTTGGGAGGAAATATTTTGGAAGCAAAAGTCTCATGTGGACTGGCTACAAGAGGGAGAGAAGAACACTGTATTCTTCCATAATGCAGTTAAATCCCATAGGTTTGGGAATTCTATCTCCTTTCTTGTCTTTGTTTGTAAAATTCAACTCTCTTCCAAAGAGGATATTTCTCTAGAAGCCATTAGAAACTTTTCCCAACTTTTCTCTAAGGAGGAACCAATTCCAATGGTAGAGGCAAGGATAATTTTATATTTTATTCTCCATCTGGTTTCTAATGGTATGAACAAGAATCTCTTATGGCCTATTTTGTTAGAGGAGCTAGAGAAGGTGGGTTTTTGTATGAAGAATGGTAAATCCCTAGGCTCAAATGGTTTTCCCATTGAATTTTTTCAAGAATTTAGAGAGATTATTAAATTTGATCTTCTTGAAGTGGTCTAGGAATCACATAAGAACAAACAAATGCCTAATTCTTTGAATGCTAACTTCTTGGCTATCATTCCAAAGATGGATGGGGCTAATAGTTTAGATCAATTCAAGTCTATTGCTTTGTTTAATGTTACTTAAAAAATTACCACTAAATTAATTGTTGAAAGGTTCAAGCCTTATTTGTCTACTTTGACATTTGAGGAGTAGGGATGCTTTGTTGGTGGTAGACAAATCCTTGATGGGGTTTTCATTACATTAGAGGCTATCCACTCCATGGCTACTTTCAAGGAAAAGGCCATGTTCATGAAGCTAGATTTGGAAAAAGCATATGACAATGTTAGCTAGGACTTCTTGAGTATAATGCTTGTAGCTTTTGGATTTGATGGAGAATGGGTTGATTGGATTCTCATTTGTATGACTTCCCCTTTCTTTTCTATTCTTATTAATGGAGAACCTACTGAACTATTTCCTATTTCTTAAGGAATTTGATAGGGAGATCCTCTATCTCCTTATCTCTTTATTATTATTGCTGAGGTATTAGAATGATATATTAAATTTTAAGCTAAACAAGGGCTTATTTGTGGGTGGAAATGAAATAATAATATCCTGACATACTCACACCTCTAATTCATGGATGATACTAGACTAATGGGCTAGCTATAATCAATGAGGAAAGAAGCTTTTGAATGATTTTAGACACCTATTTGAAATCTTTTGGACAAAAAATCAATGAAGGTAAGTCATCTACTTATTTCTTTAATACTCTACTGTCAATCTAGCATAGGATTGCTACGATCCTTAGGTTTTAGATTGGCTCCCTTCCTCTAATTTACCTTGGAGTCCCCTTGGCTCTTGGATCTTAGTTGAAGGATTATTGGTAGGAACTTTTCGATAAATTTCATAGTAGGGTGAGTTGTTGGACTCATACATAGCTCTCTTCTACTAGAAGAGTTATTCTCCTCAAGATAGTAATTCAGGCTCTTCCCATCTATAGGTGTCTTGTGCAAACTCCCCTTTCTAGTGTTATCAAATAATTTGATTCTTTGTCTTGGAAATTTCATTGGTTAGGAAATCTTCTTTCTTCAAAGTGGAGCTTAGTTAATTGGGACATGGTCTTCCTACCAAAGTTTTTTGGGGGTCTAGGTCTTAGATGTATGCCTCTTGTTGCTAAGGCTTTAGCTACTAAGTTATACTAGAGGTGGTGCAATATAAGGATCAAGATTGGGCTAAGATTTTGGTCCAAAAGTATTTTTTCATAATGGATTGTTAGGATATCCCAAGACTAGATCTTGTTGGGAAAGATTCTTTTATTTGGGATACTTTTAAAAAGGGAGCTCATCTTATCAAGGAGGGTCTTTTCTACATATGTAATGAGGGATCAAGTGTTTTTTTCTAGCAAGATTTGTGGGATGGCCATCCTCCCATTCTTTCCAGCTACCCCCATTTCTAGCCTCTATGTCACATCTTTACATTTGTTGGATGGAATAATGTGGCACATTTCAATACCATCAAATAGAGTGGATCAATAGATGTGGATTATTGGAAGGACCCACATGAATGGCCTTTGGGTGGTCTCATGGAGATTTAGGTTGACCTTGCTAGCCTCCTCTCTAATAAGCTATGTAGCTCCCCTAAAGACAAGGATATCCTTTCTTGGGGTCTATGTCCTAAAGGAAAATTTAGTATAGCCCAAGGTTATGCTTGGTTAGATAAACAATGACATCAATTAATTGAAGTTCCTTGGTGGAAGAAGGTTTGGCATAAGTTTTCTTGTCCTAAGTGTAATTTTTTCTTATGGCTAGTGGCTCAAAAGAAATGTCTTAGTTGGGATAACCTCCATAGGAGACGGTTATAAGGGTCATCTCTGTATTCCCTCTATATCATGAATGGGGAGAGTGAATCTCAATTCTATTTCTTATGCTTGATCTCTAGACATATCTAGCATAAGTGGTGGGTGGCCTTGTGTCATGGTTTCATCCACATTGAGTCTCTTATGAATTTTTGGAAAGGCTTGGTAAACCCCTAGTGAAAATCACTTCCCTCTAGGTGTCTTGGGTTGTTGGAACTACTTTCATCATATAAAATCTTTGGTTGGAATGTAATCACAAATTTTTTTACAACTCTAGTTTTGGAGTCACTAAATTGTGGTAGATGATTTTGAGCAAAATCCAAGAACTATTATCTATGCCAAGTGTGATAGGACTATACATGTGGACCCTAGAGATTATAGTATAGTAAGGAATTTGGGAATGGTTGATAAAGGAATGGGAGGCACAAGTGGTAAGAGATCCTACCCACTCAAGATAAAGGTTTGTAGAGTTGGGAAGTGGAGGCCACCTTTGATTGGCATCATTAAAATTAATACTGATGGCTCTTCTTGTAGGAACCCTAGGCATGTGGGTATAGGGGGTATTGGAAGAGGCAAGGATTGTGAGGTTATCTTCCTTTTCCTAGTCTATAAAGGAATTAATTCTACTAATCTAATGGAGACGCTTTTCATTAAGCTAGCTATTGGACAGGGATGTTCTTTGGGCTCGAGGAAGATGATTTGTGAGCCAAACTCTTAGATTGTTGTGGATTTGATAAACAACTAGAAGGTGGATGATGTTAACTGGTAGTTAGCCTCTATTATTAGAGATATTTTGTATCTAAGTAGCTATGTGGATTGGATGTCTTTTTGTCACATTCTTAGGGAATGGAATGGAGTGGTTGATGTCTTGGAAAAATGGGTGTCAGAGAAAGGAGATGGTTGGGATGTTGTAGGAAGGGATGGACTTCCTGCTAATTATACTAGGATTTTTGAGTAGTTAGTAGAAAGGGATAGGATTTAATTTCCTTGTGGTTTGTTTCTAGATCTTTTGGGCCTAAGGCCTTCTATATTATTTGGCTCTAATTAAATAAATTTTTACCCCTCTTTTCCAATATATATATAATTTTTTTTTGTTTTTTTTTTCTAAGGGGTGAGATACACCACTTAAATTTTGACATTGATTAATTTACAAAATTTCATGTTGCTAAAATACTATGGGGTTTACTCCTTATATTATAATTCACAACATAATGAATTTAAGTCAAGATATTGATTTAATTATTTTTCCTTCCCTATTTAACCCTTAACTTTAAATCAAATTTCACCAACACTATTAATATAACTAACTCCATTAACATTACATATGATAATCCTACTAATTATTTCAATTAAAGTTTAACATTAAAAGTTGATTAATTTCCCATTATAATTCCTTTATATAATGACACATCAATGATATCCAAAATAATATTAAGTAATAACAAAGTTAAATAATGATATTGGTAATACAAAGGGTCATAATTGTAATTGAAACTATTAAGGATCCCCAACTTCCTTTGTCTCATTCAACCCAACACCTAGCAACTCATATTGCTACTCATCGTGACTTAGACAATGGAAATACAAGGCTCTATTCCTACCCCAGTTTCCCTTCCTCTTTGTGTGTTGTGGCTCTTCATGACACAACACGAGTGACCATAAATAGCCTTGACATGGAAAAAAAGCATCATCGCTGCCACCATTTTTTATTGTCTCCCAAAACTATGAATCTTAGAACGTTTCCTAGAAAACCATAATCTGCATATAGATATTGAAGATATTAGAGTTGGACTTTAAGAAATTTGAAATGGTATAAGGAATGAGATGGTCCCTCATTTATTGTGATGTAAGAACCCACGTTAGGGAAACATGCTTTAAGAGGGAAGTGGCCATACAAATTAAATTATTTTTTCCAATTGTATTACTAAGAGAATTTCTTATGTTGACCAAAAATTGTATGGGTGTTTGCAACCATGGCTAGACATTTTTTAATAATAAAAGAAAAACATAAGGTTAAAAAAATATATCAAAAAGTCTCCCATATCCTATCTTAATAAATTTGATAAAAGGTCATTTATCCTTGAAAATGGTTATCATTAATGTTGTTAGAATAGTGGTTGACATCATAGTTGTCATTAATGATGTTATAGTGATGTATTAATGTTTTTCCTTACCAACCTACTATTAAAAAGGTCTTGTACCTATTTAGCCACCTCCTTATTCTTCTCATGGGTCATTTTGTAGGCTTGCTTATTTGGTAAGGATGCTCCTAGGATAAAGTCAATTTTGTGACTCACAAATCTTTGTAGTGGTAGAGTTGCAGGAGTTCCATCAATTATGATGTCCTTAAACTTGTCCAAAAGTTTTTGTACCTCTATAGGTATGTTTACTTTCTTGCCCTTCTCTTCCTCTTTAGGCTTCATAACAATGAAAAATCCCACTCCATCTTCCTTCTTAAGAATGTTCAAAAAATATTTACCTCCAACTATTAAGACATTAAAACCAACATGTTTACCTTATACTTTATCTACCAAAGGCTATAGTTTATATGTCACAGTGTCCTTTTGAAAAAAAATGTGAATTCTTCTACCCATTGTGTTTCAATTTTCTATCAAATTAACATTGTCTACCCAATAGAAAATGATAGACATCCATATGAAATATATCACATAAAATATTGTCCTTGTATCCTCTTATTGTGAACTCCAACCATTCATCTTCATTGACTAATACATATTGCCCCTTGTTTAATCTTGTATCCCTATAGGAAATACTGAGGTATCCTACTATAACCTAACTTATTTACTACTTCTAAGATAATGTTATTGCTAGAGCCTGATTCTATGATAATTTCACATACCATGCTAGGATCTTGCATTTGACCTTTAAGAGAGATATTCTCTACTTTGACTCCTCCTTGATTCACTCCTTAATCATGATTCCCCTTATCATCAAGTTGTCTCCAGTGTCTACAACAAGGTTTACCTCAAGGGAATTGACACTAGTAATTCCTTCTTACATATAATACACTCTTTGATCATCTCTTAATTAGGAGGCTTTCTTTGGGAGCCTATATGTAGGGTGTTCCAACTAATTATAATTTTAGCACTTCATTTTAGAAAAGTTAGAACCTCTACCTTATCCTCCAAATCTACCTTTCCTACTACTATTAGAACCTCTTTCTCTACTATAACTTCTTCTACCACTTAATACACCACTTTTCTCTACAAGTTTAGGTTTACCTTGAGACCTTTTATTAGTAATCCTTCCACCATAATTTACTCTATTACCTCTATTATTTCTTCCTCTACCACTTCCTCTCCTTCCTAATTCTTTCATATTCTTGATTTTCTCTTCTACTTTGAGTTCTAATTGATAACACTTATTAAATGTTGTAGGGATTAATAGGATTATCCCCTCTTGAATATTTCACCTTAATCAATATAAATACCTTCCATCCTTGATGGTTTCATCCTCTTGGACTTTGGATCTTCAGTAAAAATTCTAAAAATTCTCTATATAAGTATTCACATCTAGGTCTCACCACCTTAGATTTTACCTCTTCTTACTAGATTTCATAATACTTAAGTAAGTATGTTTCTCTTACCTATTCTACTATACCCTTCCATGTAGCTAGGAGGTTCTTGTCTTCTTTTTCCTTTCTACTTTCACAAACTTCCAACATGTCAAAGTTGTTCTTCTCATTCTTGATTTAGCTAGATTTAATTTTTTGGGCTTCACTTATGCCCTCACATTCAAAGTTATTCTCCATACTTTCTATTCACTATATTACTAGATTTGGTTCCATCTTTTGACTATAAAATGGTATTTCTTCAAATACCTTTCCTCTCAAGGCCTTAATTTCTTTGAGAAAGGCTTCTTCCTATAGAATAGGGTTAGGTTCATGAACATCATTTTCTATAGATACATACAAGTTAAGACTTTCCCTTTCTTATTTTTTAGTGACATTAATTGTCACTCTCTCTACCTTATTTTCTATTTGTAAAACATAGCTTCCATAAACAAGATCAAAATCAAGTATGAATTTCCTTTACCAAGGATGAATGAATTATGGATTGTTTGAGTGGAGCTGTGTATTTCAAAAAGATAGATCTAAAGAGTGGATATCATCATATTTAGATCAGAAGAGATGAATGGAAAACTACCTTCAAAAATAGTTAGTGTATCCAAGATTTTTAGTTTTAGCAAAAAGTCTAAAAGTAGACCCTAAGATGAATGATGCCAAAAGAAAATATTCTATTTATAATTATAAATTTTATGCTATAGTTTAGGCATTAAAGAAGTAGAGACACTATGTTCTTCCTAAGGAGTATTTTTATATAGTGATAATCAAGCTTTGTAGTATTTGAATAGTCAAATAAAATTATACCAAATGCATTATAAGTGGGCTGAATTTTTAGAGAATTACACATTTGTTTTGAAACACAGGAGTGGGAAGTATAATAGGGTTGCAAATACTCTTAGCATGAGACATTATTTACTGACAAAGATGGAGATTGAGGTGGTTAGGTTCAATGAACTCATAATTTTTTATCCAGAGGATCTTGATTTTGGTGAAGCTTAGAAAGCTTGTACATGACTTATTACACTTAACATAAAAAAATGGTTGGATTTCATCATTTAGAATGGAATACTATTAAGAGAAAGTTAGTTGCACATCCTAAGAAGTTCAATGATATAGAATCTTATCAATGAAAAGTATAGTGAAGGATTTTCCAGACATTTTGGTAGACATAAAACCAATAATTTGGTTAATGAGAATTATTATTGGCCACAGATGCAGAAAGATGTCAAGAAGTTTGTATAAAGTTACAAAACATGTCAGATGGAAATATGAGTAAAGAAAAATAAAGTTTGTAAGAGAGAAGCCATAAAAGGATGGACTAGTATGTATTTTGTTCTTGGGTTTCCAAGGACTTAGTGAGTATATGATTCAATCTTTGTATTGGTTGATAGGATTTCAAAGATGACACATTTCATTTGCTGAAAGAATACATATAATGTTGTCCATGTGGCCAATTTTTTTAATTAGTGAAGTGGTGAGAATGCATGGTCTACAAAAGAGCATAGTTTTAGATCAAGATACCAAGTTTGTTAGGTATTTCTAGTGCACATTGTGGAATAAATTGAAGAATTTTTTTACTTTTAACTCATTACATCATCCATAGATTGATGGACATAAATGGGAGGTAAATTTAGGAGCTTGGAAAAATTGCTAAGAAAGGATTATGAATTAAGAATGTTGGATAAATAATAGATAAGTAGCATTGAAGTTGAGGATTTTCTAGAAAACCTAAAGAATATCCTTGAGGAGGCAAGAAAACTTATTAAGAAGATGAATAAATTGTATATGGATAAGGAAGATGAGAAAAGAAGGTATAAGGATTTTTAGGTTGGGGATGAAGTCATGGTTCATTTGAGGAAGGAGTGATTTCTAGTAGGTACATATAATAAGTTGAAAATGAAGAATTTTGGACCATATTTTACCAATATTTACCATTTCAGACTTGATAGAGTATAATGAAATAGGTATTGAAGATGAGGTCACAAATGCATAGTGAAGAATTCTAGCAACAACTTTAGCTACAAAGGAGATTGAGGAAATACTGAACCATCTTGTCCATAGAAGCACAAGGAACATAACATATGAAGAATATATGGATAAATGGAAAGGATTACCTATAGAAGATTCATCATGGTTATTGAGGGAGGAGGTTAACCATCTTAGGTTTCCTCTAAAAATATGATACGTGATAGGGTCACTTCTCAAATCACACCTAGTGTTTGATACATGAGCATCCTATGTATAAGGGTGATCTTGCATCACCCCAAAATATTTTTGTCTCTATCTTTTCAATAAGGGTTATTTTAGTGTAGAGTCACTATTTGTGGAAATTTACTATTTTTAGTAAGTGGGTCATACAAGCTTGGAATGTTTTGATTTTATAGGTGGAGGTTCATCTTGGTTATTTTAGCCATCCAGTGGAGCTTCATTGTCATATCATATGTATTACATAAGTTATTGATGTTTTTGGGTACAAAATATTTCAAATGAACTCAATTTTAAAGGCCTAAATAGCTCTAAAATGTAGTCAAACCCCAACTAATGATGCTTACACAATTAAGGAAATGTAGATTAAGAGCTATCATTTCTAAAAAGTACTTGTAGTTGCAAATAGGAGCTAAAATGAAAAACATATGGCCTCTAGAAGTTGGGCTACCTACTGATATAATTTGAGAAAACCTTATGTAATAAATTTGAAAATAATAGTTATTTGTGGTTCGATTGTCCTAAAGGGTTAGGGATAAATGTTTAGAACTTTCCTAGGTAGTGGAAATTTGCTTATATAAGGAAAGATCTTAGTGTTGTTTAGGGTAGTTTAGAGTAGTGATTTACAACTTTGTCTTATCGACTATTGTAAGGAAGGAACCCATGTGACTTTTCATATTATTCCTATGATTTATTTTTCTATATTTCTATCATGTGTTTTTGGTGTTAAGTGGAGTCCCCTTCAATAAAAAACTTTGATTAAATTGTCAGTTCATAATTTCAATCCAAAACCTATGCTAATTTTCCATTTACGAAAACCTCTATTGAACCATTGCAATCATTTCATTTATCATAGTGAAAGATATTTGAAACATATATAAACCTTGTACTATCTTATCCTAAAATTGTGATCATTACTTATTAGTATATTGTGCTCACAGTAGAAATAATATATATTTTCATTATTTTCCTGCATAAGACTTAGGAAATTTTCATGCAATCAAAACCATTTTTTCTATTGGATTCAATAACCATACCAACTTATTTAGTTGTCATCATCAATGGCAAAATTTAAATCTTCAATATTGATCAATTGCCAACAATGGTATCAAACTTTGGGATCCCTTTCATCTATTAGAGTAACCTGCATCAATATTTGTGCTTTCTTATTTTCCTTGTGGTTAATCTTGTAGGTTTTTTGTATTGGGATTCTTAATGGGAAACAAGATACAGAGAGGGAGCAAGGGGGTGAATCGAGATCTATATGACTTTTCTTTGATAAAATAATTCACACCTAATCCATATCATATCTCAAATCTTGTACCATATAAACATAAACATGTAATGCTGAAATGAAATATATCTAAGCATGACATCCATGAAACTCAACACATAACACAATGACTTTGGTTATCGCAAAACACTTCAATTTAAAAGTAAGGCTAGGGTGGGGATGAAACCCACAAATCTTCATTGTTGCAACAATAAAGTTAACCTTGTTAGGGATAACCTCAGACAAAAATAATAGTTACATGCAAATTTAACCAATATCATAAAATAGTAGCCAATAGTGGAATCTTGTGATGGTTAAGTTGTTGAGTTGTTATCCTTACCATCAAGGTTCAAATATAATGGGGATGAGGTCCCTTATTTGTGGCCTCACTAGTTTATAGCTCAAGGTCAAAGCATTTATTCCTCTTTAAAAAAAAATCATAAAATAATAGATTGCATAAAAGAGGGCACAAGACACCAAAATTTAATGTGGTTAACCCAATCCTTAGGCTATGTCCACCAACCAAAAGTCCAATATTATTATTATCTAGTGATTACAATCCACAATCCCTTATAGCTCAATACTACTGCAAGAAGCTACAATATCACCATTACATTATGAAATCCCTAACCCTAAGCCTTTTTATACAAGCTTTTGCCACTTACAAAATTAGGGCTAGAATAATAGAAAAATAGTAGCTGACGCCTTTTACAATATAAGGGAATTTTTGGCTTTAGGGTGCTCCCCCACAAGGGTGCTTCCCCTTGACCCCACCTTGTACTATGATAGGGAGCACACTTAGGGAACTTTCCTAGGACCCCATAGGGGCATTACCACTTGACCCTGTCTTGGGGGCGTTGCCCCCAAACTCCCATAGAAATAATATGGGGAGAAAACCATGCTAAATAAACCTCAGAGTCTGATTAGGATCCTTATCACAACAAACCTCTTAGGGTTACAATTTTGATCATACCAGATGGTTTACTCTATGAGGGGTTTGGCCTATTAAAGGTGTTTAAGACTATTAGTCTTACCCTATTAAAGGATTTTACACTTACAATAAAGTAAGGACTCTCTTGAGAGATTTCAAATAGGTCTATTAGAACCACTCTATTAAGATATTTTCCCTCACTCGATCTATTAAAATTGGTTTAATACCTAACTCTTTGGATTTCTTTGAAGCTTATTATAGATCTCCTCTCTTTAGAATCTTAATCTAATCTCCTTATTTAATATGTTTGTTCTATCCTTCACTGCTCTGGTTGTATTGTCTGAACTACTTTCATACTTAGCCTTCCTTCACTCTATACTTAGCTTATTTGCTCCTTTAATTCAGTTCACATACATGCTCATTGTTATAATCCTAAGGTAGGAACCCTTCTAAAATAGATATTCCTAGAAAATTATAGATTAGGATTAATGATCCATATTTCATCCTTTTATCATTTTCCATTGTAATTTTCTGATTGGTTAATCTACTTGTCTAGGGATTAATGTCATCTAACAAAATGCATAATCTCCTCCTTAATCATCTCTGCAATCTTTAAATTTCAAGTAGAGGTTGGCTAAAATGATTTACATAAGTTTTTGTGCAATTACAAACTCATATGTCAATACTGGTCTACTCGACACTTGAATATTCTAACATTTAGTCATAACTAACATTCATGTTATCACTCAACTTCTACTCACTCAACATACTACTTTCACTTGGCAATAATTAACTTTCTACCTACTTGGT
The DNA here is from genome assembly GCA_028749045.1 of Cupressus sempervirens. Classification (NCBI taxonomy): domain Eukaryota; kingdom Viridiplantae; phylum Streptophyta; class Pinopsida; order Cupressales; family Cupressaceae; genus Cupressus; species Cupressus sempervirens. The sequence goes on along the minus strand of CM053785.1, from coordinate 999,522,691 downwards.
CTCAACTATGTTACTTGACTTATATGCTTGCTAAGTCTCATCTGGGGTGCTCGACAACCTTTGACTTGATCAATATGTGTTGATAAATAAACAACTCCTTCATAGTTCAGCCTTGTCTGGATGACTCGGTAACAGTGATGATAATCCAATGCTACCTTGGAAATGACTAAGTGTCAAACTCTAATAGGAAACTTAGCCTTAGTGATCTACATTTTGACTCATATATATGGAGTGCCTCCTGTGTTTCCATTCTGTACCCTGTTATATTTTAATCCAAGAGATACTTGTTACTCATGTTATTTTTACATTTCAGATGACCTGATGGTTAGATGTTATACCTTGATTTCTAATATCATAGATGTTATATTACTATGTTTTTCAATTGATCATATATGCATGGTGATGCCATTTTTGATATGACAACTTATATTATATTATGATATATTGTTATCCAATATTTGGACATATCCTTTGATTAAGTTTGTATGTTGGATTTAATGCTATGGTTATTTACTTCATTCTTTCTTTGTGATGCTTTATGTGAAAGTGAGTGATGTAAATGAATTATTTTAGTATAATTAAATAAATACTTAAATTAGATTATTTAATGTATTTATTGCTTTAGCTATGTTATTATATGCAATTTCACATCATCATGTATCTTAGCTTGTAGGATTTATATCCCTAGTAGTAGCACATGGAGTTAGTGATTTAGCTATTCATATTTAACTAGTGTTGTCCCTATATAGTTGATGTATCCTACTTAATTTTTTAAATGAAAACCTCTAAAAATATAATAAATCTAGACTCATTGCATTATTGGATTAGACATGTGAGTGTGTATATACATTTAGAGGTTCACATTTGTCATGAAAGTTATTATGAAATTTTATGATTTTCATTTAAGCTATTTTCTAGCTTTATTTTAATTAATTTTAATTCTTGATAGCTTCACCATAGATGAATTCCAATTACTTGGAATAACCTATTTTCATTTGGGTTGAATTAGGGTTTAACTAGGTGACCTGGTTATTCACCCTAATTGATTATTTACTCAAAAAGTGAATAAGTATCCAAAAAGGAATTTTATTCCTCATTTCTTACTTTTTGAAATAACAAAATTGAGAGCTTTTTTCTAGATCCTCTTCTATAGGATTGTGTTTCTATTCATTATAGGAGCTACTAGCATGTGATCTTCATGAGATCAATCATGTTGGATCCAGCTTGGGGAGACCTTGGATTGCTATGAATTTCAATAGCTTCTATGGGTTATTTATCTTATTGTATTGATTCCCATTTTTTCCCTTTTGGTTGTCAGGTAGGGCTCTCCCATTTTTATTTTTTAGCTCCATTTATGCTTCTATTTCTAGTAGTTATATGTTAGGAGGTTGAGAACTAGTGTTCCCCTCTATTTCTAATTTATAGTTCTACCTGGTTGATCAGGTATGAACATTTCCCTAATTTTTGAGATGGGGGTTTGGGATTTCACAACGTTATGCTAGCCATTTTTGCCTATGATGTCTAAACTAGATTTTCCTTGGATTCTATGGCTTATTCATCCTTGGGGTGATTGGATTTTATTTTCATTGATTTTTGTCAATGTTACTTTTTTGGAGGTTTTCACCTTGATTTGTGTGCCACCTAATTTTATCTAGTTTTATTGGCATGATGTTGGTTGTGGACTTAGATTAGTTGTATCATGCCAATCTAACTACTATTGCACTTTTATGTTGCATTGGGATGTGTGTCACATCTATACTTTCAAGCTTGTATTATGTTGAGTGTTATTTTTCTTGTGTTATTGTAATGCCCCGCCCAGAGATCCTTGGAAATAAGGATGAAATACAAGTCAAGAATTTTTTTTTTTACAAGTATGAATGCACATGAAAACATCATACAGGGATTACAATGATCACAAAGAAGACTTCACCACCATCTTGGCAACCAACGAATCTCTAAACACCACTACCAAATTGACACACACACAAATAAAGCCAACAACAGAAATGCACATGATGAGGGCACAAAAAACAACCACTCATCAACAAAACACCAAGCTGGGGTAAAATGCAGAAACCTGAAATTTGGCTAAGCCTGAAATCCTAAAGCCCTGAAAATTGGCTAAGTTTGGATTTTTAAAGCCCTGAAATTTCCTAGAATCCATAACTTATCTTCGAGAGGTCTGAAACCTATCTCAAAAGATTCATTGCATATATTAAAATATATCTTAAGTATCAACTTATACTTAAATGATATATTTAAACCCCAACAGACAAAAATAGAAACACAAAAATTGGATTTCAAGAGAAATCGACAGAATTCAAAATACAACAACATAGGGTCAAAGAATGCCCAAAAGGGTATCCAAATCAACTCTCAAAAAGTTTGGATCATGAAGAAAAGTGCCCGCTAACCACACGTGCAAGTTTTTTACAAAAATCGTGCAACACTTTTTACTAAGGGAGGGCAACACTTCTCCTTAAGGCATGTGACACTCTTCCAGTGTTGTACGATATTTCTCAAGAAGGCATGCGATACTTTACAGGATTGTATGACACTTCTCAAGAAGGCGTGCGACACTCTTCCAGTGTCGTACGACAATTCTCAAGAAGGCGTGCGATACTTTATAGTATTGTATGACACAGTTTGTATGAGCGTGTGATACATTTTTATATCGCACAATGCTGACAAAATGTCGCCCATAGAAACACGAAAACACTCCCAAAAGCAAAAAGGATCAAAAAAAGAGCAAAGAACCTCCACACCAGGGAGTACCGCATCCACAAAGGCTCGAGGAATGAACACTTGAGTGCAAGAATAACACAGAAAGAAGAACATCTATCCATCTAAACTATAGCAGCAAAGAACACATTGAAATAAACATCGTAGTGAACAAAAATATATATCAAAAATAAACAACCAAATAAGTACACAATTCCTCCCATCCATCAATAGCATCATAAGACCATCGTGGATCCTAGCCATCCCCCGCACGTAACATCCTAAGCCATCGACTAGATCATCGGTACTGTCATAATAGGGACATCACTACTAGAAACATGCACAAAAATAGCATAAGAAAATCTAACATGCTAGTGATAATGCATAATATAATCCTACAGTAGATAACATCACCTATCACATGCTAAACAGTAGTAAGCAACAGATATACTACTAAATCAAATAACATCATCTAATCATATGCTAAACATCATGATAAGGGAATGCGTCAAGTAAAATAACATCATCTAAACATGATATCCAAGCATTCCAATGAAAGCATAAATCACAAAAAAGCATACTTTGGAACCCGAAGTACCAAGTGAAGAGATCCAACAATGGTCGCACTAAGATAAAAGATCATCTCTGTATACTGATCCCTAGCAGTGGTGAAGGTAGCTAAGCCTCCCAACCACGTGGCACCCATAGGTCCACACCCACCGTGCTGATGGAGATAAAGATCCAACTACAAAAACACATAAAGCACAACATCCAAGGCTAACACTCACACCCAACAGTATGATGGCTGCAACCAAGAACCTAAGACAATGCAAGGAGTACAGGTCCTGGTTAGACACTCAATAGGCTACTAAGTAGGGGCTGACATCATGGAGAGTCACTTGGCATCTAAAAGCCCAAGTTAGTATAGGCAGCCACTCTTCTCGACAGAAGGTGCACAACCTAAGGCAGCAAATCTTCATGACAGAAGGCGCACAACCTAAGGCAGCTACTCTTCTCAACAGAAGGCACACAACCCACACAATTTATTATCTTGTATTTATCACCACCCAATGTTTTAATTTAATTATCACTTATATAATACTTCTTCTACCAGCCAAGGAATAGTCACCAGGTGGCAGGATAGAATCCCCTCCATATGCTACCCTACCCTACCCATGCTCATCCTATGACAAGTTCCTGTGGGCATGCATACTCCCATCCCAACCCCAATGATCAAAACTTCTAGAAAAGACATGGAAAGTCGAGACCCGCAAGTCCTCTGACAAACGTATGCGCATGTACTCGTGTGTGGCGCACCACCATCATGAAGATCATAACACAAGGATAGGAATGAGAACACAATGCAACATAGAACACCCAACTGAAAGCAACTCAAGAGGAAGGATTCTACATGAATCCCAAAGCCAATAAAACCATACATCATGAAATCACTCAATTGGCCTCAATCCGAGAGTTTGGATTCTACATGAATCCCAATGATGTAACGAGACCAAACATCATGAACACACTCAATTGACCTCAATTCAAGAGTATGGATTCTACACGAATCCTAGCATTCACGAAACAAAAGCAAACGAAACAAAAGAAAAGGTCCCAAAGAAACAATAACAACAGGTATAAAATCACTCAATCAAACACAATGTTGAGAGTACGGATACAACACGCATCTCAATGCAACATAAAAGTGTAGAAGTGGTCTAACTGATATCCAAACAGATCATCCAAGTCCACGACCCACATTGTGCTAAGCAAACTTGAGAAAACAAGGTCACACAAAATGAGGTAAAAATCCTAAATTTTAGAAAAATTCTAAAATTAAAACCCATTTGACCTTAGGGTTCAAAAATCCCAAAAATCCAAAAATAAATGGAATTGAACATCGTATGCAAAAATGGCTAGCATAACGATGTAAAATCCCAAACCCTCATCCCAAAAAATAGGGAAATGTTCATACCCGCCCAATCGGGTAGAACTAGCATACAAAAACTAAGGGGAACACTAGTTCTCTACCTCCAAACAAATGACTACCAAAAAAAGAAGCAGAAACGGAGTAGAAACAATAAATCAGGAAAGCCCTACCTCATAGCCAAAAGGGAAAAACAAGAATCTGAACCATAAAATAAATATCTCGCAGAAGTAGTTGAAAATTGCGGCAATCCAAGGTTTTCTCGAGCTGGATCCAACAAGCCCAACCTCGCAATGATCCCACGCCTGTAGCTCCCACAACGAACAAAATAGTAAATCCTCATGAAGACAATTTTGGGTTTTACTCTCCAACTTTCCAATTCAAAAGTGAGAAGTGAGGAATTAAATTCCTCTTTGGATACTTATTCACTTTTCAAGTGAATAATCGATTAGGGAAAATAACCAGCCAACCTAGTTAAACCCCAAATCGACCCAAACGAAAATAGGATATTCCTATAAATAGGAATTCATCTATGGAAAAGTTGCTAGAAATTAAAATAAAACAATTAAAAAGCTCAAAAACCCAAAAACACATAAATCTCCTTAATAACTTTCGCGACAATGCGAACCTCTAAATGCACAGACATGCTTACTGGTCTAATCACATAATGCAAATGAGTTCAGGTTTAATAATCACCAAAAGGTTTAATTTAAACACTTAATTAAGGATACGTCGACCATACCAGGATGACATTGGTAAAATATGAAAGGATGAATCACTAACTCCATGTGCCACTGCTAGGGATATAAATCCTACACACTAAACAACACGATCAAGTGCAATTGCATATAATAACATAGTCGAAGCAATAATGCATTAAATCACCTAATTTAACTATTTATTTAATTATATTAAAATAATTTATTTCAATCACTCACATTCGCATAAAGCATAACAACACAGGAATGAAGTAAATAACCATAGCATTAATTCCATCACATAACAAAATCAGAGGTATGTCCAAATACTAAATAACCAAATATCATCATAAAACACACTGTCATCTCAAAATGACATCATCATGCAATATGATTAACTAAATAGCATAGTAGTCTAATATCTATGATACTAAAATCAAAGAGTAACCTGTGACCCTCAAGTCATCTCAAATGTAAACATAACATGAGTAACAATTATCTCTCTAATCATAAATATAACAAGGTAATGTCCGTAGCACATGACCAAATAATCTCACATGAACAGTCTATTTAATTACTTACGCATTTAATAATGATTGATTACTCTGCATTAAAAGGGCACTTAAAACACATAAGCAAACATAGTCATAAACATGACTAACCACTGCTACAAGAACCTAGTCTAGTGTACCATGGTAATAGAACATAGTGCAATCTCTACACACATCTCAGGGTAATCACGAAACAACCTCATGATACCACATCGATCCTAGTAACCACTAACACAAACCTCAGTGAACCAAAAATCACATCATAATCTCAAAGATCAGTCAAAAGCATAATCAAAGCAACTAATAAAGAAATATAAATCCAAACACCTCAATGGTGTAGACCACTCAGGGTCACAATCATGACTCCCATCACAACAAAAGATCAGCAAGGTTGCATCCATTAGGATGACTTACAAAAGTCAAATGGGAGAGGCACTACAGTTATCATCCAACCCTTATTTTATGATCTTCGTGATCATGGTGCACCCACACATGAGCACATGCACATACATTTTTTGGGTGACTTGTGAGGCCCAAACTCCCAACTATATTCAATGGAGTTATTTTCATTGGGGTTGGGTTGGGAACTTGCATTGCCTATAGGCATTCATCATGTGATGAGCATGGGTATGTAGGGTAGACATGTCGAGTGGATTCTCTCATGTACCTCAGCCTGGAAGTGGCCAACAAGGTAACATAAGGAGGTTCTAACAAATGATAACTAAATTAATAAATGCATACAAAACTCAGTGAAAGATGAGATTTTAGAACACCTAACCTTCCAAGGGAGCTGATTGAATGTGTATGTCTAGCCTCTTGAGGGAGTTAATCAAAGGCATAGTATCTAGCCTCCTGCGAGAGTTGATTAAAGATACATTCTAAGTCTAGCCTCCTAAGGGACTTGATTGAAGGCTTGAAGTATTTATGCTACTTGATGGCAAGTAATGAAACTCCACTAGAGTGCCTATATAGTCGACCCATAGAGTTCTTGACTAGGAATTGTTGTACTTGCATTGTCTCATGATCTTGGTTTCTATCATATTTACTATGTGGTATGAGTGTTAGCCATAGATATTTTATTTATGTGTGTTTTTGGTTGCATCATTATCTCCATTAGCATAGTGGGAGAAAACCTATGAGTTTCATGTGATTGGGTGGCATAACTACCTATACCATTGTTGGAAACTAGTGTACAGAGATGATCTATATTTCAGTGTGACCGATGTTTGATGTTTCACTTGGTCTTTCTAATTTTTAGAGTATGTCTCCTTTTGATTTATGCTTCAATTCAAATTCTTGGATATTATGTTTAGATGATGTTAGTTTATTTGATGCATTCTTGTTTCATGATGTTTAGCATATGGTTAGATGATGTGATTTACTTAGTTGGAATATCTATTGATTTATTGGTTTAGCATGTTAGATTTTCTTGTTCATATGATCTTATTATGTTGTAGTAGTGATTCTCTCATAAGACATCTCTAACTATCTAGTTGGAAATTTTGGATGTTACAAATAGAGGATGGCCAACACTTTTGAGGTCTCATGATGCTATTACAGTTGGGAGGAATTGCGTAAGAGTTTACTTATTTTATTTCATTGTGATGTTTCTTTCTGCATAATTTCTTATACTACTAAGGTTTAGATGGTTAGTTGTATTTCCATCTTGCTACTCTTGTGTTTGACTATTTAACCCTCAATTTTTGGATTGTTACTCCCTAGTGTGGATGTTCTTACTCTATATTCTATCTCTTTATTTATTCCTTAGAATGTTCCTTGCATTTCTAGATGACAGTGTTCTAGCACTGAGCGATACTGGAAAGTATCATATGCCCAAAGGAGATTTGTCATATGATACTAGAAAATATCACAAACTTAAGAGAATTCTATTGTACGATACTGGAAAGTATCACACACCCCTTAGAGTTCTACTATATGATACTAGTAAAGTATCACACAACCTTCATAACTATATTACTTAGACCCTAAAAGTATCACATGACCATTAGAGAAATGTCACATGATACTCTTCAAGTATTGCTTAGGCTATTAGTAAATGTTGCCTAGGTTTGTGGGAAATCCTGCTTGGATGACCAGTGGGCACTTTCGACTTGACCTAAGGGTTTTTAGAGGGGATTGGTATACCCTATATAGAGATCTTTAACCCTTATTTTTGACCTTTCAAATTTGGGATTTTTTGGACTTGAATGTGTTTGCAACCTTTTTAGCTTCCTCAATTTTGGTTAGTAATAGTGCTTGGCAATTCGCTAGTGTTTGGATGCTTTTTTAGTCTTCCATTGTGATCTTTGTGATCCTTATATGTTGATTTTTGTGTGCATCCATACTTTTAAAAAAAAAAATATCTTGGATTTTATTTATCCTTGTTCTGAGGATCTCTAGGAAGGCATTACATCTGGTATCAAAGCCCATGTTACAGCATTAGGATCTCTATGTTATGCTTCCACTATGTTGTTATTATGTTTTCTTATGTTGATATCTTGTTTTGGTTCATGCTTATGACTCTTATGATTGTTACATATGATTTTGACCTTATCTTATTGTTTCCTTAGTGATGCCTCCTACACATAGACCTGATGGTCAAGGTAATAACCAATGAAATGTCCATGAAGAAGAACACCATGAGGAGGAACATTAGGATGGTGGGGGAGAGTAGGGTAACAATGATCAAGGTGGTATTGTGACATTTATGCCTTTGTTACAAGAGATTTTAACTCAATTAGGACCTTGTATAGAGGAGTTCATCGACAAAATCATGGCCAGAAAGAGGGATCTTATCATGGAGATTTCCATATGTCAAATCATAGAGAGGAGCATGAGTGTGATGTTCTTGCACACCACCTAGTGGATAAAGGCACCATTAGGGAGGTCGAGACTGTAATGTGAGGATTTCATCCATTTGGACATTATGAAATCTCTTTAGCAATCTAAACTACCATTCTATGATGGCAAGGAGGTGGCCTCAAGGTTGAGACTTGGTTATTGGATATGGAACATTGCTTTTTCATGTATCCATATAAAACTAATTTGAGGGCCCATTGCATTGTTATGCAACTAAGAGACCACACATCTATTTGGTGGAATATTGAAGGGAAAAAGCTCCATATCATTATAGCAGATCTCACCTAGGAGATCTTTGAGGAGAGTTTCAAAGAGAGGTTCCTATCCCCTTAGTTTAGAGAGGATCGTGTTGATGAATTCCACGAGATCAAATAAGGAAACATGATAGTGGAACAGTATGAGATGAAATACTTTGATTTGAGGTAGTACTCATTTTATAACCATGACGAGGTACTCTTCACTCAACATTTTTCTTAGGGTCTTAAGGACTTCATCATTAAGGATGTTTGTATGCATCATCCAAGAACACTTGCCTTTTCCATCGAGAAAGAAAAGATTGCTGGGAGTAATCTAGCAAGGAGTTTTGGTAGTAGATCAGGTTCATGGGTAAAAGCACAAACATGTGTCACCTTTTTACAAAGGAAAAGGATAACAAAAGTGTAGTTGTTCACATTCAATGACATAAAAATGGTATTAATATTTAGAATTTTAAAATGAAGTAAACTAATGAAATGTGTAGAAATGGATAATTTTAGGATTATAATTTTTAATAATTATTTGGAAGAAGAAATTATATATTTTCCTATTTTTTAAAGATAAATTTTAGTTGTTGAAAAATGTTGGAAATTAGGGGTCTACTCCCCACCACAAAACTATATGGAAATAAATTTATTTCCCTTTAATCTTAGATTATGGTATTCATAATATTTGTTGCTAGAACAATCAAAAATATAAATGGGCTTTAGAACCTATATTTTCTCTTTAATAATGATTCAAGTTTCAACTTATTCAAATTGATAGTTTTCATCTCCAACCACATTTTTCAAAATAAATCTATTCCAACCAAAAGAAAAATTATAGATTATGGAAGAGGACTCTCTCCTCTAGAATGTCATATAATTTTTAAATTCTTTTGATATTATTTAATATTTTTTTCTTTCTCAAAATCAACATCTTCTCAAATGTTAAAATACATACTTATAGAATTTTTTAATTATAATATACTATATCTAATTAAAACACTATGGACTCTATATGAGAATATTCTTGACTTTCAACTCTATAAAATGGTGTATATATGTTATTAAAAAAATATCATAATAAAAAGTAAGAGTTATTGAAACATTAGTTTTATGAAATAATTGTATTTTTTTAGTAATTGGATACTAATTAGTATAAAACACACATTTAATAGACATTTCCAATTGGAAAATTGTGAGACCATATATAACTTAGCTAGAATAATTTTATCAAGATCATATATTTGAAAAAAAAAAAATTTAGATAGAAATACTAAAATTCAATCATTTTGATAAGTCAGCCTAAAAGGTGACACAAATTTGTACTTTTATCCCATAGAGTCATAGTGCACGACCTATAGGGTTAGGTGTACCTCCCTCTCAAACACAAATTGTGGGACATACTCATATCCAATCAACACCATCTAGGGGTAGGCATCAATGGTTTGACAAATGCTAGTCACAAAACCATCAGAGTTGCTAGGACTCAACTATCACCAGAGTAGAAGAGGAGAAGTACCCCCAAGATAGGAAGCCCCAATAGAGTCACCCAACTAAGGGTGGACAACATTATTCTAGTAGGGGGAGCACTTAGCAACCTAGTGCTCCGCAGGGAGACCTTAGATATGGGAATGGTTATGGTGGTGGGACATGCTTCTCTTGTGGTCAATTGGGCCATAAGGCAATAGGATGTCCTCAGAAGACATCAACAAGATTGAACAAAATGGTGGCCATGTTAGATCCCATAGTAGGGGATGTATATAGATCCCATAGAGCTTATGTGACATTTTTTGACTATTAGGCCAAGACATGGAGTTGGAAAGGGCCCTATGGGGCTCGAGTAATGCTACCTTGGCTATTTGGGAGGATGCCACATAGTTGAGAGAGACATACACTTTCAATTGTAGGCTTCCAAGAGTAAGCCTGTGCCTAGTGGGGGAGGATGTAGTGCCTCCTATGTTTGCATTATTTACCCTATTATATTTTGATCTAAGATACTTGTTACTCATGTTATTTTTACATTTGAGATGACTTGATGGTCAAATCATGTTATATTTTTAGTATCATAGGTGTTAGATTACTATGTTGTTCAGTTGATCATACTTGCATGATGATGCACTTTTTGAGATGACTTGGTATATTTTATAATGAGATCTAGTTATGTGATATTTAGACATATCCTCTAATTACATTTATATGTTGGATTTAATGCTATGGTTATTTACTTCATTCTTACTTTGTGATGTTTTATACGAAAGTAAGTGATGTAAATGGAATATTTTAGTATAATTAAATAAATGGTTAAATTAGGTTATTTGATGCATTTATTGCTTCAGCTATGTTATTATATGCAATTGCACTTGATTGTGTGTTTTAGGGTGCATGATTTATATCCTTGGTAGGGCACATGGAGTTAGTGATTCAACTATTTATATTTAACCAATGTTGCCCCTGTATGGTCAACGTATCCTATTTAATTATTTAAATTAAACCCTCTGATGATTTGATGAATCTAAACTCATTGCATTATGTGAGTAGACTTGTAAGCATGTTTGTGCATTTAGAGGTTTGTAGTTGTTGCAAAAGTTATTAAGAAATTATGTAATTTTGGTTTAAGGGATATTTTGGGCTTTATTTTAATTAATTTTAATTCTCATTAGCTTTTCCATAGATGAATTCCAATTACTTGGAATAGCCTATTTTCATTTGGGTTGAATTAGGGCTTAACTAGGTGACTTGGTTATTATCCCTAATTGATTATTTACTCAAAAAGTGAATAAGTATCCAAAAAAGAATTTTATTCCTCACTTCTTACTTTTTGAAATAACCATGAGAGCTTTTTCCAAATCTCCTTTTGTGGGATTGTGTTTTTGTTTTCTGTAGGGGTTAAAGGAATGGAACCTTCACAAGATCGGTTTCATTGGATCTAGCTTGAGGAGACCTTGGATTGCCATGAATTTTGGCAACTTCTATGGGTTATTTATTTTATAGTGTTGATTCCCATTTTTCCCTTTTAGCTTTCAGGCGAGGCTCTCTCATTTTTATATTTCAACTCCATTTCTGCTTCCATTTTTTGTAGTTGTATATTAAGAGGTTGAGAACTAGTATCCCCCCTATTTTTTATTTTTAGTTTTGCCTGATTAGTCAAGAGTGAACATTTCCCTAATTTTCAAGATGGGGGTTTGGGATTTCACACCATCACACTAGTCAATTTTGCATATGGTGTTCGAATCCAATTTCTATTGGATTTTTGTTGCTTATTCATCCTTGGGGTGAACAGGCTTTATTTTTATTGATTTTCATCAATGTTGGTTTTTGGGAGGTTTTCACCTTGATTTATGTATTGTCTAGTTTTCTTAAGTTTTCTTGACATGATGTTGGTTGTGGACTCAAATTAGACATAGGATGTTAGTTTGACCATGATTGCACATTTATGTTGAATTTCGATGTTTGCCACATCTATACTTCTAAGCTTGTATTCATTTGAGTGTTATTTTTCTTATTTTCTCATCTAGCCCTTATTTTATGATCTTTGTGATGGTGGCGCACCCACACACAAGTACGTGCACATGCATTTTTTGGGTGACTCGCAAGACCCAAAATCCTCATTGTATTCAATGGATTTATGTTGATTAGGGTTGGGTTGGAAACTTGCATTTCCTTTGGGCTCTTATCACCTAATAAGCATTGGTATGTAGGTAGATGTGTGGAGTGGCTTCTCTCATGTATCCTAGCCTAGAAGTGGCCAACAAGGTAACATGAAGAGGTTATAACAAGTGATAACTAAATTAATAAAGGGGTAGAAAAACTTAATGAAAGATAAGATTTTAGAACACCTAGCCTCCTGAGGGAGTTGATTGAAGGCTTGAAGTACTTTCACTGCCCAATGACAAGTAATGACACTCCACTAGAGTCCCTAAATAGTTGACCCATAGAGTGTCACACCAAGACCTGTTGTACTTGTATTGTCCCACGATCTTGGTTTCGATCATCTTTACTATTTGGCATGAGTGTTAGCCATGGAAATTTTCTTTATGTATTTTTGTGGTTGGATCATTATCTCCATCATCATGATAGGAGTGGACCTACAAGTTTCACATGGTTGGGAAGTGTAGCTACCTATACCACTGCTAGAGATTGGTGTATAGAGACAATCTATTTTCCAGTGCTACTGATGTTTGATGTTTCACTTGGTATTTCAAGTTTTTGGAGTATAATTCTTTGTGATTTATGCTTCAATTAGAATGCTTGGATATCATGTTTAGATGATGCTAGTTTATTTGACACATTTTGATTTATGACGTTTAGCATATGGTTAGATGAAGTGATTTACTTAGTTGGAATATCTATTGTTTTATTGGTTTAACATGTTAGATGTTCTTGTTCTTATGATGTTATTACATTGTAGTAGTGATGCCCTCATAAGATAGCTCTAACTATCTAGTTAGCACTTTGGGATGTTATGCGTAAGGGGATGGTTAGGGCCTTCAAGGTCTCATGATGCTAGTACAGTTGGGAGGAACCATGCAAGAGTTTAACTATTTTTATTCATTACAATGTTGTTTTCTACATGTTTTCTTATACTGCTAAGGTTTAGATGGTTAGTTATATTTTCGTCTTGCTACTCTTGTGTATGAGTGTCTAAGCCTCAATTTGTGGATTTGGTATTCCTTGGTGTGGAGGTTCTTACTCTCTATTATATCTCTCTATTTGTTCAACATAATGTTTCTTGAATTCATGGGCAACAGTGTTCCAACATTGAGTGATACTTTCTAGTATTGCATGCCCAAAGAAGATATGTCATATGATACTAGAAAGTATTGAACGCTTTAGGAAATTCTATCATAGGATACTGGAAAGCATCACATGCGTATTGCATGACCTTAATAACTATATCGCCTAGACCCTGAAAGTATCTCACATCCATTGGAGAAATATCACACGATACTAGTAAAGTATCACCTAGACCAAAGGGTTTTGAGAGGTGATTGGGATACCCTCTACGGTGCTCTTGAGCCCTTGTGTTTGACCTTTCGAATCTAGGATGTTTCAAACTTGAATGTATTTGCAACCTTCGTAGCTTTGTTGTTTTTGGTCAGTAGTGTTGCTTGGAGATTTGTTGGTGTTTGGATTTTTTTTAGTCTTTTGTTGCAATCTTTGTGATCCTTGTATGTTGATTTTTGTGTGCCTCCATACTTTAAAAAAGAAAAAAATTATCTTGCCTTTTAGTTATCCTTTTTTTGAGGATGTCCAGGTAGGGCATTACAATAAATATGAATGCAAAAGGATGATTGGGTGTAGAATTAATACGAGTTATATGTGTATAGTATGTTAAGGAAAAAAACATATAAATGAGAAACAATAAAAATAAAATAGTGTGATATTGAAAGGTTTAGTGTTAAGATGAATCAAGAGTTCCAATATCTTTTATGTTGACCTAATTTATCTATATCTATTGAAAGATTGACTAGCTTGTGTACATATTTTTATTGTAATAAAGTTATTGTTACAAATAATATTTTTGACAAATACAACCAATAGAAGACCAATAGTCACAACTTAGAACCCCACAAAGATGCCCCTCTTGAGATTTGAACTAAGATCTCCACAATGAGAACTCATCACTTCAACCAACCAAGCTAACCTTCTTGGACATTTTCATTCATATTTTAATTATTACTATCAGTTAGATATAACAAATACTTAGACAATTGATTATATTATTTTTTGAAATAAAAGAGGGGAGAAAATTTATTCAAGCTGAAAGAGAAACAAGTACAAACAAAGAAAGGGCATCCGACAACCCTGTCAAGATCAATCAAGTGATCAAGTTGATGGGACAAGCCCATCGGAGGTTGAGTCTTATCAATAATGTTCTAATTACACATATGGTCAAAAGCCCACTTCGCCAAACAATCAGCAACACTATTCCATTCTCTGAGAATATGAGTAAAAGTAACAGACTCCAAAGAAGTACACAAATTATGAATCTGGTCTGCAATCAAAGCTAACTTCCAACTAACAACTTTAGAATGTTGTTGATTCAATAGACATATCACCACTTGTGAATCAGATTTATAGATAAGCCTTCGCTAACCAAGGTCACAAACATTCTTTACAGCATACAAAATAGCTATGACCTTATTAGGTTGTTAGTGTGATGATCTTTATAAATAGAAAACACAAACTAGACATCCCCCTTCCTATCTCTACCAACACCACCAATGCTAGCAGGGATTGGATTTCCTTTGGAAGACCCATCTGTGTTGATTTTAAGAATACCCTTTGGAGGGGCACTCCACTTCCCCACTCTATTTATCTTTTGCAAGGGATGTCTACACATCTTTCTTAGCATATTTCCATGTGAGGGGGTAATATTCAGATGATTATTGAAATTATCCTCCCCTGGTTCCATGGCCTCAGAATTGTCACATTTTGCATAAATAGTTTCCCCCAAAGAATGGAGAATTTTCCACCATAAGTGAGGAACCTCTAAAAACTCATCCTTAAATATACGACGGTTCCTTTCCAACCAGATATGCCAAATAATAAAGGAGGGTCTAATAGTCTAAGCAACTTGAAAAAATTAAGTTTTGACAGGAGCCTTACCCCAGTGAGTAAAGAATTCTGTCAGTGAGGAAACATGTCAATAGGATTGGTTCTACACATTCCACCAAGAGTGCCAAATATGTCTACTAAAAGAGCATTGGAAAAAGAGATGAGAGATATTTTCTTCACTAGTTTGGCATAGAACACACATTGAGGGTATCTAACAATTTATTATTTTTATTATTTTGATCCAGACTTCTTAAATAGAACAACTCCTCAATTTTTTCTTCTTAAATATAAATTAAGAACTCAATCAATTCTTTTAGTGTTACAAACCATGATAAGAAAATTTTAGGTATATAAATATTTTATACTTATTATAGAAAATACTTCCCACTTGAGAGAATTAGTGATCAAATTTCCATCTTAAACACTATGATATAAGAAATTCATATAAAGATAAAGATAGATGGAAATGACATAGGGAAAAAATCAGTGAAGCATTGAAAAATAAACCCAAAAACCTTTATATAATAATACAAATACCTGTCTATGAATGCATAATTGTACTACGACGTTTGCTCAAAATGGGCCCAAGAGCAAATGGCAATTGGCCTGTACTCAACTATCATCAATCCAAGTACTTTATTATATTCTCGCTTGACTAGCAAATTACACAGTAAATGGAAATCATTGCCAGAAATGCCATGTTCGAACACTGTAGAATGGATTCTCTCACAAAACTATTGGGTGATAAGCATTCAATGCCCAAAATTGTGAAACAACAAATTGATTCATGGCCCATCTCGAATTTATTGGTCTCCTTATCTAGAAGCCTCGTAGAACTTTACTTCAACTCTCTTAGAATGTGAATTAGGTTCCTTGTTTTCTAGAGTTTTAACTCTATATAACATCATCTCTGTATCTTCACACATCATTCATCTCTCCCAGAGTTTAATGGATTTCAAATCTCAGCTTTCAAAAATATCAACAGCAGAAGAGAGAGAGCACAGCTTTTCTATTCATATGACATTTCTATCTCTACTTTATAGAATAGCTGTGCTCCTCTCTTCTCCTCTTGGATTTATGAAAAACTCATCCCCAATGCAAACTTTGTCGTTTCAGTCAGGTAATGTAATGTAACCCTCTTTTATTGTTTCGAAGATGGTTTTATTGTCTAAGCTTGGAAAATGGGATATAAGTTTATAATAAGATTATCTTTGAAATGTGTAGTCTATGTTTGTCATTAGATCACATTTATTAATCTATTATCAGCAAAAGAAAAGATCAAATTTATTGTTATTTGAGTAAGAATAATGTAGATTTTGGAAAATGGTTTTATGTATATAATTTGGTAAGATTATTTTGAAATGTGTAGTGTATGTTTGGGTGCTGGTTAATCTTGAGACAAAATGTATCAAAGACAAAAAAGAAGGTCAAACACGATTCTTTTTCAGATTTACTAGAACACGGCAAAATTTTCTAAAAACATTTGTTGTTTTCGATCACAAAATATACAGATCATGAAGATCAAATGCGGAAAATTTCAAAAAAATCCATTGCATTTTTGCTTTTTTGAAATTTAGTCAATGATTCAATTTGTAGAAAGGATAGCCAGTATGTTTGTTATCAGCTCACATTCAATGATCTATTGTCAGCAAAAGAAAGATCAAATTTGTTGTTGTTTGCGTAAGAATAATATAAACTTCTATTTTAGTATAATGTTTGAAAATAGTATTTGATAATGATTGTTGGTATAACTTTAAACCAATTTTATAGTGTAAGTTTTTGTATCATTTCAGATCACATTCAATGATCTATGATCAGGAAAAGAAATCAAATTTATTATTACTTCAGTCATAGTCTTATTTTATATCAAATTCAGAAAATTACATTTGATATTGATTGTTGATATTGATTGTTGGTCTAACTTAATATTTGAAGCATTGTTTTCTAAATCAATCCTATAATGTATATTTTTATATTGACATTTCAGATCACATTATTTCAAATTGCATTCCGTAATCTATTATTTAAAAAAAAGCTTTGTATCTTTATAAATCTATACAAAAAATTGTGTACTGAGCGAAAATTCATTGGATTCATTGAAGAAGAGACTCTGATCAGTATTTGAATATGGATATCAGCCGATGTATTAATTTGGTTTGCTAAATGCCGCCAAGGAATTTCAATACTTTTTCTTCGAAGATGCCATTTTGAAGTAAAAAGCAATACATCTGCCCAGAAACTGATGGATTCAGGAGTAATAAGGGCGTCAATTACAAATGTAAAATGCTACATGATATTTTGTTTCCTGCCTTTTGTCAAATAATGGTTCCATCTTGTACTCTTTGTTTATCTTGTAGCTGACATCAGTTTTCTTAACTTTTCTTTTGCCATTTCATTTTCCACCTTGTGAATAGATGATTTGGTCGAAGTATCTTTAATATGTTCTTCACAATGGTGGGATATTAGGTCTTTTCTAGTGAATTTTTATTATAGAAATTCAGATTTGTCAACAAGTTGTCCAAAAGAGACATGACAATTACGTAGATTTTTTTCCCATTCACAGGTGATCACGAGTCTTTAAGCTGAAATCTTTTAGACTATGAAGACTAAAGGATGTCATATTCTTATAAGCTCATTAAAGATACCGACTCTTTTATAATCATTTTAACAAGTAAATAAATTTTTTTATATATTGAGTATAGGTAGATCAAAAATTTAAAAAAAATTCTTTGAAAGTATAAAAAAAGAAGAAGTCCAGCCTCATCACGAATTTAAAATATCATATAAACAATAAGACAGCAGAAGAGAAGGAGGCAAGGATCATCTAATGTAAGACATCATAATATGTATCAACCCAAGCAATCCACCCAAGAGGGCGCTCCATCCAAACTATGTTCTTACACTCTTGGATCTGAGTCAGCATAAAAAGCTCTTCTTTCCTGGGCTTAACGTTCTTCCTGATTTCTTGGTCCAGCCTTTTGCAAGTTGGTTCAAATATTTGGAGGTCGTCAATAGTTCTTCTCCACTCATACCCATCCTTAAGGAATCTTCTTAGCTTATCTTTTTCTATCATCATAGTTGTATGGACTTGCACAAAGATTTTAAAATGTGTGAGTTTTCAAAAAAAGTCAGTAGGCACTCTAGGGTTACCTATATACCTTTCCTCCTTCCTACACTTTCAAATCTACCAAAGGATGTTAGAAGGCAACATATTCCAAAATAAATTTGCATCTTTGTGAAGACCATCAATATGACTAGTAACAATTTCTAAAATATTCACCTTAATGGGGTAAGGGATACCAAACATGTTCCATATTTCTTTAGCAAAAGTGCAATAAAAATGAATATGTCTTCCAATTTTAGGAAGCCTAAAGAGATTACAAATATTAGTAGTATGACCATCTTTTTTAATAGGGAGTCTATCCAGTAGAGTTAACCATTTAAAACATCTAATTTTGGGTTCAACAGGGCCTTTTCAAAGAACATTGAAATACTTCTTCCAAGAGCTAGCATCAAGAGAGGAATACCAAACAGAATTAAAGTGATTAATAATATCTTCATTATGATCAATGATTTGGTAAATGTTCTTGGCTTTGAGGTTAGCCATAATGACGCCATCTGGCCACTTGCACTTTAAGTGTCTATGGGAGTCCACATCACAAAGAGAGGGAAGGTCTTTAGTAGCTTGGAGGGTCATATTATAAGTTTTTTTTTGAGAGGTAGGAATATTATAGTTGTTCTTGAGCTCATCCCACTAAATGAGTTTGTTATGTTTAAACAGGTCAATAAGTTGGGATATCCCCAACTTAGCCCATAACCTGGCAGAGCATCCTTGGGAGAGGGCTAACGGTTTACCATTCAAGTGCAAATTCCACCAAATGGATCTTTCACCATGGAGATGCTTATCATCATAAAAATCATTATTAGTAATGCAATATGTGACATGGTCCTAGGCTCTTCAAATGGATTTGAAAATAGTAGAGCCTTGGACAATGATCAAGAATTTGCCAACAATAAGATCGCAAAAGGGGAGATTTTTCCAAGTTTTGGCTTTATTAGAAAACCTCTTTCAATATTGTGCCTAACCAACACTTTCCAAGGATTGTTGCCCTCCAAGGAATGAAAGATCCATTTGGCGGATAAAGCAATACCTTGAGTTTTAAGGCCTTTGAGCCCTAGCCCCCAAGGACTTTGTCAGTGTGACACGAGTCCCATTTGACCGCATGCATTTTCCTATTGCCTTTACCATCAGTAAATAAGTTTTAAAATAATAATCTATTTTTATAAATAATGCTAGGAAAAATGCAATGTTTTATAAATATTTATTCAATATATCATAAAATTTCAAATGCTTTAATAATATTTTTATTTTAAATTTATTACTGTCACTATTTTGGACTTGACTTTTAGTAACACTTATATATGATATTTTTAACAATTAAATTAGATCAATGTCATCTTATAATTACTGAATTTCTCATTATATATATAAATATATATTTTTGGTCTAATATAAGAAAATGTCAATTTTATTTCCAATAGACCTTGTTTATAAGATTACAATAATAAGATATCATACAAAAAGAAATAAAATTGATGGTTTGTAGGTGATTGTGTCTATATTATTTCACTATATAGTTCATCAAAATGATTATATATATATATGTATATATATATATATATATGTACATATAGATTTACATATATGTATATGTATATATACATATAGATATATGTATATATACACATATATATGTATACATATATATATATACACACATGCATATGTATATGTATATATACATATATACATACATACATATGTATATATATGTATGTATATATGTATATGTATATATATACATATACATATACATATACATATACATATATGAGAGCTATTAAATTTCTACAATATGTAATAGTGGTATAATTTCTCCATTGTTGAGATTTTTTCCATAATTTTTTTATTTTCCTAAAGTTGTATGTTTATTAAGTAAGAATACTCTAAAGTGATTTTAGCTAGTTTAAGAGAATAAACTTATTTAATAAAGTTTATTCATGAAGTTCCCTCTAATAATCCATCTTGATACCACAAATAAATGAAAATCAATAGGCTAGAAGATAGAGACTAGAGATAAAGATGGATATTGATTTAACACCAATATGAACACTAGCATGTGGGATGTGGTTGAGAAATCATCTCAACAACTAGATGACTGGGAAATTATGGAGGACCACCTCATTCTCTCCAAGGAGGAAAATGGAAAAAATTTATAAGGGCTTTGGGTAATGTTAAAGTGAGCTAGAGTTAGATAGACAAGATATTGGCTCAAGTGGTCAAGTCTAGCAAGAACATGATAAAAAAAATGACCTTGTTTAACACATTGCATGATAGTTGGAGTACATGAAGACTAAAGAGAGGAAACTAGAGGAAACTCAATTGATTGTTACTCAAATGGTGAAAGATGGGCCTATTATGGCTAAAGAGGACACTAGTTTAAATGTTGGTAGGCATCATCCTAGAAAGACTTCTATTCTGGACACTCTCAAAAAATTCAATTAGGAATGGAAGTTTATCTTTCTTCAATTTAGCATTCTATTGTGGTCTCACAATGTACACCCCATTTCTTCCAGAAATGGGAAAACCCTATTAGACTATTTTTCTCCCAGACTCCTAGTCTAGAGTCTGGGTCATTTTTGGAATCCCCTAAGAGTCTAAGTCAAGACCTAGTCTCTAGCTAGGGAGTTTGGAGAGGTTAAATCTGGAGAGAAATGAAGTTTTTGAAGTTTCAGGTGCTTAAGTTTGCATAATTCACCAGCACACCTACACATGTGCACACTCATATCCTTCTAGAGATGTGCACTTGGACATGTGCACACCTCTGGAGGGTGCACACTAGCGAAGGTGTATTCCATCTAGTCTTCCAAACTTATAATGACTCTTGCAAAGAACTACGTGACTGAAGAGAAGGTTGTCAAGAGTGTTACAGGAGAGATAGTCCTTGACCCCTAACTAAGAAACATCAAGGATGTATTCCATCTTCCTAGGGAAGACCAGTATTTGAAGATTACCTATGATAGAGCAAAGAGATGGTATTGGTAGAATGAAAAGGAAGCTAAAGAAATAATTCAATCCTCCTTCCTAATAGACAGAACACTAGAAGGGCACAAAGTTGAAAAAGTAGACATGACCAGGGTTTATATGAAGGATGATATTGGATATGTAATTGTACTTTTAAGTAGATTCATGGGACTTCCTCTAGCAGGACACCTTCACACTTGGATATTATATTTTATTGATACCATCAGGAAGACAAAAATGTTGATTGATTGGGATACTATCCTTACTGATAATCTACATGAAAAACTTGTAAACATAGAAGTTAATCAATGATTATAAATGACATCATGAATGGTATCCTTACTGGCACAAAGAACCATAGACTTCCCAGGCCTCTATAGGAAAGGGAACATGAATGATGCTAATGCTTGACCCTATGTGGCATATCCACAATTGGTGAAAAATAAATTCTTAGAGCATAGTGTCAAATACAAGGTGGTGAATGATAGCTTCATCTTCACAATCATCATATTTATAGAAGGTATCTAAAAAGGATGGATGTTAGTAGAAGCATCAACCAGGGTTAGAGAAAAATGGCTCTTACTACATTCAATTCAAGACATTCACCTATCTGAGGGTAGTTAGTACTCTTCAAAACCCAAAGAAGCTCCCAAGATATCTGTTAGATAGGCTCATTCTTCTGGAGATTGTACACCAGGTCACTTCTTCATATGATAGAATGAGAAGATAGGACAAGAAGACATGGGTCTAGAAAATCACAATTGGTGCTTTTGAAGTCAATCAAAAGAAAAACATTATTACTACAACTCCTTAGAAGAGTATAACTCCCCCCTACTTTGACAACATAGAGATGGTACAACATCTGGTAGGGAAGTAGTTTGTACATGAGGATGTGTTAGAGGATCATTAGGTGAACACAATAGATGATTATGAAATCTAGATAAGGGATTATTTTAGGATGAGTTTATATCTGGAAGAGAAGGTCTCAAAAATTAATATCAAGCTAAACATTGTAGAAAAAGATACTAAAGATATCTTGAATCCTTTATAAAATAGGGACAAGATCTATGATAGGCCCATAATGAATGTAGAAATTGGGAGAGATGAGAATGTAGATATCAATCATCAAGCTAGGAATATAGTCCAATCAAAAAAGAAATGGATCAAGGAACCTTTCAGGTTGGATCCAGTTCCTCAGACTATTCTCCAAAAAGCCACTGCATGACCAATCAAAGGGAATGGTGCATTAGTAATAGTGCCAATCTTCCTTGCTCAATCCCTTATTAGGCTAAAAATGATACACCAACATGAGAGGAAGGTTGATTACTTTAGGGCTAATAAGGGCATAAAAAAAAGGAAAAGAGTGTGTGTGAAGGAAAAGAAGTAGATGACTCAAGATCAAGCACCTCAACCTGAACAAGAGCCTACTGAAGAGCCCATCCAAGAGCCACAAGTGCCTCCACAACCAAAAGTGGCAAGGGAAGAACAGGTTGAACAAGACTGGGAAGAAGAACAAAGGGTGCCACCAATAGCTACATAGAAAGAAGAAGCCTCCCACTCAGCTCCCAAAAAGGATAGGATTATGTCAACTATGGCAGGGACATGAAGGAGAAGATTAAAGAAAGAGAACACTCCACCCCCACAAGTGCCTGAGACAATCCCATAAGTGGAGGCATAAGAAGAAGAAGAAGTGGAGTAGATTGAATATGTTTCCTAAGCCAAAGGACCCATTTAGCAAGGGAAATAAAGGAAGAGAGAAGAACAAGTCCAACAGTGATGCCTCCATCTACTCCAAAAGAGCCCATCCAAGTACCAACATCAGAGGATGAAAAAAAAAAATAGATAGATAATATGGAGAGTCAAGAAATTTATGTATTAACCTCTCTGACTTTGACTTCATGTTAGTAGGCACTAAGATGATGGGAGAGAAAATACAAAATAATTCCATGAGTGAACCCTTTAGAGAGGACTAGAATCAAATATTGCCTCTACCTCAAGGACCTATGAGCATTCCACAAGCACCATCTCAAGACTTAAAATTTCTAGGTAAAGGCTTATTGAATCCACTTCCTTAGGCTACAAAAATGGAAGAATAGACAACAGAGGAAAGGGAGCCCCAAAAACTACATGTTGATGAAGTATCAGAGGAAAGGAAAATACCTGAAGAGCCTCAACAAACTTCTCTTGATATAGAGGATAGGACCTTAGCCCAACCAAATATAGACACTCAAATTGTCTAGATATTTCTCAACGAGAAAAGACTTTAGAGAGGATTGATAAGAGGAAGAGTCCTACAATAGAAACAACTTCTTCAACAAAGTACATGTCTCTCATAGGTGCTAGAGTAATATGGTTGAAGAGAGAAGTTATGTTTCATTAGAAAAGGTAGTTGGACCTGACATTATAGGAGGGAATGAAGAAATTAGTGAAAGCACTCAAGAATCTTCAACCACCTATGGGTAATGCAAAAATACTAGCCTTCATAATGAAGAACCAAGATCAAGAGTTACTTGCACATATAGCCATTCCTCCTCCACATTCTAAAATTGAGGAATTCTCTTCTAAAGATTATTAAATCAAGGAGATCATGTTGGGAAGGCCCATGATAGCTACCAAAAAAGTAATGATCACTATAGGCATGAAGGAGGTGCTCAGACACATGGACTAGGATGAGTTTGAGTTGATAGGACTCGGGAAGAAAAATGAGATATTAAGAGGCTATTTGCATGAAATTGTGGCCCATATTGACTTGGATAATCCAGAGATTACTCTTGCTATGACATTATAGAGGAATTAACCAAGAACAACATAGTTGGACCCATTTTTTGAGGCATGTTAGAAATGATGTGACAATTTTGAAGAGTAAGGTGTATAGATAATATAAGGGAACTTGAACCTATTACACCTAGTGTACATATAAGCTAATATCTATAGTGAACCAGGATTTTGGGTTATTGGATGAGGTAAATACCAGGGGAAAAGAGCTATAGGCCTTGAGATCAATAAAAGGTCAAAGGTATCATATGATCATGGAAGTATAGATAGTTGAGGAGTTAGATAAACTTGATGATTAGACTGAAAAGATATTAGCTAGTAATAAATTCATGGAGGGACTACATGTGTATATAAAAAAATATAAGGGATGAAAATCAAGAAAAATTTTTGGAAGCAAAAAGGTATTACAATGTTGCTTGCCTTGATATCTTTGAAGATGAGTCCAAATCCAAACTCATTGTGATGCATGTAGTAGTCCAAAAAATCTGAGGAACAATCAAGAATTCTTTGTTAGATGAAGACATAAGACAAGCATTCAAAAATGAAGAGGTATTGTTAGAGCTGGATACAAAGCTTGAAGATTTTTTGGATACTTGGATCAAAGTAAGTAACTATTGGTAGTTAGTAAAGGAAAAATATAGAGCTTTGGATTTGCCATAAATTTCCCAAGTAGTAGAGATAATAGAGAAATTTAAGAGCAAACATCCAGACATCATTTTGGTCTAAAGGGGAAGAAAACCTAGATGTTGGAAATGCAATTTTGACACTCAAGAAAATTTTGGATTTTTTTGAAACCTACCATAAAGGTGCATAGATGCTCAAGTGCACTTTTCTTAGAGGTGCACCAATAGTTTTGAAGAAGAGACATTATGCCAACAGTTAACTATCAGTTCCTAATTTAGAGCATTCCATGCACCAAAAATGCATTTTTAGGGTACTTCAACTCCCACAAATGCCTAGAGAAGGCCAAGATTTCTTTTTTAGAGCTTCCAAAGACTCTTAGATCTCATCTTGCAATTGGACTCTTCTTATTTTGTCATTCTTTTATTCTTTTATGTCATGTAAAGGCTCATGCACCCATTAATTGATATAAACAAGGGTAGAGACCTCTTTAGCACCATTTAGAGAGTTAGTTTGCATATAAGTAAATTTTTTTAATTAGTTTTTAGCATGAGTTCCATTTCAAGAACTCTCTCTCCAAGAAAAAAGGGAGGAGATGATTTCTTATAAATGCATGGATGTAATATGTACTCCAGGCCATTATTTTGATGCACTAATATATGCTATTGGTGGTCTCATTCTAAGTGTAGTTATTCTTGTTAGAGTGCGTTATTTTTGTGAATGCATGTTCATGAAAAATAATGGAGCCAATGGTTTTATTGCATTGTTATGATTGTGTGACCTTTTATTTCTGATGTTTTCCTTGTGTTAACAAATTTTGCTAATGTAACGAATTGGAGAAAAGATTGCCTATTGTTCTTGCAAAGTGTCTTGTCTCACATGAGCATACTTTCTGTGGCCTTGGGATTTGATGAAAAGTGAAACATCTTTTAGTTATTATTGAGCTCCTATCGACAATTGCATTAGTGGAGTTGAGGAAGCACTGCTCCTAATTTTATTGGTTTCCTACCTGATCTTTTCAACAATTTAATTTGTAGACTTGTTCTTACTATAGTTTATGTCTATTAGGAATTTCCTTTTCAAGTTATTTTCTTTAATATCTCATTTCCTTATCTTTGTTATTTTATTTTCTAAAACTTGGTTAAAATAGGAATTTATATAGTTGCATCAATAAATTATATTCATCATAAAATATAAAATACCAAAAATATGTCTCTTTTATGGTTACTTTTTCAAGACAATAATAGATGGGCAAAAGCACAAACTTGTGTCACCCTTTTGTAAAGGAAAAGGCTAACAAAAGTATAACTATTCACCTTCAATGACATATAATTGATAGTATTATTTTGAAATTTAAAATGAAGTAAACTAATGAAATGCCTATAAATGGATGAGGTTTAGGATTATAATTTTTAATAATAATTTGGAATAACAATTGATATAGTTTCCTAATTTTTATAGACAAGTTTTTAGCTACTGAAAAATGCTAAAAATTAGGGATCTAGTTCCCACCACAAAACTATATGGAAATAAACATATTTCCCTTTGATCCCAAACTATGTTATAGATAACATATATAGCTAGAACAATCAAAAATAAAAATTGGCTTCAGACCTACATTTTCTCTTTTATAATAATTCAAATTTCAACTCACTTGAAATCGATAATTTTCATCTCCCACCACATTTTTCAAAACAAATCTATTCTAACCATTAGAAAAATTATACATTCTAGAAGATGAGTATCTCATCTAGAATGTCATACAATTTTAATTTTTTTAATATGATTTAATATTTTTTCTTTCTCAAAATTGACATATTTTCGAGTGTTAAAATACGTGCTTGTAGAATTTTTTAATTACAATATACTATATTTAATTAAAAAATTATAAACTCTATATGATAATGTTCTTAACTCTGAGCTCTATAGAATGGTTTTTATATGTTATAAACAAAATATCATAAAATATGGTAAGTTATTGAAATGCCCCTTTTTCTTCTTCTTTTTTTTAATTTAGTAATTAGATACAAACTAGTATAAAAAATGCATTTAATAGACATTTCCAATTGAAAAAGTGTGAGACCGTATATAACTTAGCTAGAATGAATTTATCTAGATCATATGTTTGAACAAAATTGATCTTTTGATAGAAATACTCAAATTTAATAGTTCTGATAAGTCATCTTGAAAGGTGACACAACTTTATACTTTTACCCAAATCAAATAGATTATTTGAAATTGGTCCAAACCAACAAAAGCCTCCTCATGAGCATACACATTTATCTTCAATTGAGTAGGTTCTAGTAGGTCGCAAGATCACCTGGAACCTTGGAGTTGATCCTTGATTAGCTTTTCAAGACAAGAGTTTGAAAGGATTCTTGTAGTTCAACATTGTGTAAAATGATAGCTCAACACATTCTTTGTGTTTTGTTGTTGGACTCATGTTAGTTTAGGTGTTGGTCTTTTTCTAATTTACTTTTGGTGGTTGAATAAACTAGTTTTAAATTCCTTTTGAACTATTATATAACCTGATTTTGTTTATAGGTTTGAGACCTTTCATTATTCAACTTTATCATAACATGAATTTTTTAATGCTTATTAGAAACTAAACACACACACACACACACACACACACACACACACAGTTGTTTATATAAACACATACACATATATATAAGTACATACAAACATATATGTATGTATCTATATATGTATGCATTTATGTATGTGCATGTATGCATGTGTATACACACACATGTTTTCGAAAAGTCTTTATAGGCTTCAAAAAGGGATTAAACCCTATCTATAGAGACTACCAAAAGTTATCAAATGCTGGCTTTTGAAATTAGTTTGGAAGGTTTTATAGGCTCTAAAAAGGGGTCAAAACCTAGCTGAATAGAGCTTAAATGAGATAGGTGTTGTAGATTAGATTGTACCATTTATGAAAGGGGTTATGATAGTCAATCAAGGAAATAATTCATGTGTTATTGTCTATATAAGTTGTGTGTGTGTACACACACACACACATAAGTACATAGATAGATACATATATATATGTGTCTATATATGTATGCTTTTATGTGTGTGCTTGAATGCACATGTTTTCAATAAGACTTTAGAAGATCCAAAAATAGATTAAAACCTAGTTATAGAAGATACCAAAAGGTGTGAAATCCTAGCTTTTGAAATCAACTTTAAAGGTTTTAGAGGCTCCAAAAAGAGGGTCAACCCCTGGTTGAATGGAGTTTGCATGAGTTAGGTATTGTAGATTAGATTTTATCAATTATGAAAGGGGTAATATTAGTTAATCAAAGAAATGGTTGATGAGTTATGATCTATAGAAGTTGCAACACCTAAAAGAGTGGAACATGAAATTCCTTCAAAAATTATTTTGTGTTCCAAATTTTTTTGGGGACTACTCAAATGTAATAAATATGAAAAAAAACAATAATTTATGGTTGGTTAGCATCAAGATCTAGGGCTAAGTTTCTAGAATCTTCTTGGACAATGAAAATTTTCCTATATAAAGAATCCTCGTACGGTTGTGCAAGGCAGTTATGAGATATTTGTAGTGGCTCTAGCTTATAAATTATTGTAAGGAGAAAGCCCATGTGTCTTTACATGTATTTTTTAAATTTATAATTCCATACTTTTTGAGATAATAAGAAGCCAACTTTTTTTTCTTACAACTTTTTATTTCTCTATTTCAAATATATGATTTTGAAATTAAAAGCAGTGACCTTAATGGATTGTCTATGATAGTTCTTGGGTATTAGTGGTGGTTTTGGCTTATACATTATTCCAAGGAAAATTCCCATGTGGATTTTCATGTTTTATTTCAAAAATTTGTAATTCTATAGTTTTGGAGATAATAAGAAGCCAAATTTTTGTTCTTGTAACTTAGTATTATTTCTCTATTTTAATTATTTGATTTTGTTGTTAAGGGGAGTAACCTTCATCAATATTGGTATGCATGGTTGGATAAACACTAGATAAACTTTGGATTCAAAAAGAGAAGTGAAGATAGTAATATTTATTTAAGAATTAATTTAGATGGAATCCTAGTTATTGAGGTATTTGTGAATGACATCATTTTTTGAGGAAAGGGTGAGGGAAAAAAAAAATTTCTAATGAAATGAAAGGAGATTTTTCTCAATATCTAAGATAGGTGAAATTAAGTACCTTTTGGGGTTGTAGAAAACTCAAACACAATATGGTATCTTCATATACTAGACTAAGTACTTTAAGGAATTATTAGTAACATTTAGTATGGAAAATTGAAAACTAGTTGGCATACCTGTGATTATGGAATGTAAATTGAATAATAATGATAATTAGCCTAATACAATTAAGACAAGATCTAAAGATCTATTATTGGTAGATTGTAGTATTTGACTCATACTAGGCCTAAAAAGGCTAGCACAATTCATATTATCGATAGGTATTAGGAAGATCATAAGGAGTTACATCTAGAAACAATAAAAAGAATGTTCATATATTTGAAGGAAACTTTATAATTTGGTTTGTAGTGAGATAGATTAAATTACTTTACATTATATGCCTATACAGATTCTAATTAGACAAGAAATGTTTATGACAAAAAAAATATTAGTGGAGGAGTATTTTTCCTTGGAGAAAGATTTGTATCATGGTTGGGAAAGAAACAAAATTTAATATCATAATCTATGGTAGATTTAGAATATGTAGTAGTCAAAAATAATTGTAAGCAAATAATTTAGATGAAATGGATGCTAAAGGGAATTGATATAACATTTTGTGAACCTATTATCATGCATTGTGATGATAATTTAAGTACAAATAACATGTCTAAGAATCCAATTTTACATTCAAAGACTAAGAACATTAAAATTTAATATCATTTTCTAAGAGAGAAAGTGACTAAAAGAGAAATTCATATTGGAATATTTGAGCACAAAAAAGTAGGTAGCATGTTTTTTCACTAAACCTTTGGCTAAAGATGCTTTAGAGAAACTTATAGGCATTCTTGGGGTAATGGACCAAACTTGTGCAAAGTTATTTATGAAGACATGTAGTAATTCTCCTTAAGGAAAAATGTCACATGATGCAAAGCTAATCTTAGAGATTATATGTAAATATATTTTGCATAACATTATTTGTTGGCACTTGACATTTTTTGTATGTAGTTTGGATTGATCCAATATAGGTACTTTGATCAAGATCATCATCAGAGGTGAAGTGAACTTCATAAAGGGATAGGATCAATATATTTGGCAAATTGTAACCTTTTATATTAATGTCAAAGGTGTGAAGATCAAGGAGAAACTATTAAGAGAAACTATTAAGAGAAACTATTAATTAGAGAAGGTATATGCATGGGAAGATTAAATTTTGAAGATTGTAAATATTGAGAATATTCAAAAAAAATTTATTCTACTTTTTACTTTTCATTTGATGTTTTTTAACCATA
Source organism: Cupressus sempervirens (assembly GCA_028749045.1). Classification (NCBI taxonomy): domain Eukaryota; kingdom Viridiplantae; phylum Streptophyta; class Pinopsida; order Cupressales; family Cupressaceae; genus Cupressus; species Cupressus sempervirens. The sequence continues at coordinate 999,492,208 of CM053785.1, read as the reverse complement.
TGTTTCCATCAATGCAAAATGGGGATATTATTAGGAGTCAAGACATTTTTCAGCACTTGTATGATTTTTGAGATGTTTTATCAATGAGAATTTTCCAACTAATGATAACATATGTGTTGGAATTATTTGGAATAACTAAGATGAGGGGGGTAATCAGTTATCCAAGGTCTAGATGTATAAATAAAATTTTTTACAACTTAGTGAATCCATATCCATAAAATATTTTTATCATGCATGCATCCATTAGATCATACAATCAATTAAACTTGTAGGTTACTATTATATCAACTTTTCAGAAATGTAAGCATGAAACATAATAGATTTACTAACATATTTGACACAATGATTGAATGTGGAAACCCAATTTGGAAAAAACCACCAATAACATGCTACTCATTCTCACTCTTTTGAAGTGGTGCCCTATGAAAGGCTAACCCTATTAAAAGTTACAATGTACACTATTAAATGTGACCTAGTTAAAGGATTTCAATCAACATGTTAGGGGCAATCTTTGTTAAAGGAATTTAGATCATTCACTTGGAATATCACCATGTTAAACGATTTACAAATGACTATTAGGTCAACCTTAACACAAAGGATTTACCCTAGATTGGTACAATGGTTAGATAGTAATAGAAATGCTTGATTTGATAACAACTTACAAAACACTTGCAGATTACAGATCTCTATTTTCAATCATCCATTCTACTTGGCTTTCACTCCAACTTTGATAGCTTGATCACCCTTCAAGCATCTATACCCTTAAGCCTTCTTTCTTTTCCCACAAATGTAATCTCTTCTCTTAGGTCACTAAATGAAGCAATACCTTAGAATCCTTGTCTTCCTTAGGTTCTCACACATGACAACCTTTGCTTCTAACCATCTATCTCTATAAATAGAAAATTAAGATCTTTTTTCATTCAACCTCCATCATCCATTTTAGGGTTAGGTTGGATTAGGTAGGATTCAATGTATCTACCCACCATTTCATTTTATTCTCTTCTAAAAACTTCTCCTTCAATTCTCTTTGAATTTGCCTCAAAATGGCTCATCTTGAATTCTATGCCATGAGCTCATCAAGCTTATCTTTCACATGGTTCACACAATCTAAGAAATCAAACTTGTTAGCTTAGATTTATCAAATTCATGATCTTTCTTATAATTATAACAATCAACATTAACTTTCTTATGATACTCAACACATATTGTGTTGCTTGACATCTAGGTAAAAGAAAAAACTTGTGTCACCCTTTTGTAAAGGAAAAGGCTAACACAAGTATAATTATTCACCATCAATGACATAAATCTAGTATTATTACTTCAAATTTGAAAATGTAGTAAACTAATAAAATGTGTAGAAACGGATGAAGTTTAGGATAATAAATAATAATAATAAATTTGAATAAGAATCAATATATTTTCTTAATTTTTATAGATAATTTTTTAGTTGCTGAAAAATGCTAAAAATTAGGGGTTTAGTTCCCACCATAAAACTATATAAAAATAAACTTATTTCCATTTAAACTTAGACTATGTTATAGATAACAGATATAGCTAGTACAATCAAAAATAAAAATTGAATTTTGACCTATATTTTCTATTTTATAATGATTCAAATTTTAACTCACCTAAAATTGATAGTTTTCATCTCCAACCACATTTTTCAAAACAAATCTATCCTAACTAGGAGAAAAATTATACATTCTAGAAGAGAGCTCTCTCCTCTAGAATGTCATATAATTTTAAAACTTTTTTGATATGATTTCATATTTTTGTCTTTCTCAAAATTGACATCTTTTCGAGTGTTAAAATATGTGCTTCTAGAAATTTTTAATTACAATATACTATATCTAATTAAAACACTATAAACTTAGAATATTCTTGACTTTGAGTACTATAAAATGGTGTTTATATGTTACTAAAAATATATCATAAAAAATAGTAAGATTTATTGAAACATTAGTTTTCTGAAATAATTTTATTTCTCTAGTAATTGGATACAAACTAGTATAAAACATGCATTTAATAGACATTTCCAATTGGAAAAGTGTGAGAACATATATAACTTAGATAGAATGAATTTATCTAGATCATATATTTGAATAAAATTGATTTTTGGATACAAATACTCAAATTTAGTCATTCTGATAAGTTAGCTTGAAAGGTGACAGAACTTTGCACTTTTACCCATCCACTATCAAAACACCTGGTATGAACTAAGGTTTACTAGTGCTTGAATCAACTAAACTTTACTCGACTTACACTATATCACTTGTCTTATACTAAAATTGACTTTGCTTATCTCCAACTAAGTTTCTAATCAGCTTATACTAACTTTGTTCGACACCTATAGTGTAGATTGTTAAGCTTGGCAGACACAATTCATTTAACTTGTTCTTTTGAACGTAATTACTATATCCATCCTTTGCAACCTTAAGTAGATTATCAATGAACTATAATATCATAGTCTTAACTGATCCTTGTACTCCTTTTTCATATCATATCTCAATCTTTCCTTTAGGTGTTATTATTACTTCATTTGATCAAATCCTCTTCATCAATCAAACAAATGATAGAACTCAAATCATCTAAGAAATTTCATTAACAAAAAGTAACATGTTTGAAATCAATGAAAAAACAATGATTGAAACACATATTCATACTTGTCTCAATCTATTTTCAAAAATCTTCATCTTTGGCATTGATGGAAAACCAAACTTAATCAGTACAACCAACAAAATACAAAAAAGGAAAATAGTTATTTGTATTGAAATCTCTCCCTCCATAAGCAACTTTGATCTTCTAAATAGGTTACCAAATTCTATTCTGATCAATAGATAATTAATCAACTCATCCTTATGACTCCCTCTAGATCACTTTTTATATCTCCTTTGACATTAACTCTATCTTACTAGATCTCCCATGTTTCTTCTATGTTTTCTTTCATCTTCCTTAGTAGTTAGGATTTATCCCTCAATAGGATTTCTCCCTCTTAATATGTGAATATGAACATTTTTCAATTTCTCCCTTGGTCACCTACCCTATGACTAATTTGTAACTCCATCTCTTTGATTACTTTAGGTAGCTCCTAAGGTAAGATCTACTGCATCAATGTGTAACATATGTTAATCATTTTGTTTGATGTAGGGCACTCCTCATCCTTCTTAAAATAGCCTTTGATAGGTATATCAGCTTGACTTTGCCTCTTAGATACTCATGAGCATCCTTAGGTAATGCTTTTGTGAATATATCAGCTATTTGCTCTTTTGTGTTAACATATTCCATCTTCACCTCTTTATCTTGAACTAACTCTCTTAAGTAATGATACTTGATTTCAATGTGCTTAGTCTTTGTATGCGTCATAGGATTCTTTGATATATTTATAGAACTTGTATTATCACAATAAAGTATCATAGGTTAAATGATTTCCTCCTTCATACCTTTGAGTAGTTGTTTGATCCATACAATGTTTGTACAATTTATTGCAACAACAACATATTTAGCTTCAATAGTAGATTGAGAGATATAGTTTTGTTTCTTGCTAGTCCATGTAACCAACCTTTTTCCTAAGGAAAATACTCTCGCACTAGTGCTCTTTCTATCATCAATATTTCCATCCCAATCAACATTAGTGAAGGCTCTCAATTCAAATTTCTCATTTTTATTGTAGTATAGACCATTTTCTTTTATTCCTTTTAAATATCTCACTATTCTCTTAACAACCATCAAATGATTCTCCCTAGGATTAGTAGATAATTTTGTAACTATCTTAATAGATAATGCAATATCAGGTATGTTGTGAACTACATATTGTAATTTTCCAATCATAGACCCATACAATGTTTGATTCACCTCAGCTAAATCATCATTCTTTGACAATTTATGTCCTATCACCATAGGTTTGCTTACTAGCTTTGAATCCTCCAATCCAAAAAAATTCGCTATCTCCTTTATATATTTTGATTGAGTGATGTATATACCATATTTCATCTGATGTACTTGAAAACCCACAAAGAACTTGATCTCTCCAAATTATAACATTTCAAATTATTTCTTCATTTTATTTGTCTTATCCTCATCAGATTCATCCTTCATTTCAATATACACAACTTCATCATCATGATCATCAGATCCATCTTTTGTTTCCTCTTTAGCAATGTAGCAAGACTTCTTGCCCTTGTCTTTGTAATCATTGTTGTCTTCATCTCTTCTACTTTTGTACTTGTCAAGCCACCTCTATAATTCTTCCTCTCTAGACATCTAGGAGCAATATGACCAACCTCAATGCAATTGAAATACATGATAGGTAACTTACCTTTGAACTCATATTTACCTCTATGAAATCTCCTTTCTAGTAGTGCTTCAAGTTGTTCTACATCCTCCTCATCTATATCACTATCACTTGTTACATATTTTACCTTTTTCTTATTCTTGTCATTAGGTTCCTTCAATGACAAATTGGCTTTGAAAGTAGATTCAACATATTTAGGTTTGAAATTATCAAAATTAGATAGCTCAAAAGTAGTAAGCCTACCTACTAGACCTTCAAGAGTTAGATTAGAACCTGTTATACATTGAGCAATTCTTTTATTGTAGAAAATGTAATAGCATAAATGGGCAAAAAAGTTTTTAAAATTTTCTCAATATAGTCTCATCATCTATCCTACTAGTAGATCCCCTTATTGCATTAACAACATCCTTTATCCTAGAATAATATTGAGCAATATTCTCACCTTCTTGCATTCTCATATCATGGAACTTGCCTCTAAGACTTTTATATTAGGCTCTTAAGACATTTGTTTCACCTCCATAGATGGTGTGTAGATAATCCCACATTTTCTTTGCATTTTCAAAACCCTTGATATCATCAAACTTGGTATAACTTAGGTTAGAGGCAATCTCCAACATTTTTTGGCTATGTTCTTTCTTCTTTTTTAGATCATAAAAAGTTAGGACTCTTGCAGGATTGACAAGCTCAATAATAATGGTAGATTGTGCATAATCTCTAAGACCTCCTAGGTGTTTCTTTATTAGACTTTTCCATGTAGGAAAGTTACCTCTATTAAGCTTGGGTACCTCTCTTTTTGAGATCTTGATCTTTTTTCTTTTAATACCTTCAAACTAGTCCTCTTAAGAAGATGGCTCTGATACCAGTTGTTAGAATTTTTTAGAATAACTTGGGTGGGGGGGTGTTGAACTAGTTATCCAAGGTATATATAAAAATAAAACTTTTCACAACTTAGTGAACCCATACCCATAAAACATTTTTGGCATGCATGTATCCATTATATCATAGAATCACTTAAACTTGTAAGTTATTGTCAAATCAACTTTGCAAATATGTAAGCTTGAAACATAATAGATTCAATAACACATTTGATACAATAATTTAATGTGGAAACCCAACTTGGGAAAAACCACTAGTAACATGCTGCTCATTCTCACTCTTCTCAAGTGATGCCTCATGAAAGGCCAACCCTATTAAAGGTTACAATGCACACTGTTAAATGTGACCTAAAAGGATTTCAATCACCCTATTAGGAGTGAGCCTTGTTAGAGGACTTCAGATAATTAATTTGGAATGTTACTTAGTTAAAGGATTTAAAAATGACTGTCAGGTCAACCTTAATCCAAAGGATCTATCCTAGACTGGTACAATGATTAGAAAGTAATGTAAGGCTTGATCTGATATCAACTTACAACACTCTTATAGATTACAAATCTTTCTTTTTAGTCCTACATTCTTCTTGACTTTCACACACTTAAGAATTCTTTCTTTTTTTGCCAATGTAGTCTCTTCTCTTAGGTCATTGAATGAAGAAGTGCCCTAAACTCCTTTTCTTCCTTAGGTTCTCGCACATGACAACCTTTTCTTCTAACCATCGATCTCTATACATAGAAAATTAAGATCTTTTGTTGTTCAACCTCCATCATCCATTTTAGGGTTAGGTTAGATTAGGTAGGATTCAATGAATCTATCCACCATTTCATTTTATTCCCTTCTAAAAACTTCTCCTTCAATCCTCTTTAAAATTTCCTCAAAATGGTTTATCTTGAATTCTGTACCACCAAATCCTCAAGCTTATCTTTCACATGGTTCACACAATCCAAGAAATCAAAGTTGTCATCTCATATTCATCTAATTCATGATGTTTCTTATAATATTGACACTCAACATTAACTTTTTTTTGATGCTTAGCACATACTATGTTTATCAAAATCCACTATCAAAATACTTGGCACAAACTAAAGTTTACTGGTGCTTGACATAAACTAAACTTTACTTGGTGTACACTGTATCACTCAGCTTATACCAAAATTAACTTTCTTTAGCTCTAATTTATTTTTTGTTTGGCTTACACTAACTTTGCTTGGCACCTACTATGTAGATTGTTAAGCTTAGTAGACACAATTTTTTTAACTTTTTCTTCTTAACTTAATCAGTGTATCCATCCTTTGCAACTTTAAGTATATTATCAATGCACTACAGTATCACATTCTTAACTGATCCTTGTACTCCTTTTTCATATCATAACTCAACCTTTCCTCTAAGTTCCATTTGTAGCCCATTTGACCAAATCCTCTTCATCAATCAAGCATATGATAGTACTTAAATCATCTAAGTAATTATCTTGCAAACAAGTAGTGGGTTTGACATCAGTGACAAAACAATGATTGAAACACATATTCATACTTGTATCAATTTTTTTTCAACAATATACTCTTAGGTTCATGACATGCATAGATCTTGTATATTTCAAGTGTTGGAAATATTAGATAGGCAAGGTTACTAAGAGAGAAGGGTTGAATCAGGAACCAATAAAACTTTAACTTATTTCACCAATTAATCTTTCATCTAATATTCTAATCTAATTGTATGCATTCAAGAATAAAAGCGATAAAACATTCATAACACTTTGACACAAGATATGGTGACCCAAAAACCTTCCAAATAGCAAGTAAAATTGGGGTGGGGATGATATCCACAAGCTTTAGTATTGTAGTATAAAGTTGGCCTGTTAAGGCTTACAATTGATCACTTCTAATGATCTACCCTATTAGGAGCAATAAGGACTACTAGGTCCACCTTGTGAAAGGATTTACAAAACATACAATCAAGTATGCACTCGATAAAGAGATTCATCAAAGATTTTTAAGTCTACCCTATTAAAGGATTTAATTGATGCACTTGTAGAATGAACCAATGGCTAATCTTTGATCTGCAACTTTGATTTTCTAGTTGAGATTCCTTTGAAATGTAAAAATCACCATGTTGTGATAGATAAAACTCAATTTTCCCTTATACTGCTTGTGGCCTTCTCAATTCACATTTATGATCTTCATATTTTCTTCATAACTTCTTATTTGGATATGATACAATTCATTACATATATGCCAATCCAAATCATAATTCATCAAAGTTGGCTACAACATAGGTTTCCATCAACATCACAAAGTCAGCCCAACAGCTAACACTCAAGTTCAAAAGAAAAACTTGGTGATGTTCTGATACTCAAAAAACATTGTCAACACTTGGTATTGTCCTGCACTTAATAGACATAGAAGATCAGTTCATACTAATCATTTCCAATTAGCTTGAACTTGGTTAGCACTTTTGTGACTTGGTAAACACTTTGAAACTTAATATATAATTTGAATCACTTGGTTGACACTTCTTTTCTCAATCAACACTAACACTACAAGCTCAGTATAAACTAAATCATTTGGTTGACACTCCTTGACTTGGTCAACATTAGATTCTCATCAACAATACTAAAATCTTGGTAGATACTAGAGAGCATGGTTGACACTATGCAACTTGGTTATTATTGTGAAGCTTTGTTAGCACTATCCCCAAACAATTTGATAGATAAAGTTTATGTAACTTAGTAGATACTACTTTTCATGAACTGTATAAAGATTTTGTAACTCAATAGAAGCTATAGAACTTGATAACAACTACATTACTCAGTAGTAACTAGATCAATTCGTTAACACTACAAACTAAAAGATAAGCTTCATAGCAACTCAACCAATTTACTAAGTGTGAGTCACTAATAAACATACTTTGACCTTGGTGTCAACAATCTCCCCTTTTGGCATTAGTGACAAAAACACTTATCAATCCAAAAATGAATGCTCATAATTCAAGTCCATAACTTTCTTTTATTTCCTTTCTATGTCTATAATTCAGTAATATACTCTATTTTTTAGATTTTTTCAAAATTTCTTTTATAAAAGATGTTTTCTAATTATGTGTACATGTATTTGTATAATACTATGTTTCTCCCCCATACATACATCTCATATTATACTTCTCTCTAATACTCTTCATATATATATTCATCTTATATTATATTATACTTTATTATACTTCTCCCCCTTTTTTGAAATTATACATGCCAAAAATGTAAACTACATGTTAATGCCAAAATGTGACAAGAAGTTAGAATGTATGTTCAAAATCAATTCGATTGTCTTGTCCTAATTTTCTTGTAACACCTTGCTTGTATGTAATGCAATTTGCACTTCTATTGATGACTCCATCATGTGATCAGTTATGGAAAAATTATTGTCATGGATGGGTGTCTTGGAAAGTGCAATGTGGTTATGTAATACATAGATATTTGGAAGAACCTTTCCTTGGATGTCTACAAGTGTGGCCTTGATCTTGGCTTCTTCCCTTAATAATTATGTTTTCAAATTTGTCAAATATCTAATTTTTGAATAGTGAGCAGAACTATAGCTTGGGTCACGTGACAACTAGTGTACACTTGCCTTCAAGTCTTCATCTATTTTAGATAACTTTTATTTGATTCCTTGGGTGAAGATAGATGTATCACACAACTTACTAAATAATGAAGTGACATTATTTATAGATGTCTTTAGTGAAGTAAGAGTAGTAGACAATGCTACTTGGTTTACTACAATTTTTGGTGCCACTTATTCCAATACTTTATTCTCAAATTTTCTTTCTGCTCTTTGTAGTAGCTTATCCTATCCACTCAAGTCTTCATTGAACTTCTAGATGACTTCTACTAACTGGTCTAGAATAGGTTGGGTACTATCAACCTCAATACTTAGTACATCTATAAATATGTTCTTTACATCTTCAAGCATTTAGATTTTCTTTTTCTTCTCTTCTCTAAGCTTTTGTTGCTTAGCTCTCTTTTTCAACAATTCACCCATGATGTTTATTTGATTAGGATTCAGAGTAGAGATATCCCAATTTGGGATAACTATATCCTCATCTAGATCAATATCTTCTTCTTTACCCTTATCCTTATTTAAAACTTTAGTACTTGGTTGAGACTTGTTCTCAACTGTCCTTGTACTAGCTAAATGTGGTATAGCAATAATAATAGAAACAAAGGGGCTAGCAACAAATGTAGATATGGCATTGATAGTAGAAATACCTTGTTGTTGCATGATAAAACTTGATGATGGAGGTGCTTGTTTCTTGGTAAATGAAGTGTTGGCCACTTAACTCAATGGAATACTTAGCTAAATAGGTGTAGAGATTGGTTGGGTGCTTGGTGTTGTAGTAGTTACCTCAAAAAACTCAACAAAAGATTTCTCAAAGCTTGATGGAATTAAATCTTCTCTCAAAGAGTGAGTAAATGTGGCCATCATTGCTGCTGCAATCTTTTCTTGGCCAGTTTCCTCAATACTCTAAATCTCAAGGAGACTTTCCTTTGTAGCTTCCTATTCTTCCTCCTTATCATCTAGATTTACATCTTCTATTTCCACATCTTGTTCATCATCATCATCATATTTGTCACTAACATGAACAACAAAATCACTATTTTGATGTAACTTGAAAATATTCTTCCATGTTGACACTCGAGTTTTTGAGCACCATTCACACCTAACTCATTCAATGCCTCATGCATTTCATGTGTGCCAATCTCTTGAATAGATAAGTGATAATATGAGTGTATATCATGCATGAGTAGTACCTAGGAAGGAATTTGTGATTGTGAACCTACTAGATTAAGTGATTCAACAATTGTTGGACTAGTTTTGAATGATGGAAGCTTACATTCTACTCCTCAAATCAACATTTCTAATCCTTTCTTAACTTTGTTATTGGAAGAAGCCATGCTTAGTAAGGTCTTTTAGGGTCTCAAAAAACTTCAAGAATTCTTCCAACAAAAAACACATGGATAGCTTAGAAGCACAAAGATCAGTCTTCCCAAAGAGCTCTTGAAAATTTATGATGAAAAATGAATTTAATTTTCTTCCCTTTAATAAATTTTCACTTTTGAATCACCAAAAATGCTCTGGTACAACCATTCACTTACTGATAGACTATATTCCACTTGATTTTGTCTTTAACACTTACTAGACATTCATAGCTCGATAGTCTCAACATTAATTGGTAGAGTCGTCAAGAACTCAGTGTCCACACACAATACTTTAGTGTAACACAACCTTGCTTGATAGGGTCTTGCAACCTAAACTAGCTCAGTAAAGGTCTTAAATTTTGACAACTACTTGGTGATCCTTGTACATCTTGAATTTTTATATGGTTCTTTTCTTCTAGCTAGTTAGAACTAATGAGAGATGTATGCTTCACAATCTTAGTTCTAGTTATTCCTGTGGGAGTTCAAGTCGAGATGCTTGAGTCACCCAACTCTTGAGTGACATTTACTTCATGACTCAAGATTTCATTCTCATGAGACTTTTCCACCCATTTCTACTTCATTTTTTTTTCTAATATTGTTAGCTTTGGCTCTTTTTTTTCATCTTCAACTCTTCCAATGTTCATATAGTTCTTGGCAAGGTGTCCAGGTTATATACAAATGAAACATCTTCTAGTGGTGTCTCTTTTCCTTATGTGATGTTTCAAAAACTTTTCTCCAATGTTCTGAAATTATCCATAGTAGTGTTGTGTCATATTCCCATCCAAATATAGCTTTTACAATTTGTTCTGCTAGATTCAATATCTTGGTTTTGTGTTTAGAAGATTTGTGTCCTTGTTTCTTGTAATTGTGACAATTACCTTCAAACTTAGGTTTCCCCTTGCATTCACTTTCTCTATGACCATGCTTATTGTAGCTGCAACACTTTCCATTGAATTTTTTTTTACCATTACTCCAACATTTTTTTGATCTATGGCCTAACTTACCATAATGATTGCAAGTAGGCCTTTGATTCTTTTGAGCTCCTTGCTTGGATGATTCACCTTCTTATGTGTATCCTATTTCTGCTTTGCCTTTATTTTTGTACCGTCTTTTCTCATTCAATTGATTCGTGCTTTTTTTATATTTTACATTCTTTCATTGGTTTACTTTGTAGTATTTAGATCATTTTGTAGTCTTTAATTTTTTGACCTTAGATTCATGAGTTCTTAATTTGTATTAGTGAGCTAATCAATGAAGTTTGTTTGCTAAAGTGATAGACATTGAATTTAATTTTTTCTTTTCTTCTATCTCTTCTTTGGATTTTTTTTCTTCTTCCATGACTTCACATAATCTTATCAAATGGATTTCTTGTTCTCTTTTTATCTTTCTTACTTCTTCTTGAAGATTGGAATTATTTTCTAATTTTTCTTTGATTGCTTCATCAGCTTTATCTGAATTTCTTTCTAGACAAGTATCTTCAATTCTTTCTTCAGTGTAGAGATTTTGATTTGTTTGTTCTCCTAGTTCTTTCTTTATTTCTAGAGATTGAGAAAGATGCTCTTTTACTTTTCTAAGATTTTCAATAGCCAATTCCAAATCTAACTTGTCATTCTCAATAGCCTTTTCTAGCTTGTATACCTCCATTGTCTTTGATCTTTTCTTAAGTTGTTAAACTTCTTCTATGAGAACCACAAAGCTCTGATACCAATTGTTGGGAATATTAGATAGGCAAGGTTACTAAGAGGGGAGGGGTGAATTAAGAACCAATAAAACTTTAACTTATTTCACCAATTAATCCTTCATATAATATTATGATCTAATTGCATGCATGAAAGAATGAAAGTAGTAAAACATTCATAATACTTTGACACAAGATATGGTGACCCAAAGACCTTCCAAATAGAAAGTAAAACTAGGGTGGGGATGATTCCCACAAGCTTTAGTACTGCAATATAAATTTGGTCTTTTAAGGCTTACAATTGATCACTTCTAATGCTCTTCCCTATCAGGAGCAATATGGACTACTAGGTCTAGCTTGTGAAAGGATTTACAAAACATAAAATGAAATATGCACTCAGTAAAGAGATTTTTCAATGATTTTTAAGTCTATCCTATTAAAGGATTTAACTTATGCACCTATTAGGATGAACCAGTTCTGATCTTTGATCTTCAACTTTGATTTTCTAGTTGAGATTCCTTTGAAATGTAAAGATCACCTTGTTATGATAGATAAAACTTTGTTGTCCCTTATATTACTTGTAGCTTTCTCAATTCACACTTATGCTCTTCATATTTTTTTTATACCTTCTTATTTGGATATGATACAATTCATTACATATATACCAATATGAATCATAATTCATCAAATTTGGCTAGAACATAGGTTTCCATCAAGATCAAAAAATTAGCCCAACTACTTATACTCGGGTTCAAAGGACAAACTCAGTGATGTTATGATACCCAACAACCATTATCAACACTTAACATCATCATGCACTCAATAGATATAGAAGTTTAATTCATACTAATCACTTCCAAGTAGCTTAAACTTAGTTAGCACTTATGTGACTTGGTGAACACTGCAAAACTTGGCATATAAAGTAAATCACTTGATTGACACTTCTTGGCTCATTCAACACTAACACTATGACCTCAGTATAAACTAAATCACTTGGTTGACACTCCTTAGCTTGGTCAACACTAGATTTTCATCACTAATATTGCAAGCTCGATAGATACCAGAGAGCATGGTTGATACTATGCAACTCAGTTAATACTATGAAGCTCAGTTAGTACTATCACTAAATAGCTTGGTAGATACTGCTTGTCATGACTTGTATAATGATTCTAGAACTTGATAGCAAGTGTAGAACTCGATAATGACTATATTTCTCATTAGTAACTAGATCAGTTGGTTGAAAGATAAGCTCACTAACAACTTAACCAATTGACTAAGTGTGAGCCACTAATAAAACAACTTTGACCTTAATGTCAACAACAAGTTATTAAGAAAATAGTGAGGATAGTCATTGATATAATAATGTATATGAGATTACATGTATATATTAGAATGAGTATAGATATCATATCTATGTCCACTATTCTTTATGTTATAATTTGGTTAACATTTTGTTTGATGAAGACAAGTAGAAGAGTAGTGTATAATAAATAGTGATAGAAATAGTGATGCACGAGCATCTTGAGTGTAATAATGATCTTGCATCACCCAAAATTATTTTCTTTCAGTTATTTCAATAAGGGTTGTCTTAATGTATATTTCTTTGTCTATGGAGGCTTTCTACTTAGTAAGTTAGTCATATGAGCTTAGAGTGTTCTAATTTCAAAGATGAAGGTTTATTTTAGATATATCAACTTATTAGTGGAGTTTCATGGTTAGATTATATGTATTTGTGAAGTTATTACAGATTTAAAAAAAAAAAATTTTGTGTAATTTTGGTATAAAAATTCAAGGCTCAATTTTGAAGGCCTTAGAGGCTTAGACGAGGTTTGAAAACTTAATAGATGGGTACTTGCATAGATTCAATCCTATAGATTAGGAGTAGAGGTTTTGTAAAAGTGGTTATAATATCCAATCAGAGAATGGTTCAAGAGTTATGGCCTTCCAAAGTTGGGCTACCCAATATTTATAAAATAAATGTCATAGGTGTATTTGGTCAACTCTATATGTATTCTTAGGGTCTGTTGGTCCTAGATATTATGTTTGAGTGTTTAGAACCTTCCTGGGTGGCATAAAATTGCCTATTTAAGAAAGACTAGAACATTGTCTAAGACAACTCTGGGTGATAATTCACAACTTTATCTTGCAAATTACTGTAACAAAGGCACCCCTATGGGCTAGCATATTGTAATTCTGAATTCTATAATTTTTCATTTGTGGAAATAATAAGAATTTTATATTTTTCTCTCTCAACTGATGTGGTTTCTTTGTTTTGTTATGTGTTTATGGTATTAAGGAAATCACCCTTCATCAAGTGTTATCAAAGTTAGATTTTTTGAGTGTGTGGATAGATCACAAATTGTGTGATAGTTCACACTAGGACCATGTTTGGGTTGTGTATGTAGACATATCATCAACTATGAGGCAGTTTGTACTAGGGTTTCAGGAGAAGTGCAGAAATGCCTCCACAAAGAGAGCATAGTGGAAGAGTTAAAGGTGTTACACCTAAGGATTTTAGAACCCTCCAAAGGAAAATGCAAGAATAGATGCACATAGGAATGAATCTTCTCATAGGAGATAATAAAAGTGAGGATGAAAGAGAACAAGGAAATGTAGACCAAGTTGTAGTAGAGGAAGTTCTTAACCCAAAAACAAAGCTTTTAAAGGCCATATCTAGTATTGAAAAATGACCTAAGTTTGTTGTTCCCACATTTTTGATAAATCTCAACCTAGAGGAATTTATTGACTAGATCAATGAATTGGAAGAGTACTTTGAATATGAAGATATTGAAGATCCAGATAGGGTCAAGTTTGTGAAGGTCAAACTAAAGGGTAATGCAAAGATCTAGTGGTAGGAGATCCAATTGGATTTTTTAAAAAAAGATGAAAGGACAAAATCCCCATATGGGATTGGACGGTAGCTAAAATAAAGTGGCAATTCATTCATGTGGATTGTGAGCATGATATATTGAACAAAATTCAAGGGTTGAAGTGAGTCAAAAAATCTATTCAAGAGTATACTAAAAAGTTCTACAAAGTTCTCATAAGAACCTACCATGTAGAAGTTGATAAGGAGAAAGTGGTATGTTATCTTAATGGGTTAAGGCAAAGCATTCAAGAGGAGCCAAGTCTTGTTTGAGTGACTAGTATTGAGGAGGCATACCAATTGTCCCTAAGAGTTTTAGAGAAGCTAAGAAAAAAATTGATAACAAGAATAGTGGAAGAGGTCATGTTGGAAGATTTGGTAGATGGTCTTATGGAGGTCAAAATGATGATCAAAAGAGAAAGGATGCAGTGAGCACTAGTAGTTAGAACCAGAGGGGGGGAATTTCTAATCAATTACATGATCAAAACAATAGAGATCAAAGAGGAAGAGATAGAGGAAAAGGATATGAAAGAGGAGGCTTTATGTGGGAAATGTTTTCACTACGGAGAAGAATGGCATAGAGAATTTGAATGTTCCTAGTGCCAAGGAAGGATAAGTCAAAGAGTAGAAGGCCAAGCTAGAGTTGTACATGATGATGAAGATGCCAGATTATCACATTTTGAAGATGTTGAAAGAAGAGAAGTCCTAGTTAACAGAAGAATCTTGGTGAGTGGTGATAATGAACTTGATCAAACAAGGAGCTTGTTTTGCAAAAGGTGCAAGTGCAAAGATAAGTGTTGTGAACTAATCATTGATACTAGAGGTACTAATAATCTAGTGTTAGAAATGATTGTCACGAAATTGGAGTTGAAGAGGCAGAAATAGCCATGCTCATATCGAAGCTACCAGGATGAGGTGCTTTTTGATATCATACCTATGGACATATATCATGTGTTTTTGAGTAGGTCATTGTAGTTTGACATGCATGTTGTACATGATGGGTGAGAAAATACATACACTATGACCAAGGATGGAGTGAAACATAAGTTGAAGCCATTGAAAGAGAAAGAAGAAAATATATGTAGTGGTGTAAGAATATGTTTCAATAATGAAAAAGAGTTTCTCAAAGGTGTGAAGTGTGAACATATGTGTTTTTCTCTAATTCCAAAAGATGGTAAAGAATAAGTAGAGGAGGTACTTGAAGTAGTTGCAAATATGTTGAAATTTTTTTATGATCTTTTCTCAGATAATGTACCTGATGGATTACCCCCAATAGGGAAGATCAATCACCAGATGGATTTGATTCTAGTAGCTAGTTTTCCAAACAAGGCAGAACACAAAATGACACCAACAAAAAGTGAAGAGTTGAATAGACAAGTTCATGATTCTTTGCACAAGTGATTGATTCAAGAGAGTCTAAGTGAATGTATTGTACCAACACTATTAGCACCAAATAAGAATAGATAATGGAGGATGTGTATAGATTTGTGGACTATCAACAAGATCAAAATAAACTATAGATTTCTATTGCCAAGGATGGATGATATTATAGGTTGTTTGAGAAGAGATGTGGTGTAGGAGTACCTAGATATCATATAATTAAATCATTATTGACTATTTAATACCTTATTTTCATTCATATATGATGTCGACATTGTCATAGTTAAGGTCCTAATTGGTTTAGTATATAAAAAGTTTTAAAATGACCCTTGAAAGGATAATAATCATGTAAAAGGTTATGAAATTCTCATTTCAATATGTCTTTAATTTTTATGCAAAGTCATGGCATCAAATTTTCCAAAAGTCTCAAAAGCTTTCAAGAAGGTGAAGAGTTGCAAAAAATGCAACAATTTAAAATTGCATTAAAGTTGTAAATGGAAGTCAAAAGGTCATGAGTAGTATTTGTAAGGTTTAAAATTGACTAGAAAATATAAAATTCATTTTAAGGTTGAACCAAATTAGAATGGAAGGAAACAATAACGTTTGAAACAAAGTTAGAGTGATTATAACTTGTTATTTTGATTGGGTTTCTAGTGGTCTTGTTATTTATGGGAATTGTACATCCATGTAAAGCCTAAAAATGATGTATTATTGATATCATAGAGTAGAAAAATGAATAATCCTTCCATTTCTTTTGTTTTAGTTTATTTCATGAAGATTTGAGAAAGTTATGAGCATTCTATGGATGACAATTTTTTATTCAGATTTTCAAATTACAATCATATTAAAGCAACATGCACAAATTTTTTATTTGTTTTTTCAACGGATAAAACTTATATTTATGGAAAGAGAAATGAATCATTTCTAATGAAATTTATTTGGTATATTTTTATTAATTTTTGTATAAGTTATGACTATTTTAGTGAAAACTAGTTTTTAATCATCTTCAATGGAGTCACAAAAAATGGGTCTCAGTGTAGAGACCATAACTTTCGATTCTACCATTGGATATTTATGATTTTTGGATATGTTGTTGGAAACATAATTATTTCTAATTTGGATTGTTAGATTGAAGGAAGATTTATTATTATTATTATTATGAATCTCTGTATGCAGGAGTATCTAGAATGACAAAATTGAAAACTATGTTTACAAGATTGATTTGCTATTTGACAATGGTGATTTAATGGATGATTGTAGTGGGAAATATTTATTTATGCCTATAGAGTGTTGAATAAATTGTACTTAAGATGAAAATTAATGAGTTATTTGAGGTTTCTTGAAGGGATTTATAATGATCCTTGCATCAAATTTTCATCAGAGCTAGAAGCTCTCTAGAGTGTGAAGGATTCACACTAGGACCTTGTTGGAAAGAAGATGGATATTTGGTAATTGTTGCTGATTTTTGGTTGTAGGTGCATGTTCACTCACAAAAAAGAGGTGTAAATGGAGGTCTACCTAAGGGAGCATATGAGATGGTCCAAGGGGCTTAGAAGAAGGTCCATTTGGTTGCCAAAAGACCTAGGGAGAGAGGCATGAGAGGACTCTTGGGTGAGACAAGTTGTTTATGTATGATACAACATGGAGGAGTGAAAATTTGATAGTTATATAAACTTGGAGGAAGACACTTAAATTACATATATGAGAATCATAGTTCTTGGACATAAATAACATCAAAGGCATCAAAGCTAGATGTAGGCAAAGAGGCAAAGTTTCTTTCCTAGGTTATCACCACCACATTTCCATGGGACATGGAAATTTTTCAAACTCAAGAGTATGGTGCAAGAAAATGTAGACATAATATAATTAAAAGAGATCATAATTGATTATTTAATGCTTTATTTTCATTCATATATGTTTCAATGTCATTCTATGTAATAGAATCCAATTGAAAACAAAAGTTGTAACAAAAATGTAATGTTGTTAACATTGTCATAGGTAAGGCCCTAGTTGGTTTAATATGTAAAAATTTCAAAAATGACCATTGAAAGGATAATAACCATGTAAAAGGTTATTAAATTTTTATTTCAACATTTTTTTAATGTTTATGCAAATTCATGGCATCACATTTTCCAAAAGTCTCAAAAGCTTTCAAGAAGGTGAAGAGTTGCAAAAAATGCAACAATGTAAAATTACATTAAAGTTGTAAAAGGAAGTCCAAAGGTCATGGGTGGTGTTTGTAAGATATAAAATAGACAAGAAAATATAAAATTAATTTTAAGGTCTAACCAAATCAGAATGGAAGGAAATAGTAACATTTGAAACAAATTTAGAGATATTCTAACTTGTTAGTTTGATTGGCTTTTTTAGTTATATTGTTGTTTTTTGGATAAGTACATCCATGTACAACCTGAAAATGATGTATTATTGATATGGTATAGTATAAAAATGAATAATCCTTCCATTTCTTTTGATTTTAGTTTATTTTATGAAGATTTCAGAAAGTTATGAGCATTCTATGGATGATAGTTTTTTTTTTAGATTTTCAAATTATAGTCATATTGAAGCAATGTGCACAAATATTTAATTGTTGTTTCAAGGGATAAAAATTATATTTATGGAAAGAGGAATGAATCTTATTTATAATAAAATTTATTTTTTACATTTTTGTTAAGGTTTGTATATCCTATGACCATTTTAGTGAAAACTAGTTTATAACCATCTTCAATGGAGTCACAAAAAATGGGTCTTGGTGTAGAAACCATAAATTTGGATTCCAAAATTGGATGTTTCTGATTTTTGGATATATTGTTGGAAACCAAATTAATCCTAATGGAAATGGTTGGATTGAAGAAAGAAGATTTGGTTAAAAAGTTATGAATCTCTGTATGCATGCCTATCTAGAATGACAAAATTGAAAACTATGTTTTGAAGATTGATTTGTTATTTGATAATGGTGATTTGATGGATGATTTTATTTTGAAATATGTATTGATACCTATATAATGTTGAATAAATTGTATTTAAAATGGAAATTAATGAGTGATTTGAGGGTTATTGAAGGGATTATAGTGATACTTGCATCAAGTTTTGTATTTCACAAAGATGGATCTGAAGAGTGGATACCATCAAATTCACATCAGAGAAGGTGATGAGTGGAAGACTACTTTCAAGACAAGAGAAGTATTATATGAGTGGTTAGTCATGCTTTTTGGGCTAACCAATGCACTAGGCACTTTCATGTGGCTAATGAATGAGGTACTAAAGGAGTTTCTGGGTAACTTTGTCATTGTTTACTTAGATGATATATTGATCTTTAGTAATACATTGGAGGAGAATTTGATGCATATCTAAAAGGTGTTTGATAAGTTGAGGGAAGAAAAGTTGCTAATAAACCTAAAGAAGTGTAGTTTTTTGAAGAAGGTGTTAGTATACCTAGGATTTGTAGTCTTAGTAGAAGGTTTAAAAATGGACCAAGAGAAAGTGAAGGCTATCCTTGAATGATCTACTCCAAAGAGTGCTATAGAGGTAAGATATTTTCATGGACTTGGTAGTTTTTACAAAAATTTCATAACAAGTTTTAGTATTTTTGAACCATTCACTAAAACAATGATAGGGGATAGGAAAGAATAAAATGCACTATAGGAGTAGATAATTGTTTTAATATGTTGAAACAAAAAGTTATAGAGCAACCTATTTTAGCACATTCTGATTTTAATAAGGTATTTCAAGTACACTGTGATGCTAGTAGTATTGTGATAGGAGTTTTTTTGGTCCAAGAAGGTAGACCTATTGCTTACTTTAGTGAGAAATTGAATCATGCCAAAAGAAAATATTTTGTTTACGATTAGGAATTTTATGCTATAGTTCAAAAATTGAAGAAGTGAAGACAATATCTTCTTTCTAAGAAGTTTTTTTTGTATATTGTGTTGACCTTATGGTCAAATAATTTTTCCATTGGTGACTTAACACTTAGTTAATTGATTAAATTGCTACTAAGTTGTACAATTTCTACTGAGCTTATCATACCATTAGAATTGCAAACCAAGTGTTTTAGTTGCTACCAAGCCAATCAGTCTAATTCTATTTCATGCCAACCTTCATAATGTCTATTGAGCATCTAAGATAGAATATAGTGTTAAAAAAGATTTGTAGTGTCTACTAAGATGGAAATTTTAACAAAGTGAATGAAAGTAGTGTTGACCAAGTCATTTAGTATCAACTGAGTCTATCGAGTTCTTCTATCTATGTCAAAGTCATCTAGTGCTGACTAAGCTCTTACCCAAATTAATTAGTATGTACTACGCATCTACATCAACCAAGTGCTGGAGTTTATCGAGTGTTTACAAGTGTTTTGAAGTGTAAGAACATCACCTAAGTGGTCTTCAAAACCTTATTTATAGCAATGAATTGACTTTGTGAAGATTGTTTGAATTTGGTATTGTAGCTGACTCTAGAAGGTAATTAATTAAATTGGTATATATGTCATACATTTTTGTCATATCCAATGTAGTAGTGAAATTAAAGAACAAAAAGAAAAAATCAGATGAGTGTGAATTAAGAAGGCTATAAGAATTATAAGGAAAAGAAGAGTCTTATCTATCATAGTCAGGTGATCATTATATTTCAAAGGAATCTCATTTAGAAAAATGAGTTATAGATCAAATTTTAGCCACTGATTCATCCCAACAGGTGTATCAGTCAAATCTTTTAACAAGGTGGACTTAATAGTCTTTTTCCAAATCTCCTAATAGAGTGCATACTTCATGTATGTTTTAAATCCTTTCACAAGGTGGACCTAATAGTCCTTATTGTCCCTAACATTATAGATCATCATAAGTGATCAATTGTAATCTTTAATAGGATAAATTTATACTATAGTAATAAAGATCGTGTGTATCAATCCCACCTTATGTTTACTTTCTATTTGGAAGGTTTCTGGATTAGCAAATATTATTTCAAGTGTTATGAATTTTTTATTTCTCTTAGTCTTTCATGCATGCAATTAGATAAGCTTATATGGTGAATGTATAATTAGTGAACTAAATTATAAGTTTATTGGCTCTTGATTCACCCCCCCAATCACCAAGTATATACTACATTTCTAACAATTGGTATCAGAGCTATTGGTTCTCACATCATAAGTTTAGCACCTTGAGAAAATATCAAAGATGATAGAAGCATATAGACTAGAGAAAGCTATTGAAAATGAAAAGTTGGATCTATAATTGGCCATTGAACAATTCAAAAAAATGAAGGAGAAACTCTCTCAATCTTTGAAAAGAAGAAAAGATCTTGTAGCACAAATGAATGGTAATCTCTACATCAAAGAAATAATTGAAGACATTTTTCAAGAAAGAAGTTTAGATGAAGATGATGCAACAATCACATATTTATTTGAAAAGAATCTTACTCTTCATGAAGAAGTTAGAAAGTTGAAAAGAGAATAAGAAATTCAATTAGTCAAAATGTGTGAAGTCATGGAACAAAAGGACAAAGCCAAAGAAGAAATAGAAGAGAAGGACATTAAAATTCAACAACTATCTCTTTAGCAAACAGATCGCATTGATCAACTCATTGATGCAAATCAAGTGCTTCTCAACTTGAGGATAGAGAATGAAAGATTGTAGAATGATCTCAATATAGAGAAGACAACCAATGAGAGGATGATGAAATATCATAAAAGAATGAATCAATTGAATGAAAAAACTCAATTTAGACACAAAGGAAAAACTAAATTATGATACATAGAATAAGGTGAATCATATCAACAAGGAGCTCAAAAGAACAAAAGGCCTACTTGTAATCATTGTGGAAAGATAGGACATACATCAAATAAGTGTTGGAGAAATTGTACATCAAATTTCAATGAAAAATTTTATAGTTGCAACAAACCAGGACATAGAGAAAGTGAATGCATAAAGAAACTTAAGTTTGAAGGAAAGCATTTCAATTACAACAAACAAGGGCATAAATCTTTAGACTACAAGACCAAGAAATAGGACCCAAAAAAATAAATTGTCAAAGCTATATTTGTTTGGGATTACAACACATGGTAAAGATGTCACTATTATGGTGAGTATGGGCACAATGGAGCAAATTTTATGAAACAAAATACAAGGACAAGAGACACTACAAAGAGATTTTTTGCATGTACATAACTTGGACATCTTGCCAAGAGTTGTATGAACCAAGGAAGAGTTAAAGATGAAAATAAATCAAAGCCTGAAAATATTAGAAATGAAATGAGGTAGAAATGGGTAAGGAATATCCCAAGGATTCAAATTAGAGTAATGAAAGTGTTGAAACCTAATTCAACAAGTTGGGTGACTCAACCATTTCAACCTAGTTATTTATGAAGATTATTGAAACTATGATTCAGAAGAAAATATCACACATCAGTTCCAATCAGCAAGAAAAAGATCCATATCAACATTTGAGATGTACAAGGATCAATGAGCTAAGATGAAAGCTAAAGTGGGTCACAAGACCTTATTGAGAAAGTTCAGGTTACAAGACTTAACCGATCTTGGATGCAAATGGCAACATCAAAGTTCTTACCAAGTTGATAGTATCTTTTGAGTGATGAAGACTCTTTTCAAGTGGGATAGAAGAGGCATGAATTTGAATGGTGTAACTAACATGGAGATCAAGCTCAACATCTATTTCATTTCCCACAAGATCTACAACTCGATTAGATTGAACAATGTTCCATGTGAAACTATTGAATAACCATACAAAGTTGTGAAAAATAATTTATCTTTCACCCTTGCTAAGCTACAAATCAATAAGTTGAGAAAGAACATGGAAAGAATTCAGTCATCAAAGAATAATCCATGTAAGTTTAGATCTCTTTTGACATGTTTATTCCTTTATATACAATTTTTTTCCCATTCTAGAGGCACTGTGGCATGGAAGAAGGATACACTAGTTTTGTATCAAACTAATTAATTCATAACAAAAATGGGTGATAATTTTGAAAGAATTATGGACGCCTACTTTGAGACATTCAAAGAGAAAATGTAGAGTAGATATAGGACTCTAAAGAAGTTAGTGGAAGATTATGATCAAGATATCTATTTTCTGGTGGATTGTGAGAAAGTGCACATCTAGGAAGTAAGGCCTAGAGTGGCATGGGTTAAGCCTCTTGGATATAAGGTTAACATAGATTAAATAAGGGATATAATTTAGGCTCTTATGAATGAGCTAGTAGACCTTGAGGCATCATACTTTGGTACCTATAAGGAAGACAAGGCCAAGATTTCATTAGAGGTCAAACTTCCTCAAGCTATGAAGAGAGGAAGAAAGAAAGTAGAAAAGGTTCTGAAAGAAACCAAGAAATTAAACTCTACTCTTCTGTTGACAGAGGGAAAATGAGATGACATTGAGGTAGAGTAAGACATAGAGGAACCTATAGGAGAACCTATATAGGAAGATGAACCTATAATAGAAGATTAGAAAAATCCTAGAAGAAACTCAAATTGGGTGTTGATGATGAAGAAGAAGGTCACAAAATAACATTCAAGAGATTAGCCCTCACCTTTCAACAAATATTGAAAAGAATTCAAGATGGTGGAGGGATGTTTGATTTCAAAATTTTGAAGTGTGAAATAAGGACCAAGGTAGAGTAGAAACAAATTGAAGAAGCCCTAGTGGCTAAAATGGATAATGGAAGTACTCACTAGAGGAATTAAAAAAGAAAGTTCCTAATATCCTACTAAAGTTAGTAACACATCATTGGAAGAATGCATTAAATGTTGCTAGGTAAACCAGAGAAAAAACTCTCAAATAACTTATATTGAATCTATCTGATAAGGAAGTGAAGGAATCATTGAAAAAGAATGAAACAAAACTAACACCTAAATTAAATTCATTCCTAATCCTATCAAAGTACATTGAATCTATTGTGAATTCTAACACAATTTTGTGGAAGAACATTTATGGTTTGTATAAGCCTAGTGAGGAGGTTGTGTGAATAAATTATGTTGAGAAAGATAATGATGATGAAATAGATGAAATTGATAATGTAGAACAGGACAATGTAGAGGATGAAGAAGATCAAGAAGTAATTCGAGGAGATCTTCCTAAAATTTGGAGTATTCAAGACTCAGATCTAGAAGAGATAGAAATAGAGGTATGTCCTCCCTCCCTCTCTCTCTACGAAAAGCCTTAATGCAATCCAACTTAGAGAAGGTTGATACCAAGTTAGTGGAGGTAAACATTGCTTCAGCAAGCACCCAACTAACTAGTGGAGAAATACTATCAAGTGTAATGATGAGTGAATTTTCCATCACTTCATTTACCAAGAAACATGCTCAAATCATCTTAGAATAAGAATCACAACCATCATCATTAAGTTTTCTATTATCACTTTTGTTGATACTATTTTTACTATTGTTACTTCTACTATTTTTTCTACTATGGTAAGTAAAATGATAGTTGAGGTTAATCCTCAATTGATCACTGAAGCTTTGAAGAAATACAAGGAAATTATTCCTTAAGTTATTCATAAGGAAAAGGGTAAAGAGGTAGAAGCCTCTATTGAAGAAATTTATCTAGAGAAGGACATTGTAATAATAGATAGGGATCTTTCTAATCTAACTCCTAATCAAATGGATACCTTGGTGATCTGTGGTAGATGAGAGGCAAACAATAAAATCTCAGAGAGGATAAGAAAAAGAAAAACTAAGTTGTTAAAGATATTTAGAGCATATTTGTTGATGCATTGAGCATTGAGGTTGATGAAAAGAAACCAATTTTGGATCAACTTGTTGAAGATGTTAAAAATTATAATGAGGAAGTGGATGGACAAGAAAAAATTTTCCAAAGGGAAGAAAGAAAGTTTGAAAACAACATTTTGGAGAAGGTAGCTTAGAATATTGCTATTGACCAAGAGAATTATCTATCGTTCTTTCAAATTTTGAAAATTCTATAAATAATGTTGTTTCTTTATTTGTGAAATTGAGTGATACATCTAACTTCACTAAGGAAATAAAGAAAAAAGTGTCTAAGATAGATATTGACATGAAGGAAAGTGCACATTAATTGTCACTTGTTTCTAGCTATAGTTGTGCACATTTTGTAAAAATCAGTTATTTGACAGATCTTTAGGAAGAATTGTTAAGGGAAGAAGCCAGGATAAGGTCTACACTAAGAAAAATATAGGGCATGGTACTTCCCAATATGGATGTAATGCAAAAACATATTACAGATGCAAAAACATTGATATGTGACAATAATTTCTTTATAGTTGATCACATGATGGAATTATTAGCAGAGGTGCATATAGCTTTGCACACATCAATAGTTTTGCAAGAGAAGTGGGACAAGACAATGCCCATAATTTTGAAGGTACATAATTATTTCCTTTCACATTTTGGTGCTACCTTGCAGTTATGCATTTTTGGCATTTGTGTCAAAATAGGGGGAATATAGAATAGTATTTTCATACACAAGGAAGAATGCATATATATAAAAGAAGGAAATATATGTACAGTATGAAAAATATATACAAAGTATAAAATATGTTTACAAAAGAAAAAGAAAAAAAAAAGAGTCAGTGGTTATTGAGCAGCAACAACAATCGACAATAGTCAAAACCAAGTTGTAGACCCAGACTTGTTGATAGGATGAGTTTTGACTTATATTTTGAGTATTTAGTACTTTGGGATGATAAGTGTTTTTGTCACTAATGCCAAAAGGTGAGATTTTTGACCTTATGGTCAAATCATTTATTTATTAGTGACTTAACACTTAGTCATTTGGTTATATTTCTATCAACCTCTATAGTGGTTACTAAGCTTGACTTAACACTTAGTCATTTGGTTATATTGCTATCAACCTCTATAGTGGTTACTGAGCTTATCATACTGCTAGTAGTGCAAATCAAATGTTTTAGTTTCTACCAATCCAATCAATCTAATTGTAGTTCATGTTGAGCTTAATAATGTCTACTGAGCATATGAGATAGAATGTAGTGTTAACCAAGATCTATAGTGTCTACTAAACTTACATCCTCAAGAATCTAAAAATTGATACTATGACATTTTGGTTGTTATGCTTGACTGTGACTCAAATTCCTTCAAATTAATTCTCTTCATCATCAAATGGTATAGACTAGGAATCAATCAAAATGAAACTAATAGAAATGTCATTGAACATGAGAATGGATTTCCAATGATTAATACAAGGTTGTTTGAACCAGTTGGGAATGAGTCCTATGTTCTTCCAAGCCAATGTGAGAAGGTATTTTATTAGAGGTTACACATAAACTAGTTTAATAATTTTTTGTTAGACATAATGCAAGAGGAAGGTTGATAAAGTGTAATGTGATGGAAGAAGAAGATACCGAGATAGAGGAAAAATTGGATCATGATTAAGAGTTACGTGATGATGCTCCTAATGCAAATAATGTTGCTACTGATGATGATGATGATGATGATGATGATGATGGGGATGATGATGATGATGATGACAATAATGACAATGATGACAATGATGATGATGTCAATGATGAAGAATAATATCAATGATGGGGGGTTGATTAGCTAACATTGAAGGGGGGTTTGATTATCAATGAAAAGAATGAAATGTACAGTTATTTGATCAATTCCTATGCTATTCAATATTGAGTTCTTAATAGATCAATGATTAACTTGATTAACTTGTTATGTACCTTTTACTATTTATAATTCATATGTGATGCTAATATTTGATATAATTTTGAGTATATATATCATGAATTTTTTAGCTAACATAAGACAATCGATTTACATATGTAGAAACCCTAAGCCCTTTCATGAGAATCCCACACAGTCTCATGGATCATTAGGTATAAGTTAGTACACCACATAGAGATTAATGCCTTTTACCACTTGTAAAATATCTCTCTCATTGCTGCCTATCTCCCTTATTTTGTGGAGTGTAGGTACCAAAAAATAGGTATTTGTCAGATTTTTCTTCCTTGAGTGAGGAAAATGTAGGAATGGAAGAAGAAAGTGAGACATTTAGTATGTCTAAATCAAGGAGATTGATTTGAGGTAAAAATATCAAAAGGAAATACAATAAGCACATGAAATTTTTCCTTGCTCAAGGGGAGTCATGTTCTTATGATGATGAGAATGAAGAAGACTCTAATGTTCCCTTTAGGTACAAACACCTATAGAAATAATGAGTCCTGATGAACTTCCTCTAATAAACACTAATTTTTGTGTTGGAGAGAGGATATATCGCATAACACCATCCTCATTACATGGTTTGGGCCTATTTTCCATGGATGTAGTAAAGCTCTCTTACAACAAGGTTTTTGAATTGATGAAGTATGTCAGACCTTTCTATGATTATAGTAGTTCTATGAAAATTGTTACATATAAAAAAGTATGTGTAGGTATGCACTCGTGGAAAATTATATAAAACAAAAAGTTAGTGAACAAAGTAAAAAAATAACTATATACATTGAAAAAAGGCCAAAAGCATCATGAAATATTATAGGTTTACTAAATAGTGCATGACCTACATCAACTAATAAGTGATTGACCAATTTTATATTTTAGGTGCACAAAGGAAATCATGTATTTATATGTGTGATAAAATCAATAGATAGAGGTGAAGAGATTCTTATTGATTACAAATTTAATCACATAGATACAAAAAAAAGCCACTATCATGGGTGAGGTGGTACATGTAGACACCTAAATTTGATTACACTATTTTAGGAATCCTATTTAGTTATCTAAAAAGGCATTATTAATTAAATTTCTATTTAATTAATCCTTTGTCATCCCCTAGTTGATTAATTTAATTAATCATCTATAGTCCTAATTGATAAATCAAATAATCTATTATTTATCAATTAAATCCTTTTCTCCTATCTAATTCCAAAAATCCCCATTTATTAAATAAATCTATTTGATAAATGAAATCCTCAAATTCAAAAACCCCTAACCTATCTCTAATCCTCCATTTAGCCTAATCCACCCCATCTACCCATACTAACCAAACTTAGCCACTAACTCACCCACCCTCATTAATGCCATCCACTTGCACATCTCTAATCTAATCCTAAACCCAAGCCTAATCCACCCCCCCATGTTGTCACATTCCTTAAAAAAGTTTAAGACTTTTCTAATCCAAACCAAAGTCTCCCCTCAAAAAGCCCAACCACTAAGTCATGAGTGCTCTTACAAACCATAAAATACTCTTACAAGCCCACTCATGACTCTTACATCCATCTTCCACACTCTTCCCTCTTCCACACTCATTCCTCTTACACCTCTCTTACATACTCAACCCCACTCATCATGCCCTTAACCAACCCTTTACCCTACCCTCTCACACTCATCCTCTTTGTGACAAGTGTCACCTTCCCATTGGTGCTAAACAAGCACAATCCATGTGCTCTCCTTTGAGTGCATCCTAGCCCTCCTTAAGCCTTCATCCATCCTTGCATCTAAGCCCTACATCCCTCTACCCCTTGGCTTATAAATTGAATCCCATCCCAAGCCATTTCATCAACAATCTTTAAGCTAAAGTTACCATGCTATTTTGAGAACCAAAGCCATCAATCTTACCCTTATAATGTCAAATTGAGAGCTCACAAAGCTACCAATTTGCCATTACCCATCTCCATTGAAGCAACTTTTGAGCATCTTGAGTATACATCCACAGCAAAAGGACACATCTACAGAATCAAGAAAGCATGGAGTGTTTTCTCTTGTGAAGTTTGCATTTCTTGTTTTCTTTCTTTGTCTAAGCATATATGTGAATTTAGTTTTTGGTTTGTGAATGTTTACTTTATTTGTTAATGTTCTTTGCACACTAAAAATCTTGTTCTACATTTTGGCACGCCCGGTGGGACCCCACTATGGGTCATTTAATCATCTATTTTCATCTATATGTCATTTTTTCTAACCATCTAATGTTTGTTGTTGTTTGAGTGTGTTGTGAGGGTGTTTTGCTTGTTTTTGCAGGTTAAAGAACGCACTTAGGAAGAAGAAATACCATCTGAAAAAAATTCGCGTTTTTCAACTTTTTTTGCGCAGTGTCGTCTCTGTAGTTTTGGCGTCTGCAACCTGTTTTGTCGTCTCTGCCACCGCCAATCCAAATTGTCTTCTGCAAAAATCTGCATCTGCGCAAATTGACGTCTCTGCCATCGCCAATCCAAATCGTCATTTGCGAAAATCTGCATCTGCGCAAATCGACGTCTCTGCTTGTCACCTGTTTTCTACGTCGCAAATCTGTTCTGTCATCTTCGAATACTAGCATCTCTGTATTTCAACGTCTTCGTATTTTGGCATCTCCACTTGATAGACTGTCGCCTCTGACCATTTTAAGCATTTTTACACGTAAAAAAAATAGCAAAAAAAGTTAAATTTTTTTTCCCATAGTTAAGCTCTCATTTTTGAAGATTTTGGCTAACTAACTAAATTGCTTTCTTTTTTTTTGTCTCATTGCAGGTTGGAGCACATATGGAACCACTAACCATGTTTCTTGCAAGTTTTCATGTTACTAAGAAATGAACTTGAATGTTTAACCATTTGTCTTTGAATGCATGTTGCTAAACAAATGAACTTGAATGGTTAAACACATTTTCCATTGAATGAATGTTGCTCAAAACACACTCTTGAATGTCATGGATTAAAATCAACTTTCCTTGGAATGCATGCTTAAAACAACAAATCGAATCTTGAATGCCAAGGATCAATTAACCATTGCAATATCAAACACTTCATTTGGAGCTTCTAAAATTGAACAAAACAAATCTCTTTTCCACATGCAATCTAGGTAAAGTTTGATTTTTGGACATTTAAGAAACTTTCTTAAGTTAAAATACAAATTTAAAAAAATCAATTTGAGTAATTCCTTGGACTCACCACTTTTCTAATCACCTATCAAATATTAACCATTGGTTGCAATCTCAGCGCCATTTATGTGGATGGGTCTACTTGAAAAAGGTGTTAAATGTTCCACAATCTAACTCACTCACTTGGTCTTTGAACGTTTGCTTTAACTTTATCAAAATTCTTAAATGGCCAAAACTCTAGATTAAATCGATCACACTTCAAGTTTGGGCACTAAAATTGAACAACAACTAATGTGGAGAGCCTCCGAGCGTGCGCTTGAAATTGAATCTCACACACTTTTGTTTTGGGCTTAAAACAAACTCACACTCAATCTTGAATGCCTTAAAGAAAATTAATCGATACTTGATGTGGAGGGCCTTCGGGCGCGCGAGTTTGCTTTTGTTGACCCTAACTCTTCTTATTGTTTGCATTCTTTGATCGATTTACTTTTGTTGGCGCTTCGAGTTGGAATTGAACATTGTCTCTTAAACATGAGTGCTTGCAAAGTCTAGATTAGCACACATAAGAGTCAGTTGGTAAAAGAACAAGCGTGTTTTTTAGCCCAAGGTCATCCAAGTCTTCTCTCCACTTGTCGTCTTTCAAGGCCATCTTGGGTGCATAAGATTAGGATCCAAAACCTTGTTTCTTTTTAGGAGGCCTACTTGGGGATTTCATCACCCCTTGGACGACCTCAACTCCAGCGTTTCGGCGGAGTATAAGAATCGAGAGGTGAATCGAAAGACACCTCTCTTGGGATCAAGATTTTGTCATTCAGGCTAAGCCTCAAAAAACTTTATACCCTTGAGAAGTGAAAGAGGAGAAGTGGGTTACCGCTCCTCTTGGCTGTGTGACATCCTTTTGGTCTCATCTATGGATTTGGACCTCACGTACCTTGCATATATCGAGGACTGCCTAGCTAAACCAACTGTCAGCCTTGTAGAAAACCATCTAGGATGTTAATGTGTTTGGAGTGACTGATCGAAACATTTGTAGAACATACACACTCCTCGGAGCAAGTATCACCTTCTGAGAACCACAAACTTCTATCTGGGTGTTCCTATCTATTGCTTGTTTTTATTTTACTTGTTGAATGAATGTTTGCCAAACTTGGTCAATCCTAGCTTAGGGCACACTTAGTGTAGTCACTGCCTATTTTAGAATATTGAACAAGTTGAAGCAAAAAAACCAGAATCTCCCAAAGCCAAGAAAATTCAGGAATTTATGTCGAAACAACCCAAACCCAAACAGAAGTTTCACAAGGTCAAACTCAAGCCATCTCTAGCATACCAAGAACTTTCAGCCAAGAGAAAAGAAATAACACCAAGCCCACGAATTGCCAAACTCCACAAAGTAGAGGACAAAGCTACCGATGAAGCACTTCAAGAGGCCTGGTTAGAGCGCACCATCAAATTTAGCCAACGTCTAGGAGTTAATCCTGCTTATGCCTTACCAACTAGGCATGATTTCTATGATTAGACACCCTTGTTTCTCCACATCTTCTTGGATAAGCTAAGCTTCACTTTAGAGTCATCTTTGTAGAAAAGCCAGCCATCTTAGGTTATCCCCTTAAGCATTATTAGCTCATCCATATCATTTAGAATCAAACCATCTAGCCAGCAATCCAAAATCCGCACATCTAAGCTTTCAAAATTGTTGTCACCTTGCTAAAAGTTTTCCATTCCTAAAATCTTTGAAATCCACCAATCTCACCAAGGTTATCACTTTAACAGAGCTTTGTCTAGGGTAATCTAGCTTTGTCACTTGTTATCCTTCATCACCTTGAGCTAAAGGTTGGGATCTGCAAGTGGTCAATCTCGTGTTCTTCCTAAAGGATCATCAGTCTATCCTTAAGTTGACACAATCACCACCAAGCTTCAACATAGGAAAGCAGACCTTTTGTGCTTTGACAACATATCTTTGAAGTTAGAATCCCCAACCCAATCCTCCTTAGGTTTTTTCATATAGCTTTGCCTCAACCTAGGAAATCATTTGCATAGAAAAAGCCTTCCCCCTTTTGCATCCATCAGCATTATTGCATCTCATCCCTTGGAGCATTTTTCATGCCACCCGTCACTCGCTTAGCCAAGAAGAAAGAAACAATGGAGCCCTATAATTTGGATCGAACAACCTCACCCCCCTTGAGCACTCAACCATCCTTCAGCCCAGAGCAAGCTATGCCATCACCTACTGACATTGAAGCTTTCATGAACCAACCAGGAAATGCAGTATTGGTAAACGCCATTATAGACAAAAAAAAAAGAGACAATCATGGCTAATTTTCGAAGGGACAATGTAGGAACCTTTGACTTTGGAAGACCCCCTCCATTATCAAATCCATCTCACCCGTTGCTTGGGCAGCTACCACCACCCATAGGCTCTTATGATCCAAATTATCATCAATATATTCCAAAAGAAGAGCCTCCAGCCAATCCATATGACCCAATAGACCCAAACATACCATCATCCACCCAAGTTGAAATCTCCATGCCGCAAGTCAACCCAGCCACCACCACTCCATCCTTGGTTCATACCTCTCCGCTCCAAACCCCCTTTACCCAAAACACCTCACCGTTCACCCCCTTCACTATTGCTGCTGCTCCCCAACCCAGCCTTCCAAATCCACCCATCTCCCAAATCAGTGCTAGCATCTTTGGCCAACCTCAGCAATATACAATAGGGATGCCACCCATAGGGCCAAGTAATCAACCTTTCATCACCCCCAGCTTGTTCACCACAGCCCAAAGCACAATCCCATCATTTCCATTAGGTCTTGGGAGCTCAATACCACCAGCCACAAATCCACAAGCTACTACCTTCACTCCACAAAGCTATCAAATCTCACAAGCTACTGCCAATCTTCTACCAAGCTCCCAAGTGACCCCAGCTCCCGCCACCACTATACCAAGCTTCCAAATCCAGCCATCAAGCTATCAAACCCCATCAATTCCATTCCCAAGCTTTCAATTCCCACCACCTCCACCACCAACTAATCCATTACCTCCTATTACCAATTACTTTTCAATGCCACTTCTAGGAGGTAATCCACCACCCCAGACAACCACCAATTATTTGCAAAAACCCACATATATTGGTCAAACCCCACAAGCCCCTCGATCCTTTCCTCAAGCCTCACAACCATCTTATACCTTACCTCCACAAAGCAATCCATTTATCCCACAGTCATCTTATGTTCCTCAATCCTAACCTCAAATACCATATCAACAGCAAGCCTTGCAGCACATGCAGCAATATGCGCCACCTCCCCCTCAACAACCCGTCATCCACCATGCAGCTGCCCAAACAATGTACAATCCCTATCAGAAAATCCCTCACAACCATCCATATTCAATGGCCCCATCCAGCACATACCTACCTCAAGGCACTCCTACATTGGGGGCACCCCAGCCATCACTTATCAATTCAAAATGGGAGCAAATGAAGATAGCTCTGAAAGCCATCCAAGAAGGGAATGATCCAAAGACATTCAAGTTTGAGAATGTGTGTCCTTACCCATTTGACAGAGCCATTACCACGACACTGTTTCCCAAACACTTTGAGGTACCTAAATTTGACAAATTCAGAGGAAAAGGAGACCCTGTCACACATATCAAAGAATTTTACATGCACTGCCAGGACGTGGCATACAATGATGTCTTCCTCTTGCGCCTTTTTCCCAAAAGCTTGGCTGGACCAGCTCTTGAATGGTTTTATAAAATCCCCTATGGCATAATTAAAAACTTTACTGAATTATCTGAGGCATTTGTAGCCCAATATGCCCATCTTGTTGAAACAAAGCTATTAATAGTTGATCTTGTCCACACCAAGCAAAAAGGTGGAGAAAGCCTTGCGGAATACCTGCAAAGATGGCAAATCCTTACCACCCGCATATCCTGCACCTTGCCAGAATGCCATGTGGGGAAAATGTTTATTGATAATGCACATCCCAGCTTGGCTCACCACATGACCATGAACTGTTTGTAGACCTATAAGGATATCAAAGAGAAAGGAATGATCCTTGAGCAAGGACTCATCAAAGATGGTGTGGTAAAAATTTACAAAGAGGCCAACCAAAATTAATCACATTCCAATGATAGGTCTAGGTATTGGAACAAAAACAAGCATGTTGCAACAGATGGGGTTACTGACACCAGACATGTGAATATTGTTGGTCCTTCTCAAAACCAGTCTAACCCACCATATCAAACAAAAAACCAACAAGCTATCAATTACCAACAACGAAATAACCAAAGCTATCAAAACCACAATACAAGACCCAACTTTCAAGGGTCTAACAATCAAGCTAATGCCATCAATGTAGCTGCAGGGCAAAAGCCCAAATTCCAACCTGCACCTAGAAACTATACACCCCTTGGTGAGCCATTAGATGTTATTTTTGAGAAATTGGCTAAGGAAAACCTCATCAAATTTCCTCCTACCCAGCAAATTGATCCAAGCCAATCCAAAGCTGCATGGTACAAGGACAATGAGTATTGCAAGTTCCATAGGGTAAACGGTCACACCACCCTCAGATGCATGAAACTGAAAGACTATGTATAGGACCTGATTGATCGGAAGGAAATCATTGTTGGTGCCCAAACCTCTCCCAATGCAGGCTTACAGATTTATCAAAATACTTTTCCTCCACACAACAACCAAAATCCTGGAAAAGCACCTATCCAAAACAACACCAACAACCACCAGCCAAACCAACAGCATGGGAAGAAAAATGACCACACTTCATCCTATATAGACTATGGTAGCCTTATAGGTTGTATATCTGAGAAAGAGCCTTCTGTCAATGTTATCAATATCCGAGGACCAGACAATGAGTGTGCGGTCACCACTCGAAGAGTGCAATTTAACATCGCAGGCCCACCAGTTTCATCAGCACCATCAGCTCCATCAAAAAGCCAGTACAATATCTTGGAACACCTTGGGAACATGCCAGCTCAAATCTCCATTTTAGACCTTCTCCGCACTTGTCCTGTGTACAAAGACATCCTTGACAGTGCTCTCATGGAATCCCGTGTCCCTTCTGATATCAATACTACTGATTTTCATAATCTTGTTGGACACCTTTCATCCTCATGTGCCCAATCTTTCAAACCCACCGACATACCCACGGTTGAGCTAGATCACACCCTTCTGCTTCACATAGCCATCATGGTATCCAATTTTGCTGTGAAAAGAGTAATGATAGATAATGGATCAGCCTTGAACATTTGCACCCTAAAATTCATAAAACAAGCTGGGTATACTGAGGTAGATATGATCAGTGAAGTTATCACCATCAAAGCTTATGACAACTTAGAAAGAACCACAGAAGGGACTATTTTGCTACCAATCAAGGTTGGGCCAGTCATCTAAGAGACAGTTTTCCATGTTGTTGATCTAAACCTACCATTTAACATCCTCCTCGGTCGCCCATGGATTCATGCTATGAAGGCTGTTCCATTCACCTACCATCAGTGCATCAAATTTCCGCATCAGGGCACTGAGGTAACCATCCATGCCGATCCAGAACCCTTTGCTTACTGCAATGTGGTTGAAGCTTCATATACAAACCATTGCCCTGGAATAGACATCGGCACATCCATCGCTAGCTCATCCCACACTTGTAATGATGCAGAAACCATCCTCGCCTCCACCCTATCTATCGTAAAGATCAACAACAAAGGTTGTGGAGAATATAGTCTGTCAGATGCATTTGTTGTCAGAGCAATCCCACTTGATCCACATACCCATGGACGACCGACATATCACAAAGCTAGGGAGATTCCGCCTCCTCGATACAAACAGTTTGGCCCAACCACCTTTGTGTCCTCAAAAACCCCTCTTCATGAAGAGCTCACTCTAGATATCAACAATTGGTTACATAAGGATGCACCTCCAAAAAATCAAGCATGCCTTGATCACTTTAGCCAAAAGTATCCCCACCAACATAAGCTCATCACTAAAAAATGGAACTATCAAGGAGGTGGACTAGGACTAGAAGAAAGGGGCATGCAATGTCCCATCGAAGCACATAATTGGGAAACGAAGTTAGGACTTGGCTTTGGCATACCCACAACTAGGGGCACCAACGAGAACGGTCATGCTTTTTTGAACATCCACCGTGACCTTTTCAAAATCGAAGACATTCTTGAGGAAGTTGAAAAGAGAGCCTACGATGATATCCTAGACCAAATCTTTCTAGGAGACTCTGTTCTCCAAGAACTATCCATCCATCTCATTGACCTACCACTTGCTCATCCACAACTCATAGATTGGGACCAACCAAGTGTCATACATATTGATGAGTTTGCATTAGAGGAAGTGCTTCTAAGATTCATGGGAGCTGAAACTCCTCATATGAAGACAAAGCCAGATTCTGCCTACATCTACAAGCTAGATCCCAAGGGGTATTTTGGAGAAAATCCCCAACCTAGTTTTGATACACCCAAAACTGGAACTAAGGTAAATCTGGGACTAGCTAAGGCAGCGAAGAGAACCCCTCAGCAAGAAAATCTAGAGCCACAAGCAGAACATGAGGATTTAGTATTACCTCCTCAAGATAATCAACCAGAGGTGTCTTCTATTATAATAGAGGATACTAGAGAAGTCAACATTGGTTCTTTAGAGATCCCTAGAATTGTTCACATTGCTGCATCCCTATCACAAGACCAAGCTGACCTCCTCTTTGAGGTTTTACGAGAGAACATTGGCCAATTTGCATGGTCATATCAAGACATGCCAGGACTTGATCCAAAGCTTGTAGTTCATCATCTTGTAGTCGATCCAAAGATCAAGCCCGTAAGACAAAAGCTTAGAAAAATGCACCCCAAGGTGGCCTTACTAGTCAAAGCTGAACTAGAAAGAATGTTAGCTGCTAAGGTTATCCAACCTATCAAATACTCAAAATGGATCTCCAACATGGTCCCTGTCACTAAGCCTTCTGGTGACATCAGAATCTACACTAATTTTAGAGATCTTAACAAAGCTTGTCCAAAGGATGATTTTCCCTTGCCCAACATAGATATGATTGTAGATCTTACAGCTGGACATGAAAT
This sequence comes from Cupressus sempervirens, assembly GCA_028749045.1. Classification (NCBI taxonomy): domain Eukaryota; kingdom Viridiplantae; phylum Streptophyta; class Pinopsida; order Cupressales; family Cupressaceae; genus Cupressus; species Cupressus sempervirens. Next base: position 999,455,267 of record CM053785.1, on the reverse strand, counting down.
TATGTCCCTTATGGATGGATTTTCTGGGTATAATTAGATCAAGATTGCAGAAGAGGACCATCATAAGATAGCATTCACTACCCCTTGGGGAACCTTTTGCTACACCATGATGCCTTTTGGCCTAAAGAATGCTGGGGCTACCTATCAAAGAGCTATGACAACCATTTTCCATGATCTTATCCATAGCATTTTGGAAGATTATGTGGATGATATCCTATTCAAATCTCACACCTTCATGGATCATCTTGCTGACCTGGAAAAAGTCTTTGATAGGTTGGCCCAATATCATCTCATGCTAAATCCTAAGAAGTGTGTCTTTGGGGTCACATCTGGCAAGCTTCTAGGCTTCATAGTTTCTAAATGAGTTATAGAGATCAACCCCAAAAAGGTCAAGGCTATCTTAGACATGCCTCCTCCATAGACACTGCGACATCTTTGCTCTCTTCAGGGAAAACTTCAATCTGTCCGGCGCTTCATCTCCCAACTTGCAGATAAGTGTACACCATTTTCACACTTGCTAAAGAAGAATGAGAACTTCAAGTGGGATCTTTTATGTCAGCACAACTTCGATTAGCTCAAGTAGTATCTCACCAATCCCTCTATCTTGGTTCCACCAATTCCTGGTCGTCCCTTGATCTTGTATATATCAGCAACACCTACTGCTCTAGGGGCACTTCTAGCACAACATGATGATTATAGCAGAGAGAGAGCCATCTACTATATCAGTAGAACCCTAGTTGGTTATGAACTCAATTACACTCCTATGGAAAAAGCTTGTTTGGCAGTTGTTTTCTCAACTCAAAAGCTTCGCCACTACATGCTAAGTCATACCATCCAACTAGTCTCTAAGATTGATCCTCTCAAGTATATGCTCTCTAGAACAGCACTCACAGGTCAGCTAGCAAAGTGGGTTATGCTACTAAGTGAGTTTGACATCCAGTATGTGGACAGAAAGGCAATCAAAGGGCAAGCTATAGCAGATCACCTAGCTGATGCACCTCTAGTAGATGCATATCCTTTGCTCACAGAATTTCTAGATGAGCATATTTGCCTAATTGAAGAACAACCCCCATGGAAGCTTTATTTTGATGGCTCATACACCTCTCATGGATCAGGGGCATGAATATTATTAGTTACACCTCAAGGAGATTACATTCCAAAAGCCTTCAAGCTACAATTCCCTAGCACCAACAATATAGCAGAATATGAAGCTCTTGTAGCAGGATTAAAGATAGCTGCAGAATGGAATATCACTGAGTTAGAAATCTTTGGCGATTCCCAGCTCATCATCAAACAAGTCTTAAATGAATATCAAACCAAAGATGAAAAGCTATTACCCTACAAAGAGCTAGTTGATTAGCTGACCCAACATTTTACAAAGCTTCAGTTTACACAAGTGCCTCGAATGTAGAATAAGGCAGCAGATGCCATGGCCACTATCGGCTCGCTCTTGGAAATTCCCCAAGAAGCTATGCAGTATGAATTTTTAGTTGAGCAGCTCCTCACACCCGCTTATGTGAATGAGGATTCAAACCATGTTTGTATCTTAGTTGGTCCCCAATCCCCTTGGTACCATGAAATTCACGCTTACCTTAAGGATGGTATCATATCCCCTCACCTCACACGCACCCAACGCCAAAACCTTATTCAAAAATCATCCTGCTATGTTATCATAGCCAATACCCTATATTGTTGGGGTTATCATGATACCCTCTCTCGATGTTTAGATGAAAATGAGGCCGAGATGGCATTAAAAGAAGTACATTCTGAACTTTGCGGTGCCCACACGAGTGGTATTGTCCTAGCACGAAAAATCCTTAGAGCAGGCTACTATTGGCCTACCATTGAAGAAGACTCTTGTGACTTTGTCAGAAAGTGTCTCCCATGTCAGTAGCATGCAAATATTGTGCACGCTCCAGAATAGGATCTACAGCCTATTGCACCACCTTGGCCTTTTTCTTGTTGGGACCTTGATCTAGTTGGAACTATCACACCTCTCTCATCTGATGGACATAAATGGATAATAATAGCTACAGATTATTTCACTAAGTGGGTGGAAGCAGTCCCCCTAGTCTCAGCTATAGGAGTTCAGGTCTCTAAGTTCATCTTGTACCACATTGTTTGCCGCTTGGGCATCCCATCCACCATCTTCACTGACCACGGAGGTAACTTTGAAAATCTCAACATAGAAAAATTATGCACTTCCCTTCGCATCCATCACCGCTTTTCTAGCACATATTTCCCACAAGGTAATGGCTAGGCAGAGGTAACTAATAAAACCCTCCTCAAAATCCTAAAGAAAGTTGTCAATGATTCCGGCCGTGATTGGCACCTTCAAATAAATCCGGCTCTATGGGCCTATCGAACTTCCTTCCATACATCCACAGGCACAACTCCATACTCCCTAGTCTATGGTGCTGAAGCAGTATTACCTATAGAAGTTGAACTTCCCTCACTACGCATATCTTTGCGAGGGCAAATCTCAAATGAAGAATACAGAGTAGCTCAACTCACCCAGCTAGATCTCTTAGACGAGAAGAGACAACAAGCCTATAACCATCTCACAGTCTATCAAACTCATCTCAAAAGGAATTTCAACAAGAAGGTGCTCCCATGACACTTTTAGCCAGGTGACATGGTCCTCAAAGAAAATATGAAAGTCCAAGCAAATCGAGAAAAGAAAGGCAAGTTTGAACCTACATGGCATGGTCCCTATGTGGTTACTGCCTCCTTTGGCTCCGGAGCCTATCAATTATCTACACCAGAAGGAGAACTCTTGAATGATCCCACTAACATCATTCATCTCAAGAATTTCTATGCTTGAAGATCCTTGGTATACCTAGCTTTTGAAAAATACAAAAAAAAAATAGTAAAGAGAAATAAGTGTCCAATGGTGAAAACTTGGCAATTCAAGCGCCTTGGACAGGTACCTTGGTGAAAACCTGGTAATTCAGGCGCCTTGTGCACTAAAGACTAATCCATTATCTATCACTATCCTATCCCTCATCCATCCACCCACCATCCCATAAAACACCTGCTTGTTCCCTTGGTGTTCCAATCAAATATCCAAAATCTGATGGAGCTTGTCAATACCTCCTGTACAGCTTGTAAATTTTGTACCAAAGCTTGTATTATACCTTGTAAATCTTGTACCATACCTTATATATATCTGAATCTTGTCCAAAGCTTGTACCATATTCTAGCTTGTAAATAATCTTGTATCCTAGCTTGTATCCTATCACATGCACACACAGAATCCCATTTTCCTTAAGCTTTTCACAAACCATCTACCTATCCACCTATCAACTATTATAGACACCCCATCCTTCACAAACATTTCCATCTCACAAAAAATCAAAACATGAACAAACTTGTACATTTGTAACATATCTTGGTCTGTCAGCTTGTACATCCTCTTTAGCTTAGTACCATTGTATATATCCAGCGTTCGTGTCAATTTGTCCTTGATCAACATCTTGCACACATTGCACACCTTGGTTAGCTATTCCAATGCATCCTTTAGATAGATCTCATGTCACCAAAGTGTTATCCTTCTTAGTTCATCTTGCCAGACATATCACTCATCCAGATCCATCAGCTTAGGTGCTCTCTGATAGATCCTTGCAGAATATAGCTTTCCTCATGTCTGATCTTGGTCCGTTAGTACCTTTTCCTACCCATCTCATTGGCAAATAGTTCTCTTTTGGATTTTCACTTTCTTTTGATTTGAGATTTTCCCTTTTGGGTCTTGAAATATCTTTTCTAAGCAATCTCTTTATTCCCTCCTCAAGGTTTCCACGATCTTCCATATCATGGTATGCTGCGAATGGGGCAATCAGAGCATAAGGTCTTGATCAAGTCTTTTGCTTGTTTTCTTTTTCTGCTTGTGGGTTACCTAGTGTTGTTTCCATGCTGCTTCCTCTGGGATTCATGTGTGATACTGGGGAAATCCTTGTGTGTTTTTTTTGAGTCAGTTTGTCAGTCCTCTGGACGGTTGGTGAAAAGGCCTTGATGTTCTTTGTAACCTTGGCAATTAACCAACAGTCCTATAGCAAATCTAGTGCTCAACTACATGGTGGTACTTCTCTTTGAAGTATCCCCCCATTCAAAAAGCTTCAATGGATTCCCTTCATCTCCATTATCCCCCATCCATATCCTACATCTGTCGCTCCTACCCCAGCTTATGCATCAGTATCTCTTTGAATCACTCCTCATGCTTAGCTTTACGGATCCACAATCCTAGTCTTAGGGATCCACCAATCAAATCAATCCACCAAGCCTCATCTTTCGAGATCCACAATCCTAGTCCTAGGGATCTCTGAAACCCATCTTCTGCCAATCTGACTCTTTGAAATCTTGTTGCATCAGCTTTATCATTCTATCATCCATCTCCCTACCATGGATTCCTTTTATAGCACTCCACTCCTCCTCCCCCCCCCCCCAATCCTAGAAAGTCTTAAGCTTGCTTTACTGTTGTGCCCTTGATTTCCCTTCATCATTCTCCCATAGTGAGAGTTTGAGCTCATTCAGCCCCTTCTCTTTGCCAACCTGTGTCTTAGCTCATCTCAATTTCTTGTACTTTTCAAGAAGTTGTCGAGCCTCATTTCTCTCCCCGCCACCTTCTTGAGGGGGCATCATCTAAGTCTAGTCTCTCCTCTTCTTATCCGAGACTGGGGCAACCTTGTTGCTAAAACATCTTCTTCGTGTCGTCTTCATTTGAACTTGAAATAGTGTTGTCTCAACACTATGTCAAAGAGGGGCAAAATGTAGACACCTAAATTTGATTACACTATTTTAGGAATCCTATTTAGTTATCTAAAAAGGCATTATTAATTAAATTTCTATTTAATTAACCCTTTGTCATCCCCTAGTTGATTAATTTAATTAATCATCTATAGTCCTAATTGATAAATCAAATAATCTATTATTTATCAATTAAATCCTTTTCTCCTATCTAATTCCAAAAATCCCCATTTATTAAATAAATCTATTTGATAAATGAAATCTTCAAATTCAAAAACCCCTAACCTATCTCTAATCCTCCATTTAGCCTAATCCACCCCATCCACCCATACTAACCAAGCTTAGCCACTAACTCACCCACCCTCATTAATGCCATCCACTTGCACATCTCTAACATCTCTAATCTAATCCTAAACCCAAGCCTAATCCACCCCCTAATCTTGTCACATTCCTTAAACAAGTTTAAGACTTTCCTAATCCAAACCAAAGTCTCCCCTCAAAAAGCCCAACCACTAAGTCATGAGTGCTATTAAAAACCATAAAAGACTCTTACAAGCCCACTCATGACTCTTACATACATCTTCCACACTCTTCCCTCTTCCACACTCATTCCTCTTACACCTCTCTTACATACTCAACCCCACTCATCATGCCCTTAACCAACCCTTTACCCTACCCTCTCACACTCATCCTCCTTGTGACAAGTGTCACCTTCCCATTGGTGCTAAAAAAGCACAATCCATGTGCTCTCCTTTGAGTGCATCCTAGCCCTCCTTAAGCCTTCATCCATCCTTGCATCTAAGCCCTCCATCCCTCTACCCCTTGGCCTATAAATTGAATCCCATCCCAAGCCATTTCATCAACAATCTTTGAGCTAAAGTTACCATGCTATTTTGAGAACCAAAGCCATCAATCCTACCCTTATAATGCCAAATTGAGAGCTCACAAAGCTACCAATTTTCCATTACCCATCTCCATTGAAGCAACTTTTGAGCATCTTGAGCAACAAAAGGACACATCTACAGAATCAAGAAAGCATGGAGTGTTTTCTCTTGTGAAGTTTGCACTTCTTGTTTTCTTTCTTTGTCTAAGCATATATGTGAATTTAGTTTTTGGTTTGTGAATGTTTACTTTATTTGTTAATGTTCTTTGCACACTAAAAATCTTGTTCTAGAGTACACACTATGCACATTTATATTCAACTCCATTCAATAAATCTAGCACAAATTTTTTTTTTTAATTCTTTTTTTGTTAAATTAGAATAATAACATGTGTTTTAACATGTCTCAATGATTTTTTTTGAAATACAGGGCTATAGTATGGATGAACAACCATAGGATATGCATGGAAAAAATGGTCCTCATGGGGCTTCTTCATCTTCAAAGGTAAAACCCATTATTGTTGCACAAATTAGATAAAAGAAATATGTTAATGTGTATTTTTTATTATGTTTTATTCTTCACTAGTATTTTGAACTGATTTTAAATATAGGACTAATATTAATATTCTCACAAATGAGTATTGATCATGAAAAGGGAAAGGAGAAAGTAGTCCATGAAGAGTTGCATGATGAGAATGATGATTTCATGATTGATTTTGCATCAACCATTGATCATATGGATGCATTAAAAAAGAGGATTTGTAATTTTTCAAGAAAGTTGACACAATTGGCATCAATTCGACTAGAGACTTCTAAAGTACAATAGAGAGAGGATGAGTTGATGCACCTAGTTTAGACATATACAATAAGTATTAATGTAGTTTTTAATAATAATAAAATTTAAATAATAGTTTTTACAGTATAATTTTTTTTTATCTCATTAAATAAAATTCATATGTGTTATTTTCAAACAGGATGCTAAAGAGCTTTGATGCAGGAGCATCTTTGGTTTGCTTGCAATCCTGCATGTTTGGTGGGATTTTGGTTAAATGTTGTGTAGCATCGAGCTTGGGTTTAGGTGGAGTTATGTTTTCATGGTTAGGGATGTGTTGGAGACACATTTGGAAACATTTCCTCATGATTTCATAGATATTGGATGGATTGAGTTGAAGTTTGAATTATTTGAACCTTGTTGTTGGAGCTACATTTTTCTAGTTTCTGGGTGCTTATTATAGAGTGTGTAACTACTTTTTGTTAATGAATGAGAATATATGAACTTTAGGGTTTGAAGAGGGAATAGATTAATATCTATGATAAAGTATGAAAGTTCTAACTCTTTATAGTTTGGGAGATATGGAAATTCTCCTACCGTATCAATTTTTGGCAGACTGCACAATAGGTTTCTATGGGTCACTTTTAGGATGGATGTGCACTTTTCCTTGGAGAATAAATCTTTATGCATTTAAGGGGTTATAGAGAACCTAGATTTCTACCTATAGTTTGAAGCACAAGTTCTAATTCAATTGAAGCTAGGAGATATCATGATTTTACTTAGATATCGACTTTTGGACATTTAATTATTGTTGCAGGCTAACTTGTGGCATTTAATTTATGTATGCGTATTTAATTTGTATTTTGGGCTGACTTGTGGCTTAGATTGGTATAATTATGGGGTTGTGGTGGAGTCTTTAGTGATTCATTCATGATGGAGTGAATAAGAAAGTAGTTGAAGAGCAAGTTTTCCTCAGTTTGTGAGCAGATCACCAAATGTGAGGCAACTTATAGTAGGATTGTGATGAAGTTGTGAATGTGTGGAAAAAGCATTGAATGTGAGGTAGTTTACACTAGGAATTGGGTTTGAGAAGTAGATCTGAGTTGATCTTGATCTAGTGGTGGATTTTCTTTCTAGAGTCCTAGATCTCTTGGTTGTGAGGTGGTAGATCATGGTTCTGACTTAAAATTACAGAGGGCTTGTTGATGGATGCAAAGATGGATGACTGATCTTATTGAGGCATGATCGTAGAGAGTTTTCGGATTGTAGTTCTGTGGTCCTAGACTTGCAATTTAGTTCCTAGTTATTCATGCAATGTGGTAGGTTGGGATCTAAATTACAAATAATTTGAGGCTGTTACAAAAAGTGTGAGAAGGATTTGTTGCAGAGGGTTTTCAAAGATCTTGGGAGATGGCTCTAAGAGGATTGGACTCTAAGATGATTACAAATCTTCATGATGTGGTGGAGAGGAAATTTCTAAGATGTCTACTCGATTTGAAGCTAGCTTGACTGATCAAGTTAAGGATGGGGTGAGCAAGGAGTTCTATAGATGTTTGTGGAGCTAGAGTATACCAATCCAAAAGAGAGTTGTTTGGCTGATTAAGAAACTTGTTTGTGAGAGATGGAATGACAAGGTTGAGGTGGAAGAGGTTGGTTTTGTTGATCAATTTGTGAAGGCTAATACAAAACTTGTAAAGTAGCTAGAGGTTGTTGCTAAAGTTATTCCTAACCTTGTTGATGCTAGGATAGAGGTTTGTTTTCATGATTAGTTGGTTGAATCTAACATAGAAATTTCAGAGCACTTGGTCATGAATGATTCAATTGTTGTTAGTTATGATTTGAGTGTTATAGATCATCTTGTTGTTAGCAATGTGATTATTGAGATTGCTGATTTGGTTTTGGGTCTACATGATACTACAGATCTGTATGTTCCTCATTTGCCTATGGTTGATATGGCTGGGGATTTACATGTCCTTCCTATTGGGGATTTGAATCTACATGCTGCTACTGATATGGAGTTTTTTATTGGTGTGGATTCACTAGTTTTTGATGTGGATGAGGGTTTGTTGATGAGTAATTGTCTTTATTTTATTCTTGGCTGTGAGCATGTTGATTAGGTTGTTGATATGTATTTGATTATGATGTTTCAGTGGATGAAGCATAGATGGTTGATTTTTAGATTTTTTTAATTGACTTTGATGAAGTGGAAGCCTTTGTTGAAGATGAAGTTTGGTTATGATCATACTTTTCTATTTACCTAGGGAGTCTAATGCAAGAGCATCTTAGGTTTGCTTGCAATCTTGCATGTTTGGTGGGATTTTGGTTAAGTGTTGTGAAGCATCGAGCTTGGATTTTGGTGGAGTTATGTTTTCATGGTTAGAGATGTTTTGGAGACACATTTTTGAACCTTTCCTCATGATTTAATTATAGATATTGGATGGATTGAGTTGAAGTTTGAACTATTTGAACCTTGCTACTGAAACTGCATTTTTCTAGTTTTTGGGTGTCTATTACAAAGTGTGTAATTAATTTTTATTAATGAATGAGAAGCTATGAACTTTATGGTTTGAATAAGGCCTATATTATTATCTATTTTCAAGTATGAAAGTTCTAACTCTTTATAGTTTGGGAGATATGGAAATTCTCCTACAGTATCAATTTCTGGCACACTGTACAATAGGTTTCCATGGGTGGCTTTCAAGATGGATGCACACTTTTCCTTAAAGAATAAGCCTTTTCATATTTAATGGGTTGTATACAATCTATATTTCTACCTATGGTTCAAAGTATGAGTTCTAATTCAATCATAGCTAGGAGATATCATAATTTTACTCAGATATCAGTTTATGGACATTTAATTGTTGTTGCAAGGTGACTTGTGGCATTTAATTTATGTTGTTGTATTTAATTTGTGTTATGGACCAACTTGTGTCTTATATTGGTATAATTAGGGGTTGTGGTGGATTCTTTAGTCATTCATTCATGATGAAGTGAATGGGGGAGCAACTAAAGAGTAAGTTTTCCTGAGTTTGTGAGCAGATCGCTGAATGTGAGGCAACTTACATTAGGATTGTGATGAAGTTGTGAATGTATGGATAAAACACCAAATGTGAGGTAGTTTACACTTGGATCTTGGATAAGTTGGAGAAAATCTAGGGTTGTGGCTAGAAAATAAGGAGATTGCTTGGTAGGCTTGTGAGCACAAGTTTAGATTTCCTTGGTAATTTTCTTCTAGATTGTTGTTATGTTATAGATCTGGACTAGCTAAGATTGGTTATAAGTTGGATCATGTTAAATCTTGTAGAAATGATATTGTAATTGCTTTTCTATTTGGCCCTAACTTGGAAGTCCTTACAACTGGGAATATTGTATGTAATTAATTATATTTTATGAATAAAGGATTGTGATTTGGTATCAGATCTTGCATTATTGCTTCTTCTAGTTGTGTTTCCATTGTGTGGTTTTATAATTGGGGGCTAGGACATATCCTTTAGGGATACTCATTCATTTCACTATGTCAAGGTTAAAGGGAAATGCTCCAGAGGATGATACTTCAAGTGGTTCAAGTACATCTCATGTTCTATCCTACACTTGTGTTTTTCTCAAACAATATCTTTTTTAATATCTTTAACAATCTTGTTTTATTGTGCTCTAACAATTTCATTTTTTAGCTCCTACCATTGATCCTATTTTCACTATGTTTCTTTCTACAAGAAATAGAACCAAAGAGGTTATGCCAACTGTAATGTTAGCAACACCTAGCATGACCACATATGTGATGGCAACACCTATTGGTAAGTAGATTTTTCTTTTTCTCTTTCATTTTACTTCTATTTATTTCACTTGAACTATTATCTCTTGGGGGACATTTTGTAATATTAGATTCATTTTGTGTAGGAGGTGATGAGGAAATTATTGGGTGTACCCATGTTAGATGTATGGAACACTAAATAATTGTGATCAATTGCTCATGATAAATGATGATGGACTTCCCTTGAGAGTAGCCTAACTTCTAGGTACTTAGATTGATCCTTTATTTTACTATACAATCTTATACTTATAATCAAATGCACTAACCTATTGTGTAGTCTCTTTCAATAACTACTAATCCCATTATTATTTTGTAATGAATAATCTATTTTACAAAAAAATAATGATGAATGTTTGTGTATATTTGGGCCGACCATATGTATAGGGTATCATATTTTGATTTCCTTTCTAAACCATGTTTCATTTGATCAATTTCTTCAAGTATATTAAAATATAGCTTTAATTCATTTATGAATTTATCATTCTTTTCTTTTTTTAAATGGTGGAATTTACAAATTAAAGAGTTGAAGGTTAAACTTATTGATGTCATGATAACACTTTTTGGAGCCAACATCATTCAAAGACTTCGGCTCCTTGAGAAAGTGTGCCAAGCTTTGAAGTATATTAGGTACAACAACATGACCAAAATGCAAACCAAACCTTATTATAAGAACCTCCCCACCCAATATTCCTATTATTGAGTGGGATAATCTTAATAAGGATGCCACTAAGAAAAGTGCAAGACATGGTGGAGAAATATTACCACTTGAGGAAAGAAGGTATTTCATAATATTAAGAGTGAAATTATGTACTACTTAAGCTTAATAATTATGTGATCTAACATATTTCAATATTCACATAGGTTTCTTGAAACATCAAACATAACCAAAGAAAGAAAACAAAAGCACAGGTAGCACAAGCTTAGCTCGAGTGAATATTCAAAACTTGCTACATGAATTGTAAGTATAAGTAAATGAAAAATGATATGAAAATATTTATAAATTATAAAAAATTTGGTCTTGATGAAATTGATTACAAAAAAAATTCATGATAGCAAGAAAAAAAATGTAGGCCTTGGAGTTTTAAAACTTCTCAAGAGGATAAGAAATTAGCCTACCAACAAGGCTATACAACCATGGCTAAATGACTCTGAACAATGAGTGTGCAAGGTTCTTTTGTTGGATCTATTGATGAGGTAAATAAGTCAATTAATTTTTATTTCAAATTGAATGCTCTAGCAATTAATGTATTTGATATTAAGTGATAAAAATATTTCATTATATTTAATTTAAGTAAGAAAGCAATGATTATATATTTGTTTAAAACTTTAGATTGAATATATTTATATGTATTAAAATGATTGATTAAAATTTCTCAGTATTTGTCTTGTATATATATATATATATATATATATATATATATATATATATGTATATGTACATGTACATGTACATATATATATATATATATATACATATATATATACATATATATATGTATATATATATGTGTATGTATATATATATATATGTATATGTATATATATATATATGTATATATATATGTATATATATATATATGTACATGTACATGTACATGTACATATACATATATATATGTATATATACATGTATATATATATATATATATATGTATAGATATGTATATATATGTACATGTACATGTACATGTACATATATATACATATCTATACATATATATATATATATATATATATATATATATATATATACATACATATATATATATATATATATATATATATATACATATATATATAGATATGTATATATATATAGATGTACATGTACATGTACATGTACATATCTATATACATATATATATATATAGATGTACATGTACATGTACATGTACATATCTATATACATATATATATATAGATATGTATATATATATAGATGTACATGTACATGTACATGTACATATCTATATACATATATATATACATATATATATATACATATATATATATATACATATGTATATATATATGTATATACATATATATATTTATACACACATATATATATACATACATACATATATATATATATATATATATATATATATATATATATATATATATATATATATAGTTGATAAATGCACTAATTATTTACATTGGATTACAACCTACCAATCTTGATACACCAGCTAAGCATCATGGAGGTATCAATTTGAATGTGCATCATAGTACTAAAAGTGTATATGTTATATTCAATTTTTATTTCTAAATTATTAATACAATTAAATATTTTTAATTCTATTTGGTTTACTAATACAAATTTAACTACAATATGTGTTGGGATTCAGAAAACATCTTGTATTGCAGTTGCTGGGGATGTAGAGGTTGTTCTTGATGAGCGTGTTGAAATTCAACCTATCGGGTAATATGGTGTGGTTGGACAAGGTAAAGAGCACTACAATGTTCTTTAAATTCTTTAAGTCTCAACTTTTTTAAATTTAATCATTTTATTTATTATTATAGAGGACCCACCTTTCAAAAGGACAATGAGATCACATCCATGAGTGAGAAGAAATATCAATGACGGCATGGATATAGCTCTGCAAAAATATAGGGAAGGAAAAAAAAGAAAAAGACAAAAAAAAATGGTTCTCATTTATGTAACTTATTTGATAATGATTGATGTTTATGTCTAGATGTTTTATTTATGTTTAATTGAATGTTCTAATGAATCTTATGTTTTAAAGTTAATCTAAATGTTTTAATGAAATTTTTGTGTTAATGAATGTTATTATGTGATAATTCATGAATTTTGTATTTTATTAATAAAATAAATGAATTCTAGATGTTAAGGGGGAACTCAGATGTTAAGGGGAGGGGTGGGGGAGGCAGGAAATGAGCTTCCACCTTCACATGGTTGGCCTTGATTAGTAGAGAATATTAAACTATTCTTGAAACCAAGTGAAGCTCAAAATTAACCTATGATTACATGAAAACTAACTGCATGAATCTCTTGGTTTTAGGCAATGTAGGAGGCCATAGTTCAATATGCAATCTCAAATCATATGCATACAACATCAGGTGAAGCTGAAAAATGCAACCGGTTTGCATTTTTATTAGTGGTTATAAATTAGATATTTTAAGTTATAGACCATCACGAACATTGTAACTTTGACTCTTACGAAAAAAACTAATGTCCTCAACATGCAAGCAAATCAACACTTTATAGGTGCTGGCTTGCTAGGGAAATTCTCTCATCCATAGCAGCTACAGTTCTAATGTTCATAATGGTCTATAATTTTTAAAACTTAATAGACCTATTAAATAAATATAAATGTGGTATATTTTTTCAGCTCCACCCATTGTCCATGCATATAGAATGCAGTTGCACATGCATTTCAATATACATTGGCAGAATCTTTTTTTGGATGCGACTCTAATACCCACTAGAGAATGTTACCTAGCTGAAGAATTACATGTTGGTAAGAATATAGCCAAATTGAAACATTCTTTAGACTTGAGATGTTTCTTCTAGCCACCACTAAATTATATTTTATCAGCTTTGATGTGGTTGGAAGTCACAAGTTTATCAAATCAATGGTATTATATCATTCACATCTATAATTTTTCTTTAGCAAGTTTAATTAATTGTTAGACTATTGTTGCAAACTATACATATGCTTAAACTTACTTTTGGGATCTAAATTTTTTAGAAAGTGAATGAATTCATTTCCCTATTATTAAAGACTAATGACTAACAAAGTGATTCAAGATGATTGTATAGATTGCATTCCTTGCATGCTTTTAAATATTTATAATGTAATGCATAGGGGCATATGTTTTGGTAATTACTGCTTGTGAATGTGTTGGATCTTAAAGGGGTCATCCCATCTTTAGGATTCAAGATATGTGATTCCTTTTTTGCAATTGTACTTTGCAAAAGTCAACAACATAGGAGGTAAACATTGATTATAAGAAAATTTTGAATTTTGATATATCAATGTAGGATCTTGACTATATGTATTATGAACTAATGGTTTAACAAAGATAAGCTCAGGAAGAGTTTACCAAGTTGTTGAGAACTACAAAGAAAATACATGGCCTATGATTTTCATATGATGCAGATTTAATACTAAAGTAAGGTCACAATTTTCTCACATTGATTTTTGGATATTATTTTGGGTGTATGAAAATTATTTGAGTGCTATGTCAATATTGTTCTATTATTAAAAAGTGTCACTACTTATTGTCCTGTATGTGCAATGCTATTTTTGAAGTGCTCAAAGATCTAACACATAAGTTTATTGTGCCTTTTCCTTCTCCTTTGCACAACTGGGTGTGGCTGATGAAATTTTGGTAGTGTCAATAGACCATTATAGAGTATAACAATCATATCAAAATAATAAATCCTTTGGCGTAATCATGCTAAAGGGTTACACAATAATTTGTTTGACCCAGCTTCATCCTAAGATGTCAAGTGTTAGAAGCATGGTGTGTCTACTTAGTTGTATTCACTCTATAAAATACTAAAACCAAAATAGTTTAAAATTAAACTACTATTATCATTTGAAGCATATAAGATGACACATCCTTTTATATTGAATACTTTATTATTAAATTGAAAAACACAATCTAATCATATTTGCATACACATTTCCAAATTACATAGTCTATTAATAATATCATTTTACATGTATTTTCAATGTTAGCCAACATCATAAATTCAGATATGGAATGAACTTCCACCTTCACATGGTTGGCCTTGATTAGTAGAGAATATTAAACTATTCTTGAAACCAAGTGAAGCTCAACATTAACCAATGATTGCATGACAACTAACTATGTGAATCTCTTGGTTTCAAACAATACAGAAGGAGGTCATAGTTCAATATACAATCTCAAATCATATGCATACAACATTAGGTGGAGCTGAAAAATGCAATTGGTTTGCATTTTTATTAGAGGTTTTTAATTAGGTATTTTAAGTTATAGACCATCATGAACATTGTAACTTTGACTCTTATAGGCAAGGGTAATGTCCTCAACATGTAAGCAAATCAAGCCTTCATAAGTACAAGCTTTCTTAGGAAATTCTCTCATTCGTAATAGCTAGATTTAAAGCATTGATGATGGTCTATAATTTTTAAAACTTAATAGACCCATTAAATAAATGTAAATGTGGTGTTTTTTTCAGCTCCACCTATTGTCCATGCATATAGAACACAGTTGCACATGCATTCTTGACATAGAGTGACATAATCTTATTTTGGATGGACTCTAATAGCCATTAGAGAATATTATCTAGCTAAAGAATCACATGTTAATAAGAATATACCCATATTGAAACATTCTTTAGACTTGGGATGTCTCTTCCAGTCACCACTAGATGATGTTTTATCAGCTTTGATGTGGCTAGAAATCAAAAGTTTATCAAATCAATGGTATGATGTCACTCACATCTACAATTTTGCATTAGTGAGTTCAGTTAATTGCTAGGCTATTGATGGAAACTATACATATGCTTAAACTTTCTTTTGGGACCTAAATATTTTAGAAAGTGAATGAATTATTTTTCCTATTCTCAAAGACTAAAGACTAACAAACAAAAAAAGATGATTGTATAGATTGCATTCCTTGCATGCTTTTAAATATTTATAATGTAATGCATAGGGGCATATGTTTTGAAAATTACTAGTTGTGAATGTGTTGGATCTTATAGGCATCATCCCATCTTTAGGATTCAAGATATGTGATTCATGCCTTGCAATTTTACTTTGCAAAAATCAACAACATAAGAGGTAAATATTAATTCTAAGAAATTGTTGAATTTTGATATGTCAACATAGGTTCTCAACTATACATGTATTATGAACTAATGGTTTAACAAAAAAAGATGAGGAAGATTTTACCAAGTTGTTGAGGACTACAGAGAAAATACCTGGCTTGTACTTTTTATATGATGTAGATTTAACTCTAAAGTAAGGTCACAATTTTCTCACATTAATTTTTGGATAATATTTTGGGTGTATGCAAATTATTTGAGTGCTATGTAAATATTATTTTACTATTAAAAATTATCAGTACTTACTTTCTTGTATGTGCAATACTAGTTCTGAAGTGCACAAAGATCTGATAAAGAAGTTTGTTATGCCTTTTCCTTCCCCTCTGCACAACTGTACAATTCATGAAATTGTGGTAGTTTTGATAGACCATTCTATAGTATAACCATAATATTAGAATAATAAATTCATTGGCCTAAACATGCTAAAGAGTTACATAAGAATTTGTATGACCCAAATTCATCCTAAGATGTCAAGTTTTTAAAGCATGTTGTATCTACTTAGTTGTATTCACTCTATAAAATACTAAAACAAAAATAGCTTAAAATTAAACTGCTATTATAATTTGAAGCATAGAAGATGACACATCCTTTTATATTGAATACTTTATTATTAAACTATAAAACACAGTCTAATCATATTTATGTACACATTTCCAAATTACATTGCCTATTAATAATATCATTTTACATAAATTTTCAATGTCAGCCAACATAATAAATTTAGTTCAAGAATGTGCTTCCACCTTCACTTGGTTGGCCTTGACTAATAGAGAATATTAAACTATTCTTGAAACCAAGTGAAGCTCAACATTAGCCGATGATTGCATGACAACTAACCATGTGAATCTCTTGGTTAGGAAATGTAGAAGAAGGCCATAGTTCAATATACAATCTAAAATCATATGCATACAAAATTAGGTAGATCTAAAAAATGAAATTGTTTTGCATTTTTATTAGAGGTTTTTAATTAGGTATTTTAAGTTATAGACCATCATAAACATTGTAACTTTGACTCTTATAGGCAAGCTTAATTTCCTTAGAATGCAAGCAAATCAAGACTTTCTAGGTGCTAGCTTGTTGAGGAAATTCTCTCATCTGTAGTAGCTAGAGTTGTAATGTTCATGATGTTCTATGATTTTAAAAACATAATAGACCTATTAAATAAATGTAAACATGGTGTAGTTTATCAGCTGCACCTATTGTCATTTTATATAGAACATAGTTGCACCTGCATTCTTAACTTAGAGTGGTAGAATCTTATTTTGGATGTAACTCTGATACCCACTAGAGAATCATATTTGGCTAAAGAATCACATGCTAGTAAGAATGTACCAAGATTGAAACATTCTTTATACTTGGGATATTTCTTGCAGTTACCACTGAATGATGTTTTATCAGCATTGATGTGGCTAGAAATCACGAGTTTATCAAATCAATGGTATGATGTCATTCACATCTACAATTTTGCATTAGCAAGTTTAGTTAATTTTTAGGCTATTTTTGCAAAGTATACATATGCTTAAACTTTCTTTTGACATCTAAATTTTTTTGAAAGTGAATGATTTCTTTTTCCTATTACTAAATACTAAAGACAAACAAAGTGATTCAAGATGATTGTATAGATTGCATTCCTTGCATGCTTTTAAATATTTATAATGTAATTCTTAGGGGCATATGCTTTGGAAATTACTACTTGTGTATGTGTTGATCTTGTAGGTGTCATCCCATCTTTAGGTTCAAGATATGTGATTTCTACCTTACAATTGTACTTTGCAAAAGTCAACAACATATGAGGTAAACACTAATTCTAAGAAATTTTTGAATTTTGATATGTCAACATAGGTTCTCAACTATATGTATTATGAACTAATGGTTTAAAAAAAAGTTGAGGAAGAGTTTACCAAGCTATTGAGGAGTATAGAGAAAATAATTGGCTTGTGCTTTTCATATGATACACATTTAACTCTAATGTAAGGTCACAATTTTATCACATTGATTTTTGGAATATATTTTGGGTGTATGCAAATTATTTGAGTTCTATGTAAATATTATTTTGTTATTAAAAGGTATCACTATTTATTTTCCTATATGTGTAATGCTAGTTTTGAAGTGCACAAGGATTTGACAAAGAAGTCTGTTGTGCCTGTTCCTTCTCCTCTACACAATTGGGTGTGGCTGATGAAATTTTGGTAGTGTTGATAGACCATTCTAGAGTATAACCATCATATCAAAATAATAATTGAATTTACCTAAACATGCTAAAGGGTTATGCAATTATTTTTTTGACCCAACTTCATCCTAAGATGTCAAGTTTCAAAAGCGTAGTGTGTCTACCTAGTTGTATTCCCTTTGTAAAATACTAAATTTAAAATAGTTTAAAATTAAATGGGTATTATCATTTGAACCATAGAAGATGAAACATCATTTTATATTAAACTACAAAACATATTCTTCTCATATTTTCATACACATTTCCAAATTACATAGCCTATTAATAATATAATTTTACATATATTCTCATTGTCAGCCAACGTTAGAAATTCAAATCAGGAATGGGCTTCCACCTTCACATGGATAATCTTGATTAGCAAAGAATAATAAAATATTCTTGAAACCAAGTGAAGCTCAAAAATTAACCTATGATTGCATAAAAACTAATTGTGTGAATCTCTTAGTTTTAGGCAATATAGAAGGAGGCCAGAGTTCAATATGCAATCTCAAATCATATGCATACAACATCATATGTAGCTAAAAAATGCAACCAGTTTGCATTTTTATTAGAGGTTGTTAATTAGGTATTTTTAGTTATAGACCATCACTAGCATTATAACTTTGAGTCTTATAGGCAAGGGTAATGTCCTCAACATGCAAGAAAATCAAGACTTTCTAGGTGTTGGCTTGCTCAGGAAATTCTCTCATCTGTAGTAACTAAAGTTCTAACATTCATGATGGTCTATAATTTTAAAAACTTAATAGAACTATTAAATAATGTAAACATGGTGTATTTTTTTCGATACACCTATTTTCCATGCATATAGTGTAAGGAAACTTATGTGCGAAAACAACTTCCTACACTAATCTCATAAGGAAAGCATGATGAAAATCCTATTAAAATCTTCTTCACTTACAGATTCAATATCATGTAAACAACAACATTGCAGACAAGCATGCATATAGAAAATTGATAGAGAAAGAAACACATAACACAAAGATTTGCTGGTGGGGAAAAACCTTTTGGTAAAACAACCCCACCCCTCCAGAACCTACACAATGTATTATCTTCAACAAAAGGTTACAATACACTTGTAGTGCAAGCTCAACAACGACAACAAAAGACTCCAATAGCAACTCACGGTACCAACAATACACCTTTATGCATCATCTCTCTTCGCAACCCTAAAAATGCTTATAACATGCGCTTCACTTTAGGGCTACTCCCAAAGGTAAATTGTATTAGGGTTTCACCATTCTCCGAGAAAATAAGAACCCCAAAAAAAATTTCGAGGAGATGCCCCAAACCCCACTATTGGGGTAGAGTGTATAGTACTCAAATATCTTAGTTGCCACATGTCTTCACCTGTCATTGAATCTTCCTAACATAGCTCTTACGTGTCATAGGAATCTGTCATAACCATTTTAGCCATGATCTCCTTACACACAATTCAAGATGTCGACACATCAACATTATTTTCAAGAAATACATTTTACAAAACAAATAATAAGAATAGGAATTATACAAGGTTGAGACACCTTATTCCTAACATATAGAATGTAGTTGGATGTGCATTCTTAACTTAGAGTGCCATAATCTTATTTTGGATGCAACTCTAATACCCACTAGAGATTCTTACCAGGTTGAAGAATCACAGTTTAGTAAGAATATACCCAAATTGAAATATTCTTTAGACTCAAGATGTTTCTTATAGTCACCACTAAATGATGTTTTATTAGGTTTGATGTGGCTAGAAGTCACAAGTTTATCAAATCAATGGTATGATGTCATTCATATCTACAATTTTGCATTAGCAAGTTTAGTTAATTGTTAGGATATTGTTGCAAACTATACATATGACTAAACTTAATTTTGGGATCTAAATTGTTTAGAAAGTGAATGAATTACTTTTCCTATTATCAAAGACTAAAGACTAACAAAGTGATTCAAGATGATTGTATAGATTGCATTCCTTGTTAAGAATAAGGTGTCTCAACCTTCGATAATTCCTATTATTATTATTTGTTTTTAATTTTTAATTTTTCAAAATAATGTAATTAAGTGTGAGTGTACATGTATATTTGGCATGTTGATTCGTCACTCCACTTGTATGTGTCAACATCTTGAATTGTGTGCAAGGAGATCATGGTTGAAATAGTTATGATAGATTCCTATGATGTGTAAGAGCTATCTCTAGAAGATTTGATATGGGTTAAGATGTGAAGACTTGTGGCAATTAATCATTGAGTACTATACACTTGAGTCTCCATCTAGTGCACAAGGTTCAATACATTACCCTAAATTATTTTTTAGGTTTTTACTTTCCTAGAGAATGATAAAAACTAATATAGTTGTTCTTTGGAAGTTTCCATAAAATGAAAAGTGCATGATATAAGCATTTTTAGGGTTGTAGATAGGTGTGAGTGAAAATTGTATTGTTGGTATGGTATGTTGCTACCAGATTTGTCTTTTGTGTCTTGAAAGAACTTGCACTCCAAGTGTGGTGTAACTTTTTGTGTTGAAGATAATACATTGTGTAGGATTTGGATGGGTGGGGTTGTTTTACCAAAAGGTTTTTCCCCATTGGCATACTTTTGTGTTTATGTGTTTTCTTTCTCTATCTATTTTCTATATTCATGGTTGACTATAATATTATTGTTTACATAATATAAAATTTGAAATTGTAAGGATTTAATAGGAATTTGCACAATACTTTCCTTAAGGGATTAGTATTGGAAGCTATTTCCACACTTGAGTTTCTTTACAAGTGGTATCAAAGCTATATCAACATTTTGATCCTATTTGTTGGGTAGGGTTTTTTGAGCTAATCTCAAGTTTAGTGGGAGTTTTGTGTAGAGAATTTTGAATCTTATTTGTAGATTGAGATGGATAGTTCTCATATGAAAAATGGGGGTGGAGAAATTTAATGGCAGTAATTTTGAGTTGTGGAAACTAAAGATGGAAGACTTGCTTGAAGATCATGATCTATGGGAGGCAACTTCACTTGATGTGAGACCCAAAACAATATATCAAGTAGATTAGGATCTCAAGGATTAGAAAGCTAAGGGTCTCATTAGACTCTATCTAGTTGATTCAGTTATCCTAAATGTTCTTGATGAAAAGATCACAAATAGTTTGTGGACGTGGCTTGGGTCTATGTATCAGGCCAAATCTCTAGTGAACAAGTTGTTCTCAAGGAAGAAGTTGTATTCTATAAGAATGGAGGGAGGAGGATCTATTATAGATCATTTAAATGCTTTTAATTTACTAATTGCATAGTTGATATCATCTAGTGTCAAGATAGATGAGGAAGATTGATGTATGATCCTGTTATGTTCCTTTCCAGACTCATGGGACCATCTTGTGATGACTCTTGGAAGTACTTTAGTCACTTTCAAAATAGATGATGTGGTATCTTCATTATTATCTGAGGAGATGAGGAGAAAGTCTTTAGATTTGGCTAAGGAAGCTCTTGTTTTTCATGAGAGATCCAATGACAGAGGGAAGAAAAATGACAAGAAGTCTAGAAAGGGTAGATCCAAATCTCATAGAAAATCAAAGACTCCTAGAAAGTTGAAGGAAAAATGTTGGAACTATGATAAGACTGGGCACTTTGGTAAAGACTATTAAGAGCCAAAGAAGAAGAAGAAGGCCTTAGATTTAGGTTTTAAAAAATCTCAAGAATATGGTGATGTTGTCATTGCAACCTTGGCAGTGCATGCATCTGATGATGTGTGGTTGATAGACTTGGGTGCTTCTTTCCACATGAACTCTCATCAATGTTGGTTCTCAAAGTATGAATTTTTCAATGGTGGAAAGGTGTGCTTGGGTGATGATTCTCACCTAAAGATAGTTGGACAAGGATAGGTCACTATCAGATTCCTTGATGGGTGAGTAAAGGGGATCAACAAGGTAATGCACATCCTTGGTTTGGCATGAAACCTATTATCTATAAGTATGCTGAATGATGTAGGTGTGCAAGTTGTTTTTTCTAAAGATGGATGCAAGATGATGATAGGAGCTATGGTGCTTTCTAAGGGTATTAGGATGGGTACTCTATTTCATGTTGATTCATGTGTTTCTCAATGCAATAGTTCTTTTGTTTCAAAAAAAAGAGTAGCTATCACTTCATCCCCACAATCTGAATGAGTAGTAAAGAAGACTATGGTTATTGGTTCTAATTCCATTGTAGCATGTGTAACTAAGGGTTGAATCACATTAAAAGGAAATATTCCTATAGAAAAGACAATTTTGTGGCATATGAGATTTGGCCACATTAGTGAGAAGGGTCTCAGAACCCTAAAAAACAAGAACCTCATTGAGGGGTTAAATGATTATAATCTCAAGTTTGACTTCTATGAACATTGTGTCTATGGTAAAAAAAATCATCTTCAATTTTAATCTAGTTCTCACAAATCTTTTGATGTTTTGGATCTCATTCATTGTGATGTATCTGGTCCTATAAAAGTTCCTTGAATCTCCAAGTCTATATTATTTGTATCTTTCATAAATGATTATAGTAGAAGGACATGGATTTATTTCTTGAAAAGTAAGACACAAGTCTTTAGTCAATTCAAGGAATTTAAAGCTCTTATAGAGAATTATACTAGTTAGAAGATTAAGTGTGTGAGAACTGGAAATGGTGGTGAGTTTTTCTTGGCAAAGTTCAAATAGTTCTATAAAGAACAAGGTATTGAGAGGCATATGAAAAATCCTTATACCCCACAACAAAATGGAGTTTCTAAAAGAATGAACAAGACACTAATGGAGAAGGCTAGGAGTATGCTTAGTGGAGCTAGTCTTGAACAAAGGTTTTGGGCTAAAGTTGTGGCCACTACTTTCTATTTGGTTAACAAATCTCCTTCATTAGCTCTTGTTGGTAAGACACCCATGGAGGTGTGGTCTAGTGAGAAGCCTTCAATTAGATGTCTTCATTTTTTTGGTTGTGAAGTTTATGCATATGTTCCAAAGGGGAAAAAATCTAGGTTGGAAAACAAAGCTGTCAAATGTATTTTCAGCAAATATAGTGTTGGTGTGAAAGGATACAAGCTTTTGGACCCTGTGACTAGTAAGGTGTTGTATAGCAAAAATGTTATTTTTAGAGAGCTAATATCTTCTCCTATTGTGCTACAACTAGAGGAAAAAGAAAAGAAGGAAGATATTGTTCAATTTCCTCCTACCCTTGAGAAGACTGAATAAAAAGACCATGTTGGGTCTAATGATGCTAAGAGCTCTAGTAGCTCTAATAGTTCAAAAGAAGAGGAAGAACAACCTCAACCTCTACCCTTGAGGAGATCTATGAGAGTAACAAAGCAACCAAAAAGGTTTGGTTATTTAATGTTAGATTTTAGTTGTGCCTTCACTTTGATTATTAACACTAATGAGCCTAGATCTATGAAAGAGGCTTTGTTTGTGGAAGATGCAAGTTCCTTGATTGAGGCCAAGGATGATGAGATGGCTTCATTGTATAGAACCAAAACTTGGGACCTTGTATGTTTCCCTAAAGGATAGAAACCTTTTGGTAGAAAATGGGTTCTCAAGAAGAAATTATGTACAAATGATAGTGTTGAAAGGTACAAAGCTAGATTGATTGCAAAGGGGTACTCATAGGTAGAGGGAATTTATTATGGTGAAATATTCTCTCTTGTTGTGAAGTTAGCATCCATTGGATTTATGTTGCCTCTTGCCACATCATATGATTGATAGATAGAATAGATGGATGTAAAGACATATTTCCTCCATGGTGATTTGGAGAAAGATATTTATATATCACAACCTAAGCACTACATTGCTAAAGGCAAAGAATTTCTATCTTGTAGATTAAAGAAGTCTCTGTATGGTTTGAAACAATCTCCTAGGATGTGGTACCTTAATTTTTATGACTTTGTGTTTTCAATTGGATTTGTAAAATCAAAATTAGATCATTATGTTTATTTCAAAGTTGAAAATGATCACCTTCTTATTGTTGCATTATATGTTGATGATATGTTGTTGTTTGGGAAGGACAAGGGTATGATTTTTTGATTTTAAATATCAGTTATCAGCACAGTTTGAGATGAAAGATCTTGAGGCAGCAACATACATCTTGGGTATGGAAATCAGTAGAGATAGGTCTAACCAAAAACTTTGATTGAGTCATAGTAAGTATGTGAAGTCTATGTTGGACAGGTTCAACATGGAAGATTGTAGACCATTGTTTCTTCTTGTTTCTATGGGAAATTTTTTTATCTATAGATGATTGCCAGAAATCTCCTAGTGAGGTGGAGGATATGAGTAGAGTACCTTATGCTAGTGCAGTTGGTAATCTTATGTATGCTATGGTCTATACTAGACCAGACATTGCCCAAGTAGTGGGATTTATGAGCCAATTTATGGCTAATCTTGGGTGGGTACATTGGGATGTAGTTAAGCAAGTATTCATATATTTGAGAGGTACATTAGATTAGTCCATTTATTATCATGGTAACTCTTTTGGAGCTCTACATTTAGTTTGTATTCATGAATTTGTGGATTTAGATTGGGTAGGTGATATTGATAGCAAGAGATCCACTAGTGCTTATGTATTTACTATGTTTGGTGGTGCCATTAGTTGGATGAGTATGTGACAACATGTGGTTTATTTGTCCACTACAAAAGCTAAGTACATGGTTGCTACTCATGCTTTTAAGGAAGCCATTTGGCTTACAAGATCGTGTTCTGATATTGGTGTTGATGCAGGACAAATTACTATTTGGTGCAACAATCAAAGTGCTATTTTAATAGTAAAGAATCCAACTTTCCATGCTAGAATAAAGCACATTTATGTGCTTTTTCACCTTGTGATCTAGATATGGTGGAAGATGGAAAGGTAAATTTAGAGAAGATAGATACAATAAAGAATGTTGCAGATGTATTGAAAAACCAGTGGGCATAGAGAAGTTCAAATGGTGTTTGAAGCCTATGTGTCTTTTGGCCTATATTGGTTAGTTCATGTTATGTTCCTATTTCTCTTACAAGGTGTTGGAAAAGTGGGAGAATGTTAGGAATAAGGTGTCTCAGCCTTGGATAATTCCTATTCTTATTATTATTTTTTAAAATATATTTTTTGTAAATAATATTATTAAGTGTGAGTATACATGTCTAGTTGGCATTTTGATATGTCACTCCACTTGTATGTGTCAACATCTTGAATTGTGTGTAAGGAGATCATGGTTGAAATGGTTATGAAAGATTCTCATGATGTGTAAGAGATATCTCTAGAAGATTTGATGATGGATGAAGACATGTGGAAATTTATGATTTACTACTATACACTTGAGTCTCCATCTAGCATGTGGGATTTAGGGCATCACCCCAATTTTTTTTGGGTTCCTACTTTGCCAAAGAATGGTATAACCCTAATACATTTTTTCTTTGGAAGTTACCCTAAAATGGAAAGCACATGATATAAGAATTTTTAGGGTTTTGGATAGGTGTGAGTAAAAAGTGTATTGTTGGTATGATATGTTGCTACTATATTTATCTTCCATGTCTTGGAAGAACTTGCACTGCAAGTGTGTTCTAACCTTTTGTGTTGAAGATAATACATTGTGCAGGCTTTGGAGGGGTGGGGTTATTTTGCTGAAAGGTTTTTCCCCATTGGCATAATTTTGTGTTTATGTATTTTCTTTTTCTATCTGTTTTCTATATTCATGGTTAAATGCAATATTATTATTTACATAATGTCAAATCTGAAATTGTAAGGATATAATAGGAATTTGCATAATACTTTCCTTAAGGGATTAGTGTAGAAAGTTGTTTCCACACCTGAGTTTCCTTACATTCCTTTAATTTTTTTAAATATTTATAATGTAATTTATAGGGGCATATGTTTTTGTAATTACTACTTGTGAATTTTTTGGATCTTATAGGGGTCATCCCATCTTTAGAATTCAAGACATGCGATTCCTGCCTTGCAATTGTACTTTGCAAAAGTCAACAACATAGGAGGTAAAAATTAGTTCTAAGAATTTTTTGAACTATGATATGTCAATATTGGTTCCCAACTATATGTATTATGAACTAATGGTTTAATAAAAAAATCTAAGAAAGATTTTACCAAGTTGTTGAGGACTGCAGAGAAAACACTTGGCTTGTGCTTTTCATATGATGCAGATTTAACTCTAAAGTAAGGTCACAATTTTCTCACATTAATTTTTGGATAATATTTTGGGTCTATTCAAATTATTTGAGCACTATGTCAATATTTTTTTTTAATTATAAAGTATTGCTACTTATTTTCCTGTTTGTGCAATACTAGTTCTGAAGTGCACAAAGATCTAACAAAGAAGTCTATTGTGCCTTTTCCTTGTCCTCTACACAACTAGGCGTGGTTGATAAAATTTTGGTAGTGTTGATAGACCATTCTAGAGCATAGCCATCATATCAGAATAATAAATGCATTTTCCTAAGTATGCTATATGGTTATGCAAGAATTTGTTTGACCTAGCTTCATTCTAAGATGTCAAGTTTTAGAAGTGTGGTGTGTCTACTTAGTTGTATTCACTCTATAAAATACTAAAACAAAAAAAAGTTTAAAATTAAAATAATATTATTTTTTGAAGCATAGAAGATGACACATCCTTTTATATTGAATACTTTAATGTTAAACTACAAAATGTAGTCTGATCATATTTGCCTACACATTTCAAAATTATGTAGCCTATTAATTGTATTATTTTACATATATTTTCAATGTCAGCCAACATGATAAATTCAAACCAGGAATCATCAAAAAAGGGAAAAAATACCTATAATAAAAACTCTATAAATTATGAGATCAAATACGTAAGAAATCTTAGTATTGAACACTAGTAACCTAATGAAAATGTTCACGCATATGATAAAAAATTATATCTAGATATGGGGTTGATGTGTATGGTAAAAGTGTCTAAGATCAAATTTTTGAGTTCAATTTCTAAGATCAAATGTTTGGCTATGACTATAAAAGTGTATGTCACATAGGATATCTATTGGAGGAAATAGTGTATGTCTTCATCCTAAGTGTTGCACAAGATACTAGTAATCTATTGATGAGGAGAAATAATTGCAGACACCTAAATTTGATTACACCACTTTGGTAATCCTATTTAGCTATCTCTAAAGGCATCATTAATTAAATTCCTATTCAAATTAACCTTTGCCATCCCCTAGCTGATTAATTTAATTAATCATCTATAGTCCTAATTGATAAATCAAATAACCCACTATTTATCAATTAATCCTATTCTCCTATCTCATTCCAAAACCCTCATTTATTAAATAAGTCTATTTGATAAATAAAACCCTCAAATCTAATAGCCCCTAACCTATCGTTAATCCTCCATTTAGCCTAATCCACCCCATCCACCCATACTAACCAAGCTTAGCCACTAACTCACCCACCCTCATCAATACCATCCACTTGCACGTCTCTAACATCCCTAATCTAATCCTAACCCAAGCCTAACCCATCCCCTAATCATTTGCACAATCCTAAATGAGCTTAAGACTTTCCTAATCCAAACCAAAGTCTCCCCTCAAAATATCCCAACCACCAAGCCATAAGTGCTCTTAAAAGCCATAAATGACTCTTAGAAGCCCATTTATTGCTCTTACAAGCCATTATGAGGGCCTTTATGAGCTTTGATCCTCCTTTGTTGACCCCTCAACCCCTCTTGCTCTAACCAATGACCCTGTGACATATGTCACTCCCTAGTTGGCTATAAGGAAGCACAATCTATGTGCTCTCCTCTCATTAATTTTGAGCCCTCCATAAGCTTTCTCCTTTCTTTCCATCCTAGCCATTGATCCCTCAAGCCCTCTACCTATTTAAGGAATCCCCTCCCAAGCCATTTTAATCACAATCCATCAAGTAAGGTTATAATGCCATTTTGAGAGAAATTTTTACATCTCCATCCATTATCCATATCCAAAATCCAAGAATCTCCATTGAAGCAAGTTTGAGCACCCATCTTGAGCATACATCCCTAAAACACAAGCCTTAATTAGACATAGTGAACCAAAAAAGAGCCATTCCTATTGGGAGAGTATTTCAATGGCTCATATTCCCAATTAGGAACCCTCTTTTGTCTATCTTGATGTTTATGTGTGTTATTAGTTTGTAGAAGCTTTATTTAAATTTGATTTCTCTTAACATGCTAACAACTCACATATACATTTTGGCACGCCTAGTGGGACCCCGCAAGGGTCATTTTAATCTTAATTAATGCTAGTTTTACATGCTTTTTTCATGTTTTGGCTAACCATACAAAACTAACATTAATGGCAATATCTTTTGTTTGTGTTGCTTTTTGATTTTTCTTGCAGGGCCACATTGAACACCTCTAGAACGCACTTCCAACCCTGTTGTTTATTTTCACCCAACGAACGATCAAAATACAAAACCTTTTTGCATCCCCACGACCCTAGGAACGTGATCTCGTAGTCCTAGGAATGTGCCATACTCTAATGAGATTGCAAACCCACATCCCCGAGAACGTAGAAAGACCAGTGAGAACACCAACAAACTAGTTCCAATCAACTCACATGTGTTGATAAACCCAACCAATGAACCCACTGGCCAATCTGTTAGTAGAAACATGCCTCAGAATAGTGGGAACATCATTCCTGCATGCAGGAATGCTGATTTCTTCCTGTCTTAAACTTCTCAAACTATAATAAAACTTTGTCCATGGGATCATCATTCTCGCTTGTGGGAACATTGTAAGGCCATAAATCCGCGGGATCGCTCTGTCAAAAAGAGCTCTCAATTTTTTGTCTTGTGGTTTTAATTTCTTTTTTTTTGACAGTCTTTCTTATGATTCCCACAATCCAGAATCATGGCAGGATTATCGTTCCCATGAATAGGAACTCTAGTGGGATCGCAAACCCAATTGTGGGAACACGTGTACCCTCGCAAGAATGCTAGTTCTTGTACTTTCTCTGTAGGAACGCTGCCTATTTTGTTGGTCTAGTTAAAGTCATTGTCACTTGTCGTTGCAAATTGAAAAAATGAACTTGTATGTCTAAAAGCTCCACAAATCAAACACTTCATTTTGGTGCTTTAAAAAGAACAAACAAATCTCTCTTTTGCATGCAACTTAGGCAAATTCAATTTTTGAACACTTACGAAATTTGTTAGGTTAAAAACAAATCAACAAAAATCAAATTGAGTAGTTTTCATTAGACTCACCATTTTTCTAACCACCCATCAATTCAAACCCTTTGGTTGCAATCTCAGCACCATACTTGAGGTGATGGGTCCACTTGAGAAAGGTGTTAAGTGTTCCACAATCGGACTCTACTCATTGGGTTTTTGAGGGTTTGCCTAAACTTATAAGATTTATTGAATGTCCAAAAATCTAGATTAAATTGATCACACTTCAAGCTTGGGTTTTAAAACTGAACAAAAATCAATTGACGTGGAGGGCCTCTGGGTGCACAAGATTTAATTTGCAAACCCTAACTCTTCTTCTTACTTGCATTCTTCGACTGGTGTTACTTTTGTTGATGCATCTCAAAGTTGGAATTGAACATCTATATCTTAATCACTTGTGTTTTCAATAGATCAGATAATCTAAGAATCAGTTGGTGAAAGAACTCTGCTTTTTGGCCCAAGGTCATCTGAATCTTCTCTCCCCTTGTCGCCTTTGTGGGCCATCTTGGATGCATAAGACTAGGATCAAAAACCTTTTTTTTAGTTTTAGGGGGTCTAATTGGGGATTTCATCACCCCTTGGGATGACCTCAACTCCAGTGTTCTGGCAGAGTATAAAGATCGAGAGATGAATCCAAAGACACCTCTCTTGGGATCAAGATTTTATCACTCGGGCTAAGCCTCAAGGAATTTTATAGCCTTGAGAAGTGAAAGAGGAGAAGTGGGTTACCGTTCCTCTCAGCTATGTGACATCTTTTTGGTTTCATCTACGAATTTGGGCCCCACATACCTTGTGTATATCGAGGACTCCTCAAATAAACCTACTGTCAACTTTGTAGCCAACCATCTAGGATGTTTATGTACCTGAAGTGATTGCTCAAAAAATTTGTAAAAACATACACACTCCTTGGTGCAAGTATTACATTCTGGGAACCAAAACTTCTATCTGGTTGTTCCTATCTATTGCTTCATCTTTTACTTGTTGAATGAATATTTGCCAAACTTGGTCAATCCTAGCTTAGGGCACTTAGCATAGTCACTACCTTCAAAAACCCCACGGTTCTAATTTTTAATCCTTGGAAATATCTCATGTCAAGTCATCCCAAGACTAACTTTAAGAAGGCTAAGCTTCCTCAAATACCAGCCTATAAGGAAATCAAAGCAAAGCATAAGAAACATACCCCTAACCCTAGGATTGCCAAATTGGATCAAATTGAGAAAGATGGAGCTAAAGTAGCATTGCAAATTGAATGGGACTGCAAAAGCCAAAACCTAACCCTTTGACATGGTGTTAATATGAGCCTTATCAGAAACTCTACTGTTACTCATTCTGATTAGGTCCTTCCTTTTTCCACACACACTTACACACTTATAGGTTTAGTCTCTCATCTAGGAATTGCACTATCCCATTCAAGAATTTGAAGTTAGACCATCTCCTCTCATCTTAGGTTGTTGAAGAAGAATCCTCCACCTACATTGTTAAAATCTTAGCATTATTTCCTCACTCACTTAGAAACATTTTTGCATCACATCTCCCATCATCTTGAGTATCCTTGAAACACAACACTTTGCTAGGAGTAGGTTGTTTTTGGTGTCCCACATCACCTTGAGCCAGAGGTTAGGGTCACACTTTTTTTTGCATCACCATCACATTTCCCACATTCATATTTTAGGAAAGCATAAGTTTCTTGCACTTAGCACCATATCCTTTAGACACCTTAGTATCATCCCTCGCTGCATTTGCATCTTTAGGAAAAGCATCCTTTCATGCCACCCACCACACATTTTGGTAGGCACACATAGAAAAATGACATGGATCCTAGTCATAGTGGTAACACATCTCGAGCTCAACCATACTCTGTAGTATCCATGACACCATCAGATCCACCATCGCAAATCCCAAAGGAACTAGGATCATCCATAGATATTGAGGCTTTTATGGACCAACCTAGTCATGCTACCATCATAAATGCCATCATAGATTGCAACAAGGAAACCATCATGGAAAATTTATTATGAGGCAATGTTGGTGTCTTTGAGTTTGGACGTCCACCACCTATCAACATAACAGATCCTACTCACCCATTGTTTGGATGGCAACCTCCTTAGGTAGAACCAGCAAACCCAAATATCCCCTCAACCTAGGTGCTAGTTCCCATTCCACAAAACACTCATCCCATTCTCACTCAACCATTAGTTCATACTACATCTCAACCAACCTCAAGTATACCATTTGCATCTATTTCTACCACTCATTTTTTTGCTCCACCAAATCCTCCATTTGCATCTAGAAACACTACCTTTTTTCTTCCACCCCATATCACATCTAGTCCATTTGCTACTCAAATACCACCATTAGGATCCAATACCTCATCCTCCATCCCACCAAACACCACTATCAACCCCTTTGTAACTAGCCAAAGCTCTTCAGCCACATTTCCTTTGGGACCTTGGAATATTATTATGACACAGGCACCTATCACTAGTCTTC
This sequence comes from Cupressus sempervirens, assembly GCA_028749045.1. Lineage (NCBI taxonomy): Eukaryota > Viridiplantae > Streptophyta > Pinopsida > Cupressales > Cupressaceae > Cupressus > Cupressus sempervirens. Next base: position 999,423,356 of record CM053785.1, on the reverse strand, counting down.
CCCCTAGCACTAAAGTCATGTTTGTACCTCTGACACTATCATCCACTACTTCACATAACTATTCACTCTCACTCCTCACCAACTATTTCTCCATGCCACCTCTAGGAAATAGCCCAAATCCACCACCACTATAGTTCCCTATAGTAAACACTTTGCTGCAAATTAACTACCTTGCGCCTACTCCAAATCAGTCCTACTCTCAAGAAGGCACACAACCCACTTATATTAGGCATTGTATGTATTCCCAAAGCATAGCACAAGCATTATCTGCATTACCACCTTTTTCAGCCACAGTCTTCACATCAACAGTATGCCCCAGCACTCACACAGAACTACCTCATAGGGAAGCAACCTCATAGTTATCTACCACACCAACCTCAGTAGATGCAACAATATGCACAAACCAGATTCCAGCAAACCATAGCATCCACTCCACTAGTTATGCAAACCATTTTTCCACAGATGCCATATGGTCCTCAGACTTCTCCATATCACACTTCAGATTCTTGCACATATCCTACATCAGGGGCACCTGGATCAAGGGCACCCACTCCTCCACCTATAAAGTTTAAATGGGAAGAGATGAAAAATTCTCTTAAAGCCCTCAAGGATGGGATAGACACCAAAACTTTCAAATTTGAAAATGATTGCCCATACCCCTTTGATAGGACTATCATATTGACTCCATTTCCTAAACATTTTGAGATCCCCAAGTTTGACAAATTTAGGGGGAAGAGTGATCTAGTCACACATGTTAAGGAATTCTATATGCATTGTCATGAGGTAGCTTATAATGATGTGTTCCTCATGCGGTTCTTTCCCAAGAGTCTAGCAGGACCATCCTTGGAATGGTTCTGTCGTATACCTCAAGCTACTATTAAAACTTTTGTAGAACTTTTTGAGGCCTTTGTTGCTCAGTATACCCATCTCGTTGAAACTGAATTATCTATATTGGACCTTCTCCACACCAAACAAAAGGGAGGGGAAAGCCTTACAAAGTACTTACAATGCTGGCAGATCCTCACAACAAGGATCTCTTGTACCATCCTTGAGTGCCATCTTGTCAAGATATTCATAAACAACAGACACCCTAGCCTCACTCATCATATGGTTATGAATTTTTTGCAAACATACAAGGACATCAAAGAAAAAGGAATGGGCCTCAAGCAAGGCCTCATTAAGGATGGTGTCATCAGATTGTATAAAGAAAACACCCAGGACCATGGTTCGAGCAATGACAAAACCCAATATTGGAACAAAAACAAGAATACAATAACAGATGGTGCCACTAACACTCGACAAGTCTATATTGTTGGGGTGGCTACCAATTTTCCCACCATATTTTGCCAACAACAAACTTATCAACATCAACCCCCTGTGTATCACCAGCCACCCGTGCAAACTCATCAACAAATACCTGTTCCTCATAATCAAACTAATGCTATCACACTATCGACAGGAAGTAAACCCCACGTTCAGAGGCAACCATGAACATACATCCCATTGGGGGAACCTCTTGATACAATCTTCAAAAAATTGACCAAAGATAACCTTGTTCGATATCCACAAACGCAACCCTTGGAACCCAATCAGTCTAGAGCATCCTGGTACAAAGATAATGAATATTGGAAATTCCATCGTGTCAAAGGGAACACTACCCCTAAATGCATGCAACTTAAGGATTATGTACAGGACCTCATTGACTAGAAAAAGATAACAATGGGGGCACAACCCTCACCTAATGCAAGATTAATGATGTATCAAAATGCTTTCCCTCCTCATAACATGAACCTGGGAAAGGCACATGCAAACCCTCCTATCAACAAACCCAACAATGCTCTAGTTAATAAAGGTGACAACCAAGACACATATTATAATTATACCTCAGCATACTTAGACTATGGTAGCTTAATTGGTTGCATATCCCAAGTTGAACCATCTGTCAATGTCATCAATATCAAAGGCCTAGACACTCAGTTTGTAGTTGCTACCCATCAGACATGACTCAATATAGCTGGTCCACCTGTATCCACACAAATTAGACCACCATCAACACGACCACCTCCGTCTCAAGAATCTCCATCAAAATCACCTTCACTAGGGCCACAGTATAAAATTTTGGAACACCTTGGAAACATGCCAGCCCAGATCGCCATCCTAGATCTCTTATGGACAAGCCCACTTTATCAAGAGATCCTTGACAACACTCTACGTGAGTCTCGTGTCCCCTTTGACATTAACACCACTGAGTTTCACAACTTGGTTCTCCATCTTTCAGCCTCATGTGCCTTATCCTTCAAAAATACTGATATCCCAGCAGTTGAACCCGATCACATCCTCCCACTTGGCATCATTGTTATGGTTTTTGACTTTGTAGTTAAACATGTCATGATAGATAATGGATCGGCTCTAAACCTATGCACTCTAAATTTCATCAAGCAAGCAAGATATACTGAAGTAGATATCATCAATGAGGTGATCACCATCAAGGCATATGACAATTTGGAGCATACTACTAAAGGAACCATCTTGCTCCCTATCAGAGTCGGCCCAGCCACTCAAGAAACACTTTATCATGTAGTTGATCTTAATCTTCCATATAACATCATCCTTAGTCATCCATGGATTCATGCCATGAAGGCCATTCCATCCACATATCATCAGTGTGTCAAATTTCTACATAATGGCACTGAGATAACCATCCACATAGATCCTAAACCCTTTGCTTATTGCAATGTGGTTGAAGCTTCATACACAAATCACTATCCTGTAATCAAAATTGGCACCACCATGGCCAGCTCCTCTGGCACCTACCACAATTCGAACACCATTTTAGCCTCCAATCTCTCCACAGTTAAGATCAACTACCAAGGTTGTGGCGAGTATAGTCTCACAAATGCTTTTGCTATTGGTGCTCCACCACTTGACCCACATACTCAAGGATGTCCAATACATCAAGGGTCTATACCAAAAACCACCTCTCGACTTCACCAGTTGGGCCCTACCACATTTTTCAAGGTACCCTTGATGGAGCAGAAAACACACCAGACATTAACACATGGTTATACAAAGAGCCACCTCCTAAAAGTGAAGCACTTCTTGATCACTTTAAACAAAAATATCCCTGGTCACATCGCTTGGCCACAGAGCAATGGGATTATCAAGGAGGTGGTTTAGGCTGCCAGGAATCAGGTATGAGACAGCCTATAGAAGCACACCAAGGGAAAAAAACCAAAGGCTTATGCTATGGACTCCCCCAATTGGGGGTACTACAATGGAAGGCCACGCCTTTATGAACATCCAAAACACTCTCGTCAAGGTTGAAGACATCCCTAAGGAAGTTGAAAAGAAAGCTTACGATGATATTTTCCTTGACAAAATAATCCTTGGAGCCTCTATGTTCTACCAGTTATTCTTGAATCTCATAGATCTCCCCCTGGCTCACCTCGAACTCATAGATTGGGACCAACCAAGTGTCATTCATGTTGAGGAGTTCTCTACTAAGCACACGTTCCTTAAATTCATGGGGGCAGAAATGCCACATAAATGGCCACCTCCACCATCAGCATATGTCTACAACCTAGATCCTATAGGTTACTTTGAGGAGGAGGAAATATCTAGTTGTAAAAGTGAAATTCTAAAAGAAACAAAAAAGAAAAGAGATAAAAGAAAAACATCCCATGGTGAAAACTCCTCTGGAGTGCCATTGGGTGACTCAAAAAATGAAACAAAAATAAAGGATGTATCCAATGATGAAAACCTCTTAGAGGCACCTGAGGATGGAGATTTCATCCTCCCCCCACAAGAGTATCAACCTCCTATATCTTCAATTTTGATAGAAGAAACTCAGCCTATAAATATTAGTCTGACAGAGATACCACATATCACATACATCATAGCCTCTTTACCACCTGAATAAGCAGAGCTTCTTCTTGAAGTTCTCTATGAAAATATAGGCCATTTTTCATGGTCATATCAGGATATGCCAAGGTTGGACCCCAAACTAGTTGTACAGCATCTGGTAGTGGATCCAGGGGCCAAGCCTGTCAAGCAGAAACTTCAAAAAATGCACCCCAAGGTGGCTTTATTAGTCAAAGTAGAGTTAGAGAAGTTGTTAAAGGCCAAAATAATTTGACCAATAGATTATTTTGAATGGATTCCTAATATGGTACCTATTACCAAGCCCTCTAGTGATATCAAAATTTGCACCAATTTTTGAGATCTTAATAAAGCTTGTCCAAAGGATGACTTTCCACTACCAAATATCGACATGATTGTGGATCTCACCATAGGTCATGAACTCTTATCACTAATGGATGGTTTCTCTAGATATAATCAGATTCATATAGTAGAAGAAGATCATCATAAGACAACATTTACTACACCTTGGGGCACATTCTGCTACAATATGATGCTATTTGGGTTAAAGAACATCAGGGCAACCTATTAGTGCACAATGACAGTCATCTTCCATGACTTGATCCATAAGATACTTCAGGATTATGTGGATGATATTCTAGTCAAATCTCTCAATGCTTTGGATCACTTATCTCACCTCGACGAAGTGTTCAACCAACTGGCAGAATATCATCCCATGCTAAATCCAAAGAAGTGTGTCTTCGGTATTACTTCAAGAAAGCTCCTAGGCTTCATTGTGTCATAGCATAGTATTGAGGTTGACCCTAAGAAGGTCAAAGCCATCATGGATATGGCTCCTCCTAAGACCCTCAAGCACCTTTGTTCTTTGCAAGGAAAACTCCAATCAGTCCGGCGGTTCATTTCTTAGCTTGCTAATAAGTGTCAACCTTTTACTCACCTACTTAAGAAAGATCAAAATTTCAAATGGGACTCACGTTGCCAGTGCAATTTTGATCTCATAAAGGAATACTTAGCTAACCCACATATTTTGGATCCTCCAGTTGTAGGGTGCCCACTCATATTGTACATCACAGCTACTCCCATAGTGTTAGGTGCTCTGCTAGCACAACTTGATGATGTAGGAAACGAATGAGCTATTTATTACATCATTCAAACATTAGTGGGCTATGAGCTAAACTATACACCAATGGAGAAGGCATGCTTAGTAGTGGTGTTTGCCACCCAGAAGCTACATCACTACATGTTGAGTCATACTATACAACTACTATCAAAGATTGATCCATTGAAATATATGCTCTCTCGTACAGTACTCACTGGACACCTGGCAAAATGGGTTATGCTTCTTAGTGAGTGTGACATTCAATATGTTGACAAAAAGGCCATCAAAGGCTAGGCTATTGCAGATCACTTGGCTGATGCACCCTTAGTTGTAGATCACCCACTCATCATGAAATTTCCAAATGAATACCTCTATTGATAGAAAAATAATCACTCTAAAAGCTATATTTTGATGGCTCCTATACATCTCATGGCTCCAGTGTGGGCATACTCTTGGTTACACCTCAAGGTGATTATATTCCTAAATCTTTCAAGCTACAATTTTGGTGTACCAATAACATTGCAAAGTATGAGGCCCTTGTTGCGGGACTAAAAATCGCTATTGAATGGAATATCACAGAGCTTCAAGTCTATGGTGATTCTCAACTTATCATCAAACAAGCTTTGAATGAATATCAAACCAAGGATGAAAAGTTACTACCTTACAAAGATCTAGTTGATCAATTAAAGGAGTATTTCACTCAGATCCAGTTCATATAGATACCTAGACTCCAGAATAAGGTAGTTGATGCTATGGCTATTATTAGTTCTCTCTTGGAAATATCACACAAAGCTACACAATATGAATTCTTAGTTGAGTAGTTGCACAACCCCGCATATGAGAATGATGAATCAACATGGGTCTATATCTTGGTTGGTCCTCAATCTCCATGGTACCATGAAATTCATGCTTACCTACTAAATGGTATCATATTTCCTCACCTCACACAAACCCAACACCAAAACCTTATTCACAAAGCTTCCCACTACACTATCATCACCCAAACCCTATATTTTCGTGGTTATCATGATACTCTCTCTCGATGTTTAGATCAAAATGAGGCTATGATAGATCTCAAAGAGGTACATGCCAGACTTTGTGATGCTCACACAAGTGAGATGGTGCTAGCAAAGCAGATCCTTTGGGCTACATATTATTGGCCTACTCTAGAACAGGATGCATGTGAATTTGTAAAATTATGTTTACCTTGTCAACAACATGCTCATTTAATTTAGGCTCCAACACAGGACTTGCAACCCATTGCATCACAATGGCCTTTTGCCTACTAGGGATTTGATCTTGTTGGTCTTATTGCACCACTTTCTTCAGAAGGGCACAAGTGGATAATCACTGCCACTAATTATTTCACTAAGTGGGTTGAAGCAGTTCCCCTTATTACTGCCACGAGAGTTCAGGTGTCCAAGTTTATATTGTATCATATCATATGTCACTTTGGCATCCCAACTACCATTTTCACAGACCACAGAGGTAATTTTGAAAACCTAAATATGGAAGAATTGTGCACTTCCCTCTACATCCACCACTACTTTTCTAGCCCATATTTCCTACAAGGTAACGGTCAGGCAGAGGCAACTAATAAAACCCTACTCAGAATCCTCAAGAAATTTGTCAATGATTCTGGCCATGATTGGCATTTACAAATTAATCCTACCCTATGGGCATATCACACTTCATTTCATATAGCCACTGGCACAACTCCATACTCCTTGGTCTATGGTGCTGAAGTAGTCATATCTATTGAGGTTGAACTCCTATCACTCTGCATTTCTCTTTGAAGACAAATATCTGATGAAGAGTATAGAGTGGCTTGACTTCCTCAACTTGATCTACTTGATGAAAAAAGGCAACAGGCCAATGCCCACCTCATGGTCTATCAAAGTAACCTCAAGCGCAACTTCAATAAGAAATTTTATCTACATAGTTTTCAGGAAGGTGACATGGTCCTTAAAGAGAATATGAAGGTTCAAGCTGACAAAGAAAAGAAAGGCAAGTTTGACCCCACTTGGCTTGGTCCTTATGTGGTCATGGCATCTTTTGGCTTAGGAGCCTATCAGTTATCTACCCTTGAGGGTGAAGTCCTAAATGGTCCTACCAACATTATTCACCTCAAGAAATTCTATGCCTAAGGATAGAATTTGCAAATCAAGGAAAGAAAAAAAGGCACAAAATAAAAATAAAGTGTCCAATGGTGAAAACTTGGCAATTCAAGCACCTTGGATAGGTCCCTGGTGAAAACCTAGCAAATAGGCGCCAGGTGTACTACAACTCTTCCATTATCTATCACTAACACACACCCCTTTATCACCCCTCCATATTTTATCACTCATCCCCCCTGCTTTTCCAAGGTGTTCCTTATTGTTACTTGCCTTGCTTCGCAACATCATCCTCTAGCACTTTGCACTTTGCCAACATCCCACCTCATTTATAGCATCCTATGTATCATAATTGATGTATCCCACCATTGTACTCTACTAGATCTCCCCTATCAATTATTTTTTATCCTTGTACTTTACCATATGTAGCATAAATAGCCCATATAACATCTATCTCATACCCCTGCACTACCCCTTGTCTCCCATGTACCATACTGATGTGGATACAACAATATCCGAACCCTTGTACATAAATCACGCCTTACATAATCCCACCTAAAAAAAACCATGTATTATAACAATTCTATCTCCTCATCCTAAGCTTTCCCCCATCATGCATATACCTACTATGTTTTTCTATCTAGTCACAAGTTCCCATGTCCTCAACTAGTCATACTTGTACATACTATCCAGGTCTTGTTGCAACCCATTAGTAGCTTGTCAGTTGATCTCTTTGGCAAAAGGTTACTTTTTCACGTTGTGAAATCTTTTGTTGTTTCTTTTTGGTTTATTGTTTCCACGTATCTTTCATTTTTTCCTCCTCAAGATCACCATGATCATTTCATATCATGGTGTGTTTTGACTTGGGCAACTAAGGAGGTTGGTTTCAATCACAGTCTTTTGTTTCTTGTGAGTCAGTTCGATATTATCCTTGCATATTTCCAACATGTTTTCATCTTTCAATAAAACATGATGCACTTGGGTAATCACATTTTCTTGTGGATCATCTAGTATCCTTTCGACATTGATCTCTCATGTGTGATGCTGGGGCAATCCTTGCGTGCCTTTTTGAGTTAGTCCTATGGAATTTTAGGGAAAAGGCCTTGACATTCTTAGTAACCTTGGCAGATCCCTAACATATCCTATATCAAATAAAGTGTTCAAAATACATAGTGGTACTTCCTCACAAAGTACCCTATGCTCAAGCTTACCCTACACCTCACTTTTATTTAGAACCCCTGGTATCCTCCTCCTTGTCATCACCCCTCTCCCTTGAACTATCACTTTTTCCACCCTCATAATCATTTGATTCAAAACCTTGAATATCAATTCTTATTCATTCTCATCATAATGTGATCCCTATCATACATTACTATCCTAGCTCTAAAAAATCTCTACTATCCTCCTGACTGTGAGTTTTTTGGTCACTCTTTTTCCAACATTATTCTCCTTAGAGTCAATATCTTCTATGATCACTTTTCATATAATAGAACACTATCATAAGTTAAAGCATTGGTTATCCTATTCCACCATCATTTTTTGTCTTGCATCTCCTAAAATCTCATATGTTGTATTATCATAGCTTGTATCCTTTATCATATCAAGGAATATCATTGCATTCAGTCTTTCATGTTATTCTCACATATTTATCATAAATCTTAGGTGTGTCTTCTAGTTTGTGTTCTTTTTTAGCATATCATGAATTTACTATTCTCTCTTTTAGTTCATTTTAGCATAGTCATTCATCATTAGATTATCAATCATTTTAGCATAGTCATTCATCATTATATTATCAGTCATTTTAGCATAGTCATTCATCATTAGATTATCAATCATTTTAGCGTAGTCATTCATTAGATTATTAGTCATTTTAGCATAGTCACTCATCATTAGATTATGATTCATTTTAGCATTATAGTTATTCATTATTAGAGTAGGTTTCATTTTAAGCATTGAGGTTCATCATTAAAGTTGTACTTCATTTTTTGTATTTTCATCTTTTATGTTGTAAATTCATTTTTTTAAATATTTCATCCATCTTTATTTTATGTTAACATATCCTAAATATCATGACATTGTATTCATTTTTCAATCATACATATGTTGAGTATCCTTTAGTTGGTGATTCATTTTACATTTGTCACTTATTTTTATAGTTTTTACTTATCATCATACAAAATCATATCAAATACTCTCTGAAGATATCAATTCTCTGAAATCACATCACATCCATCATAAAGCCACATCACATCATCAAGATCATATCAAAAACCTATCACATCTATCATACAAAAAATCTCATCATCATCACATCTACAATATCATAAAACCATGTCATCAAGGATCACATCACATATGTGATATCATAGATAAAAATCACATCAAAATCATATTGTATTATGTCTACAATATCATCAAAAAACCACAGCCTGCATCAAAAAACTATTAGCACAATCATAAAATCATAGCACAACTCGCATCCTGCATCACCAATCGTTAGCAATATCATAAAAACATCACTGTCTATCTAATGCATATCAACCACCATACATAACATCACTAGTCCATAAACACATATCTCACTAGAATCATCAGATCTATATATCAATGAAAGAATGAAAGAATAACAATCCATCAGTGTACAAATGTCCATATCATACAAATGAGTCTAAGCCTGCACAAAATCTCCATGTGTCTCCAAAAATTGATATATACATGATGCTCAGTATCCCAGAAAGTTGCCTGCTCATCGATAATCAACCCATCATCCTTGCCTCATCAATATCCTCCTATGCCCCTCTCCTAGCCCATGATGCTGGTGGTGGTGGAGGTGGTGGCCTCATCAATCCTCCTCTTGTCCTAGAGCTCTCTACCTCCTCTCTCATCCCATGCCGCTGGCTTGGCCCTACCCTTTGACTATGCCCTATGCATTGGGACCCACCTATACTCTCTCCCCTAGTGCTCCATCTACTCTCCCCTCCTCCCTGCATCCTTGTGTGGGTACCTGCTATCCCTGACTGATTCGACTACCTATAATGCTCAATCTATGATGTTGGCACTGCAGCATGGTCCCTCCCCTAGTAAAATTCAACCCTCTCTCTCAAATCCTCCATCTCTGCTCATAGTCTTTACAACTCATCCAAACCCCCTCCTACTTCCACCTATGCTCGTAAGGTCACCACTAGCCTATCTCACTCCTATTGGAGGGCATCTAGTCTCACCTACACCCCCTGTTGCTCCATAGTCATGGCATCCAACCTCCCCTCCACCTAGCCCACCTCTATCTATAGCCTCCCTACCTCCACACCTGCCCTATATGCCTACCTCTGGGCTGTATCTTTCTCTTGTCTAAATTGGTCCCACTCTACGCAGAGCTGATCTCTCTCCAACTGAGTATCACGAAGCAGCTGGCTCATCACTATGTGTGCCTACTCTAGCGAGGTGTATCGTCCTACCAATCTGTCATCTCCTCCCCCAATAGATGATCCTCCTACCTCTCCCCTTGCTATCCTCTGCCGCCTCTGTGCCTCCTCTCCTCCTCTCTCTAGCTAGGCTCCCCTTTCCTTTGCTCTCCTCTCTGGCTAAGCTCTCCTCTCCTCAACCCCCATGCTCCTCCTCTGTCAGGCAGGCTCCTCCTCTTGTCCAACCATTTCTGCTTGCTATCGCAACCCCCTTGCCACATACTACCCTTGTTAGGCTGCTTGGGCTAGCTCCCCTACCACCACCACCATGCTCATGCCCTATGCTCTCCCCACTAGTCTCAACTGCACAAAAGTATCTCAGTACTCCTATGTGAAGCCTACATCTGCTGCCCTACCGAACCAATCCCACTATTGTGGTTCCAACTCTTGCCATGCCCTCAAAAAACAATCCCTCTGTAGCGTTGGCCTGTACATTGACACTGGCTTGTGTGTGACCTACTGATACCAGTGCGAATCTCCTAATGCCACTTGCTGCCACCCAAACTATCGCAATGCCCTATCTAGCCTATATTGCTTTGCCACATACTCCCACCTTCCAAACACAAAACATGGGGAAATGGTGTATGAGAGCTACTCTCCCTCCTCTGCCCATGATCCCAAGCCCATGTATGGCCTCCATACCACTGTCACTATCTCATCAATCCACACTCTTCAGTAATCCACTAAATTCATGTGGTGGTATCTCAATGGCTCAGCCTAGCTGTATGCTACTGGCTCCTCTGGCTGCCTATCTCTGTGCCCCGATGGCCTGAGCACTGTAATATGCTCCCATGCCCATACCTATAATAGTGTAGGGAACCCAATACTCCTCCCCTATCGGCCACCACCGTGGTATACTATCTGATGTAGGTCCCAGTATAGCTTAGCCAACATTAGCGAACCCCATGCTATTGGGCATCCCACATCCATAATTTGCATCACTACTGGAATCAATGCCAGTGTAACCCCTGTACCACCTATATCTGGGGAAATGTACCTCAAAACTAGCCCTAGAACATAGAAGTAGATTTGCCTCTTCATTGTCACATGATCCAGATGCTCGTCTAGCATGAACTATTCCCACCAAATCCTATACTCAACTCTTGACCCCACCAGTCTCTGTACGGCCACCTTTGCTATCATCTCTCTAGTCACCATGACTAGCATCCCCTGCACTAGTAGTCTGAATATATGATACACATCCTCTAGCATCACTATCATCTCCCCCCTTGGTAGGTGGAATGTCGCTATCTCACTATGCCATCTTTCGCACATTGTTGTGAGCATCATCATGTAAGTGCGGGTATGGAGCAACCTCACTAGGTAGCCTAGCCTGACTGCCTCGATCCATGCCCAGTCGACCAATGTCAGCATCTCCCCTGTGCACAACACTGCTGCTTGCCACTCTTGTGATATGAATGCATCCAGGGACCACTACACACCATGAAAACAAATCCAACCATCAGTTTTCTATCTCCTTATTTATCCTCCCACCCTCCCTTTCCTCAACCCCAACTTTTTTTGCCTTTATTTTGAAAAAATTGCATTCCTGTGGAAACCACATTCCCGCAAAGCCTAACCTCTTGCATTCTTGTGAAACTATCTTTTGGCAAAATTGCAATGTTGACTCTACTCTTACCTTTGACCTTTTACATCAATCTTGCTAGCATGTTTTTGCAGTCTCTCCCAATGTCGATTCTGCCGATCCTTGTTCTCATGGGATCACATTCCTAGATTGTCCCCTTTTTTTCACTTTCCCACTGTGAAAAGCTCTTAACGCGTGGGGATGCATTCTCGCTACCTAAATAACGTTCCTCTTTGTGGGGATGTGATCCCACCAACTCTACCCCATTCTCGCATAATTTCCCACCCTAGGATCGCTTTCCCACAAAATCCTGTTTACACCCTGCATCACTCCCACATGATGCTATTTTTCATGAGATCGTGATCCCGCTGATCTTGCTCATGTTCTTGTCAGACCCGTGCCTACAGGATTGTGTTTCTACCTTCGCAAAACTGATCTACCAAATGCATAAGAAAAAATCACAAAGAGATTTTAGAACCTACTAATGGATTGGTTATCCCTCGTACTCCTACTCATCGCACTACGTCTGCTCAGTACTCTAGTCACCCAATACCCACCATCATAATCTCCACTATAAAGCTCCTCACCAGCAATATCTCCTCCTCAATCTGACTACAAATGATCCTTTCTAGCCCCCTCTTCACCCCTTATAGCCCACCTCGGTACCTTGACTTCCCCTCTTGGTCATCCCACCCTTCAAACACATTCCAACCTCACCAAAACCAAAAAAAACAACTTTTTACACTTGTAACAACTCTTGGTTTGTCAGCTTTTCCATCCTCTTTTGCTTAGTACCATTGTCTTTGTCCCTGCTTTTGTGTCAGTTCATCCTTGATCAGCCTCTTGGACACATCACACAACTCTTGATTAGCTATTCCAATGCATCCTTTAGCTTGATCTCCTATCACCAAAATTTTATCCTTCTTTGTTCAACTTGCCAGATGCATCACTCCTCTAGATCCCTCAGCTTAGGTGCTCTTTGATAGATCCTTGTAGGATATAGCTTTCCTCCTATCTGATCTTGGTATGTTAGTATCTCATCCTCCACATCTCATTGGCAAACCATTCTCTTTTGGCTTTTCACTTTCTTTTCCCTTTGGATCTTGACATATCTTTTCCATGCTATCTTTTTGTTCCCTCCTCATAGTTGCCATGATCTTCCATATCATGGTACACTGGGAATGGGGCACTCTGAGTGTAAGGTCTTGATCAGGTCTTTTGTTTGTTTTTCTTTTTTTCTTGTGGGTTACCTAGTGTCAATTTTGGGCTACTTCCTCTAGGATTCATGTGCGATGTTGGGGCAATCCTTGTGTGTTATTTTGGGTCCATTTGTCAATCCTCTAGAACTTTGGTGCACAGGCCTTTCTGTTCTTGGTAACCTTGGCAATTAACCAACATTCCTATATTAAATCTCATGTTCAACTACGTGGTGGTACTTCTCTTTGCAGTATCCCTCCACTCAAAATGCTTCAATGGATTCCCTTCATCTCCATTATCCCCCATCCACACCACTTTATCTTCCCATCATCCATCCCCTCCTCCTAGTTTCATTTTATAGTGCTCCCCCCCTTCATCCCCTAAATTTGATTACATTGCTTTGGTAATCCTATTTAGCTATCTCTAAAGGCATCATTAATTAAATTCCTATTCAAATTAATCTTTTCCATCCCCTAGCTAATTAATTTAATTAATCATCTAGAGTCCTAATTGATAAATCAAATAACCCACTATTTATCAATTAATCCTATTCTCCTATCTAATTCCAAAACCCTCATTTATTAAATAAGTCTATTTGATAAATAAAGCCCTCAAATTTAATAGCCCCTAACCTATCCTTAATCCTCCATTTAGCCTAATCCACCCCATCCACCCATACTAACCAAGCTTAGCCACTAACTCACCCACCCTCATCAATACCATCCACTTGCACATCTCTAACATCCCTAATCTAATCCTAACCCAAGCCTAACCCATCCCCTAAGCATTTGCACAATCTTAAATGAGCTTAAGACTTTCCTAATCCAAACCAAAGCCTCCCCTCAAAATATCCCAACCACCAAGCCATAAGTGCTCTTATAATCCATAAATGACTCTTACAAGCCCATTTATTGCTCTTACAAGCCATTATGAGGGTCTTTATGAGCTTTGAGCCTCCTTTGTTGACCCCTCAACCCCTGTTGCTCTAACTAATGACCCTGTGACATGTGTCACTCCTTGGTTGGCTACAAGGAAGCACAATCCATGTGCTCTCCTCTTATTCAATCTAAACCCTCCATAAGCTTTCTCCTTTCCTTCCATCCTAGCCATTGATCCCTCAAGCCCTTTGCCTATTTAAGTAATCCCCTCCCAAGCCATTTTAATCACAATCCATCAAGTAAAGTTATAATGCCATTTGAAAGTAAGTTTTACATCTCCATCCATTATCCACATCCAAAATCCAAGAATCTCCATTGAAGCAAGTTTGAGCACCCATCTTGAGCATACATCCCTAAAACACAAGCCTTAATTAGACATAGTGAATCAACAAAGAGTCATTCCTATTGGGAGAGTCTTTCAATGGCTCATATTCCCAATTAGGAACTCTCTTTTGTCTATCTTGACATTTATGTTTGTTATTAGTTTGTAGAAGCTTTATTTAAATTTGGTTTCTCTTAGCATGCTAACAAATCACGTATACAATAATGGAAATAATATATTTTACATATCACTATGGCCTAACAATATTGAAATGCAAGTGGGGGGCAATAGAATTTCCATACATACTACTTAAAGTAGTCACCTATTGAATGATCATTTACTCCATGGCTTACATTAAGTGGTCAATGGGGAAAGTATTTTGAAATTTATTCTTCATGTATTATACTTTCATCTAATTCATATTCTTTGGGATGATTACTATGGTAATCACCCATAACATAATGTTGTTGTAGTTACAATAGGACCTTTCTTCATGTTGTATAATATTTTCTTAGGATTTATGATCCCTCTTCATGTAAGTTTCCTTGTCCCCCATTAATAAATGATTGACTTATATTGAAGTACAATCTAATAAGTAGGGTGGACACTTGCAACTTGACAGATGGTTCAATTTTTGGAAATATAAGGTAGACAACCTTATTGAGAGGGGGGGGGTTGAATCAAGACCAATAAAATATTATCTTACTTCACCAATTAATCCTTCATATAATATTATGATCTAATTGCATACATGAAATAATGAAACAAAATAAATATTCATAATACTTTGACACAAGATATGGTTACCCAAAAAACTTCCAATTAGAAAGTAAAACTAGGGTGGGGATGATGCCCACAAGCTTTAGTAATGCAATATAAAGTTAACCTATTAAGGCTTACAATTGACCACTTCTTGTGATCTTCCCTATTAGGATCAATAATGATAGTGAGGTCCACCTTGTAAAAGGATTTGGAAACATGCAATGAAGTATGCACTTAGGAGATTTAGCAAAAAATGTTAAGTCTACCCTATCAAAGGATTTAACTGATGTACCTACAAGGATGAACTAGTGGTTGATCTCTGATTTGTTATTGAGAGGGGATGGGTGAATTAGGAAATAATAAAATATAATGTTAATTCACCAATTAATCCTTCATATGTATTCTGATCTAATTGCATGTAGGAAAAAATGAAAGCATTGAAACATTCATAACACTTTGAAACACAATATGGTAACCTAGAAAACTTCCAAATAGAAAGTAAAACTAGGGTATGGATGATACCCACAAGCTTTAGTACTATAGTATAAATTTGGCCTGTTAAGGCTTACAATAATCACTTCTGATAGTCTATCCTATTAGGAGTAATAAGGACTACTAGGTCCACCTTGAAAATGTATTTACAACATGCAATGAAGTATGCACTCAGTAAGGAGATTTATAAAAGATTGTTAAGTCTACCTTGTGAAAGAATTTAACTATTCCACCTACTAGGATGAACCAGTGGCTGATCTTTGATTTGCAACTTTCATTTGGTGAAAGAGATTCCTTTATAACAATCACCTTACTATAATAGATAAAGATTTGCTTCTCCTTATACTACTTGTAGCCTCTTCACTTTCCACTTCTTCTATTCATATATTCATACTTCTTATATCTATATATTCTTCTTTGGATGTGATATAGTACATTACATATATCCCAATAAAATTACAATTCATCAAAGTTGGCTACAATACAAGTTTCACCAAAATACACAAAGTCAGCCCAATTGTTGGTACTTAGGTTCTAAAGACAAACTTAGTGAGGTTATAATACTTAGAAATCATTTTCAATAGTTGAAATTGTCATGCACTAAGTATACATAGAAGCTCGACTCATACTAATCATATCCAAGTAGTCTAAATTTAGTCTGCACTATTGACTTAGTGAACACCACTAAACTTAGCATATAAATTGAATCACTCGGTTGACACTACATAGCTTAGTCAACACTATCACTATGAGCTCATTATAAAATGAATTACTTGGTTGACACTGCATAGCTCAGTTAACACTAGATTCACATCATTAGAGCTATGAACTCGGTAACACTGGAGAACTTGGTTTTCACTAAGAAACTTGGTAAACACTATGAAGCTCAATTTATACTGATAATTGCCAACTTGGTAAATACTACTTAGTGCAAAATAAATATTGTTCCTAGAACTCAGAAGAAACTGTCGAACTTGGTAGGGCCTGTATTACTTGGTTAACATCGTAAACTACAAGATAAGCTCGGTAGCTACTAACCATCTTATTAAGTGTGCATCACTAATAAAAAAACTTGATTATAATGTCAATAATCTCCCCCTTTGGCATTAGTGACAAAAAAAGTTATTGATAAAAAATGGCTTCTCAAAAAGTTCAAAAAAATCTTTAGTCTCCATCTCGTGTCTTCAACTTGGTAACATACTCTATTTTTGAGATTTTTCAAAATTTCTTTTTTAAGAGATGTTTATCTGAATATCTGTACATGTATATGTATAATATAATGATGCTCCCCCATACATATATAGGCGAGATAATTTATATATTATATGCATATGTCTCATGTCTTTATATTACATCTTCTCTTCATATCTTCTCCCCTTTTATTGCATCATCACATAGTCTCTCCTTCTACATATTCTCCCCGTTTTTGACATAAGTACCAAAGGTGTATGCTACATGGTAATGCTAAAATGTGACAAGAATTCAGAATGTACCTATAAAATTAGTGACATTTCCTTGTCTCAATTTTATTGTAACACCTAAGTGCTTGCATGTAATACAATCTGAACTTCTACAAATAATTCCATCATGCGATCAACTATGGAGAAGTAGTTGTTATGGATGAGATTTTTGGCATATGCAATGTCTTTTTTCATTGCATCCATGTTTAGAAAAATCATGCCTTGTATGCCTACCAGTGTGGCCCTTATCTTGGCTTCTTCCCTTAATAATTATGCTTGCATATTAGTCAGAAATTTGATCTTTTTGTAATGAGTAGAATTGTAGCTTAGGCCAAGTGACAACTAGTGTGCACTTGCCTTTAGGTCTTCATCTATCTTGGAGATTTTATCTTTGATTTACTGAGTAAAGATAGATGTATCACATACTTTATTAAATAGAGAAGTGATATTGTTGGTAGAGGTTTCCAATGAGTTAAGAATAATAGAAAAGTCTACTTAATATACTATAATCTTCTGTGCAACTAGCTCCAATACTTTGTTTTCAAATTTCTTCTCTACTCTTTGCAAAAAAAAATTGTTTCACATTCAAATCTTCATAAAATTTTTGAACAAATTCTCCTAATTGAGCCAAAATAGGTTGATAATTATCAACCTCAGTGCTGAGTGCATCTGCAAGTATGTTCTTTGCATCTTGTAGCACTTGATTTTCTCTATTTTTCTCCTCTCTAAGCCTTTGTTTCTTATCTTTCTTCTATAATAGCTCACTGACTATATGCATTTTATCATGATTCAAAGTAGAGATATCCTAATTTGGGATAATTACATCCTCATCAAGATCAATGTCCTCTTCTTTATCTTTTCCTTTGTTAGAAACCTTAGTACTTAGTTGAGGCTTGCTCTCAACTATCTTTGTACTAACTACTTGTACACCAAGAATAGTAACAATAGTGGAAATAGAAGGACTAACAAAAAAAGTAATTATTTCACTAATTGTAGAAATACCTAGTTGCTAAGTAACCAAATTTGATGAAGGAGGAAGCACTGACTACTCGATAGATGAAGTGTTGACCACTTCAGTCAATGAAGTACTTAGCTGAATAGGTGATAAGATTTATTGAGTACTTGGATTTGTAGTGTTTGCCACAACCAAATTGGAAGAATATTTCTATGAGATTAATGGCTTTAAAGCTTTTCTTGAAGAGTAAGGAAATGAGGCCATAATTGCTATTGTAATCTTCTAAGGATTAGTTTCCTCAATTCTTTGAATCTCAAGGAGATTCTCCTCGGTAGCTTCCTTCTCTTTCTCCTCATCATCTTTATTATCATCATTTTTTTTTTCTTCATCATCATTATCCTTTTTCTTCCTTGTCATCTTCATCACTAACATGAACAACAAAGTCACTCTTTTGATAAAGATTGTAGATATTCTTCCATGTAGTAGTGACCGTATTTACCACAAGTTCAATGTCATTAACAAGTATCAAGAAAGTGTTAAATTTCAAAGTGAGTTTTTCTTCATTTTTCTTCATGGACTCTTTTACTTCTTTTTCATTAAGACTTAGAATGAGTTTCCTTAGAGTTTACCCATATATATCCTTCATAGTTTTCTTGGCATGTTTCCATCTTGGCTTGATTCTTTCCATCAGTTCATTGGGAATTTTTTGTCCAACTTGATCAAGTGAATAATTTCATTTACCTAGTTTATACATAATCTTGTCTTCTACTTGCTTCTCCTCCTCTATAGTTTTGGTTTCATATCTTAGTGATTTAAAATTTTACATGCCATTTCTAGAATCAATCTCTTTCAATTTCTCTTGAAATCTAGGTGGAGGCTACATGAAAACAACATCCTCTACTTCTTCACCCAATTTCAATTTCTTTCTAAATGTTCTTTTAGTGAATACTATAGTAGATACTTGGTAGGTCTAGTTATAATAACCTTACCTTTCTTATTGATTGGCTCTTCTTCTTGTGATTTAGTTTTATCTATCTCATCTTCTGCATCATCTTCTTCCACATCATCTCCTTTACGTTCTGTCAATATGAGAGTAGAACTAGTGTACCTGAGTTTTTCTATCATCTTCTATCCTTTTCTTAAAACCTAAGGAAGCTTTATATCTAGTTCAATTCTAGCTTTGGTTTCATCATATTTATCAAAATATGTAGCCTTGAGATCCACAATTTCATTCAAAAATGCCTCATTGATGTCCTTTGTGTCATCAATGTTAACCTCATAGCTTAGATGCTTAACCCACACCACTCTAGGTTTGACTACTTGTATGTATACCTTGTCACATACTACCATAAGAAAAACATCATCCTTGTAATCTTCTACAAGTTTCTTGGAAATTATGAATTTGTTATTCATCTTTTCTTTGGATGAATAAAAATAATTATCCATGATATTGACATAGTTCTCACCCATCTTTGCTATGTACTCATTGATTTGGTATAGTATAGGCACATATTTTCTCCATATAATTGTACCTTTTGAAGGGAAAAAATTTTTCATAGAGAAGAATAAATAGGTTAAAAGAAACCCAAAGTTACATGGGTAATTCTTCAAAGTTTTTATGCTCTCCATGTTCTTGTTGAATTGGTTCAACATTAGCTTGGTAAGGTCAAAGGATATGTTGTTCTTCATCACCTTGATAACTAGATCAACTGCCTCACATGATACACTATTGAGACAACTAGAGCTATAGATTTTATGTGCTATTAAATGAATTCAAAACTTTAGCTCCATGTCAGCTCTACAACTGATCTTCATACCTCTTCCATCCCACTTTTCAAGAATTTTTATTTCTAGTTCTACTCGACTTAAGGTTTTAGTAGTCTTTGCCTTGGTGAACATTGGGAGCCCTGTGATTTGATGAATCAATTTCACTATTATGAGAATAGGTTGCTCCAACCATAGCTACATATTTTGTACATAGCTAAGGATAAACATTATCCATTTTATCTTAAAGTCTAGGATGATATATGGAATGTGGGTTAAACCCTTAGTTTCTAAGAATGCTCAAGTTTCAACACACCATTCACATAGAACTTTTCTAGAGTTTCATCCATTTCTAGGGTTCCAATGTCTTGAATCAAACAATGAAAATGTGAGTGAATATCATTGATCAATAGTACCTTTGGTGGAATCTATGGCTAAGCTCTAATTGGATCAAGTATTTCTGCTAGACTTAACTTGAAGTGTGGTGCTTTTCAATCAACTCCTCTAACAAAAATCTTAGACCCCTTCATGGATTTTTTTCTAGAGGATGCCATGCTTAGTAGGGCTTATGAAAGCATAGAAAAATTCAACAACAAATCACACAAATCACTTGGATGCACCAAAATTTCTCTTCGCATATAGCTCTCTAAAAATTCATGGTGACAAATGAATTTTATTTCATCCTTTTTAACACATTTCACTTTCCAATCACCATAAATTCTTGGTGAATTTACTTTCTTGGTGATAGAATGTCTTTCACTTGGTTCAATCTAATTGCTTGATACATTCATCGATGACTCAATGTCCACACAATGCTTTAGTTACTCTCAACCTTGCTTGATAGGGTCGTGCAAACTGACCTAGCTCAATAAGGTCTCAATTTTTCTCAAATACTTGGTGATCCCTTTGCATCTTGAATGCTAATATGGATCTTTTCTTCTAGCTAGCTAGAATTGATGTAAGATGTTTACTTCAGAATCTTAGTTCCAATTATCCCCATGGGAGATCAAGTAGAAATGTTTGAGTTACCCAATTCTCGAGTGACATGTGCTTCATTTCTCAAAGTTGCATTCTCAGAAAATTTTGGAATCCATTGCTGTCTCATTTGCTTTCAAATGTTGTCATTCTTGGCTTTCTTTTCATCTTTAATTCTTCTATTTTTCATATAGTTCTTGGCAAGGTGTCCAAGTTCTACACAAATAAAATATCTTTTAGTGGTTTTTGTTGTCCTCATGTGATGTTTCACATAGTTTACTCCAATGCATCCAAATTCTCCATAGTAGTGACATCTACACCATGTGTTGTAGTCCCAAACAAATATAACTTTTACAATTTGTCCTATTGGGTTTAATATCTTGGTTTTACATTTAGAGGATTTGTGCCCATGCTTCTTGCATTTGTGATATTTTCCTTCAAATTTAGGTTTCTCTTTGCATTCATTAGCTCTATGACTTTTCTATTTCAACTGTAATATTTTCCATTGAATTTAGCTTTACCATTACTTCAATATTTGTTTGATGTATGACCTAACTTACCACAATGATTGCAAGTAGGTCTTTGATTCTTTTAAGCTCCTAGTTTAGATGATTTAACTTTTTTTGTATATCCAATTCCTACTTTTCCTTTCTATCTATATTGGTTTTTCTCATTCGATTGATTCATGTCTACTTGAGATTTCATCATCCTCTCATTGGTTTACTTTTCAATGTTTAGATCATTTTTCAATCTTTCATTCTCTAATATTAGATGGATGATTTCTTCATTTTCATTAGTAATCCAATCAATGAAGTCTTCCCACTAAAGGGATTGATACTAAATTTCATTGTTCTTTCCTTCTATCTCTTCTTTTATCTTTTCTTTCTCTTCCATGACTTCGCACAATCTTACTGACTGAATTTCTTGTTCTCTTTTTAGCTTTCTAACTTCTTCTTGAAGTTTACCATTCTTTTCTAATAGTTATTTTATTTTTTCTTTAGCTTTATTTGAATTAGTTTCTAAGTGGATATCTTCAATTCTTTCTTTAGTATAGAGTTTTTCATTCATTTGTACTACAAGATCTTCTCTTCTTTTTAGCGAGTGAGGGAGTTACTCCAAATCTAGCTTTTCATTTTAAATAGCCTCATCACGTCTAAATACCTCTATTTCCTTTGATCTTTGCTCAAGCTATTAAATTTCTTCTTTGAGAACCACAAAGCTCTGATACCGATTGTTGGAAATATAAGATAGGCTAGGTTACTAAGAGGGGAGAGGTGAATTAGGAATCAATAGAACTTAATCTTAATTCACCAATTAATCCTTCATATGTATTCTAATCTAATTGCATGAATGAAAAACTAAAAGCATTAAAATATTCATAATTCTTTTACATACAATATGGTAACCTAGTAACCTTCTAAATAGAAAGTAAAACTGGGGTGGAGATGATACCCAAAAGCTTTAGTACTATAGTATAAAGTTGGCTTGTTAAGGCTTACAATGATCACTTGTGAGGATCTACCCTATTAGGAGCAATAAGGACTACTAGGTTCACCTTACAAAAGGATTTACAAACATATAGTGAAGTATGCACTCGATAAAGAGATTTACAAAAGACTATTAAGTCTACCTTGTGAAAGAATTTAACTATTCCAACTATTAGGATTAACTAGTGGTTGATCTCTAATACTGCTTGTACCCTTTTCACTTCGCACTTTTTCTTCTCATATATTCATACTTCTTGAATCTATATATTCTTCTTTGGATGTGATACAATACATTAAATATATACTAATCAAATTATAATTCATCAAAGTTGGCTACAATACAAGTTTCACTAAAATACACAAAGTCATCCCAACTATTGGTACTTGAGTTCTAAAGACAAACTTATTGAGGTTCTAATACTTGACAACAATTTTCAACACTTGGCATCATCATGCACTCAGTATACATAGAATCTTGGCTCATACTAATCACTTTCAAGTAGTTTGAACTTAGTCTACACTGGTGACTTAGTGAACACTGTGGAACTCAACATATAAACTAAATGACTTGGTTGACACTACATAGTTTGGTTAACACTATCACTATGAGCTCAGTATAAATTGAATCACTTAGTTAACACTACATAGTTCAGTCAAAACTAGATTCACATCACTAAAGCTATGAACTCAGTAAACACTAGAGAACTCAGTTTGCACTAAGAAACTTGGCAAACACTATAAAGCTTAGTTTACATTGATAATTTCCAACTAGGTAGATATTGCTCAATGCAAACTAAATATTGTTCTTGGAACTCGATAGCAACTATAGAACTTTGTAGAGCATGAAGTACTTGGTTAGCACTATAAACTACAAGATAAGCTCGGTAGCTACTAACCATCTGATTAAGTGTGTGTGTCACTAATGGAAAAACTTGATTATAATTTTAATAATATACTAATCCAAATTATAACTTACAAGAGTCAACTATAATACCAATTTCATCATAATCCACAAAGTTGGCCCAACTACCATAACTTGGGTTCTAAAGACAAACTCAATGATGTTATGATACACAAAAAACATTGTCAATTCTCAACAATATGTAGCACTTGGTTTAACTTGAAGCTCAATCCATGCTAATCACTTCCAAGTAGCTTGAATTTAGTCAACACTATGTGTCTCGATGAATTTTGAAAAAATAAATAGCAATTAGATCACTAGGTTGACATTGCATGACTTGAACAACACTAGATCCACTTTGTTAACCCTATGACCTCAGTAGAGACTATTGGACTTAGTTAACACTATAAAGCTCTATTAATAGTATAATCTTCTTCACTTCCAATTGTTGGTAGTGGGCTAGTGTCCCTCACACAATCCATGACATGGCTTAACTATTCTTGTGGTTCTATAAGAATATTGGTTGTATCAATAATTAATAGGTTGATCTTTTGGTGTAATGACAACCTATCTTTTCTAACAATTAGTATCAGAGCTTGGTCATAGGTTCAAATCTTATTGGTCATGGTGAGTGACTTTGGGAGGGGGGTTATTGGTAGTGGGCTAGCATCCCTCATAGGATTTGCAACATGGCTTAACCACCTCCTATGGTTCTATAAGACTATTGGTTGTATCAAGCATTAATAGGTCGATCTTTTAGTGTGACAACAACCCTATCCTTTCTAACACCACAGACTAGCTCAGTAGCCTTTGCTACACTTGGTTTGCACTAAAATTTATCTCTAAAGCTTGGTAAACATTATGTAGCTTGGAAAACATTTCAAACTAACTTAGGTGCTTGGTAGAAACTATATTCTTAGAAAAAACTAAATCACTTGGTTAACACTACAAAACTAAATTATAAGCTTAGTAGCAATTGTAGAGCTTGGTAGAAATGTAACACATTGACTAAGTGTTGATTCATTGATAGAAAATTTGACCTTGATGTCAACAATCTCCCCCTTTGGAATTAGTGACCAAAACACTTATCAAAACAAAAATCTGATCATTCAAAACTATAAGTGAAGACTTCCTACACCTCATTTTGTGTCTTCAACTCAATTTTGACTTTCATCTATTTTGGTTCAAGGGTAACATACTCTATTTTCTAGATTATAAAAAATTGCTTTTGTAAAGGTATTTTCTTCTTAATGACACTACACTATACTACTCCCCCATACATATATCTCCCTTATATACATACAAATGGACTATATTATACTTCTCATCCTTTACATATTACTCATCTCCTTATTCATATTTACTTCTCCCCCTTTCTCCATTCTTATTCATATAATATATAGTTTTCCCCCTTTTTGACATAAATGCCAAAGGTGTATAATAACTATATGATAATACCAAAATGTGACAAGAATTCAAAATGCACCTTTAGAATAAGTGCCATTGTCTTGTTCCAATTTTCCTATAGCACCTTGCTTGTATGCAATGAAATCCAAACTTCTACCAATAACTCCATCATGTGATTAGCTATGGAGAATTTGTTATCATGGATGCCTTTCTTTTCATGTGTAATATGTTTATGCAATGCATCCATGTTTGGAAAAAGCATGCCTTGGATTTCTACAAGTGTGGCTTTGATCCTAGTTTCTTCCTTCAATAATTCTACCTATAGATTTGTTAGATATCTATGTTGAAAAGTGGCTAATAGTGATATGTAATTATTGTTATTTATGGCAACACATGATGTACATATTCACACAAAACCCCAGGAATAAAAATACTTAGTGTTTGGTAATTAGAAAATTGTCTAAGTATAGAATTTGGTTTACAATAGTGTATTGTTTCGTTTATAACTTGTTGCTAACATCATATTATGACTAGAAAAGTTACATGGAGATAGTATACATGTTGGTGATGATGTTTATAACCTCAAAAGTCAGTACAAACTATAGAATAGAGATAATTAGGTTTTAAGTGAAACAAGACAGCATAATTGAAGGAAAGAATTATTTTGTTTACAAAACAATTACTTGTCTAATTAGGGCCAAAATCCTAGATGTTTACTCTAACTTAGAAAAGTGGTTTGTGGTCTTAGCTGACCCAATAGTAATTTTTGTAAAGGCGTGATATTTATGAAAAGGACATCTTGTGATAAGATGAGAGTTATTATGAAAGTGAAGTACAATTGTGAAGTGCAAATTTTGACTATATGCAAAATTTTGTGAAAGCCATAAATGTGAAGTTTTACTTGAGCTATTTGGTGATATGAGATCAAGTTAAGATCAAACATTAGTTAAGGAAAAAAGATAAGAGTAAATTAATTTTTTGAGTAGTGAGCTCTTCTTATAGTTGAAATTTCATGTTTGGGCAATGGGCTCTTCTTGCATTCATTATACCACAACTCCTAACAAGGTTGGCACAACTCCTAATAGGGTTAGAATCTCTTAACATGGATTCAAAGTCTCCTAATAGGGACTTCTTATACTGAATTTTCTCATTGACTCCTAATAGAGTCCATCCTCTAACAAGGAACTTATATATCAATATATTATCTAGTGGGTATCATCCCCACTGGGGTTTTCCCTTGGCCAAGGTTTTCATAGTTAACAGAACATTGTGTTATTAGTTATCTTTGTGCATTGTTATTGTTACTATTCAGCATTACTTTATTTCTTTGTTATGCATGGTCTAAAGTATGCAATAATATCTAGTTTGTGACTAAAGTTTGTAGATTACTTATTCACCCCTCCTCTCAGTAATCCATATTTCTAACAATTGGTATTAGAGCACAGTTACATTGAAAAGGCTTAAAAACTTAAGTAAGATACCTATGGATATAGAATAGTTTATGAAGAACTTTGAAGAAGCTCTTGAATAAATTAATCTCCATATTGAAGAAAGAGAAAAAAGGAAGGACATCTATGAAGACTCCAAAGTATACATTGGTCAGTTGAAGGAAAAGATTGAACATCTCAAATCCAAGCCTGAATCTAGAACTAGTGATGATGACTATTCAAAGTTGAAGATAGAATACAAAATCTTGAAGGATGAATTAAAGATTATAAATCTAAAGTTGACTTTAAGAAATGATCCTAGTAAAGTTGAATCTGATTTGAAGATTGAAAATGTAGATCTGAGAGAAAGTCTAGCAAAGGAAATATTTGAGTCTAAAACATTGAAAGAAGATCATAAAGAACTCCATAAGTACAATACTATTGTGAAAGGTGAATTAACACGGTGCAAGTAGCAAGTTGAGAAGCTTTATTCTAGCAGAGAAAAGCCTGATGATTCAATGTCAATATAGAGACCCACTTATGATAAGACTAGTCTTGGTTATCTAATTAACATGTCTGCAAAGAAATCTAAGATTAGATCAAATCTAAAAGAAAAAGACAAAACTTATGATAAGATTGAATCTAGTCAATCTTTTGAGAAACTTAAAGAAGATGAGAAAAGAAAGGAAGTTGAAATCTTGGATGAACCAAAGCATGTAGACACTCCTAAGACAACCAAGTGTGAATTTAGAGGTAAGTGTTTGTTATGTAATGAAATAGGTCATATGAAAAGAAATTGTACAAATAAGTCATTTAATCATGTTAAGGACTTTTATTGACATAATTGTCATGGTATGGGTCATAATGCAATTGATTGTAGGAAACCTAAGTGTGATAATGATAGAATAAATAGTAGAATGTCTAGAAATGCTAACCCTATAGATAGAAGAAGATCTAGTGAAAGAACATCAAGAGAAGGAAGATCTTATGAAGATAGAAGATAGAACATTTTATAAGTGTAAAACTTAGGACACATTGCTTGGAATTTTCATGCACTTGATGATAAGAAGAATCTTAGAAGAAGAGAACCTATATGTCTATTATGCAACATAGAGTGAAGTATTGCAGAATGGGATGAAACTTTGGAGATAGAAGAAAAAATGGAAGAAACTTTAGGAGCATAAGGAATGATGGAAAGAACATTGAAAATAATAGAAGCAACCATGAAAGGAACTCCAGAACTAACAGTGATAATAAGGAACATAGAAACATTGCTAGTGAACTTCAAGAAGAAGTTTATGAAGCATTTGTGAAAGGAGTAGATATCTCAAAAGAAAAGTTAGATGATGATGAGACATGAAGATCAAAGTTAGTTATTTAGTTTGATTCAATTAAGTTGAATTAAGGTTGTTCACAGCATCAAAACTTGAGAACTTTAGTCAAAAGTTGAATTAGAGGTAGTGAAGTAAGGAAAAGGTGTATCCACTTATGTTTAGATAGTACCTAAGCTCACATGTTACTTGGAGCTTATCTAAACAAGTTACGAAAGAATTCAAAGTTATTGGTATTAAAGTAAAAGTTGATTCTATAATAGAATATGAAAATTATGTTTTTGTAAAGGATATAATGATGTAAAGTCTTGAGGATGTTTGTCATGATGAATGGAGGCTATAGTAAACCTTGGGTGACATT
Source organism: Cupressus sempervirens (assembly GCA_028749045.1). NCBI lineage: Eukaryota > Viridiplantae > Streptophyta > Pinopsida > Cupressales > Cupressaceae > Cupressus > Cupressus sempervirens. The sequence continues at coordinate 999,395,439 of CM053785.1, read as the reverse complement.
TGAAGATTGGATATATGATCTTGAGTAGTTAACTGATTACAGAATGCAAGTAATAACTTTTTCATATTTGCAAAGTACACAATTAATGCAAGTTAAAGTTGATGGATAAATGGAGTACATAATTGATTCACTTCATTGTGAACACATCCAAAGTGAAGAGCATTCAAAAGTGACTTGTTAGAGCAATTTTGAAGAAAACCTTATTTTCAAAAAGAGGCATTTTATCATTTTTCCACAAATTTCTTCAGTAAAAGATATTGTTTGATATGATCACGGATATTTTAGTAGTGCACAGTGTTGAAAATGAGGATAGACCTAAGTTAAAGATATTTTCCATAAAACCTTGAATGAAACCTTAACTTAGCATTGTCTGTCACTCCAAACAATTTAGTTTATCTTGGAGATGTAGCAGGTTATTTGAATAGAAAGTTTGAATTGACTAGTAGTGAATTTGTCATGCCCAAAATACAAGGGCAAAAATACACAATTTTTTTTTGTTTTTGTCTCAAAGTTAATATAATTAAGTTCACTAAGATAAGTTTAAAATCAACAGGTATGAATAGTTTATTAAATTAACACTTTCATTGTTTAATTGGTTAATTAATTTAAACAAATCCAAATTCAATTTATGAAAGTTTTAACACATTGATGTATTTATTTACTTTAAAAATAAAAATAAGGATTAATACCCTTAAATCATTTGAATAACAATTTATAATTCGAAATCTAATTATTTTGAAACATTTTTTAAAAAATGAACTTACTAATTACTATGACATCACATCCATAATTTAACTTTTTCTAAACTCTAGTCTAATAACAATTTCATTTAAAACTATAATTTTTTTAGAAATTAAATTTTTTTTTTTATATAATAACAATATAACTTAAATTAAATATGACTTATATAATAAAATAATTCATGAAACATTATCTACTAATTCTAACAATACTTTAATAAAAGTAAAATAATATTAACTATAATTTTAAAGCAATTATATTGGTTAACATTTTAATAAAGTCTACTAATTAACTTAAAACACATCAATTACTTAATATAAAAAAACCTGTTTAAATTCAATAAATTATACACTAAGCCTAATTAATAAACAAAATAATATTAACACCATATATTTTTTTAAAACTAATACTCATTAATTCTCAAACTAAATTAAATTCAAACTAATGTAATTTTAACTAATCTAAAAACTAAACTAAACTAAACTTACCACTAACTTATATTTAAACACAAAACTTTAAGTAAAATAAAAAACTAACTAACATAAGAAATATCTAATCACCTACATCCTACCCACCCTTCCATAAATTACAGCGTCCAAAGAAAAGTTATGACATTAACATGCCATCCCCCACCCACTAACCTAAGTGCTTCTCCATGCGTTCACTCACACCCCACTTTACTTAATGCAAGAAAAAGCCTTTATTAAGGTTGGGCATTAAAGCAAGGGTGATGGGATGTTAAAAACAAAACAAATTCATTTTTTTTTATGCACCCCCCATGCCGCCCCAACCCCCCCTGCCCCCCCTTAACTTGCCACATCGTCAAAGATTGATTGCAGATTTTATGGGAAAGAAAAGAGTTGCTAATATTTGTTGACAAAATTAAAATTCTAGCCTATCCATGCTTGAAGTTAATGCCTAGTTAAATGAGGGTAGGGGTAGTTATGGTAGAAAGGTAAGTAGTTAGGATTATTGTTGTGATATTTTAGGGTATTTTAAAATTTCTCTTGTTTATATATATTTACTTTCCAAAATTTTTTTTTTGAGTTATTAAACCTTTAAAAAGGTCAAAGGATAATTAAAGACTCTTCTAAGATTCTCTATGACAAGGGGGGGAATTAATTCTTTCCCCATACAAAATCTAGTGAGGATTTTTACTCTAGGTATACATTTTTTTGAAGGCCTCATTTTTTTTTTCTAAGGATAAATTTTTCAATGCAAATCTGTTTTTGCAACAAGGGAGTAATATATTTTTTCATTCTAATAAAATTTGCAAGTACTTAATTAAATCGATAAATTGAATAATTCATTTTAACAACAATGTAAGATTGGTTTATTTTTCTCAATAATCACGAAAATGAATTTACGATTCAAACATAACATGATTTTTGCCTCAACATATTTGAACTCTAAAATTTGCATAATTGAACATCATCATTTCATCTCATTTTTTATACACATACATATAACTGAAAATACAAAAACCTCATAAGAACAATATTACTCAATCATTATTTTATTGACCACTTGATTCAAAGGCTTGACCAGGAAAGAACTAGGGAAAAAATCTAACATCATTGCTACTACGACAAAAAGTTTAATTGACATTTTTACACAGGATTTCAATCCCAAATATGATTGAATTTCAATAATCAATTCAAATTTCTTTCATGGCCCTTAACAAGGGAACCATTTCATTTCTACAATACATCACTGGGATTGTGGAGAGAATGAAAACTAACTAGGTGACAACTATATATGAGAAATAAGCATGCAAAAAATACTAAATTAAGAAATCAAAAGCATTTACAAACTTATTAAACATAACATAAAGTAAGACAAAGAGGAAACAACTCAAATGAGAATATAAGCCATTAAGGGGCTCTCTCAATGAGATTGTTCTCTTGTTTTAGGGATGTGTCTATTTGCTTAGATTTGGTATGTATGCTCAAATACTCAAAATAGCTTCAATGGAGGATTTAGATTTTTGGATGTGGATATATGGTGGTTGATGTGAAACTTGCTCTCAAAATAGCATTATGGCTTTAGGATGATGGAGTGTGTTAAAATGGCTTGGTAGGGGATCCAATTTACAGGCTAAGGGCTTGAGGGTTTGAGGGCTAAGATGCAAGGATGGGGAAAAACTCATGGAGGGCTCAGATTGCATGAGAGGAGAGCACATGGATTGTGCTTCTTTACAGCCAATCAGGGAGTGACACATGTCATAGGTTCATTGGTTAGAGCAAGAGGGGTTGAGGGGGCAACAAAGGAGGCTCAAAGCTCATAAAGACTCTCATAATGGCTTGTAAGATAAATGAATGAGCTTGTAAGAGTCATTTATGGCTTTGTGGGCTTCATAAAGTTTTATGGTTGGGATATTTGTGAGAAAGTTGAGATATTTTGACTTGGGTTGGATTAAGAAACTATTAAGCTTGACTTAGGAATGTGCAAATGATTAAGGCTTGAATTAGGCTTGGGTTAAGATTAGATTAGGCTTGTTAGAGATGGGCAAGTGGATGGCATTTAATGAGGGTGGGTGAAGGAGGTGATATTTGTTGGCTTTGGCTTGGGTTAGCAAGTCTTAACCCATGTTTAGGAAATGTGACAAGGTTAGGGGGGGGATTAGGATTATGGTCAAAGATAAGGATTGACATCTTCTAGAAGAGTCTAGGCTTTGGATGAGGATGAAGACTTTCTAGAAGAGTCTAGAACTTCCTAGGATGAGGATAAATAAGGTTTTTAGGAAATAAATAAAGTTTTATTTATTTCAAGGGTTTGGGTTGAGGAGATATTTATTAAAATATTTTTAATAAACATGAGGATTAATATTTAATCTTAATTAAATATTTTGAGTTGGGATTAGGGGTAGGAAATGATGGGATTAGTCTTTAATCAAAATTAAAGAAGGATTAGAAGATTTTGGAAGAGGTTAGTGGTCTTAAGGAAATTGGCCAAGTTTTGGGCAAAAAATAAATAAATTATTTATTTTGGAACTTTTGGTCAATTTATTAATTAAATAATTAATAAATAAGGAAATAATGTTTAAATAAGATTTAAACATTTTTGGGCAGGATTCCTTAATTAAATATTTTTAATTAAGATAAAGGGATTTAATGGCATAAAAATAAATTAATTAATTAAATAAATAAATAATTAATAAATGATGATGTCATCAGGGACTTTTTCAGAAAATAAAAATACTTTATTTTCTAAAGGATTTTTAGGTGTCTACAACAACAAAATAACAAGGAGAGTAAATCAGACATTCATTTCTATATCAGGTTTTCATAACAAGTTTGACATTGAACCAAAACTAGGGAGAAGGTGTATTTTTCCAATAGGAGATGTCAGACACAACACCCAAATAGGTGCCCAATCAGGGCTATAACTCAAGAACTTATGTTCTTTCATTCTTACATGCCAAAAATCATACGGGGTTTGTGTTGACAAGTAGAGGCCCATAACACCCTACCCTCTCTCCCTCTTCTCATCCTGAGAAGAGACTTTACACTGTTGGAGTCCAACTAAAGACCTTTCCCTAAAAATAGCCACTTCTGCCCTATCTGAGGGTGAGTATTGCCAAACACCCATGAAAGAAAACTTCAAAATTCAAACAAACACAAAGGAAAAGCATTGAAGAAAAACTATTTCCAATCCCTCCCAACATACTCAACCCACATACAACCATGCATAAGTAATAAAACAGAAACATTAAGCACTTCATAAAACCAAAATGAGGTAAAGTATTCCTACCTTCAAGAAAACAAGTTATGGCAATGAACAAGTTTGAGAAGAGCTAGCTTTCCTCTCCTTCTCCTTCAATTCTGAAAAACCCTCTAAAACTAGAGGTTGGGTGAACAACCCAAACCTCCTCAAAAAAGCCTCTAAATAAGATCAAAACTCAACTATCTCTCCCAAAATCCCATAACTCCCCCCAAATTGCCTAAAGATCTAGAGGTTTCTAACTCAACTAAACCTAAGGCTAACCTCAAGATGGGGTTAAGGTCATTCAATCCATGGTGAAATCAGTCTACTTTCACACTAAAGCAAAAAAGGACTTTTTGAGTGACCATAAAAGTCAACAAAAGGGGCTAGGGGGGTGGAAAATTCCCCCATCTCATACCCATACCCCTTGGCTATTAATATTTCATAATTTTAAATATTAGGGATAAATTTGGGACCTAAAAAATGCTAGAAATTTAAGGACTAACTAACAACTCCAAAATGTAGATCAAACACTAATCCGAATTAGGGGTAACTAAACTTGATTAAAAATAGATTAGTGAAAAGGTCACTAACTTAGTCTGACTTAGATCTAAGGCTACTTGGTTAACCCTAACTAGCATGCTAGGATACATAACAATTTATGAGTGTCTAGTTACACTATAAAAAAAGACATTGTTACAAAACATTAACATTTACTGAATACAGAATGATACATTCATACATCTCATGATATGAGTAAAATATGAACAATGAGGTTTCCAAAAATGGCACATAGGGTTCAGTTTCATTTTCCCATTAGGTTTCTTAGCTAAAATACCTTTCACACTCATTACATACATTAGTAACTCTAGAAAATCACATGCACACACACACACACACACACACACATAGAGCATATAGGGGAACTCTCATAAATTAAAACATTCATCTTTTAGATAATTCAATTTTTTTATCTTGTTCTACTCATATTCTCAATCATTAAAATTTCATAATCAAAGGGTAAATTTTGCATTCACTTACTTCAATACACATGTTCATAAAGCATTAAATGACGAAACCAAATATCTGAAAGTAAAACTCCACACAACATGAATTAATATAATATATTTTGTGTATTTGATAGTGTCTCGACATATCGAGTCATGAGTATCAAAAAAAATGTATCACTATGCTATGATGGGTCGGGATGAGGTCTCACATCCTCCCCCAATAGGCACGAACTTCCTCCTAGAGTTCATCAAAAAGTTAAGGGTACTGAGATTGCATCCATGCTGCATCCTCCCATGAACCTATAACCTCATCGTAACAATCTCACTGGACCTTAACCTAGTCCATCTCTTGGCCTTGAAGTGCTAGGGTCCGTCAGGCAATAATACAGATAGGCTCCAATGCTAGTTGCATGTCTGACTCCACCTGCAAAGCATCCCAATCTATAATATGAGACTCATCATAAATGTATCCTCTATGTACTTAAATGTGAAATGCATCATGGATGCATGATAGGCCAGGTGGCAAAGTTAAATAGTATGCAATAGGTCCTATCCTCTCTAAGATCTTTAACGGTCCAATGAATTAGGGTGCCAAGTTAGAGTCATTTCTAAATCAAATCAGACTCTCGTGTGGTCACATACTCAAGAACACTCTATCTCCAACCTGATACTCTCAATATGTCCTCTTCACATCAGCATACTTCTTCTACATATCATGTGCCTCTCTTAAGCACTGTCTAATCAGGGTCACCTACTGCTCCATATCCTTTACCAACTAAGGACCTATAGATACTCAATCCTTGACCCTATCTTAACTCAAGGATGTTTTGTAAGGTCTTCCATACAAGGCCTCATAAGGTGGCATACCTATGGAGGAATGGTACCCATTGTTATAGGCAAACTCAACAAGATGTAGGTATTCCTTCCTTTTGACTTGATGGTCCATCACATACATACATAACATGTCCTCCAAAATCTTATTCACTCACTCATTCTAACCATCAGTCTAAGGATGTATGCTATACTAAAATTGAGCCTATTGCCCAATGTTGCCTGTAAGTCTCTCCAAAACTATGAAGTGAACAAAGAGTCTCTATTTGAGATGATCTTATGAGGAATGCCATGAAGTCTAACAATGTCTTGCAAAAACACCTAGCCTATCTCTCATGTTGTGTATGTAGTATGGACTGGTGAGAAATGGGTAATCTTGGTCAACATGTCAACTATCACCAAAATGGCATCATGGCGGCGAGATGACACGGGGAGACCAATAATAAAATCCATAGATATAGCATCCAACTTCCACTCTACAATAACATGAGAGTGAAGGAGCCCACTAGGATGAAAATGCTCTGCCTTCACCCTTTAACACTCGAGGCATCTTGCAACAATACTAGCGATCTGTACTCTCATGCCTAGCTAGTGATACAACTATCTCAAATTTGCATGCAACTTCTTAACACCAGGGTGCACTGCATAAGGTGCTCTATTAGCCTCAAGTATAATAAGCTCGTGCAAACCCCCAATAGAAGGTACATAAATACATTGTCTATGATGCAAGAGCCCATCAAACTCCAAAGAATACTCTAAATACTTCCCTTCCAAGGGTCTCTGAGAATGCACCATCTATCTAACCTCTGCATAAAGCTCATCTGCTAGCAAGTGCTACCGAATCCACTCTCTCAAATTGGTGCTAGTATTCATAGATGAAAGCTCATGGCATCTTTTACTTAAGGAATCTACAACCACATTCTCCTTTCCCTTGATGTAATGAACATCAAAATCATACTCACAAAGGAACTCCATCCACCTTCTTTGCTTAGCATTAAGGTTTGGCTAAGTAAATATGTACTACAAGCTCTACCGGTTGGAATGAAGCAAGAATCTATGACCTAGAAGGAAGTGTTTCCACCTCACTAAAGCATGAACCACTGCTGCAAGTTCTAGGTCGTGAGTAGGGTAATTGAGTTCATGAGTCTTCAATTTTCTAGACTCAAAAGAAATAGGTCATCCCTCCTGCATAAGGATTGCCGCTATACCATCTAAAGATGCATCAGTGCACACCAAAAAATCTGCAAAAGGATTTGGTACTACAAGAATTGGTGCACTTGTGAGGGCTCTCTTGAGTTCTTGGAAAGCTCTGTCACACTTCTCTATCCATTCATACTTCTTTCCCTTCTTCTAAAGAGATGTAATGGGGTGTGCCAATCAAGAAAATCCTGCAATGAAGTGTTGGTAATATCCTGCTAGTCCCATAAAGCTCCTTACTTCAATGACACTGGTAGGTGTTGGCCAGTCCATGATGGCCCTAATCTTCAATGGGTCTAATGAGACACCATCTCCTAATATGACATTACCCAAATAATGTATCTCAGGTCTATAGAATGCACACTTCGACAAGCTATCATACAACTAATTCTCTCTCAACTTATGCAATACTTTTCTTAGGTGCTCTTCATGTTCCTTCTCATCATGAGAATATATTAGAATGTCATCCAAAAATATGACCAAAAACTTATCTTGAAAGGTACAGAATACTCATTCATGAGGCTCATGAATACAACTGGAGCATTTGTGAGGCCAAATGGTACAACGGTGAACTTTTAGTCACCATACCTTGTATGGAAAGCATTTTTTGAGATATCACTATCCACAATCCTCAACTAATGATAACCCAACTTCAGATCAATCTTTGAAAATACCTAGGCAACCTGCAACTGGTCAAAGAGATCATCAATTTTGGGAAGAGAATATCGATTCTTGATGGTCTCTTTGTTCAATTTCCAATAATCAATACACAACCTAAGTGACCTATCCTTCTTCTTGAAAAAGATCATTGGTGCACCCCAAGGTGACACACTAGGTCAAATATGCCCCTTCTCTAAGACTTCCTCCAATTGAGTTTTTTGTTCACTGAGCTCATGAGTGGTCATCCTATATGGTGCACTTGAAACTGGCTCAGCTCCTAGCATAAGATCTATATGAAAATCCACTACTCTAGGTGGAGGCATACCAAGGAGTACTAAAGGAAAAACATCTGCAAACTCCTATAGGATTGGAAAATCATTGAGGGATGGCTCCCCCTTTGAATCTTCCTCTCTGTTACTAATGGTGATAGTGAACAACTAACAACCCTTTTACATGCACTGTCTAAGCTGCATAGCAGAAATCATATGAAGGGATACTAGTCTCTTTACTTTGAAGATCTCTCTAGAGATACCATCATCATCCACACATTCCACCCTCTTCTGTTGACAATCCATCTTGGTGATGTGGGCATAAAGCCAGTCTATGCTAAGAACAACATCATAAGAGCCTAAAGGGGTAATGTGTAGATCAAACATCATGGACATGTCTCCAATCTGCATCTAGCAATTATGCACCATGGAACTAACTAACACTCTAGCTCCTAAGGCTAACTCTACTTCCCAACTGACATCCTGTCTAACTGCCACTAGCCTGCAACCCTCCACTACATATGGAGATATAAAAGAGTTAGTAGCTCTGGAATCAAATAAAACTACAACCATACAGCCCTAAATAATACCTATAGCCTCGATAACTGTGGCCTGATGCTTAGCTTGGAAGATGTCAACCACTGCAAAGACTCTATGGGATCTACCCATGCCACTAACTATTAGCTCCAAAAAAGCCCCTCTCTGACCACTGGATGCCTATCCATGTGGACACTCTCTAGCTATATGACCCATGCCACCACAAGTGTAGCATGGTCCTCAGGTATAATATCATGCACCTTGTGATCTAGACCACTGTGGGCCTCCTGACCTGCTAGATCCACTATATCCACCCTTGAAAGATTTTTGAGTCTTCACTGACTGTGATTGTGGGGCCTCTACCTTTTTATCCTATTTGGGACCCTATGATTGCCATTGTTTCGGCTTGGAGCCCTGATAACCTTGTGAATTTTTTTGCTGCTACTGCTATGATTTTCGTTGCTGAGTTTTTTGGCCCTTAGAGGACCCTATTGTATAGTTCTGATTCCCTTTCCAAGGCATTTTCTGCTGGGTGGAGTTTTGGTTCTAAGATCGATCCCATGACTCCTGTCTACCTTGAGTATCCTCGACAACTAGTGCTATCTCCACTACCTATCTGAAGGTGGTAGGGAAGGCCAAATGAACTGGACTCTAAAGTGAAAAATTTAGTCCCATAATGAAGCGATGCACTTGCAATTTCTCATCCTTCATGTATTCAACATAAGGAAGGAGCTTGAGAAACTTGCTCTCGTACTGAGCTACTGTAAGATCCCTTTGATATAGAGAATGAAACTCCTCTATCTACTTCTATCTAAAGTGTTCTGATAGGTACCTGTCTTAGAATCTCTCCAAGAATGACTCCCATGTGAAGGTATCCATTCTCACTCCTCCTATAGTCTCCTCTTAATGCCACCAATTAGAGGCATCTCCTCTCAGCTGATGGACTACTAGACATGCCTTTAGATTACTCCCATAAGGATGTAATACAAAGCACTATTGTAGGCTTTGTAACCAAGCTTTTACTATTGTTCCCTTAGTGGAATTGGTGAAGAATGGTGGCCCGAGTCATATCAATTCCCTGATATCATCTCCTATATGCCTAGGAGGTCTATCAAGAGGAGGTCCTCTCTAGTTTATTGACTCACCCTCATGCTCACCCTACCCTTCTAACTACCTCGATGGGAGACTCCTAGTCCTCTCTCTGCCTCTGGGCCTACCTCCTTTGGGTTGCTCTCCTTCCACTATGGAAATCTACTATCTTGGCTAAACTATAGGTAGTACCCTCTACTGAATTACACCAATCAAAGTCTAAAGGGCATCTAAAATGTCCTGGTTCAAGTTTGGTAGTGGTGGAGGTGGTGGTGGTCCATCCTCCTGTCCTACTCTACCACCTCTCACCCTACGACCTCTGCCTTATCGGTTGCTTCAAGTAACAAGAGGCATCCTACACAATTTAACATTTTAGTACAAGTTTAGAAGCATCATGGTTTTAGGTTCCTAGTGTTGAAACTAGGCTCTGATACCAAAATGTCATGCCCAAAATATCAGGGCAAAAACTAATGATTTTTTTTTCTCTCCCAAAGTTAAGATAATTAAGTTCACTAAGATAAGTTTAAAATCAATGGGTATGAATAGTAAGTTAAATTAACACTTTCATTATTTAATCGATTAATTAATTTAAACAAATCCAAATTCAATTTATGAAAGTTTTGACACATTGATATTTTTATTTACTTTAAAAATAAAAAATAAGGATTAATACCCTTAAATCATTCGAATAAAAATTTATAATTCGAGATCTGATTATTTTGAAGCATTTAAAATAATTGAACTTACTAATTACTATGACATCACATCCATAATTTAACTTTGTCTAAATTGTAGTCTAATAACAATTTCATTAAAAATTATAATTCTTTTAGAAATAAAATATGTATATGTATTTTATAATAACAATATAACTTAAATTAAATACAACTTAGATAATAAAATAATTCATGAAACATTATCTACTAATTCTAACAATACTTTAATAAAAGTAAAATAATATTAACTATAATTTTAAAACAATTATATTGGTTAACATTTTAATAAAATCTACTAATTAGCTTAGAACATATCAATTACTTAATAATAATAAAAACCATTTAAATTAAATAAATTATACACTAACCCTAATTAATAAACAAAATAATACTAACACCATATTTTTTTTTATAACCAATACTCATTAATTCTCAAACTAAAGTAAATTCAAACTAATGTAATTTTAACTAATCTAAAAACTAAACTAAACTTAACTTAACGCCAACTTATATTTAAGCACAAAACTTTAAATAAAAATAAATAAACTAACTAACATAAGAAATATCTAACCACCTACATCCTACCCACCCTACCATAAATTACGACATCCAAAGAAAAGTTATGGCATTAACATGACATCCCCCACCCACTAACCTAAGCGCTTCCCCATGCACTGACTCACACCCCACTTTACTTAATCCAATAAAAAGTCTTTATTAAGGCTAGGTATTAAAGCAAGGGTGATGGGATGTTAAAAACAAAACAACTTCATTTTTTTTTATGCCCCCCCTCCCCCACTTTAACTTGCTACGTGGTCAAAGATTGACTACAGATTTTATGGGAAAGAAAAGGGTTGCCAATAAATTTGTTGACAAAATTAAAATTCCAACTTGTCCATGCTTGAAGTTAATGCCCAATTAAATGAGGGTAGGGGTAGTTATGGTAGAAAGGTAAGTAGTTAGGATTATTGTTGGGATATTTTAGGGTATTTTAAAATTTCTCTTGTTTATATATATATATATATATATATATATACTTTACTATTTTACTTTTCTTTTGACTTATTAAACCTTTCAAAAGTTCAAAGGATAATTAAAGATTTTTCTAAGATTCTTTGTGACAAGGGGGGATTAATTCTTTCCCTATACAAAATCCAGTGAGAATTTTTACTCTAGGAATACATTTTTTGGAAGGCCTCATTTTTTTTTCTGAGTATAAATTTTTCAATGCAAATCTATTTTTGCAACAAGGGAGTAATATATTTTTTCATTCTAATAAAATTTTCTAAGTACCTAATTAAATCAAGAAATTGAATAATTCATTTTAACAACAATGTAAGATTGATTTCAGTTTCTCAATAATCACAAAAATGAATTTATGATCCAAACATAACATGATTTTTGCCTTAACATATTTGAACTCTAAAATTTGCATAATTGAACATCATCATTTCATCTCATTTTTTATACACATACATATAACTAAAAATATGAAAACCTCATAAGAATGATATTACTCAATCATTATTTTATTGACCGCCTCATTCAAAGGCTCCACTGGTAAAGAACCAGGAAGAAAACTTGACATCGTTGCCACTACATAAAAAAGTTTAATTAACATTTTTACACAAGATGTCAATCCTGAATATGATTGAATTTCAATAATCAATTCAAATTTCTTTCATGGCCCTTAACAAGGGAACCATTTCATTTCTGCAATACATCGCTGGGATTGTGCAGAGAACAAAAACTGACTAGGTGACAACAACATAACAAGGAGACAAAATCAGACATTCATTTCCATACCGAGTTTTCACAACAGGTTCAACATTGAGCCAAAACTAGCGATAAGGTGGATTTTTCCAATAGGAGATGTCAGACACAACACCCAAATAGGTGCCCAATTGGGGCTATAACTCAAGAACTTCCGTTCTTCCATTCTTCATGCCAAAACTCATACATGGTTTGTGTTGATAGGTAGGGGCCCATAACACCCTGCTCTCTCTCCCTCTTCTCATCTTGAGAAGAGATTCTAGACTGTTGGAGTCCAACCGAAGACCTTTCCCCAAAAATGGCCACTTCTACCCTATTCGAGGGTGAGTAATGCAAAACACCCATGAAAGAAAACTTAAAAATTCAAACAAAAACAAATGAAAAACATTGAAGAAAAATTGTTTCCAATCCCTCCTAACATACTCAACCCACATACAACCATACATAAGTAATAAAACTGAAACATGAAGCACTACATAAAACCAAAATGAGGTAAAGTATTCCTACCTTTAAGAAAATTGGTTATGGCAATGAACAAGTTTGAGAAGAGCTAGCTTTCCTCTCCTTCTCCTTCAATTCTGAAAACTCCTCTAAAACTAGAGGTTGGGTGAACAACCCAAACCTCCTCAAAAAGGCCTCTAAATGAGATCAAAACTCAAGTACCTCTCCCAAAATCCAATAACTCCCCCCAACTTGCCTAAAGATCTAGAGGTTTCTAACTCAACTAAACCTAAGGCTAACCTCAAGGTGGAGTTAGGGTCATTCAACCCATGGTGAAATCATTCTATTTTCACACTAAAGCAAAAATGGACTTTTTGAGTGACCATAAAAGTCAACAAAAGGGGCTAGGGGGGTGGAAAATTTCCCCAACCCATACCCATACCCCTTGGGTATTAAGATTTCATGATTTTAAGCCTTAGGGGTAAATTTGGGACCTAACAAATGTTAGAAATTTAAGGACTAACTAACAACTCCAAAATGCAATCAAACACTAATCTGGATTAGGGGTTACTAAACTTGATTAAAAATAGATTAGTGAAAAAGTCACTAACTCAGTCTGAATTAGATCTAAAGCTACTTGGCTAACCCTAACTAGCATGCTAGAATGCATAACAATTTATGAGTGCCCAGTGACACTATAAAAAAAAACACTGTTATGAAACATTAACATTTACTGAATATAGAATGATACATTCATACATCTCATGATACAAGTAAAATATGAATAATGAGGTTTCCACAAATGGGACATAGGGTTTAGTTTTTTGTTTTCCCACTAGGTTTCTAGGCTAAAATACCCTGCACACTCATTGTACACATCAGTAGCTCTAGAATATCACATTCATATATATATATATAGCATATCAGGGAACTCTCATAAATTAAAACATTCATCTTTTAGATAATTCAATTGTTTTATCTTGTTCTACTCATATTCTCAATCATTAAAATTTCATAATCAAAGTGTTAATTTTGCATTCACTTACTTCAATACACATGTTCATAAAGCATTAAATGATGAAACCAAATATCTGAAAGTAAAACTCCACACAACATGAAATAATATAATATTTTTGGTGTATTAGATAGTGTCTCAACATATCAAGTCATGAGTATCAAAAAAAATTATCACTATGCTATGATGGGTTGGGGCAAGGTCTCGTAAAATTCATGAACAAAGATATGGAATTGGTTTTCAACCACGATATGACTGTGAAGTGTTAGAAATAGTTTTAGAATAACTTAGAGGGAGGGTGAATCAATTATTCAAGGTCTAGATGTTCCAATAAAACTTTTTCACCAAGCACAGTGAGACAATTAAAAAATTCATATATCCAAGCTAAACAATCTAACTAGCAAATTATTGATAAATCAACATGCAACAATAAGTCATGAAAGATCAACACATGACATAGTGATTTACATGGAAACCCAATTTGGGAAAAACCACTAGTAACATGCTACTTCTTTCTCACTCTTATGAAGTGATGCCCTATGAAAGGCCAACCTTGTTAAAGGTTACAACACACACTATTAAATGTGAGTTGGTTAAGGGATTTCAATCACCCTATGAGAAGTGATCTTAGTTAGAGGACTTTATAATATTCACTTGGAATGCCACCCTACTAAAGGATTTATACAATGGTTGTTAAACCAACCTAAGTCCATAGGATTTTTACCTGACTGATATAATTGTTAGAGAGTAACAATAAGGACTTTTGATATGATACACCTTACAACTTTACTTGTAGATTTTAGATCTCAATTTAGTTTACAATTCTACTTGGTTTTCAGTCTCTATAGCTTTGACAACTTGTTCACTCATCAAGCTTCTATCTCCATGAGTCTCCTTGCTTGTTGTGCCAATGTAGTTAGTCTTGTGGTCACTTGATGAAGAAAAGTCTCTATAATTTGTTCTCCCTTAGATCCTTTTGACATTCTCTATTTTTCTCTCCTCTACACACTTCAACACATTCTCTTGTCAACCACTTACTTTGCTTCATGACCAGTAATTCCTTAAGTAGGAATTTAGAATTCTTTTCCTGCTTTAATTTCCCTTAGATTAGGGTTTGAATGGGTTAGGTTAGATACAATATATCTACCCTTTATCTTGTTTCTTCTAGAAACTTCATGTAGAATCCACTTGTAATCACCTAAAAATAGTTAACCTCAAATTTTGTATCACCAACTCATCATCATTATCTTCAACCCGGTTCACAAAACTCAAGATAACAAACTTATCAGTTCAGATTTTAGCAAATCTTTGACTTTTTAGATAATGTAGTAGCTTGACACTTACTATGTTACTTGACACCAACTATGAATTCACTCTACATCAACTAAGTTTTACTGATGCTCAAGACCTATTACATTTTTTCTAGCTCAGCACCAAAACTTGTTCAACACCAACTACTTCACTTGGCACACATTAGATTTTTCTATTACTCGGCTCCTATTGATTTTTCTTCTTGGAATGAACTAACTTTGCTTGGTGCCCACTTATGAATTTAGTCAAGCTTTGTAGATAGTTTTGTTTAACTTGTTCTTTTAAAGTTTGTACATGTGGCCAACCTCTATACCTTCAAGTAGATTATCAATACATCATCTTATCATTGGCTTAATCGATCCTTGTACTTCATTAGTATTGGGCATTCATTTTGCATGAGGTCAATGGCATGAATCCATAGTGTAATTCCTCTCTTGAAAAGAAAATCTTTTTAAGGATCCACTCTAAGGTTTGGTGTTTGTCTTGTGATGTACCAAAATCTTCTTAGTAGAAGATAAATGTGAATGATCACAAGGATGCCTTTGTTGGTTCCAAAAACTCTTTTACCTTGGAATCAAGTAGAATCTGTTTGCTGTCTCAAAATAACACACCAAAAGAACAATATTTTTTGTATTTTCTATTTTTCAATGAATGCAACTCTAAAAATGCAACTACTATGAGGTCCTATTCTAACAGGGGGTTAGCAAAGAAAATAATGAAATTGAAATAAAATAACATGAAATCAAATAACTTGAAATTGAAATTCCCAAATGGACATAACCTAAAGAACACAACACGCTGCGAGTTAAACCTTTGAAGAAATTGGTAGGAAATCAATGAAAATAGGAGTAGTGCTTCCTAGAATCCACTGATGTAATCGTCGGTGAGAATCTTTAACAAATCAAATGATGTTTCACTCTTCATCAAATTGCAAGGCCATGAAAAGTGCGCTCATGTGAGACAAAAAGCTATATAGACACAATCGGGTGATCTCTTCTCAAGCTCGTTACGTCAACAGAATTCATATATCTATAGCAAACACTAGAACTAAAAGATTGCACAACTAGAAACAACATAATAAACCTTTGGCTCAATCACAATCTCATGAATAAAATTCACTAAATAATGACACATTCAAGCAAGAATAACTACACTCTGAATGCTAGCACCAAAAGCATATCTTTATTGCATAATAACGACAGCCTCTATTACATTTTACAATGGATATTTATAAGAAATCATCTCCTCAATTTGTGTTGAGAGTGAGAGATATCTTAATGCAATAAAATGCTTTTAGAACATTAAAACAAACTAAATGTAATTAATCTAGTGCATAGAGGGACTCCATCCATATTTTATTCATTAATTAGATGCATGAGTCTTTTACATATCAAAAACAGAGAAAGCATGAGAGAGAGAGAAGGAGGAAGCCATCAGTCAAAGTAGAAGTGCATGGAGACAACAAAAATAGAAGTTGGCCCTTTACTTGATGTGTGTCAGAGTTAACTTGCACTACCAATGCACTACCAATGCATGAAAAGAGTTATTTTTGGAACTAGCAGTCAACTGCTAGTGCACCTCTAAATTATGGAGCTACATGAAAATATGGAGCTATGGACCTGTGCAGCTGTGGAGTTGTGGACTTGTGTAGCTACGGATCTACGGAGTTGCGGACCTCCAGAGCTCAATTCGCCAAAAAATCAAAGTTTTCAATTTTGAAAATGGTTTCTAAGTTTTGCTCAAATGAGGTTTTAGATCACTTTTTGTATATGCTCCATGCCTCTTTTTGATTATTTACACCCTCTTTATAGCCAATTACTTTCATAAACTTGCACTCCCTCTAATTCTTCAATCGAATATCTCAAGGCACCTATGTTGAATCTTGTCCCCAATAGCTGAATAAGATGAGGAACCTGATTTTCTTTATGTGTCCAACCTCTATATCTTTGACCTTTGTCTTCTCTCCACCTATCCAATCCTTCTCGGCGAGAAACCAACTGATCCAGATTATCCAAGACGATCAAATGTTTGCAACTTTTTCATATTTTTTCATAAATTTTTGAGGCATTTTTAAATGACCTTTTTGGAGGTCTTTTTCTCAAAATTTCAAGTCAAAAACTTTGTCGGTCCTTAAAATTGGGTAGCTAAAGGCTTATTGTTTTAGGGACTAAAATTAGATCTTTAGTTCTTCTTTCCAATGGTGTAAGCAGTTCTAAATTCTAAAGCCCGAGTCAAAAGTTATGACCTCGACAAGTTGAGGATGCCATTTTTACCTACAAAAGAAGCAAACATTAGTCTGTAGAGTTAACAATGCATAGTAAAGACACTAGCTACTCAAACAAAACTGGGAGTGAATCTTGAAATCTGGCTAAGTCTGAAATCTTGAAGCCCTAAAATTTCTTAGAATCTTTACCTTATCTCGAGGAGGTCTAAACCTATCTCAAAAGATTTGTCGCATATATTAAAATATATCTTAAGTATAAGAAAACATATACTTAAACGATATATTTTAAACCTCCTTTTATGGCCACTCAGACAAAACTAGAGGTGAAAGGGCAGCTTGGCAAGGGCACATGGTGCCTTGGGAGTGAAGCGGCATGAACGTGCACAAGGCACCTTGATCGTGTGTGTGTGCACACTCATGAACTATAGCAAAGTGCATGCGCAACATGGCAGAGCATGCTCGCAGTGGCATGTGCACACATGGCACTACGGTGTGCACTCGCTATGACATGTGGTGAAGCATGCTAGGGCACACATGCACATGGCAGAGTGCACTGTGGCACACTCAAGGTGGAGCATGTGATGCTTTTTCAAGAGTTATTTTTTTATTTATTTATTTTTTTAAAAAATTTCAATTTTTGATTTTTTTGTGATTTTTTTCAAATATTTGACTCTAAAATTCTAAGGTCTAAAAAAAACTCTTTTTCTCCCGACTCCTGAACTGTGAGTTGAAAAAATTTGGGGGTCCCCATTCCCAGTGAAGAATGGGGCATGTGTTGTGGAGACCACAACAAATAGCCCCGAAAAAAGGAAGAAATGACCAAGGCATTTCTTCATTGACAAACATTCCTCCGACATGTGTTAAACACCAACCAAGCTTCGAACATCCCAAGCATCTTTTGGATGACTTCTCAATCAAAATCTTAAAACTTGAAACCTTCTAGCTCAATGTGTGCATTGTGTATTCATTCCTTTTGATGTGTCAGGCTGCAGTCAATCAAATTTTTATGACAACTCAAAATAATCTTCCATTCCTCCTAGCTCATTCATTTGGAATCTCTACAAAGGCTCTTTATCAATCACTTGCTTGACCAGATGAGAGAATTTGTTCGTGGGCTCTTAGCAGGATGCCATGTTCTTTTAATTTTTGGCTTTTTGCATAATTTCTCTGTGTCATTCAATAGTACTTTTGAATACAAGACACTTTGTTTTGCAATGTATCTTTAGCCATTTCAGATCTCTAGAATCCTTTAGACTTAACACCATTTTTAATTTATTTTTTGTATTCTAACTACACTTAGACTATGTAGCCAGAACATCGATGTCATTTCTTGGATTCGATCTCTTATGAACATCCCTTGTGTTCCTCTTTTAGAACTTTAGGAATCTCTCATGCCAAAAATGATCTTAGCAACCTTTCGAGGAGACCCCTCCTGTTTCAACTAGTCAGAGTTTGGATCATTTCTCATCATCTTCGAATTGAATTCAACAGCACCCAAAATGATCAAATCTTAAAAATTTTAAAGTGTTGAGAGCTTGTAGGTCTATGATTCTGATTTCCAAACTAAAACTCCCCTGATTCCATAAGAAATGTCTATTACTTGGTTAGTATAAAACACACAATCATCCAAATGTTTTGACAAAGAAATACCTCCTCTTGAAATTAGGACCAAAGAATGGTTAGTAAAATCTTTAGAAAAATCCCAAGTACACCTTACCCCCTAGGACTAACATAACTTTTTTTAAAAAATGAACACACGATTGAAATCAAACACGCAACACATAAGTAGAGAGACTAAAAAAAACTAAGAAAAAAAAAAACAAAAACTTATTTACAGAAAACTTGAATAATAACAATGTGGGGTAGTTATTAGTAGATTTCTCATTATGTGCAATAGTAATGAACCACCCCATATAGTTCTAAAAAATTCTGACTTGTCTTTGTACTCAAAAAAAAAAAGTTTGAACAATCTTGGTTCAAATTCGGGGCACAAATCACACAAAATTAGAAGTTGTGGTAACTCTTTATGGCCTTGATTAATCCAAAAACAAGTTCTCTTACCTTTAGCATCATATTCAAATTGAAAATCATCAAACAAAGAGTGATAATGAAAAGATATCACCTAATCCAACAAGTCCCCCACCATAGGGGTACACTCACACATTGTAATTTCTCCTTTTGGTGGTCTCATCTCATGGTACACCACTTCACGCGCACATGGAAACACTTCCAGTTCCTCTTTAGGCTCCCTTAGACTAGGGAACTCAATTCCTAGCCTCCCTTTCAAATTACAAGATTCATTACTATCATCGACCAAGATGTTTTTTTTCCTCATATCCCAAAGAAGCTTGTTCAAAATCATATTTTCCCTCCATTACAATCTCCCAAGCTAACAAGAAATCAAGGCAACTTTCTTCTGAATGGAACCCAAATGGATGGATTCTACATGACTTAGTTATTGCATGGTTTGATATATGTGTAGAATACTCACAAATAGACATTTCCTCAGTCAAGCTTGAGACCAAATTGAACACTATATCCATCTCTTCTAATGACAATTCTTTTTTTGAAGGAGATATCTTATCTTTATCCAATGAGGAATCAATATCATAGTAGGAAGAATTGGTATCTTCTTATTGATGACTTTGTGATTCAAAAATCTCACCAACCTTGGGATCTTCTACATTTCCATCACTTTTTGCAACTTCATGGAGTTTTGGAACTTCAAACTTTCCCGCACCCTCAAGATTTCTTGGCATATCCACACTTATTGTGACATTGACACTTGGAATAATTTCTTCATTAAATGGGAATGCAAACTCCTCTTGACCATCTTCATCATTTAGTCCTCCTGTAAATTCATCATATGATTCAAATATCATTGCACTAAATTGCAAAGGTTATTTCTCCATGATTTGGGGAGGCTGATCTAAAACATCATTGTGTCCATACCCATTTTTACTTGGACTCATTCCTATAATATGATTATTGTCATTGTTGACGTTGTTGTAAAGGCCAAAATTTCCACTTTGATTTTGAGAATAATTGTTCTGGGTAGAAAGTTGTCTTCGATGATTGCCTTGGTTTCATGAAGAATTGAACTTTATTCTCACAAGTTCATTGGATAAAAGAGACATTGTATCCTTCACAACCTTAAGCTCTCTAGCCATATTATTTTCTACTTCAATGGATCCAACTACCTTCTGCTCAAAGAAAGCGGTCTTTTGAGACCCATATCCAGAATATGTAATTGTTGGCATTGGAGCAGTAGTAACCTGACTTGTGAATGTAACAACCTCTTTGAAGACCTTTTCAATGATATCAATGTCTCTAGGTGGGAGCCTTCTTAGAAAAATAGAAGTTAATGAATCCATTATTCCAAAATAGATCTAGATGGCAGCCTCTTGTGGTACAGTGTATAGAAACTCCATTCTTTGATACATCCTATAGAAGTGATGATTAAACTATGAAATAGTCTCATGAGAATCCCTCTTAATTGAGATGAACTGATGATATAGAAGAGTTGGATCAACACAGATCTTGAATTGTTCCAAAAAATTTCTCTCAAAGGAGTTCCAATCCATTATTGATGCTAGTGGCAGATTGAGGTACCAATTGAATGCCATTTCCCCCAATGTGTAAGGAAAAAGGTGGCATACCACGTCCATATGCTGAATCTGGTTTTGATTATAGATCTCCTTAAAGATTTTGATATGATCTTCTGCTATTCATGATTCTCCATAGATGAACCGTGGGCAAAACTTTTTAGGATTTTTGGGCAAGTCATGTAATAGTCCAATTAGGTTCAAAGGTGAACTTTGGGCATTGAAGAAAGACATGGTGCATAATGATGGAAATGTGTGAAGTGGAATGTAAAATGAACGATGATGATGAAATGTGTAATGTGAATGGGTGGAATCACTTTATCACTATGATGCTTGTGAAAATGATTAAGTTCTGACAACTTGTGTTTATTCTGGAAAAGTGCACCTCTGGAGAAGCACACTTTCAAAAAAATAGTGCAACACAAAATTTTGCGGATCTATGGAGCTATGAAGTTGTGGACCTGTGGAGCTATAGATCTATAGAGCTATGAATGTGTGGACCTATAGATTTGTAGAGCTGCGGACCTGCTCACCTGAATTTTTGAAAAACTCAAAAAAAAATTCTGAACTTGTGCAAAGTGTAGATTATTGCAAGAGTGTAAAATTATGAAACTTTGTCAAATTTCCTTCATTCTAAGGAGTGTAAAATGGTTCAGGCCCTCCTTCTAGCACCACTTCTATTGGGTGTTCATTTTGTACGAGGTCAACGACAGAAATCCATAGTGTAATTCCTCTCTTGAAAAGAAAATCTATTTAAGGATCCACTCCAAGGTTCAGTTTTTGTCTTGCGATGTACCAAAATCTAGTCAATAGAAGATAAATGTGAATGTTCATGAGGAGACCTTTGCTGGTTCCAAAAACTCTTTTACCTTGGAATCAAGTAAAATTTGTTCACTGTCTCAAAATATCACACCAAAAGAACAATATTTTTTGTATTTTCTATTTTTCAATGAATGAAACTCTAACAATGCAACTACTATGAGGTCCTATTCTAATAAGGGGTTAGCAAAGCAAATAAAAAAACTGAAAGAAAATAACATAAAATCAAATAACTTGAAATTGAAATCCCTAAATGGACATAAGCTATAGAACACAACACGTTGTGAGTTAAACCTTTGAAGAAATTGGTAGGAAACCAATGAAAATAGGAGCAACACTTCCTAGAATCCACTGATGCAATTGTTAATGAGAATCTTTAACAAATCGAATGATGTTTCACTCTTCATCAAATCACAAGGCCATAGAAAGTGTGCTCATGCAAGACAAAAAGCTATGTGACACAATCGAGTGATCTCTTCTCAAGCTCGTTACGTCAACAAAATTCATATATATATAGAAAACACCAAACGTAAAAGATTGCACAACCAAAAACATCACAATAAACCTTTGGCTCAATCACAATCTCATGAATAAAATTCACTAAACAATGACACATTCAAGCAAGAATAACTACACTCTGAATGCTAGCACCAAAAGCATATCTTTATTGCATAATAACAACAGCCTCTATTACATTTTACAATGGATATATATAAGAAATCATCTCCTCAATTTGTGTTGAGAGTGAGAGATATCTTAATGCAATAAAATGCTTTTAGAACATTAAAACAAACTAAATATATACAAACTGGTAATTAATCTAGTGCATAGAGGGGCTCCATCCATATTTTATTCATTAATTGGATGCATGAGTCCTTTACATGTCAAAAATAGAGAAAGCATGAGAGAAAAGTAGGAGGAAGCCATCATTCAAAGTAGAAGTGCATGGAGAGACCAAAAATAGAAGTTGGCCCTTCACTTGATGTGTGTCAAAGATAACTTGTCGTCAAAATGCACTCCCAATACATGGAAAGTGCTATTTTTGGAACTAGCAGTCAACTACCGACACACCTCTGAATTGTGGAGCTACATGAAAATGTGGAGCTATAGATCTATGGAGTTGCAGACCTGTGGACTTGCATAGCTGCGAACCTACGGACCTGTAGAGCTATAGACTTGCAAAGCTCAATTCGCCAAAAAATCAAAGTTTTCAATTTTGAAAACGGTTTTTGGGTTTTGCTCAACTGAGGTTTTAGATCACTTTTTGTATACACTCCATGCCCCCTTTTTATGATTTACACCCTCTTTATAGCCAATTACTTTCATAAACTTGCACTCCCTCTGATTCTTTAATCAAAAATCTCAAGGCACCTGCCTTGAATCTTATCCCCAATAGCTGCATAAGATGAGGAACCTAATTTGCTTTATGTGTCCAACTTCTATATCTTTGACCTTTTTCTTCTCTCCACTTTTCCAATCCTTCCTAACGAGAAACCAAGTGATGCTGATTATCTAAGACAATCAAATGTTTGCAACTTTTTCATTATTTTTCACAAATTTTCTAGGCATTTTTAAATGACCTTTTTGGAGGTCTTTTGCTCAAAATTTCAAGTCGAAAACTTTGTCGGTCCCTAAAATTGGGTAGCCAAAGGCTCACTATTTTAGGGACTAAAATTAGATCTTCAGTTCTCCTTTCCAATGGTGTAAGCAGTTTTGAATTTCTAGGCCCGAGTCAAAATTTATGACCTCGACAAGTTGAGGATGCCATTTTTAACTACAAAAGAAGCAAACATTAGTCTGTAGAGTTAACAATGCATAGTAAAGACACTAGCTACTAAAACAAAACTTGGGGTGAATCCTAAAATTTGGCTAACTCTGAAATCCTAAAGCCCTAAAATTTGGCTAAGTCTAAAGTCCTGGAGCCCTGAAATTTCTTAGAATCTTTACTTTATCTCGGGGAGGTCTGAAACCTATCTCAAAAGATTCATTGCATATATTAACATATATCTTAAATATAAGTAAATTACTTAAACAATATATTTTAAACCCCCTTTTATGGCTACTTAGAAAAAACTAGAGGTGAAAGTACAGCTTGGCAAGGGCACATGGTGCCTTGGGAGTGAAGCGACATGAACGTGCATAAGGAACCTTGATCATGCACCCATGCACACTCACAAACTATAGAAAAGTGCACGGGTGATGTGGTGGAGCACGCTGCAGTGCACTCGAGGTGGAGCGTGCGACACTTTTTCAAGAGTTTTTTTTTTTTTTTCCAATTTTTTTTCAATTTTTATTTTTTTGTTTTTTTTTTCAAATATTTGACTCTAAAATTCTAAGGTCTAAAAAAAACTCTTTTTCTCCTAACTCCCGAACTGTGAGTCTGGGAGTCAAAAAAAGTCGGGGGTCTCCATTCGTAGTGAGGAATGGGGTGTGTGTTGTGGACACCACAACAATTACATTATCATAACTCAACCTTTCCTCTAGGTGTTGTTGTTACATCTTGTTGATTAAACCCTCTTCATCAATCAACTAAGTTATAGTACTTGGATCTTACAAGCAATTGTCATTCTAGCAAATAACAAGTTTGACATCAATGGCAAAATAATGATTGAAAACATTCTTCATCAAAAATCTTACTTTCTCAATAATGATCTTTCAATCAGATTTTAACATGAAGCCCAAATCTGAACATCTAAAGGAATTATACTTGTTTAAATATCACTTCTACCATGAACTAGATATAGATGAATAGATACAGATTATACTAAGTAGGATACATGATGGAAAATTGTGGATGCTAGACATTGTAGTTGATATTTCTATCGACCTTATTCATGAGGTAACTAGTCTTAGTAAACAAGGCTGTGTACTTGTAGTTGAGAAAATGGTCAAGAAGAAAGTTGAAAGTTATACTAAATCAGTGTATAATGGTAAGGCTATGGTGATCAACACCATCAAGCAAGATGATGTGAGATTTCTAAGTAGAATTATTTCTTATTTTGTTTGTTTAAATTCTAAGAATTATGAACTTTCAATAGGATTCATTTATCCAGCGTATAAGATATGTATAGAGAAAGAACAAGTGAATCTTAGTGAAATACTAAGAATGCAAATCCTATAAAACCTTGAAAATATCAACAAGAAAAAGAATGGTGCATTTAGATTCTATTCATTGATAAATCACATTTCTTTCATGTACTTAAAAGATTTCCTTAGTTATAAGTCATATAAATAATGAGTAGTGAAAGATGCATAATGGAGAAGATTAAAAAGGTATGTAGAAGGCATCCTATAGACAAGATATTGGATACTGGCAACCTAATAATGAGGACATTTTAGATTTAGAATTGCACCTACAATTTTGGAAATATTTAAGGAATATAATTGTATTTTGGTTGATATTGATCACATTTATATTCAAGTAGTGGAACCTTGGAAGACATTTCTAGATCCCATGAGTTATGAATTATATGATGACATAAAAGTTGGATATTGATTTGTTGTTTAATTCAAACAAAGATAAAGAAAAGTATAGACTTGGCACATATGGTGAGATCATACAAAAAATTCATCAAGAAATCTTGGAGGAGGCATCACACAAGAAAGTTGAGTCTATAATGAAGAAGGCACTATCAGAGGCCAGAATCACAAAAGTCAATTTGAGGTTGTAAGACAAATGGTAAAGGAAGGTGTATTGAACATTCAACCTTTGTGAATATTAGTTGCTAAGACATCTTTGGAATAGAGCATTCTATATGCAGCAGTGTTTGATCTTTAGCCTAGTGAACAGAAAAGAAAATCTGAAAGATTGGTGGAAGAAGTGTCTACTTAGACAAAGAGAGTCAAACAACAAGCCACTGGACTCAAAAAAAGACATAAAACACTGTTGACAATTGATTCCAGTAATGAAGAAGATGAAGAACAAGAAATGAAAAAAGCAAAAAAATTGACTCCACCTAAGGAAGCAGCAGGAAAATCTTGACAACCTTGGAAGTTGAAGATTAAGAAGATCAATACAGCAATTTCTAATGATGGTAACTTTTTCAAATGAACAAGTTTTATGATTTATACAAATTTTTTGAGAAGGAACAAACTGATATATCTACTATGAGATAAATTGTGGCTAAAAATTTAAAACTAAAGGATCTTAAGAGCATTATTAACCAGAAAGTCTATTAGAGACTCATCCAAAAGAAAGCTCCTACAAGGGAAGAAGACCTTGAACTTTAGAAGTCTATGCTTAGAACCATTTTCAAGACTGATGATGAAAAAGATAAAGACTATTGAATAACCTCACACCATACTTAAGGAATAAATTGAGACCATTTCTATTTATGATTGGTGAAAACGATAAGCTAAGAAAAGAGACTACAGAAACAATCAATCAAATGTTGAGAGACGCAACATCTCCTCCAGCACCTAGAACCTCAAAAGTGTCTGTAAGTGGTGACACTATGCAAATTGATGAAACCAATTTTACCATTAATATTGATGATACCAATATATTTTGTAGTTTTGAACCAAATGAACTAGACATTGAGGATATTGAGGATAAATTGAGATAGATTAAGCATGAGAAAAGGCTGCGAGAAGAAGAGAAGAATAAAATAGAGGAAGTCAAATAGAAATTTCTTGAGGAAGAAAATAAAAGAAAGGAAGAGGAAGAAAAGAGAAGAATTGCAAAATAAGAGATAAGAAGGAAAATTGAGGAAGATGAAAAGAAGAGATTGGAAGAGAAGAGAGAAAGAGAGGAAAAGGAGAAGAAAGAAGAAGAAGAGAGAAGAACAAAATAAGTAACAAAGAAGTAGAGATAAGATGATACTAAACCATCTAGTTCATCTACTTCACTCTCTCTTTCCAATTTATCTACTGATGATGATGATCAAATAGATTTGATCTCATCCCTAACCAAGCTTTTTGAGAAGAACATGAAGGTGAAAAGCTTACAAAGAACTTTAATGCAAGTTACAAAACAAACTACATAGTACCATGGCAGTAAAACACATAGAACTAGATCTTGTGACACAACATTGACTAGTCATGATCAGATAAGAGTGGATATCAATGGGGACCTTTCTATAGGTTTTTTTTACAATGCCAAGAATGTATTTTAGTCTATATGACCAAGTTCATTGTCTTGGATCTTTCATTAATTATCTTGGAAGCATGACTTTGTTAGAACACCTTAAAACTTGAGGATCATTGGTTTCGAAACTATCTTTTTAGCAAGGGAGCATGTTGAAGAAGCCATTAAATATGCACAAAAAAAAATTTATTAGTCTAGAGTTAAAGAAAAATCAATTAATACCAGCCCTATTGATGACACAAAAAACCCCAGAAAACCATAATTGATGAAAACATCTAAAAACTCAGTTTTATCCCTGTAATGCAAAAAAGGGTGCACCTACAGCACCTCATAGGTGTTGTAGGTGTGCCTACCTTTGAAAAATTAGGGTGTGCATCTAATGCAACTCTAAGATGCACCAAGTGTGCACCTTGGTTAAGGTTAAGGTTAAGATAAGTTTTAAAGATTTATTACAAAGAAAAAAGGTGCATAGCTATACACCATTTGGGTGTTTAATGTATTTGTGTTATTTTTGTGTGTAGGTAGAGTAGAGGATACCCAATGTAGTAGTGCACTTGGATAGCTATGTAGGTTTGGGTTAGGGATGTAGAGGAGAGAAAAGTGAAGAAGAGGTGAGGGGGTCCTAGGTTTTATAGGCTCAGGACCCAGTACACCTCTTTGAGGTACATAGCTGCATTGCTACACACTTCAAAGAGGAAGTGATTTCCTTTAATTTTTGGTGCACTAGCACACCTTGATAGGTGTGCTAGGTGTACCATTTTTCTTGGAAGATATGATTTAGTTCCTCAAAATTTAGGTTTCCAAAATCTAGGTTTTCAATACGGGACTCGGATTGGCCAAACACACTAGGCATAATCCTAAAATAGACTTAAACCCTAGACAAGGGATCTAGAAAGCCAAAAAATAAAGTAGGATGTCCACCTTTCTAGGTGAAATGGGTTGTGTGTTGTTAAACCACAAAAAATAGCCTCAACAAAAGGGAAGAAATGAAAAAGGCATTTCTTCATCAACAAACATTCCTTTGATATGTGGCAAATACCAATTGAATCCCAAATACTCCAAGCATATTTTGAGTAACTTTTATAGTTAAAAAATCAAAATATTGAATCTTCAAGTTCAGTGAGTTTCAAGTGTATCCATTTCCTTTGACATCTTAGAATGTAGTCTGCCAATTTTTTTTGAAAACTTGGAAACAATCTTCAATCCCTTTCAATCCATTCATTTGGAATCTTCATGAAAGTTCTTTATCAATCCCTTGTCTGACTAGATGAGAGAATCAGTTCTGAGGGCTCTTAGTGGGTTGTCACTTTTCATTTAAAGTCCTAGATAATATTTTGAATTGTAGCTTCTCATAGCTCACAATGTCACCATTTTGATTCTTTGAAGAAGCAATTATTTTGATACTAGATAGCTCATTTAGAGTGCATATCCCTATAGTCAGGTAACCTTTCTCAGACTATAGAATCTTTCATTGTTAATACCTTTTCTTTTTTATTTACTTTGTATACCCTAACCACACTTAGACTCTATGGAAAGACATTGGTGTTGTTTATCATATTTGATCTTTTGAGAACATCCCTCGCATTCCTCTTTTAAGAACCTTTTAGAAACTCTCATGCCAAGAAATGATCTTAGAAATTCCTTCAAAAAGAAGCTTCTATTTGAACTAGTAGGGTTTGGACTCTCCCTTGCTACCTATTGGTCTGAATTTTTGCATGATAAAATACCTTTCTCTAGGTATAAAAATTTAGATTGTATCCATTAACGGTGAATAGGGTTTATGGTCTTTGGTCATCTAGATTTGTTAACCTTTGAAACAAATTGTTAAAACCCTTTGTCTCATTCCTTTTTCTAATTTTTGGGTGCGAAACCCTTTTAAAAATTGGGCAAATATTCTTATTTTATTTTGAAATTTTCCCATGCCCTCAAATAACCTTTCCTCTTAGGTTCTTCACTGTTCGATTTGAATAGATCTACTATTGTCGCTACCTCACTATGAAGAGTTGAGCACTATTTATACATAGCAAGGTAGTGAGTGCCAAAAAGTTTATAAAATGAGACCATAAAATGAAGGTACGATGGTTGGGGATTTGTTTTCTGGCTGACTTTTTAGTCACATGCACCTTGTAAGTACCATCAGAATAGGAAAAGGGACCTAGTAGAAGTAGCCAAAATTTGGCACCGGAATAAAGGTCTTTCCAATGCCTCACTACCTCGCTATTGAAAAAACTAAGCATCTTGCCATTAGTGAAGTAGTGAGGTGCCATGAAATCAAAGACACGATGGCCTCCAAGTTTCTCGGTAATTGCAGTCTACCCAGGTGGCATGATGAGTAATAATTGTTAATGTTAGAAGTAGTTAGTAGGGACGATGGTGATTTGATAGGTTTTTATTCTTTTGATGCCGAGTTTTATTAAAGTCACCAGAGCTCGTTACCTTGCTATCAAAAAATTTGACATCTCATCATTATCAAAGTAGCGAGGTGCTGTGAAAAGAATAGCCGGTGGGACCTCAAGTAATGTGGAATGGTGACTAGGATTAAAAGTAAGATCTTGTTGGTTGCCGGTAGTGCAAAAATTTCCTTCGTCATCAGTGCCCCAGACCCACACCCCATTCATAAAGCATATAAGGGATCCCAATCATTAGATCAAACTAGAATCAACAGTCCTCGCTATCTCACTATGGAAAGCTGCATGTTGTTTAATCTATGCAACATAGTGAGTATGGGACCCACCACTTTTTAGGGTACTTTATGCAATTTCTTTACCTTTGATTTGATCTCACATCAATGGCCATCACTATCTTGCCATGAAGAGTTGCTTAGAGGATATGTATAGCGAGATAGTGAATGAGGGCCCACCACTATTCTTCTAAGCAATGTAATAATGTATCATCCACAAGATCAAGATTGAATCAGTGGCTATCATTATTTTTCTATGGCAAGGTGCTCGTTCTTTATGTATAGCAAAGTAGCGACCTATTGAAACATGTCCTTAGTCACCAGTGGGTCTAGATAGAAGTGCCATCAAGGAAGGAGCTATGTACATGGGTAGTTTTCATTGGATTGACTAGCCAACTTGTCAAGTGGAATGCTGAGTTATCTTTCTCTGTATCCCATGATTGTAGGATTTTTAAAGATCGACAGTGCAGATTCAAATGCAGAAGATGGAGCCACTCTATGTATTAATTAGACATGAAAGCTTTGCATGTGAGGAAAAATAGAGTATAATACAGAAGGTTTTATCAATTTCACCTTACACAAACAAATATTTTGAGCCTTTCCTGAGCAAAAGCAATTACTAAAGAAGATTGTGCTAAAGTTTGGCAAGATTGTGAAGTAGTTTATTGCAAAAAAATTGTAGAAATACAAAGGAAAATGAGGAAAAAATTCAAGAAAGTAATCCTACTATAATCTCTGTAAGTATTTCAGTCCTGTAAAGCATAATCAAAGATGCCTCTAAAGAAGGAGTTTTTAGGTCAAGTGAATTATTTGGATAGAAATGTACATGATGATTTGCTTGTGTTGCTTCCTAAATCTACTATAGAGATAGCACAAGTTAAAAAGTTGATCTTATTAAACCCTAGGTTGAGGATAGTAGATGGATTGTATGATAAGGGTAATTGGGTCCAGGATGCTCAAACCTTGCAAACTGGTTTAAATTTTTTCAAAAAATGGTTTGCAGAAAGGAAACTATTTGCCCCACATGCTAATGTATGGAATTTCAACCTAGGAAAGATAGTTGTTCCCAGTGTGTTTATGGATTATGATCTCCTTGAGGCTATGGCAAAGAGTTATGATCAAGCCACTAGGTAGAAAGAAGAGTAGATGGTGAAATTCTAATCACCATTAGTCCAGAAGAGATTAGGGAAGTTTTTCATTTGGGACCTCTCACTAGGTATCATGTGCCCATTAATTTGATAAAATTAGAAAAAGAATATATGTCTAAGAAGGACATAGTTAGACAAGGTGCACTAAAGGTCCACATTGGCAGAATTGGAACCCTACTAGCAATAACATCATCCTCTAAAGAACCTTTCAAGAAAACATGCTTCAATACCAAGGTAGTAGAGATATACAAGACCCTATGTTGAGTTTTTAGAGAGGGTGAAGAAGACTTTATCCTTGTGAGTTTCATGTATATGATTACAAAAATCTCCTATTTCAGTGTGGATATAATTTTTGATTTTGCTTCTTACCTAGCTGATGAGATTCGTAGTGGATTGGTTGGGATTGCTAAGGGCAAGGTGGAGAAGGTTTGGGGCCAATACTCATTATTGATGCACATGTTTCTATTTAAGGGGGTTACATACTTTGGTAAAAAAATGGTTTTGAATAGAGAACAAGAGGGGGAAGCACTACCAGTTCAATTATGGAGTGCAGATATGACTAGGAAAGTAGAAAATGCTAGTTTTGATAGGTACTTCACCTCCAAACTAAGGTGCCTCGTATTAAGAGACAATCCTAGGATCCCTAAGGCACTAATGCACCTTGTTAGGCCTATGGATAAACCCCATAATCTAAAGGTTTCACATAATTGGGGAGATATCATCCCATATTCAGTTTCAATTGTTATCAAAATTTATAGACTCAAGGGAAAACCTCATGTACTACCTTACCAAGTGCCCTTAAAGGTAGGAGTAGCTAAATTCTTGTGGCAGTTGGGAGGAGTAGAAGAAGCCTTTTTACACAAAAGGGGAACATGATCAATTTTTCCCACTCGCACAATAGCCCACTAGTTTGTGATAACCAAGGAAGGATGGGTTTCCCTTTACAAAATTTTGGACCAATATAAGATGGCAGTATCTCAGCCTCATTTTTCTGATGCAGAAGGTTTCTTTCATTTGGGTCTTAGACATAGGATCAAACTTCATCTAGTTGAGCATGAATTTCATTTCTCTAAAGATGTAATAAGGAATGAGTACTCTCTGCAGGAGCAAGAAACAAAGAAAGAAAAATGGAGAGTCTATTCAAAAGTTTTCAATTTCATTAATTGTTTTGACAAAGATTTCAACCCTCTAAGTAATGTTGTAACTACTACAGATAGAATTAATAAGCTTATGAATACATTCCTTGAAATAATGGAGGTGATAAAAGAAAAAAAACAATATTTCATTGATTCTTTTCTAGATAAGGCCAAAGAAATAATGAGGAGATTGGGATTCACTCCTAATATAGGGGCAAGCCCACTAGTTTTTCAAAGGAGGTCAAGATATACTTTCATTTAGGGTCAAAGGCCCATTGTGGATAAAGGAAAATAGATAGTTGAATCTAATAGTGTTGTTTTTGAAGAAAGGCCTCCTGAACTTTCTCCTAAGAGGAGAAAGATAATAAGGGAAGAGGAACCACATGATGAGAGTTACTCACCTTCCCAAACCCCCATGAGAATTGAGGAGGAGAAGTTCACTGATGAGAAAATTAAACAAATTGGATCACAAGGGGGAGTTTTTGTTACCCAAGCAGAGATTGATGAAGGGAACCCCCAAGAGCCTCATGTGCCAAGTTTTGACTTGACTATAGTAGATTTTAGGGGAAGAGAATTGGATCCTATTTTGGAACAAGCAAGTCAACAGTTTTTATTTGATGACAATTTTGTAAAGTCTAAGGCTTTCCACCAATTTTCTTGGAGGAAAAACATGAGCAATTTTGAGGAAAGATGTAAGAATATGAAAACAGAGCATCCAAAAATGGATGAAGCCTCCATTCAAAATAAAATAAAGGAAAAAAATGATTCAAGAGTTCCAAAATATAACCCCTGAAAAAGGGAGATAGATGGTAAAGGCTACAAATATTTTATTATTGCCCAATTGGGACATCGATGATGCTTTGATTTTTAATTTTGTGTCAAATAATTTAGGATTGCAAGATCCAAATAAAAAGGAGTTCTTGGAAACTACATTCAATAATGACCAAGCTACTCTTGTCATGTGGTCATTAAGAAGAGGATCCAGGGCTATTCCATCACAGCCTGATGATTCGGGACTACCAGGGAATATCATTGTGAGGCGAGTTGTTGATACCTCACATGTATAGGTAGCCCACATGAATGTAGATTAATCTCAATTTTCCTTGGCTATTGCAGAGAGGGAGGAAAAGAAATGACTGAGTTGCAAAGCAAGTATGAGGTGGTTATGGATGCATACAATAAAGAAGTAAAGAGGAGAATTGAGCTTGAGAACAAGCTAATGGGGAGGTCCACAAGACCAAGAATAACATACCTTCGCCCCCAGTGGAACCTTTTAAATCTAATTCCTTCATAGAGGTACCTGATACACCCCAAAGGCTAGAATATTATACTACTGAGGACTTTGAAGAAGAAAAGAATAAAATATGTGCTTTGCATGTGGAGTTGAATGTGAAATATGAAGAAAATTTGAGAAATGCTCTTACATATTTGGGAGATAAAATGGAATGGCCACTAGTTTATGATCAGTTGGCTAGGGTGATTAGTATTTGGGATGAAATGAAAGAAAGTGATGAGGCTTTGAAGCTTATTGTAAATAAGTGGGTAAGAAGGAGGAAAGAGGTGACATTCTTGTGTTATTCTATTATAAAAACCTCTTGTGATCAAATTGAGAAAACTTTTGATATTGTTTCTGATCTTATTGGCTTTGACAATAAGAGAGTTCACTTGCAAAGAATAATAGTTGGCTACTTAGATAAGTACAAGAGCCAAAAGTTTAGTTTGTTTCCTTGTGCCCTAGATAAGAAGAATAATTTGAAAAGCAAAGATGAATGGGCTAAAGAGCTTGATGATTTATTTTGTTCAAGAATGAATCAAGTTATCAATGAAATAGGGCATGCGTGGTGGGCCACAACAACTGAAGAAATAGT
Organism: Cupressus sempervirens; assembly: GCA_028749045.1. Lineage (NCBI taxonomy): Eukaryota > Viridiplantae > Streptophyta > Pinopsida > Cupressales > Cupressaceae > Cupressus > Cupressus sempervirens. The sequence continues at coordinate 999,361,578 of CM053785.1, read as the reverse complement.
AAAAGCCCAAATATTTTTTGATTCTTTGAAACAAAATTTTGTTACTATTGATAATGAGGCTGAGTATCTTCTCAAGAGGTAGAGTGATATTTTGCAATTCAATTGGCCAGATGACACGCTATTTGACAAGTGGATGGGAAAAATAGCTCCTAATGAACAGTTTGAGGAAGTAGAAACTAGTAGTGATGAGGTGTAGGGTGATGAGATCCAAATCATTGACACCATCACTACACAAGGCCAATAGGGAGAAGAAGACAAGAATACTCAGTCACTTTTAGTTACAGACCTAGGCCTACAAGACACTAATACAACCAAAGAAGAGGGAAAAGTAGAAGTTATTCCCACCACACAAGATAAATATGGTGAAAACCCATAGGTGGAGACTAACTTGCAATCAGAACAATCTTCATCGTTGGCTAGCTTGACAGTTGCATATAAAGAGAGATCAAAATAGTAGCCAAATCAACAACAATAGAGGATGTGATAGAAGCGGACCCACCAAAATGAATGTTTGATCTGGACATCTTCTGTTACCCACATTTTTGTCATTTTATGATAGGTTTATGTAATTATCTCTTGTAAAGGACACTTGTAATTTTTCTCTTAGTCTATAGCTTGTTGCATCTCATATTATATAAGTGAGATTCTAGGGCTAGAGAATGGTCTAATTTTCTAATGCTTAAGTGATATACTTAGTTTTTTTTTACTCCAATGTTTGAGCAAGTTTTATGATGTATCATCTCATTTAGTTCCTAAGAATGCATTAATATAGAATGATCTCTATGTTTCTTCCTAAGGTCATTCTGAGTTACAACAAATGTATACAATTTTCAAAGAAAATGAATACAAATTATGACCTATCCCCATATCAGTTCTTTCTGAATTTTGTCTCCTTTTAGTTACTTAGTTATCTTGATAGTATATGAGTAAAGGCTTGTGAAATTGAATGCAATCCATTTAGGTTGTATATCTATTCACCACTACTATTAGTTCAATGGATTAAGTAAAAGCTCTGATGAACTAGATAAGGTTGCTATAGCATTAAGAAGGATGTTTTGAATGATGAATTCTGATAAGAATTGCTGATAATATTTGTTGTAAGGCAAAAAATTAGATCTAAGGATTTGTAGTAGACTATAAACGCTAATGGATTAGGCACTACTAGAAATTGATTCTGTTGACAAAGAAGTATGTCATGAATGGGTTTCAAATGCAGAATTATAATCAATTTTACTTTTATTTCCTAAAGATCTTCAAAGTTGGCTGGTACTTGTTTGCATGGAATGTTTTAGTTTCAGTTAGCCACTATTGCTGAGAACACATGCAAATCTATAGAAGAATTTTTTCCAAATCTATTAGATGGGATGCATTTATCAAATTGTCAAGAATTATGCATGTATTTGAGGATTTGAGATGAGAATCAGAATGAAACTAAAATAATTCTTATATAGTATTTCCCAGTCTTGAATCATTCCTGGGTATACCCACCCTGGTTTTGCAAAGCCTAAAGAGTAGAAAACCACCCTTGGTTTTGTTAAGGTTGGGTCCAAATGGTTCGCACATATAATTGTTAGTAGGAATTAGCTAATCCTTAGATTGTGTGAGTGATATCATTTTGGTATTGAGCATTTTTTTGATTTAATAGTTTTAAAACACCAACACTACCTTCAACCCTAGTTCAAAAACACCTAAGATAATCGATCATTAAATTTGCAAAGTGTTGAGAATTTGTTGATTTGAAATTTTGAATTCAAGACTAAAAGTCCTCTATTACTACAAGTAACATCTGTTCCTTAGTTGGTATAAGAAACATAATCATTAAAATATTTTGACGAAGAAATACCTCTCCCCAAAAGTCAAAACCAAAAGAGTGGTTAATAAGATACGTCAAGATGAAATCTTGAGTGCACCTAACCCCTAAATCGAAGCAACTTTGAAAAAAAACACACAACTGAAAGAAAACACACAACTAAAAAGAAACACACTCGTGTGTGTGTGTGTGTGTGTGTGTGTGTGTGTGTGTGTGTGTGTGTGTGTGTGTGTGTGTGTGTGTGTGTGTGTGTGTGTGTATTAGGGGGGCTTTTAGGCTTCAAAGTAATGCTTTATAAATTTCCTATTGACTGGCAATGAAACCAATTCCCCCTGTAATGAACTCAACCTAAAAGTATTTTCTCCTAGAATTTTTGTGATCTAATAAGGACCAATCCAAAAGCACTAAAACTTAATGTGACTACTTGGCTTTTCTTTTTCCTTGTCCCAGAGTAGAACAAGGTTAGATATATTGAAAGACTTTATCATGGCCCTCTTATCAAACCACCTCTTGATGACAGCTTGATGTTTCACCATATGATCCAAAGCAATTGTCTTCTTTTCATCCATCTCCAAAAGATTCATTAGTCTTATCTATACTCTATTAGCATCTTTAGCATACCCACTCATGAATTTCAAAATAGGAATCTTGAGGTTAAGTGGGAATACTAGCTCTTGTCCATAGACAAGCAAATATGGAGATGTCCCCAAAGTGTTCTTGACCTTGACTCGGTTTGTCCATAGAGCATATTTGAGTTGTGTATGCCAATATTTAGGATTTTCCTTTAGTAAACATCTTATTTCTATGATCAAGTTCTTGCTTGTAGATTCTGTTGGGACTCAAAATTGAAGCCCTCATTTTGAGTACCATTCTACAAATTAAGCCCTATAAGTGCTTTTTGACACATGTGTACCTAGATGTCTATTTGAGGCCTAAGAGGTGTTTAATGTTTTTAATGCCTTGAATTAAGTATATCCACTTATCCCATGAAGATAAATTTCCATTCCAAGTCATTCTGTGAAGTTTAGTTTTGAGCAATGTCCAAATCTATATTTTTGCTAGTGTCAAATAGTGATAGGGGGTCATGTTTACAATTGAATATATTGCCCCAATAATATTTCATGACTCACTACTTTGGGAGTGTTTACTATCCATACCAAAGAACCTATGTTTTAGATTTCAAATCATTTTGATTTGTCTTGTCTAGGATTTCAATCCCTCAAAGTTGGTCATTTATTGTTCTCATGCTGATGCAAATTATTTTGAATTCTAGAAGGCCCTGTTTGACCAGCTATAACTTTGACCCAATTGACCAAAATTATAAAATTCTTTTTGAATTAATTTTTAGAGGTCAGATTCTTGTTATCTTTAAATTTTGAGCTTGTGATGAATCTGTTTGATAAGTTTTTGAACACAATTCCAAAAGCAATTTGCAAAGTTTTACTAGTGTCAATAATGTTTAGAATGGTTGGTACCCCTATTTCTGATGTCATATCTTTGAATTCATGATAGGTGAGATAAAATGGATTGCACCATTATATTATACTTTGAAAATAATTTAAGTGTACCAATTTTCAAATTATGACAAATCCATCTACACACTCTCCCAAGTCCATTTCATTTGAGAAAAATGCTTTTCTACCAATATTTCTAGTCTGTAAATCTGAATAGCCCACTTTGACTGCTTACCAAATTCATCTTGTTATTTTTCATTAGCCCTAATCTTAGATTTATATTATCCTCATGACAGTGAATCAATGTTCTAGTTTTTGTGCTCCCAAGTGTCAATTTGCCCAGTTTTCAAAACCAAATCTAAATGTGTTTTATGGTCTTCTAACATGTTTATTATAGGCAATTCAGAGGAGGTAACTTTGACAATCAATATCTTTTGACTGAGACTTTATCATGAGACAAGATTTGATAGGGTAGGAGTGTGTAGAATAGAGAATTAGTATGTTCAATTCTAGAGCCTCATCAAGTTTTTTTGGTTAGTTTTTAAGGCCAATCAAAAGACCTCCTAGCATGAAGTTGACAGTTTACAGAAAGATGCAAAATGAGTTTTGAAATTGTTTCCAGTGGTCAAACTTGATTCTAATCAGTGTGACAAGTTAAATAAGCTAGTTTGAATTGTCAGGTGTTTAAGTTCAAACAAAAATTTTGCTGGACCCACTTTGGTGCCTGATTGCTTTCATCAAAACTATCAAAAGAACACCCCCTACAACTTCAAATTTTAGGATACAAGGGAGACACTCTTCTCAAATACATATAAAGATTGATATTCCATTAGTCAACTATTTTTCTTGAGGTTTTAAAATCCAAAATTGGATGATTAGTAAGAAAAAAAAATGAAGGATAAGGGGAAGAGATAGCCATGGTTAGATCACTGTTGGATATCATTGCAAATTTTTTTTTATCATAGATCCCCTATCCATGATCAAGCTCCAATGGCAACTCTATGTGATAATTGTTTTCTTTCTGATTCTTCCATGGTTTGGGATTTTCAAGTTCATTTTCAACATATATGTGCATATGTGTTGGCGGTTCATATTATTGGGAATTGTAGCATTTTCAATTCCTATTTGATTGCTCACTTCTCTACACATGGAGAAAGAGCTGGAGGCACACTTTTATGAACTTCAAATGCAATTGGAAGGACTAATTGGGGAAAATAAGTGCTTGGAACAAAGGTTGGATGTGGCTAGTAAAAATTATAGAAGAACATAAAATTTTCTTGCTAAAGCTGAAGAAGAGGAAGACAATGTCAAGGAGGAGTCGATGGTGAAAGGAGAATGAGGACATTCCACAATACTAGAGGGGAGATGTCTTAGTTCAACTATAGATTAATTCCAAAGATCATATAGGAGTCACCCACACATAAGAGGAAGTTTCACCTATTATGGGCATTTTCTTTAGAAGATTTAACCATAAACACATTCCATGTTAGGAGGAAACAATAGAGTTGAATGTTTTACATTAAAAGCTTAATAGTCAAGGAAGATGACAACTTGGGATATTTTAATATTGTGAATTTCTACAAAAATAGTTGTAAGAGACCACAAATTCTACAATATTTTTCTTTTCAACATTGTCTTTCTTCTCAATCATACATAGGTCTCTATTCATAAAGGGGATCAAACAACTTCATAAAGGGATTGTGTTGTATTTTTTAAAATTTCTCACATTAGTGAAGACCTCTAACTCGATGGGTTTTTTTCTATTCCTAAATATGAGCCCATTGAAGCCAATATGTGAAGAGGGAAGAACCTACAAAAGGTTTCTCTTGACTACTAGGTTGAGGATATTGGATGCATAAATAGATCATTACTTGGCATCAAAGTCACATGATTCCCCTACTCTTGAAGATGCCAAAAATGATTGAGAAGAAATGCATAAGTTTTATCCCACATTGAGTGGATGGTTCCATTTTCTGATGTTGATATACTCCAACACCACCATAGTAAGTTGTATAAAAGACATTGGCCTTTTGAAAGGCTATAGGTTTACATGAGGACCCCATCCATCATGGATGATAGTTGGATTTGACTAAAATATAATTTTGACCAACCACACTAGTTAAAAGGAAGATGACATCAGCATGATGTAGCTAGATGGACCAACTAGTAGATGACATGTGTTAGACAATGTTCCAGCCCAACACAAAAATTGACGTGCCACATGTCATAGTGAACACATGGCACCAAGGTGCATTCTCACATTGTAGAGATGCTTGGAATATAATCAATGTGGGAAAGAGCCTGGACACCATGTGGCAGCAGGCCCCTATCGAAAGTGACATGGTAGGTCTGTCAGTATGGTGACATGGCAGTCCAGTGGCAATTGGGTAGCCAATGAGTAGCTGACATGTGGCAATGACATGTCAACTAATTAAACGGTGCCATATGGCACTATTTTTGGTCTCACAACACATGCCCCATTCCTCACTAGGAATGGGACACACTACATTTTCTGGGGTCTCGAACTCACAGTTCGAGATTTGAGAAAATATTAGAGTCAAAAAGCTAAATTTAAAAAAAACACAAAAAATTTAAAAATTAGAAAAAAAAAAATCAAATCAAATCAAAAAATTGAAAAATGTGAAAAAAAGAGAAAGAAAATCAAAAAATTGGAAAAGTATAAAAATTGGAAATTTTTAAAAAATATATATATAATAATAAAACAGTGTCACATGTGCATGCATAGGTGAGGTGTAGAGGGGTTATAAAACCCCCCCTTTTCATTTTATTTTCACATAACTTCTACCAAGTTTCATGTGCTTTGTGCACTTCAATAAATTTTTCTATAGTGCCCTTGGTACCTTTGCAACTGTGCACATTAAACACCACACATGATTTAGCACTACTCTACACTCACTTTGGTGCTACGCCACCTACACTTAGGCACCGAGAATCACCTTTAGTGTTGGGCATGACCTTTTGTGCTATGTGTGGCCTATGGCATCATTTGCCTCTTTTTTGTTGGACGTGGCCTTCAGTGCCATGCACTTTTTTGTACCGCCTCCACCCCATATTTGGTACCATGTGCTATAAAATGCGTTACCATGCCCTACAATTCCCCTCGCATGCACTTTAAAGCACCACTACTCATGCAACCATAACCCTTGTTACATTGTGAACACAAACTAGCACTGCACACCATGAAATTCTCACTGGTTCCATACACCATGAGCTCAAAACCCTTGATGTGAGCCATCAATTCCATCGGCATTGTGTGCCATGAACACAATCCAGTGCTACAAGAACCCTTCAATAGTGTCATGTTCCAATAAACCCACTGGCGCTGCATGCTTGCACCCTTGGAATTTTTTTGATATATATATATATATAAGTGATCAAATTGAGCATTTTAAAATTCAAAGCTTTTTTTTCATTTTATTTTCTAAGTTTTATCATTGACTTGAAAAAAAAATTTATGACATGTAGGTGATCATATGGCATCCATATCCGGAGTAGCACCCAAACATATTGCATTCAAGTTCTATGGTGTACCCTCAAAGACAAGATTCCATGATGATTACATAAAAATTAAATATAATGACTTAGGGAACACGGATCTAGGAGAATTCCTTAGAATCAATTCATTAGGGTCTCATATGAAGTAGCATAGAGATGGTACAGGGAGCACTAGCAAGAGGTGATAGACATTATACAATCATCGTACCTCATTAAGAAACCTCCAAGGGGAAAGATAACAAGCAAAGTGAATATGACCTTAGGATACATGAAGGGGGACATTGGATACTCTATGATTCTCTTTTGTAGAGTCATGGGCTTACCTGCAATGGGCCACCTCAGCACTTTTATGGTCAACTTCATTCAGACTAGTAGAGAAGAAAAGATACCACTAGACTAGGCCACCACACTAAGTGAAAACTTGTGTGAGCAACTAAGGATGATAAAGTACAAGAAGAAGTTTGATATGACTTCTTACATACTATAATTGCTTGCAAAAAGGGCAACAAACTATCTTAGTTTGTATAGGAGAGGCAGTATGTAGGATTCTAATGCATGGCCATACATAGTCTACCCTTAGTTGGTGAAGGAGAAGCTCTTGACATAGAGAAAAGAGTATAGAATCATGAATGATCCATTAATTTTTGTGATCATTTGATTCATTAAGGGAGATTATGGAAAGAGGTTATTTGACAAAGAAAAAGCATAGATCTTTGTTTTGAGAGCCTACTTCATCTAATTCAAAATATTCATGTATCTGCGGGTAGCTAATGCCTCCATCAATCCCAAGAAGCTCATGAAATATCCAAGTGACAAACTGGTACTATTAGAGATTTCCTGACAAATTGAGTTGGCCTATGAAAAGATAAAGAGACAATGGAGACCTTGCTAGGCATGGCCATTGGTCATTGGACCATATCAGGTGAAGAGGAAGCAAGATATTCAATCCTTCGAGTGGGAGTGGGAGAACTATACCCTTGAAGAACATTACTCTCCCTAGCCTTATTTTGACAACATTGAGATAGTGGAGAGTCTAGTAGGGAAAGACTATTGTATAAGGGACTATTTTAGGATGATTTTGTATCTAGTAGAGAAGGTTCTATAGTTGAACATCCTAGAGGAGATAAGGTAGTAGGATTCAAAGGATTTAATGGACCTCCTGTTCAATACAGAAAAAATTTGGTTAAAGACCCATTATGAACACTAAGGTTGAAAGGGAAGAGGCTAATAATATTAATAATTAGGTGAGGCATGTCATCAAAATGATGAAGGATTAGATCAAGAAACCTTTTCCACTTGATCCAATTCCTGATACAGTGATCTTTCATGGACATGCCCACTTAGAAAGAGGTAGAGGGAAGAAAGTAACAATTCCTACTTTTGTGGCCCAGTCTCCTATTAGGCCAAAGACAGTGTACTGGCTTGATTTCCTAGTTGAATATTATCATCCCCCAAAAAGGAAGTGAAAGAAAAAAAGAAAGAGGACCTCCCCTCAGAGGATTCAGATAGAATAGGCTAAAGAATAGGTGCCTCCCTAGCAGCAGGAATAGAGTGCACAAGAGCTTAAAGATACTAGAGCTACTCATGTCTAGGATGAACACCAATTGCCTCCCATTATGTCTAGCCAACTAAAAGAGGGAGAGATTCCATAGGTATCCATTCTTCTTATGAAATATGAGCTAGCTTCTCATTCTACCTCCAAGAAACAAAAGAAGAGGATTAAGATCCAGATGAAAAAGAGGCAAAGGATCAATAAAAGATTGGTGCCTTCCCCATCCATTCTTGAAAGCATTCCAAAGGGAGACAAAGAGGAAGAAGAAGATGAATCAAAAGAGGAAGAGGAAGAAGTACCCCTATAGGGAAGAACTCTACTAGCAAGAGCCATAGAATTATAAAGGAGAAAGAGTGCCATGGGTACCTTGCCATCCCCCCAAGTAGAACCCTTAGAACTCTCTTCCTCAAAAGATGAAGTACAATAGTGGGTGGATGAGCAGAGTGAAGAGGGTGATGGTGTTTTTTCAATGTTAGATTTTGATTTTATGCATGTAGGTATAGACTTGATCAGGGATAAGATCAGGGAAACTCCTACAAGTGAACCTCAATAGGAAGACTAGATGCAAATGCTGCCAAAAAAACAAGGTCCTAATTTTACTCCCCCATCTCCACCACAAATTATGGTGGTAGATCAAGGTTCTATTACTCCTCCACCTACAAGTTTAGAGGAAGAATAGGTTCATAAGGAACCATCACAAGAAGAGGGACCAGAACAAATGGTGATCGATGAAGTGTTGGAAGGAAAAATGGTGGAATATTCCCAACCACCTTTCCAAGACATCGAGGTTCAAGCTATAGGGTCTACTAAGACCGAGGCTATAGAAGAATAGCCTCACAATAGGAGACAACTCTAAGAAGGAGTGACAAAGGGAAGGAAGTTGTAGAGCATACCCCTTCATCATCAAGAGCTAGGTCTTTAGTAGGATGCATCCCTAGATGGATCTAGAAGGAAATAATGTGGAGTGCTAAACCTTAATTCTACGCTTCAGAGGAAGAAATTTGTGACATTGTAATGATAATTATGAATTAAAGGATGTTATGTTGGGGAGGCTTACATAGGATTTAGCCCAACTGATGATGATCCTAGGAGTCAAAGAGGTCCTCAAACATATGGAATAGGATGAGGCAAAACTCCAAGTACTTTTAAGGTGGGAAGAGATCCTAAAGGGATATCTAGCTGAAGTAGTTGGTCCTCTTGATCCTGAGCACCCTAAGTAGACTTTGAATATTGTTCTTAAAGAAGGAGGAGTAGTGCACATTGATCCATTTTTGAAAGCCTATTAGCAGTGGTGGGAAATTTTTGAGTAAAAAGGTGTTTTGATCATCATAGTGAATTTGAAGTTACTACATACTAAGTAGGAGAATGTGAATAAAATCGTAGAAATTTTGAAGTAGGACTTTAGTAATATGGATGAAGTATGAGCTTGGAGTAAGGATTTGCAAACTCTACAGGCCATAAAGTGGCAAAGGTACCAAGTTTTGATTGATGTATATACCAGAGAAGAATTAGATATGATTGATGACTAGATAGAAAAGATATCAAATAGCAATAAAGTAATGGGAACATTACATGTGGAGATTCATCTACTCAAGGACCAAGCCCGAGAGAAAATTTTGGAAGAAGAGAGACATTATAGTGATCCATGCTTGGATATTTTTGAAGATGAGGAACAAGAAAAGCTACTACCTATAGAGGCAATAGTGGAGAATTTCAAGAAGATTTTTGTGGAGGTTGCTAATGATGAGGACATCTCACAAGCCTTCAAGACTAAAGAAGCATTATTAGAATTGGATACCAAACTTAGGGATTTTGCTGACACTTGGATTGAGTTAGACAATTACAAAAAAAAGGTCAAGGATAAATATGAGGCTTTAGATCTATCAAATGCAACTAAGATTACTGAGATGATAGAGAAATTCAAGGGAAAACATCCAAAAATAGCTTTTTTATGGAGAAGAACAAAAGCCAGATCCCAAAATTTCAATTTTGACACTTAGTAAAATTTTAAGATTTTCACTCTATCAAGGTCCATAGCTTCATAGCTCTATAGCTCTATAGATGCACAACTCCACAATTTAGAGGTTCACTAACAGTTAACTACTTTTTCCAAAAATATTGCTTTCCATGCATTGAAAATGCATTTTACAATAGTTTAACTTTGACACAGGCCTAGTAAAGGACCAACTTCTATTTTTGGCACTTCCAAACACTTCTACTTTGACTGAAGGTTTTCCTCCTCATGCTTCTCTCATATTTTCTTTGTTTTAAACATGTAAAATGTTCATGCATCCAATTAATGAATAAAATATGGATGAAGTCCCTCTAAGCACTAGATTAATTGTTAGATTGTATATATTTAGCTTGTTTTATTGTTTAAAAGCATTTTATTGCATGAATAATATCTCTCATTCTCAACACAAATTGAGGAGATGATTTCTCCATTGTAATATGTAACAAAGGCCACCATTACTATGCTATAAAATTATTCTTTTGGTGCTCACATTTGGAGTGTAGTGATTCTTGCCTGAATGTGTCATTTTTTTATGAATTTTTTTCATGGGATTGTCTTTGAGCCAAAAGTTTATTGCATTATTTTTGGTTGTGTGATCTTTTAGTTCTAGTGTTTGCTATAGATTTATGAATTTTGTTGAAGTATCAAGGTTGAGAAGAAATCACCAAATTGTGCCTGCATAACTCTTTGTCTTGCATGAGCACACTTTCTGTGGCCTTACAATTTGATGAAGAGTGAAACATCATTCAGTTATTGAAATCTCCCATCAATGATTACATCAGTGGAATCTAGGAAGCACTGCTCCTATTTTCACTGGTTACCTACTGATCTCTTCGAAAGCTTAACTCATAGTGTGTTATTTTTTGTAGGTTATGTCTGTTAGGATTTCAATTTCATGTTATTTTCTTTGAATTTCATGTTATTTTCTTTCAAGTTCTATTATTTTCCTTGCTAACCCCTTGTTCGAATAGGAACTCATATTAGTTGCATTGTTAGATTGCATTCATAAAATACATAAAATACAAAAAAGTAGTTTTCTATTAGTGTTATTTTTGAAATAGTGTGCAGATTCTACATTCCATCCAAAATCAAAATGAACCAGCAAAAGCCTCCTCTTGAACATTCACATTTATCTTTAACTAGGTGGGTTCAAGTAGGTCGTAAGATCACCTAGAACCTTGGAGTGGATTTACAAAATCATCTTTTCAAGAGAGGAGTTTGTAAGAATTCCTACTTTTTAGCATTGTGTAGAATGACAACTCAAAAAAAGTGGCACTAGAAGGAGGGTTGCACTTTTAGATCTCAGAGAAAAGTGGAAAATTAGCCAAAGTTTCAAAATTCTACACTTTTGCAAAAATCTGCACTTCACACAAATTCAAAAAAATTTCTATTTTTTTGAGAAATTTACGTCTGCAGTTCTGTAGGTACATAGGTTCGTAGATCTATAGGTATGCAGGTCTGCAGATCCACAACTTCGTTGGTGTACAGGAGCGCAAAAACTCTATGGTGCATAAAATTCAGAGAGGTGAGAAAGTGTACTTCTGTAGAGGTGCACTTTTTCTAGAATTGATGCAAATTGGAGGATATTGATCCAAAACCCCCATTTTAGCAAGCATTAAGGTCTATTCCAAGTGCACATGATTTTCTTGAGCTTACCCATTTCCACAAACCACGCAGTGACAAGGGAATACCCTGCATTCAACCACTTCCATTCAAACTTTTGTCATCTTCTTCAACTCCACCTCCACTCTAACCACTTGGTGGACCACCACATATTCAAATAGCTACACCTCAAAAACCATCGTTAGGTCTACCAAACCCTCCAATGGCTTTTTGCACAAATTTTGTGGACTCACCAATAAACTTGAGAGGTGCACTCCATGACCTCACTAAGAATCCTAAGAATTTTTGCCCAAGATTCATCTACGGTGAGATACAAACTACCAAAGATCATGTCAAGGTATGCAAGGAAATTTGCAACCACTATCAGGTCACTAATGAGGGTGTGGTTCTTCATTTATTCCCTTACTCTTTGGTGGAAATTTCTTTCAATTCGTACGTCAATTTTACACCTGGGTGCATTGGAGATTGGGACACTTCCAAAAAATTATTCTTGAAAAAATGCAAAACATTCATCACCCCAACTATGATACATCAATAATTCATATCAATCAAAAGGGACCCAACTAAGATAATTTCTCACTTCAACCATCACTTTCATATGGCATATCACAAGCTAGAGATGCCATACACTATACCAGTTGAAGCTATTATATTTTAGATTTAGCTAAATGCTATAGACCATCTTACTACAATTTTCCTAAGAAGACTCCCTACAACAAATATGGACACATTGGATAAAGTTTTCATAGAGGCAATTACCTTCACTAAGCAAGCTAATCCTAACAGAGGAGGATTAATGATTCCAGCTCTAGCTATCATAACTATGCCAACATACCCTACTAGAGTACCCATGATGCCTAGTTAGTTCATACCTACGAATCCAGTTCCATCACAATAGGAACCTACTCTGCAAAATCCTAGTTTAACTTATCCAAGGTTTGAACCTCTAAAAGTTTCTTTCTTTGAGCAAAAGGTAGTAGCACCCATTGAAGAAGACAATGGTTTTGTTTCCAAATTTGATTAGATGAAAAAGTCTATGTCCCAAATGAACAATGAACTAACTTGTCTTAGGTTGTCTCAAGGAAAAAATAACAACTTCCAAAGAAACAATGCTGGTCTATACAAAAACAATTATGGTTAGAATTATAATAAGAACTTCAGTGGGAACAACAACAATGCAAGAAACAACAATTGGGGAAATAACTTCAATCCTCTTGATCATAATAGTGGCTTCCAAAGATAGAACTGATTGTGGAACACTCAACCAAATAATGGAAGTATTCCTACTAACAACAACAATAACAATGTTTAGTACACCAATATTAATTAGTATGATGATAGTCAGAATGCACCCAACAATGATGGTTCATATTTCAATGGGAATCAAGAGATGGATCAAAGTTCACAAGTGAATGATAATGCTCCTCCTGTGTAGTTTAAAACTATGTTACTAGAATCCTATGATTCTACATAGAATGTGTAGGTAGAACAACTAGCTAGTGAAGAGTTCTGTTTTCCATTCAATCAAGAACTCGATCTTTAGCATGGTGAGATGTTTCTTTCTACAATGACAATCAAAATATGTATAATTTGAGAAATAGAAAGGAACTTTTGATAGATGGGCTTCCTCTAGGTTTACAACCAACTCCTCCTTATCTAAGGGTGATTAAAAAGTTGGCACTAGTTAGGCCACCATATGGAGGACAATAGAATCAAAACCTAGTGAAAGTACCAACAATACTAAAAAATCCTGCATGGTCTACTAAGAAGTATAGTGTTGTCAAAGACTTGAAAAGAACCAAAGAAAATATGTCCATGTTTAACATGCTACAAAATTGTCCACGATAGTGAGAAGCACTCATGAAGACACTAGATCATACAAAGGTATCCCACAATACAAATAATGTCCCTCAAAAGATAGTGTCTCAACAAGTCAATGCAGTAGAAGCGATGCCCACTATGTTTAAAGACAAGGTTAAAGTACCCCCATTTCTACTCAGCATTAAGATATATGGAAAGAATCTCCACAATTGCTTGATTTATTCAGGAGTCTCATGTAATGTCATGCCACTATCAATAGCAAAAAAGTTAGGGGTAAGTCCTCAAACTTCTAATCAGATAGTGATATAGTTAGAGAAGACTGAGGTGAAAGTCATCAACATTTTGAAATATGTTTGGATACAGTCGACAAACAATGTCTGGATTCAAGATGTCATTGATATACATGTGGTGGACATTCTAGAGACATATGGATTGCTCCTGAGTAGAGAATGGAAAAAATTACTAAGAGAATGGTTTTCTATGGATTTCACTCAGTTATGGTTACCATGGAAAGGGTTGAACAATAAAATCAAGATAGATGTAGAACCCAAATTGAAAATGATGATTATAGATTACAATGCCCCAAATGAGATAGCATTCTTACAATTGGATTTGGGCTCATATAAGGTGATGGCATTTGACACCATTCCAATCAAAGCATCCCAAGATTAGGATAAGGAACTCAAGATACCAATCCCAAAGGATGAGATCGTGAAACAATTCATAGATAATATGGTGACTAAATTGCAATGCTTGGGAGAAGAAGCTGACCCCAACATCTTACTTCTCCCTAGATTCTTTCGATTACACAAAGTTAGTCACTCTAAGTTTGAATGCTTGTCATGCCAAGAATCAATTAAAAAGGTTTTAACACATATAATGCAAGGCAAGGATAACCACATTCTAGAAAAGGGGCCTGCGGGAGATCAAAGTAATATAAACTCAACTAAATTAGTAGTGTAGTTCGAAGAAGAAATTGAAGATCTAAATGTTTCATACAGTGATACCTCTTTAGATGGGGGACGCTTGTCTTCTCCTCTTCTAGTGATGATTAAAGTCCAAAGAAGAAGATGATATGTGAAAGGTAAAGGATGGACTTCAGTAGTCATTCCTCCTAAACCTAAAGTTGAGGATATCAAAGAATTGATAGGGGAAATCTAGGATAAACAAGAAAAACACACACTTCCTCTATCTACAGATTACAAAGAGGAATCATCAAGGCCACCCTGTGAGAAGTTGAAATGAGTTCCCAAGAAATAATCTTTCAATTATCAAATCAAAGATGAGTTGAGAATGAACAAACACAAGGTTAAGAAGCTCAAGGAACATCTAATTTGGACGCTTCACTTTGACAGTTCTGAATGCAAATTAGGGGCTAGAATAGGTATAGAATTGGTTAATCCAAAAGGTAAGTCTTTTTACACAGCATATCAATTATAGTTTAGATGTACTAACAATGCCACAGAATACAAAGCATTTATTGGAGGACTTCTCTTTGCACTTGAGAAAGGGGTCATAGCTCTCATAATTGAAAGAGATTCTTAGTTGGTTGTTCAGCAAGTAAAATCATTATACTCTTGCAATGATAACAGGTTACTTTGTTACAAGAAAAGAGTATGGGATTTACTAGATAATTTTAAAGCTCTAAACATAAAGTCCCTTCCAAAAAGGAAGAACATGGTGGCAGATGCTCTCACTATTTTAGCAAGTGCATTACAACTAGTTAAGAGAAAAAAGTTGAAATAATTTTCAGTAGAGGTGGTTGTTATCCCATCTATTCCAAACAATATTACAAACTTTCAAGTATTTTAGGACAATCAAAAAATACTTGAATTTATCATGTGAAATGGTCACTTTAAAGGGTGAGAAATTGATGACAATCTAGATGACAAGCCTGAGGACTATGAACTTGAAGATGAAAATGGGATCCTAAATTTAAAGACTAACACTATTCCCAAAGGAATGGTTGAGCTAGAATGCATTTTTTATTGTGATGAATCAACACTTAATAAAAGAATGATCCAAGAAAAGGGTATTGAGGAGTGTGATGAATACAACCTAGGAATTGAAGAAGAGTCGAGGATGGTCCAAATAGGGAAAACATCAATACACAAGAAAGGGAAGAAATGCTCAAGTTTCTTACTGAGTATAAAGATTTCATCACTTAGAGCTATGAAGAATTGAAGACATATGACCCCAAGATTATAACTCATGACATTCCATTGAAACCAAATGCAAAACCTTTTTAATAGAGACAAAGGCCTATTAATCCCATCCTTGAGCCCCTAATAATGAAGAAAGTCAAGAAATTTCTAGATGTAAAGATCATATTTCCCATTTGCTATTCTACATGGGTGGCTAATTTGGTTCCTATGCAAAAGAAGACTAGAGAGATTTGCCTTTGTGTTGATTTTTGTAACTTGAACCTAGCATCTCAAAAGGATAGTTATCCTCTACCCTCACTTGATGAGGTTCTGCAAATTGTAAATGGTTCAAAAATGATTTCTTTCCTAGATGGATATTTAGGATATAATTAGGTGATGGTTGAAGAAGAATATTGAATAAAGAAAGCTTTCACAACTAAATTAGAAACTTTTGCCTATAGGAGAATGCCATCCAAAATGATTAACGTAGGGGCTACATTTCAGTGAGCCATGGATGAAGCTTTTAAGGGATTGGTAAATTAGTGTATAGTCATCTACATGGATGATATAATCATCTTTTCAAAATATTGAAGCACTCAAATTGCTGATTTAAGGTGAGTATTCAATAGATGTCATAGGTACAACATATTCCTCAATCCAAAGAAATTTTCATTTGGGGTCACTAAAGGAAAGCTCTTGGGTCATATCATTTTTGAGGCTGGGATCTCCATCGATCGTGATAGAATTGAAGCTATCCTAAAGTTGTCACCTGCCATAGTTGAAAAGAACTCAAGTCTTTCTTCGGGAAGATAATTTTTTTGTGAAAATTCATAAGTGGATTTGCAAAAATTGTTTGTCTCCTTAATGATTTACTCAAAAAGGGGGCTAAAATGGAATGGGTTTCAGAGATAAAGAAATCATTCAAAGATATCAAAGTGGCCATTTTCATGGCCCTGGTTTTGGTGAGTCCTGATTGTGAGTTACCTTTTTGGATCTATTCCTTTTCTTCAAAACACTATTGTGAATGGATCCTAACATAGAAGAAGGAAAAAGAAGATGAAAGACCAATTTCTTTTATGAGTTTACCTCTAAAGAATGTCAAGTTAAAATACTCAAACCTTGATAAACAATCCTTAGTGTTAATCAAGGCTGTGAAGAAGTTCTAGTATTATATACTAAGAAGTAAGGTGTATACAATTGTACCTGATCCAATAGTAAAGAAACTTTTGATGCAGAATGAACTTGGTGAAAGGAGAGGTAAAATGGATGGCCATACTTCAAGAATTTGATCTCAAAATTCAACCTATGAAATTAGTTCAAGGTCAAGGATTGTCAAGAATGATAGCTAATAACCACGATAGAGATGAAAAGGAGT
Organism: Cupressus sempervirens; assembly: GCA_028749045.1. Lineage (NCBI taxonomy): Eukaryota > Viridiplantae > Streptophyta > Pinopsida > Cupressales > Cupressaceae > Cupressus > Cupressus sempervirens. The sequence continues at coordinate 999,344,269 of CM053785.1, read as the reverse complement.
TCAAGTTTGATAGTCAAACAAATGAAGGTGATCAAGATAAGAGGATTGTATCTCGAGTTGATATTGGTCAAGGTGTGGTGATAGATGTTTGGTATCAAGACATTGTTTATTATCTTCTACAAGACCAATGCCCTAGCTGGATGAATAGGTCATAGCATAGGGGACTTAAAAAGAAGTGTGAATCTTATATGCTACATGACAACAAGTTGTATAAGAGGAACTATGAAGGCATTTATATGAAGTGTTTAGGCCATGAGGAAGAAAAGGAAGTCTTGGAACACTTTGATGAAAAGTATGGTACAAGACATGGTTTGGCATAAGCCACAACTCACATGATTTTAAGATTGGGTTATTTTTGTCCCTTGATATTCAAAAAAACTTTTGAACATGTGTGCTCTTGCCATATATGTCAAACTAGTGCTAATAAAGAGAGGTGCCCAGTGATGCCATTACAACTGGTGTACGAGGTGTGCTCCTTTACAAATTGGGGGTTGGATTTTATTTGTCGCATCAATCCACTGTCATCAATGGGACACATATTTATTCTTATAGCTATGAATTATTGTACATGATGGATGGAGGAAAAACATTCAAAAATTGCACTGCTAAGGTGGTAACAAACTTTTTAGAAGAACACATTGTTACTAGATTTAGAATGTCATTCACTTTTGTATGCGATAATGGATATGCTTTCACATCTACATTCTTGACCCAGTGGGCATTTTAAAATAAAGTCATTATCAAGTTCTCTTCAAATTATTACCCACAAGGAAATGGGGTAGCAGAATCTACAAACAAGAACTTGATCACAGTAATAAGATGATTGTTGAAAGAGAACCCTAGAGATTGGCATATGCAACTCAAATATGCCTTATGGATGGATTGAGTGAGAGTTAAAAATGCTTTGGGGACTTCTCCATATTTTCTTGTTTATGGAAAAAAACTAGTGTTTCCACTTAACCTCATGATTCCTATTTTGAAATTCATAAGTGGGTATGCTGAAGATGCTAAAAAAGTACAAATCAGATTGATGAATCTTTTAGAGATGGATGAGAAATGGATAGTTGCATTAGAGCATATGGCTAAACATCAAGTTGTTCTAAAAAAATGGTTTTACAAGAGAGCCATGATCAAATCATTCAAGATTTCAAGCTTGTTCTACTCTGGCATAAGTTGAAAGAAAAGTCGAGTAGCCATACTAAGTTTCAACACTTTTGGATGGGCCCTTATCAAATTACAAAAATTCTTAGATAAAAAACTTTTAGGCTTAGTTCCTTATAGGGGGAATTTCTTCCCTTGCCCATAAATGGGCAGTTTCTAAAGAATTATTTTGAAGCCTAAAAAATAAAAATAAAAATAAAAAAATTATTTAGATTTTATTTCTGCATTTAGCTTAGATTTTTATTTTTGCATGTGTGTTTTCTTTCAGTCATGTGTTTCGTTTCAAAGTTGTGTTAGTCCTAGGGCTAAGGTGTACTTGAGATTTTTCTCAAGATTTTACTAACGAATTTTTGGTTTTGATTTCAGGAAGAGGTATTTCTTTGTCAAAACAATTGGATGATTATGTGTCTTATACCAATTGAGCAACCAACATTTCTTGTGGAAATAGGGGACTTTTAGTCTAGAAATCAGAAGTCTAGACCAACAAGTTTTCAACACTTTGCAAATTTAAAATTTGATTATTTTAGGTGTTGTTAAATTGAAGTCAAAGATGACGAGGGATGATCCAAACTCCAAATGGTTCAAATAGGAGGGGTCTTTTGAAAGGTTTCTAAGATCATTGTTTAGCGTGATAGTTCCTAAAAGGTTCTAAAAGATGAATGCAAGGGATGTTCACAAGAGATCAAATCCAAGAAATGACATTGATGTATTGACTACACAATCTAAGTGTAGTTAGGATACAAAAGATTTTTAAAAAAGAGAGAAATTAAGGTGTTAAGACTGAAGGATTCTAAAGATCTAAGATGGAAAAAGATACAACAAAGTATCTTGCATCCAAAATATTGCTTCATCAAAATTAACATTCTGAATGACATGGAGCAATTATTCAAATTTTCTAGAAAGCTAAGAGAACGTGGCATCTTGCCAAGAGCCCTTGAACTGATTCTCTCATTTGTTCAAGCAAATGTTTGATGAATAGTCTTCATAGAGATTTTGAATGAATGAGCCAGGAGGAGTGAAAGATTGTTTTCAAATTGTTAGAAAACTTTGATAGACTGCATCTTGAGATATCAAAGAGAATGAATACATGAATCACAAACTGAGCTTGAAGGTTTCAAATTTTGGAATTTTTGAAGGTTGAGTCATTCAAAATAAATTTAAGGTTTGAAGTTTAGTTGGTGTTTGACACACATTGAAAGGATGTTTGCTAATGAAGAAATGCCTTGGCAATTTCTTCAATTTTTTAGGGCTATTTGTTGTGGTCTCACAACACATGCCCCATTCCTTACTAGGAATGGGGACACCCTACTTTTTTTGGACTACTAAACTTGTAGTTTAGGATCCGAGAAAGACAAAAGAATCAAATCAAATCAAAAGATTGAAAATGTGAAAAAAAGAGAGAAAGAAAATCAAAAAATTGGAAGAGTATAAAAATTAAAAAATTTGAAAAAAAGTTTAAAATAATAATAATAATAAAACCATGTCACATTCATTCATGTGGGTGAGGTTCATGCCATGCACCTGCACACCCGGTAGAGGGGTTATAAAACCCCCCCTTTTCATTTCATTTTCACATAACTTCCACCAAGTTTCATGTGATTTACGCACTTAAGGTAATGTTTCCACAACACCCTTGGTAACTCTGCACCCATACACATTAAACACAATGCATGCTTTGGCACTACTCTATGCTTAGTTTAGTAATGTGCCACCCACGCTTTGGTGCTGGGCATGGCATTTGGCACTAGGCATGGCCTTTTGTGCTATGTGTGGTGTTTGGCGCTACACACCTCTTTTGTGCCAGATGTAGCCTTCGGTGTCGCACACATTTTTGTACCGCCTCCACCCCATATTCGGCATCATGCACTATAAAATGTGTTTCAATGCCCTAAAATGCCCATCACATGCACTTTAAAGCACCACCACACACATAACAAAAACCCTCACTATACACTGTGAACACAAACTAGTGTTGTGCGTCGAGAACTCATCACCAACTCTACCTTCCATGAGCTCAAAACCCTTGCTATGTGTTGTCAATGCCACCAACGTTGCATGCTATGGACACAACCTAACACTATGGGCAACCCTCAATAGTGTCGTGGGCCAAGAAACCCACTGACGTCACCTATGCACCCTTGGAATTTTTTTAAAAAAAATTTAAAATATATATATTTATTTAAGTGCTCAAATTAGGCATTTTAAAATTGAAAGCTTTTTTTACATTTTATTTTCTAAGTTTTATCGTTAACTTGACAAGTTTTTTTATGATGTATAGGAGATCAGATGGCATCCACATCTAGAGTAGCACCCAAACCCATCATATTCAAGTTCCAAGGCATACTAGAGAAGTCAAAGTTCCATGATGATTATATAGAAATCAGTGATACTGACTTAGGGCACATGGATTTAGGAAAATTCCTTAAAATTTATAACAAACTAATAGTGAGATCTACACTAGTATCCTCACTGATCCATTTGAGGTTGGTGAATGTAGCGTCACATCTTGTATCAGTGCAATTAACAAAATTAATCATGGTCCTGGCATACTGTTTTGTTCTTGAAGAAAGGATCATCAAGAGCTTCATTGGAGATGTTTTGTTGGATCTATGACCTAACAACATTAAGAGGGTCTTCCATCTCCCAAGAGCAAATCAATTTATTAGGCTCTCATATGAAGCAATAGAGAGATGGTATAGGGAGCACCAATAGGAGGTGATAGACATTATACAATCATCATACCTCATTAAGAAACCTTTGAGGGGAAAGATAATAGGAAAAGTGGATATGACCCGAGGATATATGAAGGAGGAAATTGGATACTTTATCATTCTCTTGAGTAGAGTCATGGGCTTACCCATAGAAGGCCACCTCAACAATTTTATGGTCAACTTCATTGAGACCATTAGAGCAATGAAGATAACACTAAACTAGGCCACCACACTATGTGAAAACTTGTGTGAGAAATTGAGGATGATAAAGGAAAAGAAGAAGTTTTACATGACTTCTTACATGGTATACCTACTTGAAGCAAGGGAAAAAAACTATCATGGTTTGTATAGGAGAGGTAGTATGCAAGATCCTAATACATGGCCATACATAGTCTACCCTTAGCTAGTGAAGAAGCTCTCAGCATAGAGTAAAGAGTACAAAATCATGAATAATATGTTCATTTTTCTAATCATTTGACTCATTGAGGGATATTATGGGAAGAGGTTATTTAATGAAGCAAAAGCATAGATCACAGTTCTCAGAGCCTACTTCATCTAGTTCAAAACATTCACATATTTATGGGTAGCTAGTGCATTCATCAATCCTAAGAAGCTCCCAAGATATTCAAGTCACAAACTAGTACTATTGGAGATTTCCTAACAAATTAAGTCAGCCTATGAGAGGATAAAGAGACAACAGAGACCTTGCTAGACATGGCCATTGGTCATTGGACCATATCAGGTGAAGATGAAGTAAGATATTTTGTCCTTCGAGTGGGAGTGGGGAGAACTATTCCCTTGAAGAATATAGCTCTCCCTAGCCTTATTTTGACAATATTGGGAGAGTGGAGAGTCTCACAGGGAAAGACTTCCATCATGAGGATGTTGTTGAAGATCACTAGATGAATGTCACAAATGACTATGACTTTTGCACAAGGGACTATTATAGGATGACATTGTATCTAGCAAAGAAGGTGCGCCAGTTGAACATCTTGGAGCAGATAAGGAAACATGATTTGAAGGAGTTACTAGACCCCCTATTCAACGTAAAAAAATTTTGTTAAAGACCCATTATGAATGCTGAAGTTGACATGGAAGAGGCCAATAATATTAATCAATAGGTGAGGCATTCATCAGAATGATGAAGGATTGGATCAAGAAACCTTTTCCACTTGATCCAATTCCTGATATAGTGATCTTTCATGGACATGCCCACCAAAAAAGAGGTAGAGGGAAGAAAGTAACAATTCCTACCTTTGTGGCCCACTCTCCTTTTAGGCCAAAGATAGTGTACTAGCTTGATCACCCAATTGGATATTATCACCCCCTAGAAAGGAAGGGAAAGAACAACAAAAAGAGGATCTCTCCTTAGAGGATTCAGATAGAATAGGTTGAAGAATAGGTGCATCCCCAGTGGCAAGAATAGAGTGCACAAGAGTTTGAAGATATTAGAGCTACTCAAGTCCAAGATGAACCTCAGTTATGTCCTATTGTGTCTAGCCAACTAGAAGTGGGAGATATTCCACAAGTCTCCATTCCTCCTACACAAGATGAGCCAACTTCTTCTTCTACCTCTAAGAAACAATAGAAGAGGATTGAGATCTAAATGAAAAAGAGGCAAAGGATCAACAAAAGATTGGTTATGTGTTGCATAAAAATGTAACCAAAGAAATAACATTAAGCAACTAATGCACATTCCTACATTATCATGCAAAACCTCAAAATATGAAAGAAGACATGTAACACAAAGACAACATGAACAAAAAAATAGTACTATGCAAACCTCATGAAACCATCAACTAATTAATGATCTCACATTGTTGTGGGATGTAGTTGCTCACAAATCCAGCAACATAACAATGAGGTAGATAGTAGATTCCATGAAAAATTAGGAGATGGCTCTCCTTTTATAGGAAAATGGATGGATAATATTGAATGAAAGATGGAGGGCTAGGATCTCTCAGGATTGATGAGGTGTCAATGAGGTGGAGGACAAGTAGACTCCACATGGATTAGGGTTTTGACCATTCAAAGGGGGCAATATGCTCACACACGTGTGAGCAACCTTTGATGGTGACATGATCAATGAGGTGTGAGAAGTGTGTAATATCATGTTTCCTCACACATGTGTGAGACAACTTGATTCTCATGCAAGAGTACAAGTGTGCAAGGGGTGTGAGAAGGCATGGCTTCTCACACATGTGTGAGACACCTTGACTCTCATGCAAAAGGAAACGTGTGCAAGAGACATGCAAGACATGAGGGATAAGGAAAGTGTGAACATCTCTCACACATGTGTGAGGATTCCTCACACATGCATGAGAACACACTTAGGATCAAGAGGTGATTAGCTAGGATGATTGTGCAAAGTAAGCATGATTAGGAAGTGGGTAGGTTTAGCAAGATGGGTTAGGTAGGATAGTGAGGTTAGGTGAGGGTTAAATGTAGGAGCCATGTGCTCAAATAGGATTAAATGTAATATTTAATTCCTAGTGGGATTAGGAGGGAATTAATTAAGTAAATGACATACTTAATTAAAGTGAAAGGGGTTAGATGCAAGTGGGAATTGGTTAGGATTTAAATAAACCTTAGTTTATTTAAATCAAGGTAAGGAAAACATAATTAAATAAACATAAAATTTATTTAATTAAGCTAGAGGAATTAAATAAATAATGAATATTTATTTAATTGGCTAAGAATGGATTTTGGAAAAAAATTTGTGTCTACATTTTGCCCCTCTTTGATATAGCATTAGTAATGTTATATCAAAGAAGAATAAAATATAGTGGCTGAAAGGATAAGAATAGTAGCATGATGCCCCAGTCATGAAAGGATGAGGAAGGATGACGAGGGTGGAAGGGTATGCCCCCTCGAGAGGACATGCGGGTTAGGAGAACACGGATGTTCTCTTGAAATGGAAGGGAGTTATACTGCAATAGTGTGAACAACCTAAGTTTGATATTGTACTTAACACTATGCACAAAGGTATGAGGAACCAAGATGACAATGTGTCCCGTACATGATAAACAGGGGTCTAATACAACCATATGCCTTATGAAACCATGATATGGAAGATCATGATTCCTGGGACAATAGGATGCAAAGACCATGATAAATGCAAAAAATGCTAATGCATACAAGTAATCAAGCAACCATGCACAAAAGACCAAAAGCAAACCACCATTTTGCCCCTAGTCAAGCTGAAAACCCATGAATGGATTGATTGATGATGATTGATTAAGGATGCAAAAGCTAATGCTAAGCATAATGCACATCCAAGGATTGGGAAGGATTCATCCCATGATAATGATGTTTGAATATAATAAATGAATTATCAGCTGATTGGGTCAAATTGATGAATTAATTAAGGATTGATGTACAAGATTACAAGATTAGATTGATTGAATTAGTATTGATTGCATAGTGAGAATTTTTTTTTTTTTGATTTTATGGTGGATAGAAGAATGAAAGTGGATGAGAGTGGAAAAATTATGTTGATAGGATGAAAAATGATGATAGTAGAATAGATTTGATGTGAAAGAATTAGAAGCATTGAAAATTGATTGAATTAGAGGATGAATGAATTGGATTGAAGTGATTGGAAGAATTAGATTGAATGTGATATAGAATGAATACAATGGATAGAAATGAATTGATCAAATGAATGTGGAATAGAATGGATTGGGACCAATGAAAAGGGAGAGTCAAGGTAGGGTAAATGAAGGAGAAGCAACGTGAGGTGGTGGATGATAGGAATGGTGAAAGGATATGAGGGGCCAAATGATATGGTGGCAAAAAAAATGCGGGGCCAAAGATCATGTTTCAAAGGAGTCCAAATGCCCCATACCAAGGATAGGAATATGGTGGGAAATATGGTGGGAAAGGAGACATGAAAATGGGAAAATGGCGTGAAGGCTAAGCGTATGGAGGAAGAGAAGGCATGTGCTCTTCCAAAGCATGTATGAACATTTTGATATTTTGCCTCTAGTATGGATCATGAGCATGGGTATGAAAGTGGAATGAAGAAGGGATATGCGAGGGAGGGTATGAAAAAGGGATAATGATATGAAGAGTATGAATGAAATGTGGGATATGAAGCAGATGAAATGGAGGGATAACCAAGATCAAGGACATATGGAAGGGGGATGGAAATACGTAGGGATATGGATGGAAAATGGACAAATGACAAGGACTATGGGATCCAAGATATGGACAACATGTCAAGATCAAAGATGTGAAAGTCGATGGAAATATGTAAGATAATGGATGGAGGATGTGCAAGGGATATGGAAATTAAGCATGTGGATGGATGAAAGGAAAGTGGAAGTCAAGATCAAAGATGGAAAAGGATAATGAACGGTAGATGGAAGTATGGAAGATATGTATGGAAGCTTCATATGGATGGAGCTTGCCCCCAGTGTAGAGTGCAAGTGGAAGAGGAAAAGTGAATGGAGGGATAAGTGGAATTGGAAGATGATGGATAGATGATAGGAGAATGAAGGGAGGACTCAAGCATCTAGATATATGGATGGTATCCCTTGAATTTTCTTTTTCTTTTTTCTTTTCAAGGAATTTTGATTATTTTCTCATAGATATTGGGAGGGTAGTGAATGAAGGAAAATGACCTATGAAAATGTTTGGATTAAGGGGGTGGAGTGGGTGGGAGGAAGACATGGTTGATGGATGCTAGGTTGGGAGACTTGTGAAGGAAGTGGAAAGATCTTCATTGGCACACACCTTGAAGGGTGATGGAAAGGAGGAAAGTGTGGAGGATAGGTAGGAGAAAGTTGGAATTTTTGGATATAAGGACCCAAAATAGATGAAGGAGATGATAGATTTGGAATGGTGGATTTGGGTATATAAGGACCCAAAATGGATGTTGAAGCCTTTGGATTAGCAGAATTAGATGCCATTTGGAATCTTGCTTTGAGATTCATTGCTACATTAAGTAGCTTTGGTATCAACAAAAATTTTGCATTTTTGATTTTTGGCCTTTGTGGCCTTTTGATTTTGCTTTTGATCAGATTTTTCTTTTCTTGGACATGTCGTTTAGAGGGGACATGTTGGTCCTTGGATTTGTGTGGATTTTTTGCTTCATTTTCTTTTTCTTTAGCATCCAATTTGCTTCCATTGGTCATGGTAGGGGTGCATGAAGGTAAGTGGGATGGAGAGCATATGGATGGTGAACATTGGAAGGAATTCAAGGAAGTGTGCCTTTGTTGATCTTTAGGAGCATGAGCGGATGAAGGGGAAAACATGGATATGGTGGATGGGTATATGTAAGGACCTAAAATGGAAGGAAGGGATGAAGGATTTGGTGATGGAACATAAGGACCTAAAATGGATGGAATATAAGGACCTAGAATGGACTTGGAAGATGAATGATGGAAGGATTTAGGTTTGGAAGGAGGAATTGTGGGAGGTGTACCAACATCTTGAGATATTATTGCTTCAAGGGCATGCTTATGATTTTTAATACAAGATGTGAGTCCAAGTAGATGGGATACATGAGTGGATTGGATAGGTGTGATAGGATCATGTGGAAGAGTAGGATCGCAAGGGGGATCATGAGGGATAAAAGGATCTTGTGATGGAATGGGAGCATGAAAGGCATATGAAAGGGTGCTTTGATCTTGACTTAGAAGAGGATCATGTAGTGGAATGAGTGGATCATGAGATGGAATAGGATCACATAATGGAGTGGAGGGAATGAAACCATGAGATGGATTTATTTGATCTTGACATGGAGGATAACTCTTGAGATGGAGTGGAATCGATAATGTGCGTGGTACATGGAATGTCTTGATCTTGGTTAGGAATGGAATCATGTGATGGACTAGGGGGGATAAATGGATCTTGAGGGATAGGGGAAGGATGGGATGGAGAAATGCTCAGATCTAGAGGAGAAGAGGCATCTATAATGTCATGCTTTGGAGGAAGAACTTTGGGTGATTGGCTCTCATCATTTTGTATTTTACACTTAGCCAAGATGGATGAGAAATACCCTTTACGAGGTGGGAGTGATGTGGATTTTGGAGGACTATGATTGTGTGAAGGTTGAACTATGGATAGGGGATTGCATGGAGGGTTGGAGTTGGATGGGACATGAGGACTAGGATCTTTGAAACATGGGGGAAGAGGACACATGGCATGGAAGGCGGCCTCTTGCTGTTGGCTTGCCAAGAGATAATTCTTTAATTGTTCCATTTCCATGGCAAGGGAATTTGTGGTTGAGGAAGTGTGTGGGCTAGGAATGGAAGTGTATGGAGTTGAAGGATAATGAGGTGGATTTCCCTTGTCAAAGGTAGAGGAATAATGAACATGAGATGGATTAGATTTGGATATGAAGTGTGAAGGATGGATTTGATATGTAGGTTGAATAGGAAGGAAGTAGAACTCCATATTGTCTTTGAAGATTGTCAACCATTTGATTAAGAAAATTCAAATCCATTGATGTTAGAAGAAGAGTGATGAAAGATTTGATGAAGGATGGAATATGAACTTGGGACTAGGAGCAACCTTGGACTTTGCGTTGATTCGAATTGGATTTGATATTGATTTGATTTGATTGAATTTGATTGGATTTGATTTGATGTTGATTGGATATGATGTGATTGAATTAGGGTTTGATTTGATTTGATAAAAAACCTATCAGATTGCAAACAAGTGAATGTGGTATTAGAATTAAAGTCCAATGTGTATGACTATGCTCCTATGACCAAAGTAGAATATTTGATGGAAAGTTGAATTAGAGGAAGACGAATGAAATTAGGAGGATGAATTATGAAGGAATATGTAAATGGATTGAATTAAGAATTGATTAGAAAAGAATGAATTTGACAAGGGATTGACTTAGAAGAATGATGATGTGGAGGATTGAATTAAGAATGCATTATGATATTGGCGGAGGAAACTAAAGTTGGATGATGATGAAGCATGACTAGGATGAAGATTAGGAAGTAAATTGAATGACAAGGAAATGATGTGGACGAATATAGAGATGATGCAGATGTCAAGAAAATGGTTTGAATGATGAAGACTAGATGTATGAGGGTGATGACTTGGATGGAAAGAAGAAGTGATGTGGAATTGATGTGGATAGCTTGACTAAGGGGACTTAGACCAAGACGTGTTTTTGTTGTTTTTGAAATTGTTTTTGATTTTTTTGGATTTTCAAAGTTTTATGATTTTTTGGATTTTATGTTTTATGGTGTTTTTGGATTTTTACGTTTTATAATGTTTTTGGGTTTTTTAGGTTTAAGATGCAAAATATATACAATGAAATATGTACAAGGCAAGTGTGTTTCAAACATGCAAGAACATCAAACACACCAACAAACCTATAAGGTTTTGACTAGGATGTACAAGGATCAACTAGAGGGCATCCTCGATATACACAAGGTACGTGAGGCCCAAATCTGTAGATGAAAGAAAATACTGCCACATAGCTGGGGGAGACGGTAACCCAAATCTCCTCCTTCACTTCCCAAAGGTATAAAGTTCTTTGGGGCTTAGCCAAGAATGACAATATTTTACTTCCAAGAGAGGTTTCTTTCAATTCACCTCCCAATTTTTATACTCCGCCAGAACACTGGAGTTGAGGTCATCCCAAGGGGTGATGAAATCCCCAAGCAGGCCTCCTAAAAAAAAAGAAAAACAAGACCACTTATTTCTTGTGCACCCAAGATCACCCAAAGGCGCGAGGGGAGAGAATATGTAAGTGGCCCTGGGGTTCAAAAAGACACGCATTCGTTCCCAATGAATCTTTAGGTTTTGTAATCTACTTGAAGACACACGTGTTTAAAGCATACAATGTTCTTTCCAACTTGAAATCATGGTCAACGTAAATGAAAAGCGGATTCATGAACAAGAAAGTAAATTGAGCATGTGCATAAGCAAAATTGTTGAAAATGAAATCAAATTCTCTTAAGGCATTCAAGATTGTGTGAGTTCATTTTAAGCACCAATTCAAAATATTTCCTAGCCTAGGCATACATGTCCATTCCCTTAAGGCATTCAAGATTGAATTTGATTGTTTGATCATTTAACCATGCATTTAAAGATGAGTGTTTAGGCATACAAGTTCATTCCCAAAACAAAATTAAGGCAAAATCTGCAAGAAATACGATTAGTGATAAGATATTCCTACAAAAAAAATAAGTTAGTGCATCAAAACTGTGAAACAACCCTGCAATGAAAAGGTTAGCACAAAGTTTGGACTTTGACAAAAAAATAGAGACCAAAACTGCATCAAAATTTCATGAAACCAATATCATCATGACGGGCTCGAAATCAGCTTTTCGGTGATATTTCATTTTTCAAAAATGAAGCTCGTATGCTCAAGTTATGAGAAAAAATGTGAAGGTTGCTCCTTATGGCTTAGATGGGCATGTGGACTGCTGATGCAGTGCTGACATCAACAACTTACGAGCAAAAATTTGACACTTAGGAGAAAGTCAAGAAAAATTTCTTTTTTTTTTTGGAACTTTTTGGAAAAAAAAACATCTATATGATTCATAAAAAAAAAGATAAATTTTTTTTTCTAACAAAAAATAAAATATTAAAAACTGATTTTATTTTATTATTAAACAAAATGTTAAAATGTTCATTTGTGCTTTTGTTTTGATTTTGAAATTTTTGCTTTGCATTCAACAGACGCAAGGCCACCAGAGGAGGAGTTGCAGGACTGTGAGAAGAGGGTTTGAGCGCAGGGGGAGAAAAACGGCACTAGGAAGCAGGGCGAAGGGCTGGTGGTGCCGAGCCAAGTGACAGTGGTGGAGAGGTAGGTGGGAGTAACGACGATTGTAGTGGGTGGCCGTTGGTTCAGCCGGTGGTTGCAGGAGGTGGTGGAGAACTGACGGCGGTGGGCCGTGGATTGGCCGGTGCGGGAGGAGCCACGACGGCGGTCAGCAGCGGTGCTCGGCATAGGGGGGGCCGCAGGCAGCGGCACCGCGGGAGTTGTAGAGTGGGGAGCGGGGGATGATGAGCAGTGGCCGCGAGTGGATGGGCGGTGTAGGCCGCGGGTGGGAGAAGGATTGGTGGCGGTGGTGCTATAGAAAGGAAAAGCTCCTGGGAGTGGGGGTTGCAGGGGCGGCGACTGCAAGCCACCCTGCGAGTGGCGAGAATGCAGGAGCGGCGCCGCAGGTGGTGGCGCCAACAACCGACCTGCCACAAAAAATAAAAATAGCGTTTAGGAAATTTTTATTTTATTTTATTTTTTGGTTTTTGATTTTTTTTTTGTTTTTATTTTATTTTATTTTTTTAAAATTTTTTATTTTTAAATTTTTAATTTTTTTTCTTTTTTTTGTATTTTGATATTTGATATTTGATTTTTTTTTTTTTTTGAATTTTAAAAATATATATATATTTTAAATTTAATTTACACTAACTAATATAAACTAAAAAAAGATGTACCTCCACCACTTCTTTTTTTGATTTTTGATTTTTAACTAATCTAACTCCTTTTTTTTTTCAAACAATTTATATATTAACAAAAGGGGAGTATTTTTTTTCTCTAAATTTTCTAATAACGAAGAGGATATTCAATGCATATGTACCCTAAAACTTGAAAACAAAGCAATAAGCAAGATATAAAGTGTTTTATGTCAAAAAGCTTCCCTTAGGTCCTCCAAATGCAATGATGGGCTCCTTGACTTGATTAGATGCTCCTTATGAAACTTGATCCTCAAATGCAAGCTTTAAACCTACAAGCTTGAACACTCACAAAACACTCAAAAATGCATTGGATCGTTAGTTTGAACTTGTGAAGTGGGTCCCACTGGGCATGCCAAAATGTGTTGCATAAAAATGTAACCAAGGAAATAACATTAAGCAACTAATGCACATTCCTACATTATCATGCAAAACCTCAAAATATGAAAGAAGACATGTAACACAAAGACAACATGAACAAAAAAATAGCACTATGCAAACCTCATGAAACCATCAAGTGATTGACGATCTCACATTGTTGTGGGATGTAGTTGCTCACAAATCTAGCAGCATAACAATGAGGTAGATAGTAGATTCCATGAAAAATGAGGAGATGACTCTCCTTTTATAGGAAAATGGATGGATAAGATTGAATGCAAGATGGAGGGCTAGGATATCTCAGGATCGATGAGGTGTCAATGAGGTGGAGGACAAGTAGACTCCACATGGATTAGGGTTTTGACCATTCAAAGGGGGCAATATGCTCACACACGTGTGAACAACCTTTGATGGTGACATGATCAATGAGGTGTGAGAAGTGTGTAAGATCATGTTTCCTCACACATGTGTGAGACAACTTGATTCTCATGCAAGAGGACAAGTGTGCAAGGGGTGTGAGAAGGCATGGCTTCTCACACATGTGTGAGACACCTTGACTCTCATGCAAGAGGACAAGTGTGCAAGAGACATTCAAGACATGAGGGATAAGGAAAGTGTGAACATATCTCACACATGTGTGAGGATTCCTCACACATGTGTGAGAACACACTTAGGATCAAGAGGTGATTAGCTAGGATGATTATGCAAAGCAAGCATGATAAGGAAGTGGGTAGGTTTAGCAAGATGGGTTAGGTAGGATAGTGAGGTTAGGTGAGGGTTAAATGTAGGAGCCATGTGCTCAAATAGGATTAAATGTAATATTTAATTCCTAGTGGGATTAGGAGGGAATTAATTAAGTAAATGACATACTTAATTAAAGTGAAAGGGGTTAGATGCAAGTGGGAATTGGTTAGGATTTAAATAAACCTTAGTTTATTTAAATCAAGGTAAGGAAAACATAATTAAATAAACATAAAATTTATTTAATTAAGGTAGAGGAATTAAATAAATAATGAATATTTATTAAATTGGCTAGGAATGGATTTTGGACAAATTTTTGGTGTCTACAGGTGCCTTTCCCATCTATTCTTGAAAGCATTTTTGAGGGAGACGAAGAGGAAGAAGAATAAGAATCAGAAGAGAAAGAGGAACAAGTTCCCCTACAAGGAAGAACTTGGCTAGCAAGAGCTTTAGAATTACAAAGGAGATAGAGTTCCATGAGTACCTTGCCATCCACCCAAGTAGAAGCCTTAGAACTCTCTTCCTTGAAAGATGAAGTACAACAGTGGGTGGATGAGCAGAGTGAAGAGGGTGATGACATTTTTTCAATGTCAAATTTTGATTTTATGCCTATAGGTATAGAGTTGATTAGGGATAAGATTAGGGACACTCCTATAAGTGAAGCTCAACAAGAAGACTTGATGCAAATGCCATCAAACACACTTGATCCTACTCTTACTCCCCCATCTCCACCACAAATTACGGTGGTAGATAAGGTTTTAGTTACTCCTCCACCTTCGAGTTTAGAGGAAGAACTAGTTTAGAAGGAACCATAATAAGAAGAGGGACTAGAAAAATCATGACTGGTGAAGTGTTGGAAGGACAAATGGTGGAATATTCTCAACCATCTTCCCAAAACATTGAGGTTCAAGCTCCAGGTCTATTGAGACTAAGGCTAGAGAAGAAGAGCCCTCGCAATAGGAGAAAACTTTGAGTAGGAGTGACAAAGGGAAGGTAGTTGTAGAACATACCCCTTCATCATCAAGAGTTAGGCCTTTAGTAAGATGCATCCCTAAATGGATCTAGAAGGGAATAATGAGGAGTACTAAACCTCAATTCCATGCTTTAGAGGAAGACATTTATGACATTGTAGTGAGGATTATGAATTGAAGGATGTTATGCTAGGGAGGCCTCCATGGATTCACCCCTGTTGATGATGACCGTGGGAGTCAAAAAGGTCCTTAAACATATGGAATAGGATGAGGCAAAACTCTAAGCACTTCGAAGGTAGGTCAAGATCCTAAAGGGATATCTAGCCGAAGTAGTTGGTCCTCTTGATCCTAAGCACCCTGAGTAGACTTTGAATACTATTCTTAAAGAAGGAGCGGTGCACATTGATCCATTTTTGAAAGCATGTCAACAGTGGTGGGAAAGTTTTGAGGAAAAAGGTGTTTTGATCATCATAGGTAATTTGAAGTTACTACATGCTATGTAGGAGAATGTGAATAAAATCATAGCAATTTTGGAGTATTTTTTCAGTATTATGGATGAAGTACAGGCCTGGAGTAAGGATTTGCAAACTCTACAAGCCATAAAGGCGCAATGGTACTAGGCTTTGATTGATGTATATATTAGAAAAGAATTAGATATGATTGATGACTGGATAGGAAAGATATAGGATAGCAATAAATTAATGGGAACATTACATGAGGAGATTCATTGGCTCAAGGACCAAGCTCGAGAGCAAATTTTCTAAGTAGGGAGACACGATAATGATGCATGCTTGGATATTTTTGAAGATGAGGAATGATAAAACCTGCTACTTGTAGAGATAGTAGTGGAGAATTTTAGAAAGATTTTTTTGGAGTTTACTAATGATGAGGACATTCGACAAGCCTTCAAGACTGAAGAAGCATTATTAGAATTGGATACCAAACTTGGGAATTTTGTTGGCACCTAGATTGAGGTAGACTATTAAAGAAAAAAGGTTAAGGATAAATATGAGGCTTTAGATCTATTGGATGCAGCTAAGATCACTAAGATGATAGAGAAATTCAAGGGAAAACATCCAAAATAGCTTTAGGATGAAGAAGAACAAAATGTAGAAGCCAAAATTTCTATTTTTACACTCAGTAAAATTTTGAGATTTTCACCCTATCAAGGTCCATAGCTCCACAATTCATAGGTGCACCTAAAACTAACTACTTTTTTCAAAACTAACACTTTCCATGCATTGAAAATGCATTCTGATGGCAGTTTAACTTTGACACACACCTAGTAAAGGACTAGCTTCTATTTTTGGCACTTCTAGACACTTCTACTTCAACCGAAGGCTTTCCTCCTCATTCTTCTCTCATATTTTCTTTGTTTTGAACATGTAAAAGGCTCATGCATCCAATTAATGAATAAAACATGGATGGAGTCCCTCTAAGCACCGAATTAATTGTTAGATTTTATATATTTAGTTTTTTTTATTGTTTAAAAGTATTTTATTGTATGAAGAATATCTCTCTCTCAACACAAATTAAGGAGATGATTTCTTATAAATACCCCATTGTAATATGTAACAAAGGGCACGATTATTATGCAATAAAATTATGCTTTTGGTGCTTGCATTTAGAGTGTAGTGATTCTTGCTTGAATGTGTCATTGTTTTATGAATTTTGTTGATGGGATTGTGGTTGAGCAAAAAGTTTATTGCATTGTTTCTAGTTGTGTGATCTTTTAGTTCTGGTGTTTGCTACAAATTTACAAATTCTATTGACATATCAAGCTTGAGAAGAAATCACCAAATTATGCCTACATAACTCTTTGTCTCACATGAGCACACTTTTTGTGGTCTTGTGATTTGATGAAGAGTGAAACATCATCTGGTTATTGAAATTTCCCATCGATGATTGCATCAGTGGAATCTATGAAGCATTGCTCCTATTTTCATTGGTTACCTATTGATCTCTTCAAAAGCTTAACTTGTAGTGTGTTTTTTTTCTATAGCTTATGTCCATTAGGATTTCAATTTCATGATATTTTCTTTGAATTTTATGTTATTTCTTTCAAGTTATTTTATTGTCTTTGCTAACCCCTGGTCCGAATAGGAACTCATATTAGTTGCATTGTTAGATTACATTAAAAAAAAACATAAAATACAAAAGTATAGTTTTCATTTAGTGTTATTTTTGAAAGAGTGTGGATTCTACATTCCATTAAAAATCAAAACAAACCAGCAAAGGCCTCCTCATGAACATTCACATTTATCTTCAATTGAGTGGGTTTTAGTAGGTCACAAGATTACTTGGAACCTTGGAGTCAATTTACAAAATGAGCTTTTCAAGAGAGGAGTTCAGAAGAATTTTTTTCGTTTAGCATTATGTAAAATGATAGCTCAATAGGCACTTAGATGGATGGTGACATGGCATAAATGTTGCCACGTACTATAAGAAATTCAAACATATGTTGACTAAAATCCATGGATAGGGAAAAAAATCAAAGTGATTAAAAAAGTAAATTTTTATTGATTTTTCTAAAGAATCCATATAGAGATTTTAATTTCAAAAAAGGATATATTATAAAGTTTGAACTTTAAAAAAATTTAATTTTTGAAAAGTGAATTTCAAACTAGAGCGCCATAATAGGGGCATTATTTTCAAAATGGGTTTCTGGGTGTTTCCAATAAGAAAATATATGAGTATTATACATTGCTAGAACTAGGAGAAGATGAACTTTCCATTTATGGAGTTTTTGTTTTCATAAGAAGCCATCTATTTAGATTATATGAGGTTTTCTCTTAGATTCTAGATTCCCAGTTCGCAACTGTATTTAGGTATTGAAGTTCAAATGTGAATTTTGGCAAGGTAATGAGCTGAATGTGTGTAAAAGGTAGTAAAAATGTAGTTAGGTTCAAGTTTTGTGATATTCAAGTTAGTTAAATCCAGTTTTTATTAGCATTCCATGATGCATTTTAGATATTTTGGTGACAGAGGGGTTTTTACATTCATATGAGATATTTCCAAGTTGGTTATAGAGTAATAATAAAAATGAAATCAGATCATAGGGGTTGAAAGAGGAGAGATTTTTTGCAACAACAAAGGATGGAGATTCAAGTGGACACATGTCATCTTAAAATCAAATCTAGGATTCCATTCTTCCTCTATATCATCTTCTTTCTCATCCATTGTGAGGGTTCTAGTTTTAGAGAAAAATTAATCACTGTTCTGTACCATGTGTGTTCAAATCTTGAGTTTTCTCATATTTGTGAGATCAAGGTTCTAATTTTGATGTGATTTCATCACCGTGACACCATATTCTTTACCATATTTCTCTTGTATAAACAATTGTATTTAAGATAATATAGAAATTTTTGATATGTTAAGAATTTCTATGTTGTAATTTCATGCATTTGAATGTATAGTTTCAAGGAAATGAATACAAATGACCAAGAATCTCTTTAGTTTAATTTTGATTCTCATCTCTTATCTCTATAATCTGCAATTTTATGTATTTTAGGGAAAAAGAACTGAGACCCATTTACATCCCCTTCAGGTTGTATGTTTGATATATTTTGATGTTGGAACAAAGGGCCAAGTAAATGCTTGATGTGTTTGACAGGATTGTTGGTTATTTGAGAAGGATACTTCATAAGATTGAGGTCTTTATAAACACTAATGTCTAATTCACAAAGTGATAAGATAGATCTGATATCTGGGTGTATGAAATATGTCATTGATATCATAGATGTATGTTTTTGATTTGTGGAATTTCCCAATAGATAAGACACTGATCATCTATAGGATCAACTTGTTCATACTACTGTATATTTGGTGTTTTTCTCAAATCAACATCATTAATCAAATATCTTTCCCTTTTGTGTTGAAGAACTAAAAAGGATGCCCTCACTTAGCTTAGTAATTTCTTTGGTCATGTTATTAGCTAATTCATGACTAAGATCTTTACATAAGTATTAGAAGATTAAGGGTTATTATTTTTTTTGTTAAGATTCAAGTGTATGTTTTACAATTGGTGTCATATAAAGATTCTATAGAAACACATGCCTAGATTTTGTAGAGCCTAAAGTAGAAGAAGGGTCCAATCTTATAGTTGGCCCAATGTCTAAAAGGGTATGTTGAAGGTGGGAAGTAACTACCCCTATATGTATCTTGTTCTCATCAAGGTAATTTGGAACCATGTAGTTTCAAAACACCAACAAAAGGGTGACTCTATTGGGGAAGTATTGAATTTGAAAGAGAGACTGAATATGATTGAAAGAAAGGCATGTGCAAAGTTTTCTACAATAGCAAGGTCATGAAGTGTTTTCCATCTTTTTGTTGAATATTCTTGTCTCCTAGTGAAGTTTTATCCATTTGCAGTAGCAACTTTGAGGTTGAGTATAAATTGTATTGCTAAGAGTGTTCATCTTCAATCAATTCAGCCAAATTTTGTTTTCAAAGTGCTATTGTAAAATTAGAGTCAAGAATGAACAAAAAGTTTTGTTCTCTTTTTCAAGTTTGTAAATCTACAAGAGTGTTTTTATGATTTGCATTTTTCCTACAGCTAAAGGTCAGATTTAGATTTGTCAAGTGAAAAATTATGTTTTATTTCTCACAAAGTGTGAGTAATGTCCCTAAAACTTTGCATCAGTTGTTTCCTAGTTGATTTCATTACAGTATTTTGAAGGACTTTCAATTGTATGGGCAGATATGAAGCTTTTGATATTCTCTTGAAAAGGAAGTTTAAATTCTTGATAAGTTTTTGAAGTGTAGTTTGCAATCTACTGTTATAAAAAAGTGAAGTGTAAAAAAATAAATCACAACAGTGATTTCTTTATCCTCTTATAAGCAGGTGGCAGCCCTACAAAGTTTTATCAATGACATGAAGATTTTTTAGTATGCACCCATGTCAAATCAGCACATTAAATTCTTGCATCAACACTTGAGGTATTTTTGATTTTCATGTTTCTCTTTCATGGAAGTCAAGCATTAAAATGGTTGCCTCTATTCAATGATTATCAGCACTAGAAGAAAGAGGTAGAAATTTTATTTCAAGATGGAGTTAGATCTCAAATCTAAAATTAGTTTACTAAGTCATGGAAGTCAAGCATTAAAATGGTTGCCTCTATTCAATGATTATCAGCACTAGAAGAAAGAGGTAGAAATTTTATTTCAAGATGGAGTTAGATCTCAAATCTAAAATTAGTTTACTAAGTTTTATCAATGACATGAAGATTTTTTAGTATGCACCCATGTCAAATCAGCACATTAAATTCTTGCATCAACACTTGAGGTATTTTTGATTTTCATGTTTCTCTTTCATGGAAGTCAAGCATTAAAATGGTTGCCTCTATTCAATGATTATCAGCACTAGAAGAAAGAGGTAGAAATTTTATTTCAAGATGGAGTTAGATCTCAAATCTAAAATTAGTTTACTAAGTCATGAAGATGTGATTGAAGATATTGTAAAGATAAGAAAAGAACTTAAAAATTAGGTTGTTATTTTCATAAGAAATATAGCAGGAAGTTTTCAAGGTGTAGGAAATTATCAGATCTATGTAAAGTTCAAATCAGCACTCATGTAGTTGCATTTTGATTTAAGAGCTAAACAATCTTCCTAGCCTATTGTTTTTGTGGACATCTTTATTCTTGATTTAGTTGACTAGCTAGCACATTTGAGATTACAAAAACTTATGGAAGTTGAAGAATGTGTCAATAAGATGGAAACTATTTCATATAACAACATAATTCATGTCAAGTCTTCTAATGATAATGGTGGATGTGCTAAAAATCAAAATGAATGTAGTGAATCCATAGAGAAAGTCAATTTATCCTCTAAGTATGAAGAGATGGATTCAAATATCAGTGAATCAAATGATTGTACTTAGCATGAGAAAAGTAGATACATAACTAAAAATGACTCATGTGATGCCATGTTTGACTATGAAGAACATTCTAGTAGTAGTAATAATGGTTCTTCTTGTAATGAAAATTATTATAATGATGCACTTAGTGGTGAGGTAATTTGCAATGAAGAGGAAACAAGTTGTGATAGGCATTTTGATTTGTCAGACTATTTGACTAATATTACTACTATTATAAGTATGATGGATCAGCCAACTTATGATCAAACCCTAGGAAAATAGACTTGTGATGAAGTCTTGTTGAATGCTAATGAAATTTAAGAACTACTAGCTCATGATTATGAAAGGTATGCAAATGTTTATATCAATCTTCTAGTTTTCCCTTATTGTGTTTCTTCTCTAGATGAAGTGCTTTCCCTAGAATTTGATGATGAAAATAATACAAATTCAAAACATTTTCTATCAAATATTGGAGGTGTATGTGACCATAGTTTAGGTGTCAATACACATGATGATATTTTTGATGTAAAGAGTATTGCTAAGGGAAGATTTAATGATGATTTGAGTTCTTGTCATGTTGATCATGCTACAATAAGTTTTGATGTTTCATGTGAAAAAAAGGAGAATGACAGAAGTTGCAATTCTGATTTTGACTTTCCACTTTTTTCTGACAATTTTAGTAATGATGAGTTTGAAAGGTTTGAAATTCTTTCCAATGAGTTTTTGGAAAGAAATAGGGATAGTAATCAACAAGTTTTGTATGAGCATTTCAATGATATGTTTTTAGACTTGGTAACTAACCCATTGTTTGAAGAATGTGAAGAGGTTTCAGCAAAAGATAAATCTGATTTGATGAGTAACATGACTGCAAGTAGGCAATGAAAAGATTTTCACATACTCTTCATATCTGGTTACACAAGGTGAGTTGCAAAATTTTGGCATATGCAATTTTTTGAACAAAGTAGAATATGAATCATTCATGTTTTTTATTAATAGCATGTAGCAATCATATGTAGATGATAGCTTATTCTAGTTTATGTGAGCATGCTGATTTGTTTTCTCATACTGAACATGATGTAGAAGTTAATGTTGATTTATGTATGCATTATGAACATTGTCTTTCTTATCAATGATGCATAGGTCTCTAGTTGCAAAGGGGATTGATCAGCTTCACAAAGGGATTGTGTTGTATTTTAAAAAAAATCTCACATAAGTGAAGACCTCTAACTTGATGGGTTTTGTTCTACTCCTCAAGATGAGTCCCTTGAAGCCAATGTGTGGAAAGGGAAGACCCTGCGAAATGTTTCTCTTGGCTACCAGGTTGAGGAGATTGGATGCGTAAATAGATCATTACCTAGCATTAAAGTCATGTACTTCCCTTGCTCTTGAAGATGCTAAAAATGATTGAGAAGAAATGCATAAGTTTTATCCCACATTGAGTGGATGGTTCCATTTTCTAATGTCAATATACTCCAACACTACCATAGTATGTTGTCTAAAAGACACAAGCCTTTTGAAAGGCTATAGGTTCACATGAGGACCCCACTGTCATGGATGATAGTTGGATTTGACTACAACAAAATTTTGACCAACCACACTAGTTAAAAGAAAGATGATGTCAGCATGATGTAGACAGATGGACCAACCAATAGATGACATGTGTCAGATGATGTTCCAGCACAACACAAAAACCAAAGTACGATGTGTCACAATGGACACATGGCAGCAAGGTGCATTCCTACATTGTAGAGATGCATAGAATATAAGCAATGTAGGAAAGCACTTGGGCACCACATGGTAGTGGTCCCTAGTTAGAAGTGACATGGTAGTTTTGTTAGCATGGTGGCATGGCAATCTAGTGGCACTCAGGCAACAA
This sequence comes from Cupressus sempervirens, assembly GCA_028749045.1. Taxonomy (NCBI): domain Eukaryota; kingdom Viridiplantae; phylum Streptophyta; class Pinopsida; order Cupressales; family Cupressaceae; genus Cupressus; species Cupressus sempervirens. Next base: position 999,321,144 of record CM053785.1, on the reverse strand, counting down.
ATGAGTAGCTAACATATGGTAGTGATATGTCATCCAATCGAAGGATGCCATGTAGTGCCCAAGTGGATGGTGATGTGGTAGGCATTAAATAATGGTGTACTACCACATGGAAAAAAAATTCAAACATAGGTTGACTCAAATCCATGGATAGGGCAAAAAAATCAAAGTGATAAAAAAAGAAATTTTTAATTGATTTTTCTAAAAAATCCAATATCATACTTTAATTTCAAAAAAGGATATATTCTAAAGTTTGAACTTTAAAAATTTTAAATTTTTGAAAATGGATTTCAGACTAGAGACCTGTAATAGGGGCATTATTTTCAAAATGGGTTTCTAGGTGTTTTTGATAAGAAAACATAGGAGTATTATATTATCGTCGAAACTAGGAGAAGATGAACTTTCCATTTATGTAGTTTACTTTTTCACAAGAAGCCATCTATTCAAGTTATATTAGGATTTCTCCTAGATTACCAGTTTGCAACCGCATTCAAGTATTGAAGTTCAAATGTAATTTTTAGTAGGGTAATGAGCTAAATGTGTGTAAAAGGGAATAAAAATGTAGTTAGGGTCAAGTTTTGTCAAATTCAAGTCAGTTAAATCCAACTTTTATCAGCATTCCATAATGCATTTTAGATATTTTTCTGACACAAGGGGTTTCATCATTCATATGAGATATTTCCAAGTTGGTTTTGGAATAGTGATGAAAACTAAATCAGATCAAAGGGGTAGAAGAGGAGAGATGTTTTGGAAAAGTAAAGGATGGAGATTCAAGTGGACACATGTCATCTTGAAATCAAATCTAGGATTCCATTCTTCCTCTGTATCTTTTTCTTTCTCATCCATTGTAAGGGTTCCAATTTTGGAGAAATATTAACCACTTTTGTGATACCATGCATGTTCCAATCTTGAGTTTTATTAGATTTATGAGACTAGAGTTCTAGTTTTGATGTGCTTTCATCATTGTGATACCATAGTCTTTAGCATATTTCTCTTGTATGAATAGAAGTAGTTAAGATAATATAGAAAGTTTTGATATGTAAAGCATTTCTATGTTGTAATTTCATGCATTTGAATGTATAGTTTCAAGGAGATGAATACAAATGAGCAAGAATCTCTTTAGTTTCATTCGGATTCTCATCTCCTATATTTATAATCTATAAGCTTATGTGATTTAGGGACAAAGAACTAAGACCCATTTACATCCCCTTTAGGTTGTATGTCTAATATATTTTGTTGTTGGAACAAAGGGCCAAGTAAATGCTTGATGTGTTTGACAAGATAACTAGTTATTTGAGAAGGATACTTCATAAGAATGAGGTCTTTATGAACACTGATATCTGATTCACAAAGTGATAAGATAGATCTGATATCTAGGTGTATGAAATATGTCATTGATATCACGGATGTATTTTTTTTATTTTTGGAATTTCCCAATAGATAAGGCACTAATCAGCTATAGGATCAACTTGTTTATACTATTGCATATTTGGTGTTTTTCTGAAAGCAACATCATTAGTCAAATATCTTTCCTTTTAATGTTGAAGAATTGAAATGGATGCACTCACTTAGCTTAGCATTTTCTTTAGTCATGTTATTAGCTATTTCATGATTGACATCTTTTCATAAGTATTAGAAGATTAAAGGTTTTTATCTTCTTTTTCAAGATTCAAGTGTATGGTTTATAGCTAGTGTCATATAAATAATCTATAGGTACACTTATCTAGGTTTTGTAGAGCCTAAAGTAGAAGAAGGGTCCAGCCTCATAGTTGGCCTAGTGTCTAAAAGGGTATGTTGAAGATGGGAATTAGATTCCCCTAGATGTATCTTATTCTCATTGAGGTAATTTGGAACCATGTAGTTTCAAAACACCAACAAATTCAACCACACCATTTCTTTGTCGATAATAATTTGAAGAGAACTTGATAATAACCTAATTTTCTAGTGCCCTTTGAATAAGGAATACTAATGCAAAAGATGATCCATTATCACATACTAGGAATAATGGCATGCCAAATCTAGTAACAATGTACTCTTCCAAGAAATCTATAACCACCCGAGTAGTCCAATTCCTAAAAGTTTTTGCTTCTATCCAATGTGTACAATAGTTAGTAGCTATGAGAATAAGAGTGTGCCCAATCAATTCATGGATTGACTAGACCAATAGAATTGAGCCCCATTTTTGTAAAGGGACATACCTTGAACACTAATATTAATGGCATTGCAAGATGTCCTTCTTTATTAGCACTAGTGTGACAAATATGGCAAGTACACATGTTCAAAAGTATCTTTGAAGATAATAGGCCAGAGATAACCTAATCTTAAAATCATATGAGAAGTTTCTTCTACTAAGCCATGCCCTATACCATATTTATCATGAAACTATTCTAAAACCTCTTTTACTTCCTCACGTCCCACACACTTTAATTAAATTCCTTCATAGTTCATTTTGTATAATTTTATATCATGCAACATTTAGGATTCATACTTCATTTTGAGTCCCCTACACTGTGAACTATTCATCCAACTGGGATAATGATTTTGTAGAAGATAGTAAATAGTATCTTGGTACCAGACATCTATTATTATACCTTGGTCAATATCAACTTGAGATACTATAATATTTTTTTGATCTTCCACATCTATTTCACCATCAAACCAAAATTTCTTTTCATCCTTGATCTAATTATTATCATTTTTCATAATCCTTGGCCTCTTACTAACTTCATGGGTTGAATTTATAAATCAAATTATTGAAGGATTTCCATCAATTTTCCTCATCTTTCACCAAGTTCATTTTGTCAACAATGTCTTAACTACTAGTTCAAGCACAATTATATATACCTTACTCCTAACTATATAATGGTGGAACTTCTTTACCACTTTGATTAAAGAAAATGACTATTTTTTGAGGCTAGAATAGTTTAACTCAGCATTTTTCAAAGGGAAACTCATAAAGGAAATGGGCCTTTCATCTTCCTTTTCCTTCTTCTGCATAAGAATCCTAGCACATGAATGTTCTAAAGAAAAAGTGTATATTTTGAAAGGTTGTCCATAATTTAGACTCAGTAGAATTGGGGTTGTGGAAATAGCCACTTTGATATCCTCAAATGATTTCTTAATCTCTAGAACCCATTTTGTTTTAGCTCCCTTTTTGAGTAAATCATTAAGGGGATGAACTATCTTTGCAAATCCACTTATGAATATTCACACATAATTTATCTTCCCAAAGAAAGACTTAAGTTCTTTTTGATTATGAGGAGGTGATAACTTTAGAATAACTTCAACTCTATCTAGATCAATGAAGATTTCAACTTTAGAGATGATATGACCTAGGAGCATTCCTTTAGTAAACCCAAATGATTATTTCTTAGGATTGAGGGATATGCCATATTTACAACATCTATTGAATATCTATGTTACATCAACAATGTGAGTGCTTCCATCCTTTGAAAAGATAGTTAAATCATCCATGTAGATGACTATACACTTTTATATCAATCCCTTAAAAGCTTTGTCCATGGCTCATTGAAATGTAGCCCCTGCATTAATCAACCTAGAAGACATTCTTCTATAAGAAAACATTCTTCATTTAGTTGTGAAGGCCATCTTTAGCCTATCTTCTTCATCAACCATTAGTTGATTATATCTTGAATATCCATCCAAGAAAGACATCATCTTGGAACCATTAACAATTTGCAAAACCTCATCTAGTGAAGGCAAAGGTAGTTGTCCTTTTGAGATGCAAGGTTCAAGCTATGAAAATCTATGCTAAGATGAATCTCTCTAGTCTTTTCCCACACAGGAACCAAATTAGCCACCCGCATAGAATGGAAAATGTGGAATATGATTTTGACATCAAGAAACTTTTTAAATTCCTTCATTATTAATGGTTCAATGATAGGATTAATGGGCTTTTCCTTTGATGAAAAGGTTTGGCATCTAGTTTCAATGGAATGTCATGCATATTAATCTTGGGATCATAATTTTATAGCTCTTTATAGCTCCAAGCAATACCATCCTTATACTATGTAAGTAATTTGACCATATCTTCCCTTTCCTATGCATTGCATGCCTTTCCAATCCTTACCATTCTATGATCTTCATTAGTACCTAAATTGTATGAGTCACATTCCTTGATTCCCTTCTCTTTTACTATTTTTATATTAAGTTTTGATTCATCACAATAAAAAATGCACTCCAACTCAACCATTCCCTTAGGAATAGTGTTGGTTTTTAAGTTTAGGATCCCCTCTTCATCTTCAAGTTCATCATCCTCATGTTTATCATCCATAGTATCATCAATCTCTTTCCCTTTAAAGTGGCCATTACACATGATAAATTTGAGTATATGTTGATCATCCTAAAAAACTTGGAAGTGTGTAATATTGGCTAGGATAGATGGGGCAAAAACACATTCTACTAAAATATTTTCAATTTTTTTCTCTCAACTAGTTGTAATGCTCTAGCTGAAATAGTGAGAGCATTTTTTGCCATGTTTTTTCTCCTTAGAATTGACTTTATATTCAAAGCTTCAAAATAATCCATTAAATCCCATACATTTTTCCTGTAAGCAAGCAATCTCTTATTATTGTAGGAGTATACTAATTTCACTTTCCTTATAACTAACTGAGAATCACCCCTGACTATGAGAGCTATGATTCCTTTCTTGAATATGAAAAGAAGTCCTTGGATCAATGCTTCATACTTTGCAACATTATTAGTACATCTAAATTTTAATGGATATGCTACATAAAAAGACTTACCTTTTGGGTTGATCAACTCAATACCTGTGCCAACTCCTAATTTGCATTTGGAACCATCAAAGTGAAGTGTCTAGATCAGATCTTCTTTAGGCTTTCTAACATTATGCTTATTTATCCTTATCTTTTCTTTTACTTGGGACTAAAAGGATTGTTTCTTGGGGATCCACTGTAGTCTTTTGTGGGGTGGACCTGATGATTTTCCACTGTTAATCCTCAATACCAAAATAGTATATTTTTCTTGATTGTCCTAAATTTCCCCTATCAATTCTATAATCTCATTCACTTTGGGTTTAGGATGGATGACTACTAAATTCCATCCTTGATCTTTCATTTATTGTCTTCTTCTTTGAACTTTGATCATTCTTGGTGGAGCAGAAGACAAACCTCCACCATCTGAAGAGGTATTACTATATGATACATTTAGATCTTCAATCTCCTCTTCAACCTTTTCCATAGATTTAGATATGTTTATAGGACTTCAATTTCCTATGGTTTCATCTTTTGGAATAATGAAAATTCAAACTTTGAATGACTAACTTTATGCAATTGGCAAAATCCTAGGAGAAGTAAGATATTGGGGTCAGCTTCTTCTCCTAAACACTATAAATTACCCACCATGTTATCTATGAATTGCGTCACAATCTCCTTGTTTGGGATTGAAATCTTGGATCTTTCATTTTGATCATCTACCATTTTGGTTGAAGTTGTATCAAATGCCATCACTTTGTAGGAGCCCAAATCTGACTGTAAAAATGCAAACTCATTAGATGCATTATATTCTATAATCATTATTTTTAACTTTAGCTCTGCATCTATCTTGAATTGATTATTCAACCCTTTCATGGTAACCATAATTGAGTAAAGTCCATAGAAAACCATCCTATTAGGCATTTTGTCCATTCTCTTCTTAGTATTAGTCCATATGTTTTAGAAATATCAACCACATGTATATCGATGATATCTTGAATCTGAGGGTCAACTGTCAATAGTATTCGAACATCTTTGAACACACCAAAGACTTTCACCTCTATTCTATCCAATTGCATTACTATGTGATTAGAAGGCTAAGGAGTGACTCCCAACCTTTTCACTATTGATAGTGGCATAATATTACAAGAGGCTCTTAAATCAATTAGGAAATTATGAAGATTCTTCCCATATATCCTGATACTAAGAAAAAATGGGGGAACCTCAACCTTGTCTTGAAACATAGTTGACATTGCCTCCAAAACACTTAATTGTTGAGATTCTACCTTTGTATGATCAAGATTTTTCATTAGTTCCTCTCATTGATGAGGATAGTTTTGCATCATGTCAAACATGGACATGTTGGCCTTTGTTCATTTCAAATCTTTCACTACACTATACTTTTCAGTAGACCAAGCAGGACTTTTCAAGATTGTTGCCACATTTCCTTGATTTTGATTTTGATGTCCTCCATACAAAGGCCTAATTGATACTAAATTATTACTCACTCTCAAATCGAGAGGCATGGGTTGTAATGCCATAGGAATCTCATCTATTGTAGTTTCTTTTCTACTTCATAGATTGTAAGTATTTTGATTGTCATTGCGAAAGGAAAGCATCTCTTTAGGCTAAATGTTTGGCTCTTGATTGAATGGAAAAGATATTCTTCATTTGCCAATTGTTCTACCTATATGTTCTATGTAGAGTTATAGGATTCTAGTAGCATAGCATTAAATTTTATAGGAGGCACATTTTCATTTTCTTGTGCATTTTGAGTCATATCTTGATTTCTGTTGTAATATGAACCATCATTATTAGATGTGTTTGACCATTGTCATACTAATTGATGTCCACATAATGAACATTATTATTATTATCTATAGGAATGCTTCCATTATTCAGATGAGTGTTCCATTTTCAATTCTATCTTTGAAAGTTGTTACGATTAGGAGGATTGAAATTGTTTCCTCCATTGTTATTTCCTACATTGTTGTTCCCAACATTATTGTTTCTATTGAAATTCCTATTGTAGTTTTGAGCATAATTTTTGTTGTTGTAAGGACCAACACGGTTTCTTTGGAAGTTTTTAATTTTTCCGTGTGACAACTTCAAGAGAGTCAGCTCATTGTTCATTTTTGACATGGTCTTCTTCATTTCATCAAAGTTGGAGCCAAAAATATTGTCTACTTCAATGGAAGCTGCTACCTTTTGTTCAAAGAAAGAAACTTTTCGAGGTTCATATCCTAGATATGTTAAAGTTAGGCTTTGTAGAATGGGTGTTTATTGTAATGGAACTGGATTGATAGGTATGAATTGGCTAAGCATAATAGGTGCTCTATTAGGATATGTTAGCATTTATGTAATAGCTTGAGTTGGAAGTGTTGAGATAATGGGTGTTGCACACATTGCATAATATTGTTATTTTATTATTTTATTTTATTATGTAATGTTGTACCTAGATGGACGTGCAACATGTAAAGATTCTCATGAAATATTCTTGATGAGTTGTATTGTAACATTGTGAAAATATTTCATGTAATTATTTAATATTGGGGAAAACAATTAAATGCCCAATATTAAATGTGGGGTCAGTGGGTTAGCTAGCACATGGTTTTAGCACATGGTTTATGTAATACCACTTAGTGGTTTTGTGGAACTTGCTACTATATAAGTAACCACAAGGGTAGTTGTTGTAGAGTGAGAGAGAGAGTGAAAAGGAGAAAGGCAAGAGTCGAGCGAGACAAGGCTTGATAGGTTAGCCAAGGGAGCATTTGTGAAGGTTGAAAGCATGGCATGGGATGTGTGGATTCATGCTTGTTCACATAGTTTGCTCGGTTGTGGCTATGGCCATGAAGGCTTCCATGGTTGTATGGCAATGGTATTTTTTGTTGAATAATACATGGTCATGGATGCTTTTGGAGGCTGAGTTTTTTCCCTCAATGAGAGTTTCCCAAGGTATATCTTGTGTCACAATTTTGTGGGTATGTTGTCTATTCTCTTGCATGTGGATTTTAATTCTGTGTTTATTTCAGATCTATTATGGGTTATGTGGAAATGGTTATATTCTTTATTGCCAAGTTTCCTTACAAGTGGTATCAGAGCTATGGTTTTATTATTATAACCCTAGATTGAGTCCATGGGAATGCATGAGAGGATAAAAGAAAAGGACAAGATATATGAATGATTTATTGCAGATATGAGGGTTTTGGATTTGTTGTTATGATGGGATGTTAAAATATTTTTGGGCATATGAAATTGTTGGACAAAAAGATTTTTTTGGATGTTTCATTTAAAATGAGAGTTTTGGGGGGTAGCATGCAGAAATGACCTCCTGGGTAAAAACAGACCTTACCATTGGATCCGGGTCGACATTTCCATAAATTTTGATATATAATATGCCCTAGTTTGGCCATGTTCAGAGAAAATGTAAGAGTTTTTTGGTTTCAACCCATGATGGCCGTCAAATTTAATCCCGTCCGAATTTTCGTCACTGAAAAAAATAAAAAAATGAAAAATTGTACTGAAAATGGTAAAAAGACTGTCTTAGTAAAATGGCCATAACTTTCTCTTAGAATATCATATTTCAGAGTTCTTATAGGCGTTGGAAAGCTAATTCAGAGCAATACAAGATGGTGTAGGTTTGGTTCTATGATTTAAAAAAAAATTTAGGTTTTAAGAGCTCTAAAGTTAGATGTTGTTTATTTTGAGCACGAATTGGGGCATAACTTGGGCATACGGAGTCAGATTTTGGACTTCAAGTAGTCAACGGAAAGCTCTTGGAGAGCTCTACAAATTGGTTCAGATTTGGTGTAGGTTTGGCATGATTTATTTGTTGATATATTGATCTAAATAGTTTATAGGTATATTTTGACTATGGTAACATTGTGAGTTTATGGCATTGGAGATTTAAGTTTTGATGTCATTGTATACTCAGTTCATATTTCAGATTCGTCTCATGATGATATGGTTATCAGTGTTTGGTTTAGATATGCATGATGACTTGTTGGGTCTACAAGTTGTGCAGTGTTGTAAGCGGTCTATAATTATAGGTTGCATTTATAGCTTGGTTATGGGTTGTCTTTGCCCATTGATCTTTCATTATTGATGCATATTCAGATTGGTGGCTTGGATTTGGGTTGTCTATGCCCTAAGTCAAATGATTTACTGATTTTTTCATGTAGAAGGGATGAGATGTTGTTACTAGGTATAGTCATGGTGGAGGATTGTGGTTGACTATTTTATGCTGACAGGTTGGACATATTGAGAGCCAGATGCTCGATTCATGGATGTGATCATGGTGTCATGGATTTTGGCATGACATGATTGGTTATACAGGTACATCCTTGATGTTCATTAGCTTGGATTTTCTGATTTGGTTATGGTGGTATATCTTCTTGGTTGAGGATCATAGTTATTTAGTTTCTTTTGAGGAGCTCATGATGTGCACTTTGAGTTCTTTGATGGTTTGATGCCTTGGTTGATTCTCATGGTTAGAGGATGGTTATTTTTCATCATGATGTCATGGATAGCTTGGATACATGGTTTAGTGGGAGCTTGTGACAGTGATGGGGTGACAGTGCAAGATTAGTTCCTGGTTTGATTTGGATCTTCATATAGGAGATGGATTTTATGATGCCATAGGTGACTTGGTACCACAGTTGAGTGGGAGTTGTTGGCATTGATTTGTTTATTGAGTGTTTTCAGATGTTGGAGGTTTGTCTTAGATCCTGTTGCTGCAGAAGTGTCTTTGACATTTGCATGGTGCACTTGTTATCTTCATGGTGTTTGAAGATGGTTATATATTAAGGACTCATGAATTTCTTGGTTATCTTCATGGTATGTGGAGATGTTTCTTCCTGGTATGTGGAGATGGTTTTCTTCATGGTGTGTGAAGATGGTTGCATCTTGAGGACTCACAGGGTTCTTGGAAAAGGTATGGTTTATGCTTCTATTTGGCATGTTATCCTTGGTATGAGGATGGTTTTATTATTATGTCATGGTATACTCTTGATACATGTTTAGAGTTGTGACATGTTATGGTATGTTCATGCAGAGCATGTTATCTCTTTAGTTGAGATGGTAAGATCATGTTGTCATGTTTATGTTCTTGAGGCCATGGTTGGAACTTTGACATTGATCTTGGTTTAGTTTCTTGGTATTGAGTACACTGATCATAAGATGGATACTTCATGATATTGCTATGTTGCATTTGGAGTTGGCATGAATTGATTGGTCATAGGTGCTCATGGATACTTAGAGACGGTGGTGATGCTGATTTCTCTTGGATTAGAGAAGTATTTGTTGGGACGGTTGATGGTTTCAACAGGAAGTCTGAGGGGTAGTCACCTGATATGGACTTGAGAGGAGATTGTTCTTAGATGAGTCTTGGTTGGAGACTTGGGTATCTTGATGAGCATTCTCATTCCGCACTCTTGGTCTACTTGGCGGTTTGCTACTTGAGAGGTATAGCCCATTGTTTCTCTCAGTTGCATTATATTTATGCTTGTCTTTCATGGATATGGATCTTGAGCTATGGTACATGAGTTAATTCTAGAGGGTTCATTTGAGAGATGGTTAAGCATTGGTTATCTCCATGTGCATATGTTGTTATGCTAGTTGAGTTTGGGAGATGGTTTTATATTGGGCATATTCCTTGGATTAGGAATGGTTATTCCTTGGTTTAGGAATGGTTTTATTGAGTTTGATCTTCTTGTGAGAGGCTTACATCCATGATGAGTTATATGGTATGGTTTAGGTGTTGTTGAGGCTTCTTTTTGGGGTTTTATGGAGGAGATCATACTTGCATAGTTTACATCTAGAGGCGTGTTTAGAAGGACATGATACAGGTTATGATTTGCATGGTTTCTCTAGTCTTGGTTATCTTCCTGGATGTTCAATTTTTCTTACATTGGATTTGAGATTGGTTAGAGATTATGATCACTGGTTTGTGCTCATGTATGTCATGTGAGAGATGACATGGTTATTTCTTTCTCTTTACTCTGTTGGTTGTGGTGAATTTGGGAGAACATTGGAGACTTGTTACAAGAGTTGTTCTTGTAGGATATTAGTTTATGTATTGTGGATGTCCTTGATACTACATGGATTCACTTCTTTGAGATGTGTTGAGTGGATTGGTTATAGATTTGACATTATCTTTTGTAGTGGGAGCTTCTTGGTATATATGTGGCAAGTATTGCTCTTGAGGCTTGTGATTGCAGGTTGCAGATTGGATATGTCAGTGATATAAGATTCACTTGTTATACCCTTGAGGTATGGATAGTTGGATGGGTTTGGCACTTGTTGTGGGTGCTATTTCAGCTATGGATATTTTGACAACTACGGATACTTGTGATTACCTTTGGATCAGGTTATTTGTGCTTGGAATTTTAGTTGGTACAGGATTTTATGATCTTCTAATGCGACAGGTTGGGTGGCTTTCTCTTTGGATGGATTCTATGTATGTCCAGTGGGAGTGGCATAATAGGAGGTGAGATCATTCATGTTTGAGATGCTGGATACTTTGATTTTGTTGCGAGTATGAGGATGGAGCACTTGGTGTATTTTGATCCATGATGATGGATGTGCTGGGAGGGATTGTTCCCTTGTTCATTTATGTGGCTACGGATTGACCCTATGCAATGTATACAACAAGTGGGAGATTGTTGAGATAATGAGTGTTGTACACATTGCATAATATTGTTATTTTATTATTTTATTTTATTATGTAATGTTGTACCTAGATGGACATGCAACATGTAGAGATTCCCATGGAATATTCTTGATGAGTTGTATTGTAACATTGTGAAAATATTTCATGTAATTATTTAATATTGGGGAAAACAATTAAATGCCCAATATTAAATGTGGGGTCAGTGGGTTAGGTAGCACATGGTTTTAGCACATGGTTTATGTAATACCACTTAGTGGTTTTGCGGGACTTGCTACTATATAAACAGCCACAAGGGTAGTTGTTGTAGAGTGAGAGAGAGAGTGAAAAGGAGAAAGGCAAGAGTCGAGCGGGACAAGGCTTGACAGGTTAGCCAAGGGAGCATTTGTGAAGGTTGAAAACATGGCATGGGATGTGTGGATTCATGCTTATTCACATAGTTTTCTCGGTTATGGCTATGGCCATGAAGGCTTCCATGGTTGTATGGCAATGGTATTTTTTGCTGAATAATACATGGTGATGGATGCTTTTGGAGGCAAGGTTTTCTCCCTCAATGAGGGTTTCACAGGGTATATCTTGTGTCACAATTTTGTGGGTATGTTGTCTATTCTCTTGCATGTGGATTTTAATTCCGTGTTTATTTCAGATCTATTATGGGTTATGTGGAAACGGTTATATTCTTTGTTGCCAAGTTTCCTTACAGGAAGCATCAATCCTCTTCCATTAGGATTGTCTTTCTTAGTGAAGGTAATTGCTTCTGTGAAGAATTTGTCCAATGTGTCAATATTTGCTATAGGAAGTCTTTGTAGAAAAATAGTAGTAAGATGGTCCATAGCATTTAGATAAATTTGAATTGTGGCTACAACTGATATAGTGTATGGCATTTCTAGCTTGTGATATGCCATATGAAAGTGATGGTTGAAGTGTGAAACCATCTCAGTTGGGTTCCTTTTGATTGATATGGATTGTTGATGTATCAAAGTTGGGTTGATAAAGGATTTGAATTGTTCAAAGATCATCTTTTCAAAAGTGTTCTAGTCTCCAATACATACAGGTGGCAAATTAACATACCAATTAAAGGAAACATACCCCAAAGTGTAGAGGAATAAATGAAGAACCACATTCCCATTAGCTATCTACTTTCAGTTGGAAATTTCCTTGAATACCTTGATGTGATCTTCAATAATTTGTATCTCTCCATAGATGAACCTTGGGAAAAACTTCTTAGGATTCTTAGAAAGATCATTGAGTACACATATTAAATTGATTGGTGAGCCTACAACATCTACAAAAAAGGCCATCGAAGGATTTGGTGGAATGACAAGTAGTTATTGTGGAGGAGGAACTAAAGAAGATGATGAAATGTTGAATGGAAGTGGTAGAATCCAAGGTAATCCTTTTTTATTGTGAAGCTTGAAAAGTGGATAATTTCAAGAAATTCATGTGCTCTTGGTGAAGATCTTAAAGCTTGCTGAAATGGGGATGATGGATTAGAATCCTCTAGTTTGCATCAATTCTGGAAAAAGTGCACCTCTACAAAAGTACCCCTTCTCAAAAATAAAGTGCATCTTAGAAGCTAGCACACTTGCACATCTATGCACCCAGTGCACCTCAAAAGCTTAGAAATTTTTCTAAACTTGTAAAAAATGTAAATATTTTTTTATTTGCAAGTTTTTCATTCTATTCTGAATGTTAAGGGTCCTTCCTTCTAATGCCACTTCTGTTGAGCTATCATTTTGCACGATGCTCAATGGTAGGAATCCTTTCAAACTCCTCTCTTCAAAAGTTAATCTAGGATCAACTCCAAGGTTTTAGGTGATCTTGTGACCTACTAGAATCCACTCAGTTGAAGGTAAATGTGTTTTTTTACAGGGAGGCCTTTGTTGGTTTGAAGAATCAGAATAAGATATTAAATCTGCTTACTATCTCAAAAGAATAAAACACACAAAAAGAAATATATTTTTCTATTTTTCTATTTTTTGATGAATGCAATAACAATGCAACTATATCAATTCCTAATTCAACCAAGTGTTTGTAAAAGAAAATAAAAAAGATAGGGTAACAAAAAGTTTAAGAAAAAAAACCTTAAAAGTAAATTCCTAACGAACATAAGCTATGGAAATAATGCAAATGTTGAGTTAAGCCTTTGAAAAGATTAGTGGGTAACCAATGAAAATAGGAGACACTTCCTTAATTCAATTGATGCAATTATCAAGGGGAATTTAGTTACCATAAGATGTTTCACTTTTCATCAAATTGCATAGCCATGGAAAGTGTGCTCATGTGAGATGAAAAGCTATGCAGGAACAACATAGATGATCTCTTCTTGAACTAAGTACATTAGCAAAATTTGTAAAATTGTAGCAAATACTAGAATTAAAAGATCACACAACTAGAATAACACAATAAAACTATTGGCTCAATTACATTTCATGAACATGCATTCACAAAATATAACACAGATAAGAAAGAATCACTACACTCCAAATGTGAGCACGAATAGCATATATTATTGCATCAAAATAATGGTAGTTTGCAATACATATTACATTCCTAAATTTATAAGAAATCTTCTCCTCAATTTGTGTTGAGAGTGAGAGATATCTTTATGCAAACATATTCTTCTAAACTAATAAAACAAATCTAATTATGTACAAACTAACTATCTAACTAGTGCTAAGTAGTACTCCATCCATATTTATATCATTAAATGGATGCATGAGCCTTTAAATGTCTTAAAAGAAAAAAACATTAGAAAATAAGAAAATGAAAGTCATTAGTTGATGTTGGAGTGTCTAGAAGTGTCAAAAATAGAAGCTCCATGTTCACTAGGTGTTTGTAGGAGTTAAATAGCCATCAAAATACATTTCCAGTGCATGAAAAGCTCTAAATTTAGAACTAGTAGTTAACTTTTGGTGCACCTCTGACTTCTTCAAAACTTTTGGAACACTCTAAAAAAGCACACATTAGAAGTAGTGCACCTAGCACATCTAGCACACCTGCACACCTCAGAAGCAAGTTCAAAAAAAATGTAAAATTTCACCAAGTGTCAAAACTAATATTCTAGCTTCTAGGTTTTGTTCCCTTTCATAGCAGAGCTATGTTTAGATATTTTCTCTTAAATTTCTTAATAATTTTAGTGACTTGAGCTAGATCTAGAAAATCTAGGGCTTCGTATTTCTCCTTCACTTTCTACCTATAGTTGACCACCTCCTTACAGGTCTCTACAAAATCTTTGAGTTTCACATCCAAATCTACTAATTCTTCTTCAATTCTAAATTCTCATCTAATATCATCATCATTAGAATTTTCTTCAAAACTCTTTCAGAATGGTTCAACAACTGCTTCCACAGACATCAATTGTCCCTTGAATCATCTTCAAAAATGTCTAAGCACACATCACTATAATGTTTCTTTGCCGCCAATTTTTTCTCTTGGGTTTGATCCTTGAGCTTATGAATCTCCACATGTAATGTTTCCATTACTTTATTTCCATCTACAATCTTCTCTATCCAATCATCAATTTTATCTAACTCTTCCATTGTATATACCTCCATTAACATATGATATCTTTGACCCTTGATCGATTATAGTGCTTTCAAGTCCTTGCCCTAGGTATGCACTTCATCTATTAAACCAATATCCTAATTCAAAATGGTCATTGGCTTATCCACATTATCTTGCATATGGTGCAGTAGCTTAAGATTCACCCATATAATCTATACACCTTTTCTTCAAAACTTTTTCACCATTGCTAACAAGCTTTCAAAAATGGATCAAGCTACACTATCTCCTTACCCCTTTTCTCTAATGCTCCATTCAAAATCTCTTCAAGATTTTTAGGGTCTAAAGGACCAACAATTTTGCTCAAATATCCTTTTAGGATGTCATTTTGTTTCAAAGTTTTATCAATTCTATATCATCTTGTTCCAAGTGCCTAAACATTGCTTTGATTCCTTTTGTTACCATCAACTTAGCAGTGTCCAATGTGGGTTTCCCAATCATAACCAACCTTATCTGATAATCTTTTAGAGTCAATTCCTCAATATCTACATGTGAAGGAGTGATGACGACATGAGAAAATAAATCTTGATTTTGATCACTCATAATAAATTCCAATGCCCATGCATCTTTTGGTGGTGACTCAAGTCTCTTGAGAACTTTAATCAATTCTCTCATATCCTCTTCCTCAGTAGTGTATTGCTGCCTTTTATTCCTAAACACCTCTTTCCTCAACAACCTTGGGACATGTTCCATTGGAGATTTTTCTTTTGAAGTTGAAGGATTTTGTTCTACTATGCTCTTCCCCTTGTCACTCCTCTCAAGAGTCTTCTCCTTTTGTGAGAGATCCATGTTTGGAGTCTCTATATCCATGGAGTCCACAATTCTCACCTCTATGTCTTGGGAAGTTTGTTTATTTTACTCACATATTTTCCCTTCCTCTGACACTTCATTAGTTGGTATTTTTTGTGGCTCTTCCTCTTGTTCATCTTGGAAATGTTCTTCTTGATTGCTCAGAGGGAGAGGAATAACTAAACCTTTATCCATGCAAAATGTAACTTGATTTTTTGATGGTGGAGCTACTTCGGGTCCTTGTGACTAAGATGAAAACCTACTCCAATCCTCCTATTGAGGTTGATTAGTTGGAGTATCCCTTATCTCCCAATAGTTCATTGCCAACTTGCATAAAATCAAAATCTAACATCTTAAAGACATCAATCCCTTCACCCTCCTCCTCATCAATTCATTATTGTAGCTCATCTTCTAAAGTGGTGGACTGAATAGGCTACTCAAGATTGGATGGTGGTGTAATTATGGAGCTTCTTCTCCTTCCAACTCTATGGCTTTGGCATGATGAGTCCTCTAATTCAAAGGAAAGTTATTTTCATTATCCTCATCATCCTCTTCTTCTCCTTCTTCAAGGATAACCTTAGCTACTAATGGAAAAGGAATAACTCTTATAATCACCTTTTGTCTCCTCTTGACCAAAGTCTTGATCTTTCTTCTCTTAGGAGCAGATGAGGAGGATTGTACCTCTTGTTATGGTGGAGACACTTCTTGTACTTCTATTTCAACTCCTCCTTGCCCTTGTTTAGCTTGTAGTACTTGAGGATTGTCCTAGGTTTGTGTTGCTTCAACATTCTCCAACCTTGTAGATTTTCTACACTAGGCTATGGTGTTGCTTGAGTTAATTCCTCTTCTATCTCAACTTGTTGGGGAGAAGTTCTCTTCCTCTTGCCTTGACCTTTTTGAGCCCTATAACATCCAACTTCTCTATCAAGTTAGTGCACTATCTCTAGCCTCACTAGGGACTGAGCTGTAAAAGTGGGCATTGTTATCTTAGCTCCTCAACCTCCTACTAGTAAGGATGTACTATGGAAGAGTACCACTTGAGGTATTGGATCCAATTTGAAAGGTCTCTTAATCCAATCCTTGGTTATTTTGATGACATGCCTAGCCCTGTGATTAATATCTATTTTTTCTTCCTTATCAATCTCAACATTCATAATGGGTTGATCACCAATCTTGTCCCTATTGAATAATGGATCAAGGACATCCTTAGTATCCTCTTGCATAACCTTTAGAGGAAGCTTTATCTTTAAGGAATTGCTTCACTATATAGAGAGTTGTCCTACAATAATCCCTTAAATAGACATTGTAGTCATCTATTACGTTCATCTAGTGATCATCAATTGTATCTTAATGTTGAAATATCTTGTATCTTGCTAGCCACACTCAAGTTATTTTGTGTTGCTTCCTTACTCTGTTGTATGCAAAAAAGAGTTGTTGAGCAATCTCCAACAATATAAGTCTATCACTTGTATACCTAGGGAGCTTCTTGGGATTGATATTGGTACCTACTACAATCAAATAAGTGAATGTTCAATATTGGATGTAGTAGGCTATGACTTCTAAAATCTTTTTTGTTACCTCCTTTCACATCCTCTTCACATAATCTCCTTCAATAAGCCGGATAATTGTGAATATAAAAGCATCATTTAGTATCATGTGTTCCTTATTGTGCTTGAGAAGCTTTTTATTCACCAATTTAGGATATACTATATATGGTCATGCATTTTCATCTTGCATACTACGCTTTTTGAAGAGTCTTGGATAATCCATCTCTCTTTTACCTAACAAGTACACCAAATATGATGCCATGTAAAACTTATAGTTATTCTTAACCATCACTAGTACATTCAATTTCTCACTAATAATGTGTTAGTAAATAGATTTTTCACTCGAAAATGGCTCAATGAAGTGTATGTGGAAAACTATTCATAATATTTGAATAGGACCTTAATATGTGGCCTTCCTCTGCATTTAGAGGGGCAACTCCCTCATATGATATAATTTTGAGGTTTTTCAAATAAAAGTGAAATCAAACTTTAAAAATAAATAAATAGAAAGCCATTGATGACAAATGCACCGCATGACTTCATAGCTTTCTGGAGTTAACACAAAATGATAATAAAGACAACCAAGAATTATGCTTGAAAATCATCATTATCACCATGCCAATTCATGATTCATAAAAATTCACACAATACTGTGAAAACATTCACTGCAGAGGGAATCAACAATTTTGTGTTGCAACAATCTAGCTTTTAGAACAAGAAATCAAATGCATGTCTCATTTTATTTTCTTGCATCAAGAACATAATAGAGATTTTCAATTTTAAAGATCAAAATATATACATAATTTCCAAAACTTGTCTTCCAATCAAAATTTTAACATAGTGTTTCCTTATTCTAAAGTCCAAAAAGTCCCCCACAAAGCCAAAAATGACTCCTTATATAGACATAGAGGTTAAGAACTAACTTCTCATGGTTAATAACTACTTCCCAAATATGTCATTTGGGTGAGGTTAATTAACAACTACAAAATTAACCTATATGACCTAAACCTTAGACCTTATATATTTTAAGAAGAAGATTGAATAATCAATCGTTATTGATCCCCTTGTGATCGATCATTTATCCTTGAAATTACATCACTTTATTAATGAAGGCATTTCTATCTTATCATGAAGAGATCAAGAAGATAAGACATATATGTGCCCACCAAATGCTAACTTTATGTTTCCAATCTCTCTAATTGTTTCTATATCTGTCAAATGTGCTTTTATTGCATGAGCAATGAGGAACATTTGTAAACATTCTTATCTAAGATTCCACTTCTTTGAAAAGTCCACTTCTATGAGAATTATGTTGAATAATTCATGTTCTTTGAGAGTAGTCTTTGGTATATGCAAGAGTGATGAATTGGGAAGATACCAATGTATAGGTCAATCGCCACATTATTTCAGGTTGCATCTCTAGATTGAGTTGTAATGTCCTCACTTTAACATATAATTTAACTAATAAATAAGTATTATATATTAATATTAATATTAAAATAATAATATAAGTAATATTATATTAGAATAATATTTATATGTAATACTATATTATAATCATATTTATTATAATATTAAAATATTAATATTTTATAAGTAATCTTATATTATTATTAATATAATATACTATTGAATATAAATTATGTATATATCAATATTATGATATATAAAATTAATGAATAAATAATATTTATAACACTAATGTTATTAATAATGATATCACTATATATATTGTATGTTATTAAACTTATATAAATATTATATATCTGTATTAATATAATTATATAATTAATATAATTAAATTATTGGGAGGAGACATGACTCTTACAATAAAAATGTATATATATTGAATAAACTATGGAAAAGAAGGATTAGAGAGTAAGATTAAAAAATTCATACGGATGAAAATAGGGAAATAAATAAATGTCCGAAAAGGGGACATTACAAGTGGTATCAGAGCTATTTTTCCTACTAGCCTATGAAATTTTATAAATAATTGTAGTTGAAATACTTAACCTTTGATTATTAATATTCTTTGAAGACAAAATTGGTGTGAGCCCCAGATCTAGTGAAGAGACAAGCTTACATAATAAGTAGTGGAATAATATATTAAAGGGTTATATTGATTAGATGTATGAAACAAATGAAGTCACATCAATCGAATATATTTTATTGAGGAGAACATATTGAAGGGACCGCATAGGGAAGTAATATTATTAGAACAGAGGAAGACAAGCTTGAAGTTTCATAATGTTGGGAGGAGTTCAGATGGTGGATACAAATCAATTTGATACAATGAAGTTGGCAAAAGATCTGCAACAGATGTGTGGTAATCTTAAATGTTCTTAACTAATATACCTCACAGTATCATAGTCAATTGCAATCTATTATCTTACAAAAGTGGGCCTAATGTAATTCTTGAAATAGACAATGGCTGTAGTTTGGCAACTGACAATTTTTTCTAGAGATTTCTTTATATAATCCCTATAGTGGTGGTTTTGGCTTAGCTTACCTTGGTCTTGCAGTTAAATTTCTCACTTCATATTTTGTTTGCTGTATATTTTTGTAGGTAAGTCTTTATGAAATTATTCTAATTAGAATACAGAACAGGTCCACAATTGGCCTAAAAATATGTGTCATGCCAGCAAACTAAATAACAATGCTGGAAAAATAAAGGTAAGTCTTCCTCCATTTTCAACTTGAGTTAGTTGGTGCAGCAAGACACAAATATGGTTGCTGCTCTAGATAATTTTCAATCAATTTGCAAAGTAGGCATTGATCTTACTCAAGTTTAGGTTGTTGTTAAGTAGTTTCAGGTTAATGGGATTAATCAATTTTTTGAACTTTCTGGTTAATGGTACTTAGTGAAGTTTTAACTTTTACAATTTGTCAAAACTTTGTTTCGATATCCACAAGATAAGAATCAAAGATAATCCCAAAGAATTGTTGTATCATACTTGCCTTCTAAAGTTCCAAAATAGATATTAAATTGTCTTCGCCTGGTTTGAGAGCGAAATAGGAAAACCATTAAGCCTTAAAGAAATGAAGGTTTAAAATTTTACACTGAAGAGATATTTAGATACATGAGAACTCTAGTGCACACTCAAAGGAAAACTCATCATAAAATTGGAGGTATTTATCTTACTCGGTCATTTTAAGTAGATCATGGGCAAGTTTTTAATTTGCTTATTGTATGGACTAGAAGGTATCACATAACTCACTTTGTAAAGAATTAAATTCTTACTCATTTGATTAAATTCAATATTTTTTCCTTTTTAAGAATAATGGTATGTTTAACATTTCCATTAAGAATGTATACATCCACTTTTAAATTAAAGTAATGAATTGAAACATTAATTTCTAAGTTTAGATTGAATTAAAAAGTTGATTAAGATTAATTTGAATGAGAGCAACCAAAGCAATTAATATTTAAACTTCTTAAATTAAGGAAATATGTTGAGATAAATAATTGAATAAAAACTTAAATTTAATAAGATCATAATTCTCCAAGACGAGATAAGGCCTATGATGGAATGGGTTGGGTGACACCACTCAAAAGTACTAGGTAAAGCCTATGAGTACTAGCTAAGGCCTATGATGGAGCAAATATCCAAGGCTACATCATACAAAGGCACTATCTTGAATATGATAATCAGAGAGAGATAACAATAATGAGCGAGAACGGTGACACCCATGATTGGGTAACAAGGCACCCTATTATAGTTTCTCCTCTCATACATAGGAATTGATGAGTTAATATTATAATGAATGGTTACTTTTGATTGACAAGTCAGTAAATTGAGACTATAAACACCTTGTCAGGAGATTGATTTATATATAATGTGTACTAATGATTTTTTGGTTGTAGGTTCACAATTAAGGAAATTCATAATGCGTGTATTGTGTGCTTGCATCATGTTTACTTTGTGTCTTCATCTGTTTGCATCGTGTTTGCTTCATGTTTTCATTTGTCTACATCATGTATGCTTTGTGCTTTGATTCATGTACATTTCATAAATATTTCTGGTCTTTTGAATGCAAGTATGTTTTGTGTCTATGACAAGCTTGTGTATGAAAGATTTGCTTGAGGGCAAGCAAATTTGAGAGAGGAGGACTATGATGTCCCCACTTTAACATATAATTTAACTAATAAATAAGTATTATATATTAATATTAATATTAAAATAATAATATAAGTAATATTATATTAAAATAATATTTATAAGTGATATTATTATATTATAATCATATTCATTATAATATTAAAATAATAATATTTTATAAGTAATCTTATATTATTATTAATATAATTATATTTAATATAATATACTATTGAATATAAATTATGTATATATCAATATCATGATACATAAAATTAATGAATAAATAATATTTATAACACTAATGTTATTAACAATGATATCACTATAGATATTACATATGTTATTAAACTTATATAAATATTATATATCTATATTAATATAATTATATAATTAATATAATTAAATTATTGGGAGGAGACGTGACTCTTACAATAAAAATGTATATATATTGAATAAACTATGGAAAACAAGGATCAGAGAGTAAGATTAAAAAATTCATACAGATGAAAATGGGAAATAAATAAATGTTGGAAAAGGGGACATTACATGAGCCTATCATGCATTTTGGCAAACAACTTGTATGCTTGCTCCATGCTTCCACATTTTTCATACATTGCTATGATGGCAGTGCTAACAATTTTTTTTGATTCTATTCCACTGCTAATGACAAAATCATGTATCCTCTTCCTATTGTAAGGCTCCCAACTATGCATATGATGATAGTACATTGAGTAGAGTTAGGTTTTACATTTGTAAGTTTTATTTGATTAAATATTTCTAATGCTACCTTACCATGTCCATTTTGAGCATACCCAACAATCATTGCACTCCATGAGACCATTTTTCTCTTAGACAACTTGTCAAATAATTGGTAGACCAAATTTGGCATACATATCTATAAGGGATTTTCCTACTAGAACATCCAACTCAAATCCATTTTTAATTATGTAGTCATGGATCCTTTTGCCTTCTTGTAGAATTCCCATACTTGCACACCCTAAAACCACACTCACCAAGGCCATAGAATCTGGTTTCACACTAGCCAATTGTATTTGATAAAAGTATGACAAGGCCTCATTATTGTCTCCATTTTGTATGAAAGCTACAATCATATAAGTCCATGAGATCAAATCTCTTGTCGCCATTTCATTGAAAACTTGGCGAGCATCTTCTACACTATTGCATTTGGCATACATATCTATGATGGCATTTGACACAAAAAAAATTGATTTGAATCCCATTTTAATGGTATGGGTATAGATGCACTTCACCCTGGTCCAAATATCCTTAAAAAGAGCATGTCGATAGCACACTAACTATAGTCATAGAATTGGGTTTCACTTCCACCACTTGCATTTTACCAAACATTATTAACATCTCATTTAAATGCAAATGTTGAGTAAGAGTAGCAATCATCATATTCCATGAAACTAAATTTCTTTTATATATGTTGTAGAGAACTTGCCCTACATTTTCCATATTTTCATTTTTTGAATATATGTCAATGAGGGTAGTTGCTACAAAAGCATTTGAATCAAACCCATTTTTAATACTATAGGCATGCAACCCCTTGCCATGTTCTAGTTCTCCTAAGTAAGAATAGGCTGACAACATGTAGTACATCTCATGTTTGTAGTTTATACCTTGTTTATTTTGATTTGAGAGATACTTGATACTCTTATTTTGTACCTTGTGATGACCCAAGGGTCAGATGTTATCCTTTGATTGAGTACCATAAATTCTTTACAGCAATGTTTTTCAGGTCATCATATTTGCATGTTGATGCTATTTTGATATGATAGTAGATATATGAGGATATCTGGTTATATGGTTTATTTGGACATATTTGTTGGATATGTTATGAGATTAATTTTATGCTATGGTTACTTACTTCATTCCTGTATCTTTACGCTTTCTACAAATGTGAGTGATGTAAATGGATTAAATAGGTATTTTAATACATATTGCTTCAGCTATGATATTATATACAATTGCACTTGATCATGTATTTTAGCATGCAAGAATTTATATCCCTAGTAGTAGGACATGGAGATAGTGATCCAGTTGTTCATATTTTTCTAATGTCACCCATGTATGGTCAATGTATCCTTATTTAGTTCTTTTAAATTAAAATCTTTTAGTGATTAGTAAATCTGAACTCACTTGCATTATATGACTAGAACAATGAGCATGTCTATGCATTTAGTAGTTCGCATTGTCGCAAAAATGTTAAGTGATTTTTTGTAATTTTGGGTTTTTCGAGTTTTAAGTCTTTTTAGATTTAATTTTTGGAAAATTTCCCTTAATTGAATTTCTATTATAGATAATAACCTATTTTCATTTGGGTTGATTTGGAGTTTAGCTACTCTAGCTGGCTATTTTCCATAATTGACTATTCACTTGAAAAGTGAATAAGTATTAGAAAAGTGAATTCATTATTCACTTCTCACTTTTTAGAATTAGAAAATTTGATTTCTATTTTAGAAATCCTCTTTTGAAGGATTCTTGTTCTATTTTTTCTAGGAGCTGTGAGCATGGGTTTCTCATGAGGTCAGTCTTGTTGGATCTAGCTTGGGGAGTTTATGCTTTGTCATTGCTTTTAGCAAATTCGGTGGGTGATTTATTTTATTGTGTGAGTTACAGTTGCTGCCCCTTTTGCTTTCCAATAGGGCTTTCTTATTTTATTGTTTTCGATCTATTTTAGCTTCTATTTATTGTAGTAGTATGTTAGGAGGCAGAGAACTAGTGTTCCCCTCTGTTATTGTTTGCTAGTTCTGCCCAGTTGGTCGGGTATGAACATTTTCCCTATTTTTGAAATGGGCTTTGGTTTTTTTAATTATGATAGCCATTTTTGCATACAGTGTCTGATTTCAATTATTTTTGGATTTTCAGGGTTTTTGCACCCAAAGGCCAAATGGGTTTTAATTTCAAAAAATTTTCAAAATTTGGGATTTTTGCCTTGTTTTGCATGCTGCCTTGTTTTCTCGAGTTTTCTTGGCCCAATGTGGGTTGTGGACTTGGATGATCTATTTGGATATCCATCAAACCACTTTTTGCACTTTATGTTGCATTGGGATGCATGCAACATCTGTCATCCTAATTATGTTTTTGGTTGATTGACTTTTTGTTTGTGTTCTTATCCAATCCTTGTGTTGATCTCCATCATGGTGGTGCACCACACATGAGTACATTTATTGGGTGTCTTGCGAGGCTCAATCTTCCATGGTATTTCTAGAAGTTATGATCATTGGGGTTGGGTTGGGGAGTTTGCATGACTATGAGCATTCATCATTGGATGAGCATGGGTAGGGTAGAGTAGCAGATGGAGAGGCTTCTATCCTGCAACCTGGTGACTATTTCTTGGTTGGTAGAGGAAGTTTTATATAAATGATAACTAAATTAAAACATTGGGTGGTAATAAATAAAAGATAATAAAATGTGTGGGTTGTGCACCTTCTATTGAGAAGAGTAGCTACCTATACTAGCTTGGGCTTTTGGATGCCAAGTGACTCTACATGATGTCAACCCCTACTTAGTAGCCATTGAGATGTCTGACCAAGACCTATTGTTTATGCATTGTTTATGTCTTAGATTTAGTCATCATACTGCTTGGTGTGTGTGTTAGCCATGGATGTTTTTTTGTGTGTTTTTGGTTGGATCATTATCCTCATCAAAATAGTAGGTGTGGACCTATGGGTGCCACATGATTGGGAGGCATAGCTACCTTCACCACTACTAGGGACCAATGTATGGAGATAGTCTACTATTCTAGTGTGACTATTGTTGGATGTGTTAACTTAGTACTTCAGGTTCTAGAGTATGCTCCTTGTGATTTATGCATTCATTGGGATGTTGTTTATCATGTTTAAGTGATGTTAGTTTAACACATTCCTTATTATGATGATTAACATTTAGTAGGTGATGTTATCTACGTGTAGGTTTAACTTATGCTTTACTACTAACATGTTAGATTTCCTTATGCTTTTTTTATTAGCATGTTTTATTAGCAACATCCCTATTACTATAGTACTGATGATCTAATCAATGGCTTGGGATGTTACACACTAGGGATGGCTAAGGCCAATGATGGCCTTATGATGCCATTGATGGTTGGAAGGAACCATGTACTTAGTTTGGTTTTTTTGTACATTACAATGTTATTTTAGTTATTGCAATGTTGCTTTAGTACACTACTATGTCCCTTCTATACTATTGATTCTTCTACTTTTAAGATGGTTAGATGTAGATTATGTCTTTCAATAGTGTGTTTGATTGTTCATGCCTCAAATTGTGGATCAGTACTCCTCGAACTGGAGGTTCTAAACTTAGTTTTAGTCTATTGTTTGTCCTTAAGTATTTTTCTTAGGTTTCCTAGATGACCATTTATCAGCATGGTGCGACACAAAATTGTATTGCACGCCCTTAGAAATTGTATCGTGCATCCCCTAATTCTATCGCACAACTTTTGGAGAAATATCGCACAATACTTTCCAGTATCACACCTCCTTGTAAGAAATGTCATACAATACCCTTAAAGTATTGCATACCTTCAAGAGAAGTATTTCCCATACCTTGAAAGTGTCACCCTCCTTCTTTGTGAATGTCATGTGATACTTTTCAGTGTTGTATTAAAGCATTGCTTTGGTTTTGTAAAAACTTGTGTAGGTGGGTAGCAGGCACTTTTCAGCTTGATCTAGACTTTTTGAGATTTGATTTGGATACCCTCTTTGGTTTTCTTTAGCCCTATGGTGTCACATTTTAAATTTGGGATGTGTTCTATTCGAATTTAGTTATGCATCTTTCGCTTTTGGTCTTTTTGGTTAGTAGTGGCATTTGGAGATTCGTTGGTTGTTGGGATGGTGGTTTAGTATTTCATTGTGATCTTTTTGATCTATGTATGTTGTTGACACGTGCATTTTCACTTGTCTAAAAATTTTTATTCTGGCTTGTATTTCATCCTTTTTCCAAGGATCTCCAAGCCAGACATTACATCTGGTATCAGAGCCCATGTTGCAACATTGGGATCTCTATGTTATGCTTCCACTATGGTTTATTTTGATGTTGTGTATTGATATATTATGTTTTATTATTTGATATCTTGTTCATTCATGGTTTTAACTCTTTTTCTTGTGATTTGATTGTTTTGACATTATCTTGTTGCTTCTGTAGTGATGCCTCATATACATAGACTTGGTGGCCATGGTTGTACTCATAGTGGTAACTATGGAAATGAACACCATGAAGAGGAACATTAGGATGGATAGGGAGAATGAGGAAACAACACTAATTAGGATGGCATGGGGGTACTGTTGCCAGTACTCCAAGAGATTCTTGCTTAGTTGGGCCCTCGTGTTAAGGAGCACCAATAGGATCATGATCAAGAAGAGGGGTCTCACCATGGAGATTCCCATCATTCAGAGTATAGAGAGGAGGAACATGAATGTGAGCATTATCTTACTCCACCAGGTGGCAGAAGACACCACCAGGGTGGTAGGGACTATAGCAGTAAGAATTCCATCAAATTGGATATCATGAAGTCTCTTCAGAGTTCTAGATTGCCACTGTATAATGGCAAGGGAAGTGAACTCAAGGAAAAAACTTGGTTCTTGGACATGGAGAAATGCTTCACCATGTATCCATGCTCAACCAACATGAGGGCCCATTGTGTGATTATGTAGTTGAGTGACCATGCATCCATTTGGTGGAATATTGAGAATTAGAAGATTCAGGTTAGTGCTACAAATCTTTCCTAGGAGATCTTTGAGGAGAGATTTTGAGAGATATTCTTATCTCCTTAGTTTAGAGAGGCCTGTGTTGATGAGTTCCATGCAATTTGGCAAGGGAACATGATAGTGGATCAGTACAAAATCCAATTCTTTGAACTAAGGTAGTATTCATTCTATAACTATTATGATATACTCTTAGCTCATCATTTCATTTGAGGGCTTAAGGACTCCCTCATTGGGGAAGTTCATATGCATCAACCTAGGACTCTTGTTCTTGCTATTGAGAAGGCACATATTATAGAGGAAAATCTAGCTAGAGGTTTTAGTAGTAGATCTAGTTCTTAGAACCAAAGTGCAAGGTATTCAAGGCAAGATACTCAATATTCTCAATCCACTAAGAAGGGTCAAGCCTAATCAAAACCCCCTCAAGGTGGTAAGAAAGATCATTATCAACATAGAGATAGGGGGCAATATTCTAGTACCTCAAGAAAGAAAGGAAATAACTAGAATTGAGGGCAGAAATATTTGTGGAATCATTCTCTATAGAGTTTCTAGCAAAATTCTAGTAGGGGTAGTGCACCTTACCCTAGTGCTACTCAGAGTGGTTGTGGAACAAGTTCCTATTTTTTAGGGAACTCTTATTCTTGTCGACAACCTAGCCATAAATCTTATGATTGTTAGATCAAACCATCTATGAGACCTAGTAAGGGCACAAAAAGATCTGAATGTACTATAGGAGATGCAAGTCAAAATTATAGAGTCTTTGTGGTGGTTGACAAATATCAAGCTGAGCATCAAGGTATAGTAGTCAAGGCTATAGGTACATTACATGGTATTTAAACTTCAGTTCTATTTGACTCTAGTGCTTCAGATTCTTTTGTTTCAGCATCTCTTGTTCAACAATGTGGGTTGGTGGCAATGTGTCAGGTTGATAGGTGGTAGGTTGAGTCAGCCACAGGTTCTAAAGTGGCTATGGACTCATTGATTAGGAGTTGTGTTTTGAATTTGGTAACCTTCACCACCATAGTGGATCTACATATTCTACCTCTAGGATTGTATGACATTGTGTTGGGCATGAATTGGTTAACTATCCATTAGGTGAATATCAATTTCCATCATAAGGTGGTATAGTGTGTGGATGACATAGCTGAGTAGGTGGAAATTTTGGGAGTTTAGAAACCAATCTCCCTTCATATGATCTCAGCTAATCAGCTGAAGTGAAGTGTGCAAAAGGGTTGTCAGTTGTTCCTTGTGTCTCTTAGTGATCTTGAGGAAGCTAAGGGCCATACGATGACTCTTGATGATCACCCACTCCTTCATGAGTATGTAGATGTGTTTCTTGATGAGATTCTAGGTATGCCACCACAATGTGACATTGATTTTTGGATCAATCTTGTACGAAGAGCAGAGCTGATTTCATGATCTCCTTACTACATGACTACTTAGGAGTTGAGTGAGCTTAGATCACAATTGGAGGAATTGTTTGCCAAGGGCCATATTCATCCTAGTGTATCACCATGGGGTGCACCAGTCATCTTTGTGAAGAAGAAGGATGGTTTGTTGCATTTGTGCATCGATTACTGCTAGTTGAATAAGGTGATAGTGAAGAATCATTATCCCTTGCTAAGGATAGATGACTTGTTTGATTAGGTGAAGGGATTAGGAGTGTTCTTAAAGATTGATCTTAAGTCAAGATACCATCAGCTTCATATCCAGGAGGCTAATATTCATCAAACAACTTTTCATTCACGGTATGGGCATTATGAGTTCATGGTTGTAACCTTTGGGTTAACTAATGTGCCATCAATATTTATGAGTTTGATCAATGGTGTATTTCACACTTACCTCAATGAATGTGTTATTGTATTCTTGGATGACATATTGATCCATTCTAAGACTATGGAGGAGCATGAAGTCTATTTACATCAAATTTTGTAGTGTTTGAGAGACCATCAGTTTTATGGCAACTTGAGTAAATAAGGGTTCTTCTAGTCTGAGGTGAAGTATTTGGGACATATCATCACTGGTGATGGAATTGCAGTGGATCTAGAGAAGATTCATGCTATCATGGATTGGCCAGCAGCCACTCATGTCTTAGAAGTTCATAGTTTCATGGGATTGGTGGGTTACTACCATCACTTCATGAAGGATTTCTCTTGAGCAGCCCATCTCATCACTTCTCTTCAGAGGAAAGGGAAGAAGTTTATTTGGTCAAACCTATGTGAGGCAACATTTAATACTCTTAAGGAGTGTTTGACCTGTGCACCACTCCTTGTAGTGCCTAATCCTATAGGTGATTTCATGGTTTACATAGATGCTTTGTTGGAAGGAATAGGTGTTGTGTTGATGCAGGATGGTTGAGTGATTTCGTATATGTCTAGAAAATTCAAGGACCATGAGCTTAACTACCCCACTCATAATTTGAAACTCATAGCCATAGTGCATGCTCTTGTCTGTTGGAGACTTTTTTTTTTGGGGACATAGGTTTGAGTTGCATAGCAATCAAAGGAGCTTGCAATATATCTTTACTCAAAAAAACCTCAATGCATGAGAACATCATTAGATGGAGTTCCTATGTGAGTATGAATTTGATGTTCATTACATTAAAGGGAAGGAGAATCTCATTGCTAATGCTTTGAGCAGAAGGTGACATGAGGTATTGTTGATGTCACTGGGAGGGGATGTGTGAGGTCGCATCTTGGAGGTGTTGCCTAGTGACACTTGGTATTAGGAGGTGATGGCAGAGATCGAGTCTAGACATACCCTTGAGGGGAGATTTTCTAGTTATGTTTGAGAGTCTGATGGACTATTGTGATACATAGGGTGTATCTATGTACCCATGTCAAGTGATCTTCATACCTTGATTTTGTTGGAAGCGCATCGTGCACTGTATTCCACACATCTCGGTGTTAAGAAGATGCATGCTTAATTTCAAACAAATTTACTTTTAGGAAAGGATGAGGTGTGATGTTGCTGATTTTGTTGCTAGATGCCTTGAGTGCCAAAGAGTGAAGGCAGAGCATCAACATTCGGTAGGTCTTTTGTAGCCACATACCATTCTAGTGTGGAAGTGGGATACAATATCTATTGATTTTATCATAGGGTTGCCTATGTCATCACAGAGACATGATTATATCATGGTTGCAGTGGACAAATTGTCCAAGGTACCACATTTTTTACCCATGAGAGCATCCTACATAACTTCTTTAGTAGCGCATGTTTTCTTAGCAGATATTGTTTGTTTGCATGAGATTACTCAATGAATCATTTTGGATAGAAATGCAATGTTTACTTCTACACTATGGACATCTCTCTACTATGTTTTGGGTGTGTAACTCAATTTCGGTTCACCTTATCACCTAGAGATAGATGGTCAAACTGAGAGAGTAAATCAGGTTCTGGAGGATATGCTTCACATGCATGTTATGGATAGGAAGGTAAAGTGGGAGGACTATTTGTACCCTGTTGAGTTTGCATACAACAATGGGTATCATAGTTCTCTTGGCATGTCACCTTTTCAAGCCTTGTATAGTAGACCATGCCATACCCCTTTGAGTTGGGATCATTTAGAGGGTTGGGTTCTTTTGGGTCTAGAGATGCTTCAAGATATGGAGCAGTAGGTTGTTTGCATTAGGGAGCATTTAGTTACTACTCAGGATAGGCAGAAGAAGTATGCAGGTCCCCATAGGTTGGATTTTTACTTTTCTATTGGTGATAGGGTGTTTTTGAGAGTGTGTCCAAGGAAGATCCCTATCCATTATAGGAAAGGCTCTAAGTTGGCACCACATTTTGTTAGATCATTTTTTTCATTTTTCTATGTTGAGACAGTATATTCTGGATGTGACACATGTTCTTGATTGGGATGCTTTGTACATAGCAGACATGCAGCTTACTTTGGAGCCCATTCATATCCTATAGCACCAAAGGCTGACCTTACAAGGTTAGGACATAGAGCAGGTAAGGGTCTAATGGGATCCAAGTGATGAGACTTCTGTAACTTGGGAGGATGCTTCATGACTAAGGGGATTGTACCCCTATCTTTTTGTTGGCTTCTAGGAGTAAGTCTATGCTAGTGGGTGAGGATGTAGTGCCTCTCATGGTTGCAGTCTATACCTTGTCTATTTTGATTTGAGAGATACTTGATACTCTTATTTTGTACCTTATGATGACCTGAGGGTTAGATGTTATACTTTGATTAAGTACCATAGATACTTTACTTCAGTTTATCATATTCGCATGTTGATGCTATTTTGAGATGACAGTAGATCTATGAGGATATTTGGTTATATGGTTTATTTGGACATATTTGTTGGTTATGTTATGAGATGAATTTTATGCTATGGTGATTTACTTCATCCTATATCTTTACACTTTCTATGAACATGAGTGATGTAAATGGATTAAATAGGTATTTTAATACATGTTGCTTTAGCTATAATATTATATGCAATTGCACTTGATAATGTATTTTAGTGTGCAAAAATTTATATCCCTAGTAGTGGCACATGGAGATAGTGATCCAGCTATTCATATTTTGCCAATGTTGGCCCTGTATGGTCGACGTATCCTTATTTAGTTATTTTGAATTAAAACCTTTCAATGATTAGTCAATCTAAACTCACCTGCATTATGTGGCTAGACCAATGAGCATGTCTATGCATTTAGTAGTTTGCATTGTCGCAAAAATGTTAAGTGATTTTCTATAATTTTGGGTTTTAAGTCATTTTTGGATTTAATTTTTGGCAGCTTTTCCTTTGGTGAAATTTCATTATGGATAATAACCTCTTTTATTTTGGGTTGATTTGAAGTTTAGTTACTCTAGCTGGCTATTTTCCATAATCGATTATTCACTTGAAAAGTGAATAAGTATTGGAAAAGTGAATTCATTATTCACTTCTCACTTTTTAAAATTAGAAAATTTGGGTGCTATTTTAGAAATCCTCTTCTGAAGGATTCTTATTCTCTTCATTCTAGGAGCTATGAGTATGGGTTTCTCATGAGGTTAGTCTTGTTGGATTTGGCTTAGGGAGTTTATACTTTGCCATCACTTTTAGTAGATTCAGCAGGTGATTTATTTTATTGTGTGAGTTACAGTTTAAGCCCCTTTTGTTGTTAGGTAGGTCTTTCTTGTTTTATTATTTTTTATCCATTTTAGCTTCCATTTCTTATAGCAGTATGCTAGGAGATAAAGAACTAGTGTTTCCCTTCGTTTCTATTTTTTGTTTCTACCTAGTTGGTCAGGTATGAATGTTTTCCCTATTTTTAAAATGGGGCTTTAGGTTTTTGAGCCATTATGCTGGCCGTTTTTGCATATGGTGTCCAAATTCAATTATTTTTGGATTTTTAAGGTTTTTGCACCCAAAGGCCAAATGGGTTTTAATTTCAAAAATTTTCCAAAATTTGGGGTTTTTGCCTCATTTTACATGTCACCCTATTTTCTTAAGTTTTCTTGGCACAATGTGGGTGGTGGACTTGGATTATCTATTTGGATATTCATTTGACCACTTTTGCACTTTATGTTGCATGGGGATGCATGAAACATCTATCATCTCGATAATGTTTTCTATTGATTGACTTTCTATTTGTGTTGTCATCTAATCTTTGTGTTCATCTTCATGATGGTGGTGTGCCACACATGAGTACATTTATTAGGTGACTTGTGGGGCCTGATCTTCCATGGTATTTCTAGATGTTATGATCATTGGGGTTGGGTTGGGGAGTTTTGATGCCTATGGGCACTCATTGTTGGATGAGCATGGGTAGGGTAGGGTAGCATATGGAGGGGCTTCTATCCTACAACCTTGTGACTATTTCTCGATTGGCAGAGGAAGTTTTATATAAGTGATAACTAAATTAAAACATTGGGTGGTACTAAATACAATATAATAAAATGTGTGGGTTGTGTGCCTTTTTTCATGAAGAGTTATTGCCCTAGGTTGTGTTCCTTCTATTGAGAAGAGTAGCTTCTTGTACTAGCTTTAGCTTTAGGATTTCAAGCAACTCTCCATGATGTTAGCCCCTACTTAGTAGCCATTGAGATGTCTGACCAAGACTTGTTTTTTATGTATTGTTTATGTCTTGGATTCAATCATCATACTACTTGGCATGTGTGTTAGCCATGGATGTTGTTTTTGTGTGTTTGTGGTTGGATCATTATCTTCATCAATATGGTGGGTGTGGACCTATGGGTGCCACATGGTTGGGAGGCATAGCTATGTTCACCACTACTAGGGACTGATGTATAGATATAGTCTATTGTTCTAGTGTGACCATTGTTGGATGTGTTTACTTGGTACTTAGGGTTTCAGAGTATGCTCCTTGTGATTTATGATTTCATTAGGATGTTGTTTATCATGTTTAGGTGATGTTAGTTTAACACATTCCTTATTATGATGATTATCATGTGGTAGGTGATGTTATCTACCTATAGGTTTATCTTATGCTTTACTACTAGCATGTTAGATTTCCTTATGCTTTTTTTATTAGCATTTTTTAGTAGTGACATCCCTATTACTACAGTACCGATGATCTGATCGGTGGTTTGGGATGTTACACACAAGGGATGGCTATGACCCATGATGGCCTTATGACACCATTGACGATTGGGAGGAATTGCATAATTAGTTTGGTTGTTTTGTACATTGTGATGTTGCTTTAGTACATTGCTATGTCCCTTCTGTATTGTTGCTTCTTCTACTTTTTAGGTGGCTAGATGTAGATTACATCTTTTAGTAGTGCATTCGAGTGTTCTTGCCTCAAATTGTGGATCTGGTACTCCCTTGTGTGGAGGTTATGAACTCAGTTTTAGTCTATTATTTTTCCTTAAGTTTCTATGGTAAATTTTTATCAGCATGGTGTGACACAAAATTGTATTGCATGCCCTTAGGAATTGTATCATTCATCCCCTAATTCTATCACATGCCTTTTGGAGAAAAATTGTGTGATACTTTCTAGTATTGCACCTCCTTGTAAGAAATTTTGTATGATACCCTTAAAGTATCACATCCCTTCTAGAGAAGTACTACCTAGACCCTGATAGTGTTGCCCTCCTTCTTTAGGAATGTCACATGATACTTTTTAGTGTTGTATTAAAGTATCACCTAAATTTTGTAAAATCCTATGTGGGTAGGTAGCGATCACTTTTCGGCTTGATCCAAAAATTTTTGGGGTTAATTTAGATACCCTCTTCAGTGCTCTTTAACCCTATGGTGTCACATTTTCAATTTGAGATGTGTTTGATTCAAATTCAGTTATGCATCTTTTTCTTTTGATCTTTTTGGTCAATAGTGGCATTTGGAGATTCATTGGTTGTTGGAATGGTGGTTCAATCTATTGTTGTGATCTTTGTGATCTATGTATGTTGTTAACATCCGCATTTACACTTGTATAAAATTTTTTCATTCTAGATTGTATTTCATCCTTGTTCCAAGGATCTCCAGGTGGGGCATTACACAACATGTTAACCTTAGTAACTGAATTGGGTTTTAAACCCGTGTAGTGGATTTGATTAAAGAGTAAAAATGCCTCATTGGAATATCCCCATATCCATACCTAGAAATCATTGCATTCCATGAAAAAAAATCTCTAACAAGCATTTTCTCAACCACATGTCTTACCTCCATTGGACTCCCACATTTTCCATACATATCAATAAATGAAGCAACCACAAAAAAATTTAACTCATTTCTACCTCTCACAATGTCATGATTAATTTCATTGGTCACCTACAGAGCCAATAGCCCTATGCAGGCTTTCAATACAAAAGGAAAAGTAAACTTATTTTCCTTTATAACTTCCTCTTGCATGCAATAATATAGCTTAAGGCTTTCTTTGTACTGCCTAACTTTTCCATACTCTCATAATATTGGGATGGAGAAGATTTAGTTCCATTATGATTGTAGAAGCCTGCAAGAGAAATAAATAGTCCCTCATAGATACATCAATATTTTCATTTTCATATGGATATTTCTTGGAAGTTTGTGAGCATTAGATTTTAAAAGTTGCAGTAGCAAAGAATGATAAGCTTTGATTATAAACATTAATGTTGTCACATAAATACCAAAGCCATCTGATGAAGGCCATTATAGAATCCAAATAATAAGCTCATAGTTTTCAAATTGATTATAAGCATGTTCCAAAAATTGTTTCTAAATCTTGAAAACCAGCCCTACTCTCAAAATTTCTCCAATTTATCTTCTCTAAAAAGCAACATTTAACCACTCCAAATAAGGAAGTTGGGATGGAACAATAGTTATCTAAGCACAAATTACTTTCCTCTATTTGCGCATCATCCAAAGATGAACGACCTAACTGTGCAACAGAAACCTTGGGTTTGATAGCCTTAACCAAGAATTCAACATCTGATGTAGACCATTCTAACAAGGACTCAATAGCCAGTAAGTAAACAATAGGTTGAGAATTAGGATCACAAAGAGCAAAGACAAACTATTTCATTGATTCAAGATGCAATAGAGCACCAACAACACTACCTAAAACTTTCAAATCATCAAGTTTCTTGGTTGCAAAAGGCCAAAGATCTTGAATTCAAGATGAAACCCACTGAGCCATCAAAATTTTTATATGGACCAAAAATGAAAACCATGTTAGACCTTGTTATTGCAACTATTATCTTTTCCAATGGCCATTTAAGCACAAATCATTCACCAGGTTAATAACTATCACAAAAATACATATTTTGTACTCAAACATTAACCTCTTTCTAGAAGGTTAATGTTTAATGATTTGGTTTGGAATACATGTTTTGACCCCCAAATCTTAACCTTTTAAATGGTTAATTTTGCAAACTTATCTTAACCTTTTGATAGAGAGGTTAATGGTTAATGATCAAGTTGAAAATATGTATTTTGGTTCCTTCCATTATCCTATGAGAACTTTTGACTTAGGGACCAAATTTTAAAAATTTGAAGTGCTGGATGGAGCTAGTGATTAGTCAAAGGATTTGAAGGGTGAGATTTAAACTCTAATAGTAGGTGACCATTTTAATGCTTTTAATGGGGCATATTTTGAGAATAACCATAGCTCAAAAATATAGGAATTGAGGTCATTTTTATATTTGGCAACAACTGGCTCTATCTAGGGACAAGGACTGACAAGCATGCAGCTCAAATCTAGAGAAACTAGAATAGTGCCTTATCCATTGGGCTATAGAGTCACATTAGGAACCACTTTTCAAAAGGAGGAAAAAAAACTAAAAATAGGAAAACTGAAAGATAGACTAGGCACAACAAAACAACACAACAAAAACTCCTATCTAAACTATATACAAGGCATGATTCCCTACCTCCAGTGAGTTCAAGTATAATCATGCAAACCCTTTCACTAGTTGGGGAAAATGAATACCATGGCATGCCAACATGTGGAAACTTTCAAGTTCCTGTGAACTCTCAAGTATAGGTTCGCTCTTTGAATTCCAATTCTAAGATTACTAGTATGCTTCACATCATTTGATAAAGGAATGTATCCAAATAACCATGTTTCATAAAAAATCTCTAACTTTGGAATCAGCTCTGCTTCATGTTGCATACCATTCATGGCTTCATTTTGAAAGAGTTGAAGTATAAGTCTCTCAAGTTCTTGAATGTATTTATGATCTTTTTCTCTACTTGAAATTCTTGTGACTAGTTATCATGAATTCCTGAACTTATTTCTGACACCAGACACTCTTTCTTTTCCATAGGAATGATTTTATTTATATTCTCTATCAAACAATTCCAATATGAATGCACATCATTGTCACATTGGATCTTTCCATGATTTATTTCTTCCTCTTCTTCCATTAGATCACTCAAAGAAGAAACAATCATCTTTCCCATTATGGTGTGCACATTCTCTAATGAGTATATCTAATTAGGAGAATTGATCATTAGTTGAAATTGATATAAGGGAAATTATTTTAAAAGAGCATCATAATCTATGCCTTCATCTTCACATTTTTCAATCATTATATCACACAACATTTCTTCAAGGCCAAGCATTTATTTAGTGTGAGATACAACACAATATTTTCCTCATTGTAGTCTCCACTTATGAACTTGAATGCTTCAAATTCAACTATCATGCATGAGGAAGAGTGAGAACTGGATGTTTCATCTTCTCTTACTTGAAGCCTATCTTTAATTTCTATTTCCATTGTACTTGTCATTAAATATTCATGAATGTTTACACAAGCATGGTTCATTGATTCTTCTTGATGATGGTCTTCACAAAATTGGAAAATTTTGTATTCCACTTGCATGTAACCTTGAAAAGGATCACTTAATAACTCATCATCTTTCTCTTGAAACTAATGTTCTACTCTTTTGATGATCATACCAATTTATGAAAACTCTTCAACATTCTCAAAAGTAAAGACTTCAATCTTAGGAGTTAATGGAGATGTCTGCAACATTTCACTTGAGGTTATTTCTTCATCAGTGGTAATAAAAGAAGATCATGAAATATATTCTAAGGAATTGACTTCAACAATAGAGTTCTCATCATTAATGAATAGGGGTGAATGAATAAGAAGGTCTTCTCCATAGAGGAAGTCATCATCTGAAGCATTAAGGGACCAAGTAGGAATAAGATTAGTATTAAATTCACATTAATCCAAATTTCCCTCATCTTTAATCATACGTTGTGTAGTTCCTTGAGAATCATGTGATATTTCCTTTTCTTTTTCATTAGGATTAAGATGATTGAATACATTCTCCTAGGTATTGAAATCTTTATAGTGATTCCCTAATACATTAGCAAACACATTTTCTTTTATAGACTTCATTTCTTGACCTTCTCCTTAATTAAACATAGAATCTCCATCTTCTTTCATGTGTGACAATTTAGATGATTCCTTTCTAACATTTGGATCGAGAGATATTTTGTTATCAAGAGAATAATTCTCACATGGGTCTTCTTTCTCAAGTTCCTTTAGTATTTGAAGTAAATAAGGATGAACTTTGTCAAGATCTAGGCATGCATTAACATAGAAACTTTTGAAAAACTCAACCTAATTAGGATCAATGGAAGCATGATTTTGATGAGCAATAGGTGCAAGAATTGGGGCACCTTTTTGATCCACCATTATTCATCCTTGATTCACATGAATCACTTTTCTAATCAAGTTATTCCTTAAGCTCACACGTGGAACTTATTTTTGAAAATGATTTTGGCTTGTGAGAGAAAAGATGATTATCTTTACCATTTTCTTCATCTTTTTTTTGCAAAGTTTAGAGCGAAGATGGATGGATCTTTTCTAGATCTAGTTTCTACCCACCGTAGAAACTCTTCAAGAAGCTAGCCTACTTAGGATCAATAAAAATCTAATTTTCTTTAGAAAAAGGTTCATGACAGATACTTTTATTATTCTTCGTTGCTCATTTAGATGAAGCACATTTTTTAGAAAGGCCTTCTTTATATGTTGAACCTTTTTCAAATAAAGAATCATGCTCATGAGAAAGAAATCTATAATCTTTCCCATCATCATTTTTGATCTTTTAAAAAAATTTCAGCAAGGATGAACCATTCTAGGATCTAGCCTCCTCCAGCCATGGAAATTATTCAAGAAATTAACCTATAGAATTTCATTGGGAATTTGTTTCTTTCAGAATGAAAAGTATTCCTTGTCACTATCACTATCACTATCAATTTCCACTTTTCCTTTGTACCAAACCATGTTTTGAATTTGAACCTTAAATAGAGTTGCCAACCTTCATTCAAGGGAAGGTACATTCATCAACCAACTTACTAGTTATTATTTACTTGACCTTGGATGTGACCAAGATTTTTCCTATTCCTTCTTGGAATAGGAAATATTATTTCAATGTCTAGAACATTGTGACTACTAGAGCTCTTTGCAAGATTCCCCTGAATTCTTCTTCTTCTTCTAAAACCCAATTTACTTGATCATATTGCTGAGAACTTCATCTACACCTCTAGGCTAGTGTGTTCAAATCTGAAATAATATCTTCTTGTGTGTCCTAGCAGCAATGATTCAATTGTAGAACTAGAAGCACATTCTCATGAGGCAATATCATGTTGTTTCATCATAGGTCACTAATTAATCTTTCTTGTCACCAAATATCTATTAGTAAATAGATTTGTCACTTGAAAATGGCCCAACAAAGTGTATGTGGCAAATTGTTCACAACACTTGGATAGGCCCTTGATATGTGGCCTTCCTCTATGTTTAGAGGGGCAACTCCCTTGTATGATATAATTTTGAGGTTTTTAAAATAAAATTGAAATCAAACTTTAAAAATAAATGAATAGAAATCCATTGATGACGAACACACCATGCAACTTCAAAGCTTTCTAGAGTTAACACAAAATGATAATAAAGAAAATCAAGAATAACGCTTGAAAATAATCATTATCACCATGCCAATTCATGATACATAAACATTCACACAATACCGTGAAAATATTTACTATAGATAAAATCAACAATTTTATGATGCAACAATCTAGATTTTAGAACAAGAAATTAATAATATGTCTCATTTTATTTTTCTGCACCAAGAACGTAATAGAGATTTTCAATTTCAAAGACCAAAATCTGTACATACTTTCCAAAACTTGTCTTCTGATCAAAATATTCTAAAGTCCAAAAAGTCCCTCACAAAGCCAAAAATGACTCCTTATATAGACACACGGGTTAAGAATTGCCTTCTTGTAGTTAATAACTACTTCCCAAATACGTGATTTGGGTGAGGTTAGTTAACCTCTATAAAATTAACCTATATGACCTAAAACTTAGACCTTACATATTTTGAGAAGAAGATTGAATAATCAATCCTTGTCGATCCCCTTGTGATCTTTAGATCATTTATCTAAATTACATCACTTTATTAATGAAGGCATTTCTATATTATCATGAAGAGATTAAGAAGATAAGACATATATGTGCCCACCAAATGTTGACTTTATATTTCCCATCTCTCTAATTGTGTATATATGTGTCAAATGTGCTTTTATTGCATGAGCAATGAGGAAAATTATAAAAATTCTTATCTAAGATTACACTTCTTTGAGAAATACACTTCTTTGAGAATTATGTCGAATAATTCACGTGCTTTGAGAGTAGTCTTTGGTAAATGCAAGAGTGATGAATTGGGAAGATTCTAGTGTATAGGTCAATCACCATATTATTTTGGGTTGCATCTCTGGATTGAGCCTACTGTCCATTTTAGTAAATAACTTGTATGTGTGCTCCTTGCTTCCACATTTTGCATACATGGCTATGATGGCAGTGCTAACAAAAAATATATGATTCCATTCCACTGCAAATGACAAACTCATGTATCCTCTTTGCCTATTGTAAGGCTCCCAACCATGTAGATAATTAGAGTACACTAACCATGGTCATAGAGTTAGGTTTGACATTTGTAAGTTGCATTTGATTAAATAGTTCCAATGATGCCTTAGAATGTCCATTTTGAGCATACCCAACAATCATTGCACTCCATGAGACCACATTCCTTTTAGACAACTTGTCAAACAATTGGCGGACCAAACTTATACTAACAAATTTGGCATACATAACCATAAGGGAGTTTCCTACTAGAATATCCAACTCAAATCCATTTTTAATTATGTAGTAATGAATCCTCTTTCCTTCTTGTAGAGCTCCCACACTTGCACACCCTAAAAGCATAGTCATGAAGGCCATAGATTTTGGTTTCACACTAGCCAATTGCATTTGATAAAATTATGACAAGGCCTCATTATTGTCTCCATTTTGTACAAAAATTGCAATCATAGAAGTCCATGGGATTACATCTCTTGTTACCATTTCATTGAAAACTTGGTGAGCATGTTCTACACTACTGCATTTGGCATACATATCTAAGATGGCATTTGGCACAAAACCATTTGATTTGAATCCCATTTTAATGACATGGGTATAGATGCACTTGCCCTAGTCTAGATATCCTAAATGGGAACATGCCGATAACACAGTAACTATAGTCACAGAATTGGGTTTCACTTCCACCACTTGCATTTTACCAAACATTACTAACATCTCATTTAATTGCAAATGTTTAGTAGGAGTGGCAATCATCATATTCTTTGAAACTAAATTTCTTTCATATGTGTTATAGAAAAATTGCCCTGCATTTTGCATATTTTCATATTTTGAATATATGTCAATGAAGGTAGTTGCTACAAAAACATTTGAATGAAGCCTAATTTTAATACTATAGACATGCAACCCCTCGCCCTATTCTATTGCTCCTAAATTAGAATAGCCTAACAATATGTTAACCATAGTAACTGAACTAGGTTTTAAACCTACACAGTGCATTTGATTAAAGAGTAAAAAGGCCTCATTGGAATATCCCCCATATCCATACCCAACAATCATTGCATTCCATGAAACCAAATCTCTAATGGGAATTTTTTCAAACACATGCCTTGCCTCCATTGGAATCCCACATTTTCCATACATATCAATAAGTGAAGCGGCCACAAAAACATCTATCTCATTTCCACTTCTCACAATGTCAAGATGAATTTCTCTACCCTCTTGCAGAGCCAATAGCCCTGTGTAGGCTTTTAATACAAAAGGAAAAGTAAAATTATTTTCTTTTATACCTTCCTCTCACATTTGATAATATAGCTTAAGGCTTTCTTCATATTGCCCAACTTTTCTATACTCTCAAAATATTGACATGGAGAAGATTAAGTTCAATTATGGTTGTAGAAGCCCCCAAGAGAAATACATAGTTTGTCATAGAGGCATCCATGTTTTCTTTATCATATGGATACTGCTTCATAGTTTGTGAGCATTTTATTTTAAAAGTTGTAGTAGCAAAGAATGAGAAGCTTCAATTATAAACATTGATTTTCTCGTGTAACTATGAAACCCATCTGATGAAAGCCATCATAGAATCCAAATAATAAGCTCACATTTTTAAAATTTGTTATAAGCCTATTCTAAAAATTGTTTGTAAGACTTGAGAACCAGCCCTACTCTCAAACTTGCTCCAATTTATCTTCTCTAAAAAGTAACATTTAACCACTCCAAACAATGAAGTTCGTACAAAACAAGAGTTGTCTGAGCTCAAATTACTTTCCTCTGCTCACACATCATCCAAAAATGAAGGACCTATCTGCACAACCACA
Organism: Cupressus sempervirens; assembly: GCA_028749045.1. Taxonomy (NCBI): domain Eukaryota; kingdom Viridiplantae; phylum Streptophyta; class Pinopsida; order Cupressales; family Cupressaceae; genus Cupressus; species Cupressus sempervirens. The sequence continues at coordinate 999,278,895 of CM053785.1, read as the reverse complement.
ACCTTGGGTTTGACAGCCTTAACCAAGAATTCAACATCTAATGCAAACCATTCTAACAAGGACTCAACAACCAATAAGTAAACAATAGATTGAGAATCAGGATCACAAAGAGCAAAGACAAACTATTTTGTTGATTCAAGAACAATTAGAGCACCAACAAGACTATCTAAAACATCCAAATCATTAGGTTTCTTGTTTGTAAAAGGTGAAAGATGTTGAATTCAAGATAAAACCCAACGAGCCATCAAATTTTTTATCCAGGCTAGAAATAAAAACCATGTTAGACCTTGTTATTGCAACTACAATCTTGTTCAATGGTCATTCAAGCACAAATCCTTCACCAGGTTAATAACTATCTTAGAAATACATATTTTGGACTTGAACATTAACCTCATTTTAAAACATTAATGTTTAATGATTTGGTTTGGAATATTTGTTTTCACCCCCAAACATTAACCTTTTGAAAGGTTAATTTTGCAAACTTATCTTAACCTTTTGATAGAGAGGTTAATGGTTAAAGATCAAATTGAAAATATGCATTGTGGTTCCTTCCACTAACCTATGAGAACTTTTGACTTGGGGACTAGATTTTAAAAATTTAAAGTGTTGGATGGAGCTCGTGATTAGCTGAAGGATTTGAAAGGAAAAATTTATCAACAAATATAAGAGTAATTGACCATTTTAATGCTTAAAATGAGGCATATTCTAAGAATAACCATATCTCAAAAAGATAGGAATTGGGGCAATTTTGATATCCAAGCAACAACTGGCACTATCTAGGGACAAGGATTGACAAGGATGAAGCTCAAATCTAGAGAAACTTGAAGAGTTCCTTATCCATTGGGCTACAGAGTCACATGAGGAACCACTTTGCAAAGGGGAAACAAAAACCAAAAACAAGAAAACTAAAAGAAAGACCAGGCACAACAAAAAAACACAATAAGAACTCCTATCTAGACTATATACAAGGCAAGTTTCCCTACTTCTAGTGAGTTTAGGTATAACCATGCAAACCCATTCATTGGTTAAGGAAAATAAATACCATGGCATGCCAACATGTGACAACTTTTAGGTTCCTATGAAATCAAGTATAGGTTCGCTCTTTGAATTCCAATTCTGAGATTCCTAGTATGCTTCACATCATTTGATAAAGGAATGTATCCAAATAGCCATGTTTCATCAAAAATCTCTGACTTTGAAATCAACTCTACTTCATGTTGCATTCCATTCATAGCTTCATTTTGAAAGAGTTGAAGTATAAGGCTCTAAAGTTCCTAAATGCATTTATGATCTTTTTCTCTACTTGACAATCCCTCTACTTGAAATTCTAGTGACACTTATCATGAATTCTTGAACTTATCTCTGACACTAGACACTCTTTCCTTTCCACATGAATGATTTTTTAATATTCTCTATGAAATTATTCCACTATGAATGCACATCCTTGTCACATTGGATCTTTCCATGATTTATTTCTTCCTCTTCTCCCATTAGATCACTCAAAGAAGAAACAATCAGCTTTTCCATTCTGGTGTGCACATTCTCTAATGAGTCTATCTGATCAAGATAATTAATCATCAATTTATATTGATGTAAGGGAAATTCTTTTAAAAGAGCATCATCATATATGCCTTCATCTTTTCATTTTTCAATCTTTAGATCACACCACATTTCTTCAAGGCCAAGTACTTCTCTAGTGTGAGATACCATCACAATATTTTCTTTAGTGTAGCATCCACTTATTAACTTGAATACTTCAAATTTAGGTTTCATGCATGAGGAAGAGTGAGAACTGGATGTGTCATATTCTCTTACTTGAAGCCTACCTTTAATTTCTATGTCTATTGTACTTGTCATTAAATATTCATCAATGTTTACAAAAGCTTGGTTCATTGACTCTTCTTGATGATGGTCTTCACAAAATTTGGAAAAGTTCCTATTCCACTTGCATGTAACCTTGAAAGGGATCACTTAATAACTCATAATCTTTCTCTTAAAACTGATCTTCTACTCTTGTGATGATCATACCACCTTCTAAAAACTTTTCAACATTCTCAAAAGTAAAGACTTCCATCTCAAGAGTTAATGGAGATGTCTACAACATTTCACTTGAGGTTATTTCTTCATCAGTGGTAATGAAAGAAGATTGTGAAATATATTCTAGGGAATCAAATTAGCAATAGAGTTCTTATCATTAATGATTAGGGGTGAATGAATAGGAAGGTCTTCTCCATAGAGGAAGTCATCATTTGAAGCATTGAGGCACCAAGTAGGAATAAGAGTAGTATTAAATTCACCTTGATCTAAATTTCCCTCATCTTTAATCATATTTTGTATAGTTCCTTCAAAATTGTTTGATATTTCCTTTCCTTCTCATCAGGATTAAGATTATTGAATATATTCTCTTGGGTATTGAAATCTTCACAGTGATGCCCTAATACATTAGCAAGCACTTTTTCTTTTATAGACTTCATTTCTTGACCTTGTCCTTGATTAAACATAGAATCTTTGTCTTCTTTCATGCATGAAGATTTAGTTGAGTCCTTTCTAACATTTGGATCGAGAGATATTGTGTCATCAAGAGAATAATTCTTGCATGGGTCTTCTTTCTCAAGTTCCTTCAGTGTTTGAAGTAAAGAAGGATGAACTTTTTCATGATCTAGCCATGCATTACCATAGAAATTTTTTTAAAACTCAACTTGATTAGGATCAATGAAAGCATGATTCTCATGAGGAAGAGGTGCAAGAATTGGGGCACCTTTTTTACCACCATTATCCATATTCAATTCACATGAATCACTTTTTTGATCAAGTTTTTCCTTAAGCTCACATGTGGAACTTATTTTTGAAAATGATTTTGGTTTGTGAGAGAAAAATTAATTATCTTTTCCATCTACTTCCTATATCTTTTGCAAAGTTTGGAGCAAATATGGATGGATCTTTTCAAGATCTAGTTTTCAACCACCATAGAAACTCTTCAAGATGCTAGCCTACTTAGGATCAATAAAAATATGATTTTTTTCATACAAAGGTTCATGAGAGATACTTTTATTATTCTTTATCACTGATTTAGATGAAGCACATTTTTTAGAAAGGCCTTCTTTATGTGTCGAACCTTTTTCAAATAAAGAATCATGATCGTGAGAAAGAAATTTATAATCTTTTCCATCATCTTTTTTGATCTTTCGAAAAAAATTCAGCAAGGATGAATCATTCTAAGATCTAGCCTCCTCTCACCATAGAAATTCTTCAAGAAATTAACCTATAGAGGTTCATTAGGAATTTGTTTCTTTGAGAATGAAAAGTATTCCTTATCACTATCACTATCACTATCACTTTCCACTTTCCCTTTGTATCAAACCATGTTTTGAATTTGAACCTTAAATAGAGTCACCAACCTTCATTAGCCGACTTATTGATTATTATTTACTTGACCTTGGATGTGACCAAGATTTTTCCTATTTCTTCTTGGAATAGCAACTATTCTTTCAATGACTACAACATTGTGACCAATATGAGCTCTTCACAATATTTCTTTGAATTCTTCTTCTTCTTCTTATAGAACCTAATTTAGTTGATGATATTGCTAACAACTTTTTCTACACCTCTAGGCTAGTGTGTTCAAATCTGAAATAATATGTTCTTGTGTGTCCTAGAAACCAAGCTTCAATTATAGAACTAGAAGTACATTCTCATGTAGCAATACCATCTTGTTGCATTATAGGTGACCGATTAATCTTTCTTGTTTTGGTCCCCAGAAGAGTTGCCAAACTTTTTTTGGTAAACATATTTGTCACTTGAAAATGGCCCAACCAACTATATGCGGAAAACTATTCAAAATAGTTGGATAGGTGCTTGATATGTAGTCTTCCTTTGTGTTTAGAGGGGTAACTCTCCCATATGATATAATGTTGAAGTTTTTCGAATAAAAGTGAAATCAAACTTAAAAAATAAATAAATAGAAATCCATTTATGATGAATGCACCACACAACTTCATAGCTTTCTAGAGTTAGCACAAAATGATAATAAAGACAATCAAGAACTATGCTTGAAAATGATCATTATCACCATGCTACTTCATCATTCAGAAAAATTCACACAATACCATGAAAATGTTCACTACAAAGAGAATCAATAGTTTTATGCTGCAATAATCTAGATTTTAGAACAAGAAATCAAACACATGTCACATTTTATTTTCTTGCACCAAGAATGTAATAGAGATTTTCAATTTTAAAGACCAAAATCTGTACATACTTTCCAAAATTTGTCTTATAATCAAAATTTTAGCATAGAATTTCCTTATTCTAAATTCCAAAAAGTCCCCCACAAAGCCAAAAATGACTCCTTATATAGAAACAAAGGTTAAGACCTACTTTCTCATAGTTAATAACTACTTCCCAAATATGTGATTTGGGTGAGCTCTACAAAATTAACCTATATTACATTAAACTTAGACCTTACATATTTTGAGAACAAGATTCAATAATCAATCCTTATCGATCCCCTTGTGATCTTTAGATCATTTATCCAAATTACATCATTTTATTAATGAAGGAATTTCTATCTTATCATTAAGAGATCAAGAAGATAAGATATATATGTGCCCACCAAATGCTGACTTTATGTTTCCCATCTCTCTAATTGTGTCTATATCTATCAAATATGCTTTTATTGCATGATCAATGAGGCACATCTATAAAAATTCTTATCTATGATTCCACTTCTTTGAAAAATCCAATTCTTTGAGAATTATGTCAAATAATTCATGCACTTGAGAGTAGTCTTTGGTATATGCAAGAGTGATGAATTGGGAAGATGCCAACATATAGGTCAATCACCACGTTATTTTAGGTTGTATCTTTGGATTGAGCCTAGTATGAATTTTAGCAAATAATTTGTATATCTACTCAATGCTTCCACATTTTGCATACATGGCTATGATGGTAGTGCTAACAAAAATGTCTCATTCCATTCCACTGCTAATGACAAAATCATGTATCCTCTTTGCCTGTTGTAAGGATCCTAACTATGCATATGATGAGAGTACACTTGCTATCTTCATAGAGTTAGGTTTGACATTTGTAACTTGCATTTGGTTAAATAGTTCTGATTTTGCCTTAGCATGTCCCTTTTAAGCATACCCAACAATCATTGCACTCCATGAGAACACATTCCTTTTAGAAAACTTGTCAAATAATTGGTAGAATAGACTTATACTACCACATTTGGCATACATATCTATAAGGGAGTTTCCTACTAGAACCTCCAACTCAAATCCATTTTTAATTATGTAGTCATGGATCCTCTTGTCTTCTTGTAGAGCTCTCACATTTGCACACCTTAAAACCACACTCACTAAGGCCACCAAATCTAGTTTCACACTAGCCAATTGCATTTGATTAAAGTATGACAAGGCCTCATTATTGTCTCCATTTTGTAAAAAAGATGTAATTATAGAAGTCCATAACATTGCATCTCTTGTTTCCATTTCATTGAAAACCTAGCAAGCATCTTCTAGACTACTACATTTGGAATACATATCTATGATGGCATTTGAAGACAAAATATTTGATTTGAATCCCATTTTATTGGAATGGGTATAGATACACTTCCCTTGGTCTAGATATCTTGAATGGGAGCATGTCAATAACAAAGTAACTATAGTGATGGAATTGGGTTTCACTTTTTTGACTTAGATTTTACCAAAAACTATTGACATCTCTTTTATATGCAAATGTTGAGCAAGAGCGACAATCATCATATTCCATGAAACTAAATTTCTTTCATATATGTTATAGAATACTTGCCTTGCATTTTCCAAATTTTCATTTTTCAAATACATGTCAATGAGGGTAATTGCTACAAAACATTTGACCCAAACCTAGTTTCAATACTATAGGCATGCAACCCCTTGCCCTGTTCTAGTGCTCCTAAATCAGAATAGCCCGATAACATGTTAACTATAATAACTAAGCTAGGTTTTAAACTCGTGTAGTGCATTTGATTAAAGAGTAAAAAGGCCTCATTGGAATATCCCCAATATCCATACCCAACAATCATTACATTCCATTAAACCAAATCTCTAATGGGCATTTTCTCAAACACATGCCTTGCCTCCATTGGAATTCCATATATATCAATAAGTGAAGCAACCACAAAAAACATCTGACTCATTTCCACTTCTCACAATGTCATGATGAATTTCCTTGCCTTCTTATAGAGCCAATAGCCCTGTGTAGGCTTTTAGTACAAAAGGAAAAGTAAACTTATTTTCTTTTATACCTTCCTCTCGCATGTGATAATATAGCTTAAGGCTTTCTTCATACTACCCAACTTTTCCATACTCTTAGAATATTGGCATGGAGAAGATTCAGTTCCATAATGGTTGTAGAAGCTCCCAAGAGAAATAAATAGTCCCTGATAGAGACATCCATATTTTATTTGTCATATGGATACTGCTTGGTAGTTTGTGAGCATTGGATTTTAAAAGTTCCAATAGTAAAGAATGAGAAACTTCGATTATAAACATTGATGTTCTTGTGTAAATACGAAACCCATCTAATGAAAGCCATTGTAGAATCCAAGTAATAAGCTCATAGTTTTCAAATTTTTTTAAGCCTATTCCAAAAATTATTTGTAAGACTTGATAACTAGCCCTACTTTCAAACTTGCTGCAATTTATCTTCTCTAAAAAGCAATATTTAACCACTCCAAACAACAAAGTTGGGATAGAAAAAGTTTTATCTGAGCTCAAATTACTTTCCTCTACTCACACATCATCCAAAGATGAAGGACCTATCTATGCAACCACAACCTTGGGTTTGACAGCCTTGACCAAGAATTCAACATCTGATGTAGACTATTCTAACAAGGTCTTAGTAGCCAATAAGCAAACAACAGATTGAGATTCAAGATCATGAAGAGTAAAGACAAACTATTTCATTGATTCAGGAACCACTAGAGCATCAAAAAGACTAACTAAAAATTTCAAATCATCAAGTTTCTTGGTTGCAAAAGGTGAAAGATGTTGAATTTGAGATAAAACCCACTAAGCCATCAAATTTTTTATTCGGGCCAAAAAATGAAAACCATGTCAGACCTTGTTATTGCAACTAAGATCTTGTTCAATGGCCTTCACCAAGTTAATAACTGTCTCAGAAATATGTATTTTGGACTCAAACATTAACCTCTTTTGAAAAGGTTAATGGTTAATGATTTGGTTCAGAATATGTGTTTTGACCCCCAAACCTTAACCTTTTAAAAGGTTAATTTTGCAACTTATCTTAACATTTTGATAGAGAGGTTAATGGTTAATGATCAATTCAAAAATATGTATTTTTGTTCCTTCCATTAACCTGTGTGAAATTTTGACTCGGGAACTAGATTTTAAAAATTCATAGTGCTGGATGGAGATGGTGATTAACTAGAGGATTTGAAGGGTGAAATTTATCTAAAACTTTGAGGGTGAGTGACCATTTTAATGCTTAAAATGAGGCATATTTTGAGAATAACCATAGCTCAAAAATATAGGAATTGAGGCAATTTTGATATCTGAGCAATAGAATGGAAGCCCAATCAATTGGCATCTTTGCTTTCTTGATGGTTCCAATAAAGTGCACCATCCATACATTCAGGTGTCTTGATGCTAGCAACCCCATGACTCTACTCAAGAGTATTATAGAGTGCCCAATATCTTATTTCATGTAACCCATTTTCATGTTCACTTAACTTGATTTATGCCCTAAAGGAGTCTTCTCAATGAGGTATGAAGACTAGATTATTTCAGATGCTTCCTCTACATGTTCTCTATACCATCTTTCTACTTGGTGTTAGGTTAATCAGAAAAACTGATCTGCCCTTGGAAGATGGAACACCTTCTCTATGTTATTAGGTCATAAATTTAGTATGATCTCTCAAGTTATACTCTTCATAACCCTTTCCTTAGAGATGTAGTTTTCCACCAATGTCATGATTAGCTTTGAGGACTGTACCAATACCAAGTGTGATGCAACATTGACTAGTCCCAATCGAATAAGAGTAGATATCAATGGGGACCTTTTTGTAGGATTGTTGCACAATTCCAAGAATGTGTTCTAGTTTATATGACCAAGTTTAGTATCCCAGATCTCTAAATAATCATCTTGGAAGTATGAATTTTTCGGAACACCTTGAAACTTGAAGATCACTAGTTTCAGGACCATCTTTGTAGCAAAGGAGGAAAATGAAGAAGCCATGGAATCTACACAAAAATAATGTCTATTAGTCTAGATTTAAAAAAATTAATATTGGAACCCTAATAATGATACAAAAAAAATCTAGAAAATCCTAATTGTCAAAAACATCTAGAAAATTCAATTTTATCCCTATAATGTAAAATGGGCACACCTAGTTTACCTTAGAGGTGCATTAGTTGCACCTACCTTTGAAAAATTAGGGTGCACATCTGGAACACCTTTGAGATGCACCAAGTGTGCACCTTGGTTAAGGTTAAGTTTATAAAAAGAATTAGATGTAAGTTCTTTAAAGTTTTTTTAAAATTTTAAGGATTTATTGCAAAGAAAAAAGGTGCATAGTTGGGCACCTTTTGGGTGTTTGTTGTGTTTGCTTTATTTTAGTGTGTAGGTGGAGTAGAGGAGACCCAGTGTAGTAGCACATCTAGATAGCTATGTAGGTGTGGGTTGAGGAAAGAAATTTGAAGAAGGGGTGAGGGTTTACAATTTTTATAGACCCAGTACCTAGTGCACCTCTTTCAGGTCTGTAATTGCACAATTGCACTACTATGTTGCTACGCACTTCAAAGAGGAAGTATTTTACTTGAATATTTGGCACACTAGCACACTTGGATAGGTCTGCTAGGTATGCCATTTTTCTTTCAAAATATGATTTAGTTCCTTAGAATTCAAGTTTTCATAATCTAGTTTTTCAAGTTTGGACACATATTGGCCAAAGACACTAGGCAGAACCCTAAAAAGACTCATAGCCTAGACTAGGGATTTAGAAAGCCAAAAAATAAAGGGGTCCCCATTTCTAGGAAAAATGGGGATGCATTGTGAAACCACAACACATATGTTGGCCCAAAAATTATTTATGTAAGAATTTTCCTTAGGGAAAAATTCACCCAAGACCAAGGAACTCAAGCACAAGCACAATAGTAGACCAAAAAGAGTATGATTAGAATGATGATTTAATATTCATTCAATGTGTGATATGAATTGAAATAAAAAGTACACTAGGAGTTCCTATATATAAAGGGCTCTAGAATGCTTCTAGAATGCCTAAAAATTAGCAACATGATAAGTCATACAACTAGTCACATGTCCACTAGATATGGGTTATCCTCCATTAAGCACAAGAGTAAGTGAGATGATGAGAGGATAAGGATACAATGGTGTAGCACAAAAAATTATGTTGTAGACACCATTTGCTAAATTAGGAGTGTGAATAATTGTGTTGTCTACATGACATCTTAGTTAATTATGTAAACTCCAGTATTCTAGACACCATGTGTTGAATTAGAGTTTCTTACTCTAGTGTTGCCAACATGACAACTTATAAGAGTACTCAAAATCCTAAGTTTCTCACCTACGAAATAAAAAAATAATGCATTAACATAATTTAACTTAACTAAAGTGTAATAAGTAAATAATTATTTATACCAACACCCCCCCTTAAGTGCAACTTAGGGGAATGCACTTAAGCTTACAAAAGCTAGAACAAAATGCATGATGGGTTCATGCTACTAGGCCATGCTAGGTATCCATGTACATAATGAAATGAAATCTCTCATAAAGTAGAGAAAGAGGGAAAACCTCATGGGAAAAACTCTCCCTGAAAAAGAGAGATGAAAAAACTAGATGCATGGTTGGATGGAGTAATCAAGGCCCCTCCATTATGACATTGATCAAGCATATACAATAGAGAAATGTGAGAAGAACACTATCCCAAAAAAGGAAATGGTCCCCCCATGAGAGAGACAAGGTAGTTGCCCCCAAATGTAGAGTGTTGATCAGTGATAGCTACTCCAATGTTGAAGCTAATCGAAGACTGCTAAATAATGTTCCTCCCCTTTGGAAGAAACAATATTATAGGTACATATGAGATGTTTCACCTGTGTGTAGAAAGAATCCTGATGATTGATGATGTCTCTGAAACTTGATCAACTATCCATATCAAGGATGAATGTAGAACCTATCCCAAAGAATCTACTATCTCCTCAAATGATAAAGAGACCTACAACTATTGTACATAAGTATCCAAAATCACATCAACCTATGAAGATTGATCATGTTGAGAATAAACATGACGGTTAGAGTGATCCCTCACAAGAACTGAAGAAGGATCTTCTCCATCAAAGAGAAGATGTATATCATCACTAATGGCCTCCAAATCTACTATGTATAACTCCACAAACAAACATGAAATATTTTCTATGTAGTCATCCTCTGATGTTGGAGTTGGAAGACAAGGTGTAACATACTATGCTAGACCTATAACTATGGAAATAAATGCATGTGGAATATACTAATGTCATGACCTCTCACTACAACTATTGATAGAACCCCATGTATTTGAATCTGTTGAAGCACTATCACTTGTGACACTATTAGTTTCCACAATATATGAAGTGCAAAGAGGAATAAAGGATAAGTTGGGTTAACTTTCCTTAAAGTTTACATTCCTCTCTAAAAAAATTTCATGTGTCACAGGATCCATAAGTCTATATAACTTTACAATATCTTTATATCTAATGAAAGTACAAGGCCAAGGTGGTGGTGCCTTGCATCTCATGGAAGATATGTTTGCCCATGCTGGACAACTAAAGATTCTAAAGTGTGTCACAACTAGTTTTCTACCACACCATGTCTCAAAAGGTGTCTTGCCATCTAAGGCATTATGAGGAGATGTGTTTAGTATGTGATTAGCACTACTGATTGCTTCAACTTCAAGTGATGGATCTAGAGACTTGGCTTGTATCATGCAACTTGCCATAGACTTAAGAGTTTGTAACCTCAGTGATGCAACATCTATCTTATGTGGTCTAAATTCTAGTGGATTCTGAAGATCAATACCCTCAAGTTTGTAAAAGTCTTTAAGTCTTGTGTGCACATATTTTCTTTCATTTTCCATCCTTAGAACTTTGATGGCTTTCCTTGAAATCTATTCAACATTAGTCTTGAAGGCTAGAAACTTATCCAACACTTTTTTCTTATGATGAAGAAAGTAAACCCACATACTGTGAAAATTCATCAATGAAAGTAAGTATGTAGCAACCCTGGTTGACTAATGTCACTACAAAAGGACCTACTAGTACCATGTGAATCATCTAAAGAACAACTAGTGCTCTTGAAGACTTCCCTTTAGTTAACTTCTCCTCTAAATGCATATGCACTAAACCTATTAAACATTCACTATGGGAAAAGTTGATTGTAGGTAGACCTTTGACCATATTGTTTAAGAAAAGTTGTCAAAGATAGCATAAGGCAAGATGTCCATACCGCTCATGCCATAACTTGATTTGAGAATTGGATTGAGTCAACAAGGCTTGTGAAGGAGACTTGGGCACAAAGTGGGAGAAAGAATACAACCTTTTTTCATGATTAAATTTCCCCATTACAACCAATGAGTCATGTTTTTAACTACTTAGGAAGGAACTCAAATTTATGGCCATCTCTAAGGTGAGTGATTTCGTAAATTGATAGGAGATTAAAACTTAGGTGAGGAACATAGAGAACATCTTTGAACTCCACATTTTCAATTTCCACATTTCCTTCCCTACAACTTCTATTTTTGTATCATCTCCTACAAAGATGTGTGGTACCTTAGACTACTTCAATGAAGAAAAATCTCCTCTTGAAGAACCCATATGATATGAGGCACTTGAGTCAAGAATCCATTCCGCTAAAGAACTTGAATTTTCCATGAGTGCTTGCCCTTTGCCCTTTGAATCTAAAGATGAGGATCCTTTATAAGAATTAGGAAGTGGAACATTGTGTTTCTTTATGATGTTCGCTAACTCATCAATCTTTTTATGATAACACTCATGCTCTTCATGACCTAACTTATTGCAATAAGCACACTTTTTCTTGTCCTTATTATTGTCTCTCTTATTATTTGAATTTGAAGAAGACTTACATTATTGATTTGAAGATGGTGTTGTCTTTTCTGCATCCTCTGATTTGTTATTCTTCCACTTCTTATTCTTGCCCTTTCCTTTATTTGAAGATTGACTAGTTGAATTTTGAGAACCCTCATTATTTTCCACAAATACCTTTGACTTGGGCAAATTGAGAATCCGCATTGATTTCAACTTCTTTTCTTCTTCATCCAAAAATATAGCATAGCAATCAAAAGAGACTTTCTGATAGGCAGACCCTAATGTAGTGTTTGAGGTGTTATAAGAAGTAAAAATGTGGAGTACTTAGGTGGTAGCTTATTATGAATGGGATCGATTAACTTGTCATCTTTAATAGGACTCCCATGATTATCTAGCTTTGTTATTGACTCATTCACCTATATGATAAAGTCCTTTATGGAATCAAATATCTTAGGATCTAAGGAGACAAGCTCATCTTCAATTTTGAAAACATCTTCCTCAAACACTTTACCATATAGGTTTTGGAGAGTATCCTAAGCTTCCTTGGATGTACAAGACTCTTAGATCTGATATATGATCTTGTCTTCAACCCTCAAACAAATATCATCTAGGGCTTTCCTATCCATTGTTTACCAATTAGTGATTTCACTAGTAGATACCTGATCACCTGTTGGTTTAGAAAGGGTACCATCTACATATTGAGAAACTCCTTTATGCATTAAATGACACCACATTTTAATGGACCATGTAGCATAATTATGTGGAGATAATTTTAGAAAACTAAAATGTCCCATGATGTATAAAATAAAAGAAAATAACAGGAAATGAGGAACACAACACCAAGAACACCCCCCTTTTCACTCAATCAAGAAACCTCCCTAAAAATAGATTCTTTTGGCACTTTATATGTAGTGCAATTACAATGACCACTTGCTAATTTTGGCCTTAGTGGACTTCTAATTTTTCCATTTACAACCTCCATATGGAGTTCAAAACAAAAACATTATAATGCATCTCAAATATACAACAATTCTGAAGATATATCGACGCATTACGATGCAGAAAAGGACCTAATTTTGAAGTGAAACTTTTATCCACACAACCCTATAATCTAATTATAGATCTAGAAAGTAGGTGAAAAGTAATGCACTTTCAAAAAAATGGAACCTATTTTCGTGTCTAGATGAGCCCATACTAAGCATTTAAAGTGGTAAAAATCAAGATTTGTGAGTCACAGAAAAAATTAGGAATAAAGATCTCAAACCACCTACACCAATGTGTAGATCACAAAATTCTACCCCAAGACAAAAGAAATTGCTCACAAAAAGGAGTCTGTATGGGGGAGATATTTTTGTTTGAAAATAATTATTGTAATTATGTTTCCTAAATCGCCACTATCACACCTCCAAAAATAAATGGCCCTAGATTTGGCCTCAGATGTCTAATTTGGATGAAAGAAAATCTGGTCTTGGGGATTTTTTACCTTCTAAATGTGATGCAAGTATCTGATTTGCACCAGCAAGCTCCAATCTTTTCTTGCAAAAATATCTCCTACTAGCCTGATGACCAAAAATTTCCTAGAAAATAATGTAGATCCAAAAAAATAGGAGAGATTCAAATGATAAAATATGCAGATCTAAAATTTAAATTCAGAGATTTGAAATGATCATACCAATTCTACAAATCAAGCCTTCAAGTTTCGGTTTGCAAAAAAAAATTGCCTCAATTTTAACTATGGCCCAACATAGGAAAATTTATAGTCAAATTTCACCAAATTGACACCCCAGACACAATGGCGAGGTTTTCTTTGGCTCTAGATGCTCTTAATTTTTGCAAATTCTTTGGATCTAGTTCGAGGTGTTGAAGCAAGAATGGTCTCGAATAGCTATGTGAAGAGAATCTCCCTCAACTTTGATACCATGTAAAAATTTTCCTTAGGGAAAAATTCACCCAAGACCAAGGAATTCAAGCACAAGCACAACAGTAGACCAAAAAGAGTATGATCAAAATGATGATACGATATTCATTCAATGCGTGATCTGACTTAATATAAAAGTACAATAGGAGTTCCTATATATAAAGGTCTTTGGAATGCTTCTAGAATGCCTAGAAATTAGCAACATGATAAGTCATATAACCAAGCACATATCCACCAGATATGGGTTATCCTCCTCTATTAAGCATAGGAGTGAGTGTGATGATGAGAGGATAAGCCTACAATGGTGTAGCATGCAAAATTATGTTGTAGACACCATGTGCTAAATTAGGAGTGTGAATAATTGTGTTGTCTACATGACAACTCAGTTAATTATATGAACTCTAGTGTTGTAGACACCATGTGCTGAATTAGAGTTGCTTACTCTAGTGTTGTCAACATGACAACTCATAAGATTATGCAAAATCCTAACTGTCTCACCTAAGAGATAATAAAATAATACATAATAATAAAATAATTCCTTAACCTAAGTAAACTTAAGTAAAGTGTAATAAGTAAATACTTATTTACACCAATAGTTTACATAGTAGTTTGTGCCAATGCAAATAACTATGTCAAAACTATGTTACTTATCATCTAAAATCCCTAATGCTTGACATCAACTATTACTTCAATATTGTCACTTGACATCTAAATGACTTGTCATGCAGTACTTGCTTAGCTCCTAAATCACTTGGCACATACTATCTGCTCGACACTTGAGTGACTCCACATATGAGTGACTTGACACTCACTATTTACTCAACATGCTCTAATTTATGTGATGTGCTCAACATATGTTACTTTTTTAGCATGAAATAAGTAAATGACTTAAGTGTATAGACACTCACTTGTCGAAACCAATTTGAGATTATTAGACTAGTCTAATCTTAATGCATGACTTTTCATTTTTCTTGTAAGTACATTTAAAAGAGTTGTTTACATGACTAGTAGATGATAAAATAAAGTATTAAAATGAATAGTGATATTTTTTTTATCATAGTCACAAGTCATGGAAAACTATGAGAAGCAATAGAGAAGGACAACCAAATAATGAGAAAAATGGTGACTTTCGTAGTTACAAAATGAAGTGACCATGTAAGAAAAAAGAAAATAACAATAAGTGACTATTGCAGGACAATAGTATCACATGAAGTTCAAAGCTAAATGAGTTCAAATAAGGGCATGTAAGTGATTCATAGGAATCCTTATTACACTAAGATAAGTAAAAAAATAATAGAAAATATGTTTTGTTCAATATTTTAAAAATACGGAATGCATATGATAAAACACAAGCTATTTTCTCATAATCTGACAATAATTTACCTATCATAATTGATGTCAGTACCTATTTTTTTTGAAATAATAGAATAAATGATTTCAAATAGCATAATATATTTCTTGGTTTTTGACTTACGCTTGGTGAAAGTTGGCTTCCAAAGATGCTACCAGTTCTTACATTAGGTGTTTTTGAATCCTTCTTTCTGAATGATGAACCATATCTATTTTGCAACTCACATAGATTTTCCTTTATAGAAGCCTGGCCTCCAAGATTTGTAGAATTGAATTTGGGGCTAGCCAAAGATTTTATTTTTAATAGATCTATTCTTTTTTCTATGGACCTAGTGACAATCCTTTTAATGAAAATTCTAGTTGGAGAAGTAGCTATGGGTGAATTATGTTTTTTTGTGTAATGAAATAACATGCATAATAGAAGAAATAATATAAAATATTATATAAACACTTGATAATAACTGAGAGTAATATGCTACTTCAAAGGGGCAACCTCCAAATATCTCCAACAAGAACACACTTCACAATATGATGTTCCAATAAGACTCACACAACCTCCTATATATACCTAATTATACTTAGGTTGAATAGACACAATCTTACATAACACCTTGGCTGATCTACCTACCTAAATAATAATATAATAAATATAACATGACTTAATTAAGGATTAAGATAGCCACAAGTTGACTATTCATAACCCCATATACATCAATATTAAGGGCATATCATGCCCCCTCTCTTGAAAGAAGAATTTTCCTCAATTCTAACCAAGTGCCATAGATTCTTTTGAATGAACTCCTCATCCTTCCATGTGGCCTCTTCATCTAGTAGGTTCTTCCATTGGATGAGATACTGAGTTAGGGTTTTGTTCCTTATATTCTTTGCACATGTTTGAAGAATGCACTTTGGTTCCAAAATTATTCTTCCTTCTTCATCAAGTTCTAGTAGTACTATTTGAGTAGGAATATTTTTCCCAATTACCTTCTTCAAACAAGAAACATGAAAAAATTGACGTATCTTTGTTGTTGGTGGCAACTCAAGCTTGTAGGCAACACTACCAATCTTTTGCATGATTTGGTATGGTCCATAATATCTTGGAGACAACTTATTATTCTATTTTTGTTGCTTCATTGAGATTTTTTTATAAGGCTACAACCTAAAGAAGACCCAATCCTCAACTTCAAAATTTCTTTCACTACAATATTGGTATTCTTGTTGTTTCATTCAATTTTATGCCATAGCTAAATTCTCCTTAAGTAGGTAAAAGTACTTGTTGTTGATAAAGCAAGTGGTCCTCTACTACTTGAACTCTTGGCAACATCTTTAATGATGATATGATGGAAGGAGGATGATATCCAAAAAGTGCCCAAAATTGAGACATTTTTGATGAGCTATGAAAATAAGTATTGTAATACCATTCTACAAGAGGTAGCCAATATACTCATTGAGATTTCTTTCCTGAAGTAAAACAACATAGATATCCTTCCAAACATTTATTAATAGCCTCAATTTTCCCATATAATTGAGGATGGTATGAAGAACTATGAGCCAATTGAGTACCCAAACATGAGAATAAATATTTCCAAAAGTGACTACTAAAGATAGGATCACAATCACTAATAATAACCTTAGGTGTACCATGTAGCTTTTGGATATTCTCCAAGAAAACTTTTTCCACTATAATTACCATAAAAAGATGTGATAATGCAATGAAATGTGCATATTTAGTGAGGCAATCAAATACTACCATTATGAAATTATGACCTTTAGATTTTAGAAGCCCTATGATGAAGTCCATGGATACCTCTTCCTAATGTTGGCTAGGAATAGATAAAGGCTACAAGAGACCTGGTGTCTTAATTGTTCCCCCTTATTTCTTCGAAAAACCAAACATTTAGCTACAAATTTTTGAACATGACCTTTTAGCCCTTCCCAAAAAAAATCTTGCTTAACCCAATGATATGTCTTCAAAAATCTTGAATGACCACCAATTGGGGACTCATGTGGTTCTTTGATAACCTTGTGTTTAAGAGTGGAATTTTGCTAGAGATACAAGAACTCTTTATACCAAAGAATATCTCCCTTTAAACAAAACTTATTTGAACTACTAGGATCATTTTTTATTTTTTAGATGAGATTACTTGTTGCAAAATCATTTTGCCACTTTTCTTTGGTTTCTACCACCCAATTTTCTTGTAATATTAAAAGGGAACACAATAAGGCTTCATCTTTTTCATCCTTCCTAGAAAATGCTTTGACCACAACATTTTTCTTTCCTTTGTTGTATAAAATTTCAAAGTCATATCCTAACATCTTAGTGATCATTTTTGTTACTCTTCTAATGATAGTATTTTTTATAGAAAATATTTTAAGTTATCATGATCTGTCTTAACATTGAAGTGTTGACCCATTAAATAAGTCCTCCATTTTTTAATTGCATGAAGGATTGCTAGCATTTCCTTCTCATGAATAGGTTTGAGTTATTTTTAGCTTTTAATTTATGACTCTCGAAAGTATTTGGTCAACCTTCTTGCATGAGAATTGCTCCTATCCCATTTCTAGAAGCATTACATTCCACAATGAGTTCCTTGGTGAAGTCTGGAGTGGAAAGCATTGGATTTGTACACATAGCCTTCTTTAGTTTCTCAAATGATACATTAGCATATTCATTCCAATGAAAAGAATCCTTCTTCAATAGAGTGGTTAGGGGTGCTTTTGTATGGCCATAATTATTTACAAATCTTCTATAGTATCTAGTCAATCCCAAGAAATCCCTCAACTTCTTAATAGTTTTTGGAATAGACCATTCCATGATAGTCATAATTTTGTTAGGGTCTACCTTTACTCTTTCATGTGAGACTATGTGTCCCAAATAGTCCACCTCCTTAAAACCAAAAGCATACTTGGATGGCTTAGCATAGAGTTGATGATCTTCAAGTAATTTTAATTCTTGATCTACATGATACAAATTTTCTTGCCAAGTCTTGCTATACATTAATATATCATCAAAAAAAAACTTAAAAAAACTTTCTCAAGAACTTAATAAGAAAGTAATTCATCAAACTTGGGAATGTAGGTGGTGCATTGGTAAGACCAAATGGAATCATCAAAAATTCATAATGACCCTCATGAATTTGAAATGCTACCTTACAAATATCTTCCTCTGTAATCTAAATTTGGTGATAACTCGATCTAAGATCTAACTTGGTAAAATAAATAGCTCCATTTAATTCATCTAGAAAATAATTGATGACTGGAATAAGAAACTTATCTTTAATAGTGTACGTGTTGAGAACTCTATAATCTAGAAACATACACCAAGTTTTATCCTTCTTATGCACCATCACAATAGGTGAGGAGTAAGAACTTTGGCTATGCTTGATAATTCCTACCTCTAGCATTTCTTCAATAATTTCTTCTATCTCACTTTTTTGTATGTGTGGGTACCTATAAGGCCTAAGGTTTGGTGGCTAGCTCCTTGGAACTAGTTGTATGGCATGGTCATGACCTCTTAGAGGAAGTCCTTTAGGAATACCTCCAAGAATTACTAAGTGATGATCAATTATTACTTGTAAATTTGGATGAGTAAGAGTGTTAGATTGAGAGACTTCTAGTGAACATAGTTGGGCCACAAATCCATTTGCCTATCTACACCTTTCTTAAGAAAATTTTGCATTTGATGAGAGCTTACTATCTGTGGGGATTTTTCCTTGAATCCCCTTAGCTCCACTACCTTTCCTTTTCATTGAAATCACATGAATAGCTCTTGGAAGTTCATCTCAATTTTTCCCAATGTAGTAAGCCATTTTACTCCCAAAACAATAGCCACTGCACCCAATGAAATCACATACATTAGAGTATCAATTTGATAATCTCCTATAGATAATTTTATGCTCTAACACTTCCCTAAACAACTAACTATACCCCTATGTAAAATCAAAATTTTAAACTCTAGGGCTGGCTATATAATTTTTTTTTGAAGAGTTGCCAACATTTTGTTGATGAAATTATGATTACTACTTAAGACAGTCAACACTATTACTTTCTGCTTCTTTAAGAAACCCACTACCTTAAGAGTTTGTGGTGCACTAAAACTTGAAAGTACATGACAAGAAATTATTTATTGAGAATCATGTGATTCCTTACTTGACTCCCTATCCTCCTATGATGTGGGCTCATCCTCTTCTTCCTCACTTGGACCTTTAGTATAGAACAATTTCTTTTCACTATATTTATGTCCTCGACTATATTGCTATCAAAATTGAAACACAACCCTTTTTCTCTTTTCTCCACAATTTTTTGTGGATTCAACCTACTAGGTTGAGGAAGAAAAGGTGTTGAATATCCTTTTTCTCTTGTCACATTATCCCCTTTCTTTCTAGGAATCAAGAACTTCTCCTCTACCCTGTGCGTCAATATAAAATACTCATTTATTGAGCTGGGACAAAACATGCATACCTCATGTTGAATGTGATCCTTGAGACCACCCAATAATAAATCATTCAAGTTATCCTCTCTAATTATATCCACTCTTAAGGATAGATTTTGGAAGTTTGGAATATAATCCTTAATTGATCCTATTTTTTGAAGCTTAGGAAGTTGGCTAAAGTAGTTTTCTGTCACACTATTGCTCTATTGTGCTTGGAGTTTTTTTATAAAAATTGACCATACTCCTATGAATACAAAGCCAACAATACCAAATGAATTGATCTAGTTCTATATATAAAGAAGCCATCATGACCTTTTATCCATATGGGATTTGATGTACTTCAAAAAAATTCTTCATATAATTTATCCATGTTAGAGGATCATTGCCATAAAATTTGCACATACCCACCTTTGGAAAAAAATTTCCTAGATCTCATAGGATTAATAAAATTTGTGTCATTATTAGTTGACTTGAAGGTATCACCTTGACTTATTGAGAGCTCCTTCCTTGTTTAATTCATATAAGTGCTTAACATGCTTCATATATCTGATATATCTCCTCGTAGGTCACGCACATCCCTCTTAACCTCTTCCTTTAACTTACTAAGTTCCTCATTGGGATTACTATCATTTGTTGCTTCCCAATCTTGATCAAAGGATTTCCCTCGTGTTGTAGCATTCTTTTTGCCTCTTGTTGAAAGCCCTATCATGATGGAAACCAATATTTTTAAAATAAATCACACAAATGAAATGTAGCTTCTATAATTTATTTATTTATTTTTTATTTTAACTTACTAGGGCCAAGATATCCTTACTGAGAAAAAATCTTTAAAAATAGCAAATTTGTTGCCTTGAGAGAGAATTTTCCTAGTTTTGCAATATCTTGCTTTCTTTTTCAATTTCTCCAAGCTTTGAAATTTAGGCTCCTCTACTATGTATTGGAAAATCCAATACAAGTTATACTCAAATTCAGCAAGATGTGTGAGATATGAAGATCTCAATAAATTGCGTAGAAATAGTAATTCTACAATTATTTTTTCAAAATTTCTCCAATTCCTCTAAATTTTGGACTATACCTTCTTTAATATGGTATTCAAAAACCCTTTAAAAATCTTTGAAAAAATCTCTAAAATCTAAAAGTTATGCTCTTCCCAAAATTGCCCTAGTGTTGAGGAAAAATCTTGCCTCTGTGGTGCTAAGAGCATGCTTTGATACCACTTGTAATTGAATAACTTGCACAATAGAAGAAATAATATGAAATAGGGTGATCCCACAATAATGGGTTCCACTTTTTGACCAATTTTGACACTGAAATTAATATTTTTGCAACAAATGTCACGTTCAAGTGACTATATCTCCAAAACTATAAATAATTTCAAAATGACATAAACTAGTGATTTTGAGTACTTTGTTCCTACTTTGTAACCCTATTTTTTAATCTAAAAAAAAAAATTATTTATGTCAATTTTTTTTTTATCTCCTCCAAAAAGTGGTACATAATAAAATTCAATATTTTAACAAGTGACAGTCCGTTTGACACACATAACTTTTTTTCTAAAAATGATAATGAAGTAATTCTTTCGGCGTTGGATTTATAACATCAATATCCAGTGTTTGCATTTTGTTTGATTTATTTTTGTTGAATATTGTATAGTTTATGAATTTTTGAAGTGACATGAACCATAATTCAGACATACGTTCCGTTTGACACAGATAATTTGAAGTCAATTTATCATAAACCATTTTTTTTTTTTGAATAAAAAGGTATCTCAATAAGCCAGTGCCCCCATATTTTTCAAAAAAAAATTGACCTAATTTACTAATTTTTCTGAGGTGTCAAAGTCGGTTGATGTTCAATCGGTAATGAACTTATAATGAGTTAAACTCATATTTGAAAGTCTTAATGATTAAATTATGTAATAAAATTATAGTCGTTGGAAAGCTTGCTCCGAGCAGCACATTTTGGCATTTTTAATTTTACAGTAGGAGATCATTCTCCTACAATTATGGCAGTCAAAAGAGCAAAAAAAGAAAAGAAAAAAAGGTTAAAATTTTTGTGATTTTGCATGTTTGTGCGAACATGGCGTTCGCGCGAACACATTTACCATGTTCGCATGAACGTATGTTTGCGCGAACATGAAAATTATGTTTGTGTGAACATATATATCACATATGTTCACCCAAACATACGAAATATGTTTGCGCAAACATAATTTAAAAAAAAGTTCGTGCAAACACAATAAGTGTGTTCGCACGAACATATGGTAAACTCAATTTCTCATTTTGCAATTTTTTTCATTTTTGTTCGTCCCACTAAAGTGGAACCCATTATTGTGGGTTCACCCAATATTATATAAATAATTGATAATAATTGAGAGTAATAGGCCACTTCAGGGGAGCAACCTCCAAATATCTTCAATGAGAACACACTTCACAATATGATGTTCCAATAAGACTCTCACAACCTCCTATATATACCCAATTATGCTTAGGTTGAATATACATAACCCTACATAACACCTAGTCTAACCTACCTACCTAAATAATAATGTAATAATGATAACATGACTTAATTAAGGATTAAGATAGCCATAAGTTGACTATTCATAACCCTATATACACCAATATTAAGGGCGTAGCATGCTGAGTTTGTTAGAATATTCTTGGTATTGAGAACATTTTTCTTAGTCAATGAGCTAAATTATTTTTGAGTTGTATTTATTATAGTACAATAATCCATATTTTACTCCTCAATTGGGCTTTCCTCATCAATAGGAAAACATCTAGTATGTATCTAGGGAATTCATGATAGTTCTGTCAAATAATATTTCACCAATAGGGGTTAATGAATCTGAATAATTTATCTTTGATGGAGTTTTTTGAGTGATCAATAAAGTCCAAGGAAAGATAATCCCATCACATATCTAATGGTGTGTAATTTCTACACTTCAACATTTGATCTACCAGAGTGAATGAGCAAAGAGAATTATAAAAATATATAGCTTCCTTATCACTATCTATTAGGTTATCCATTTCTTGACACTCTATAGAATTTCTTGCTATTGTGTAAGTATTCCCCATTTTTAATCCCTATGATATTTCTATTTTATGTAGGGAACCTAATCTTGTGCTTGGAAAAGGATTGTCATGACTAGTTAAATCAACAACATTTCTTGTTGAGGAAAACTTGTTATAAGGCTCCATCATTCGCAAATTCACATAGACAATCTACTCCCAAATTAGACCGTAGTCCAAATTGATTGGAAGGATTTTTATTAACTACAACTAGTAGTAAATTTGGACTCAATTTTTTACCAATTTTGGTCGAAATATTGACCCAAGTTTGTTGCTATTTTTCTCGCAAAAATTTCTACCAAATTGTATCTTCGTCAAAATTTTGATGAATACATTCATCAAAATGTTTTTTGTTTTGGTTGAAACAAAAAAAATTTGGACGAATGTATTCATTAAAATTTTGACCAACCTACAATTTGGTCAAAATTTTGACAAGAAAAATAACGATGAACCTGGGTCAAATTTTTGACCAAAATTGGTCAAAAATTGGGTCCAAATTTAGTAGTGAACTAACTCACTTAAACCACATCGACCTAGTTCTATAATCATATTTATTTTCATTAAAGGTTTCCTTTCAATGTCACATTTTTCCATGCCACCTAGAACCTTCATGAAAGATAACTTTGAGACATAGTTTGAAGCCTCTCTAATAGCAGAAGAAGCCTAGACATTACAAGCAATATTTTTTTTAATAATTTGACTAGTTGACACAATTGTGATAGCCTTTCCTAAAGGCTAGCCATCACTTGCATAGCACAACTAATGTAACAACATCACAATTATGATAGTTAGTCCCAATGGATGAATGTTGCTTCTATAGTACAATTGTTTCATCGATGTCACAATTTTGATTGTGGACTGGAAGCTTAAGGTGATGTAATTATGATGGCATACTATCATAATTATGATGTCACGAACATGAACTCTTGTCCCTTCCTTCTTCTAAGTTATGCAATTTTTATCTATTTCTATTATGATAGATACCCTATCCATCACAATTTGTGATAGCAAGAATTTGATGTCCATTTGATAGGAGCTAGTTCATGGTTCTATTGCTTGGGCAACAAGTGGCTATCAGAATTGTGACGGCACGTTGTAACAATTTAGGTCAAAATCTAGTAGTGTTACAAGGTGTACATCATAGTTTTTGAATTGTAGATACTCTAATTATATAGATATGAAGTAAAGTCTTCAATACCTTTCTTATCATAGTCTCATTAGATTTTTTTTTTGTTGCTTGTCTAATAGCATTTACAACCTCCTTGATTCAACCACAACACTATGAAATAATTTTTCCTTCTTTCATTCTCATGTCATCAAACTTGCCTCTTAAACTTTCTTTGTTAGTCCTCAACACATTTTTGTCTCCTCCATGGATTTGTGCCAAATTATCTTGCATTTTATTTGCATTAGTGCACTTCTTTACATGATCAAATTTAGCATAACTAGGGGAAGATGCCAAATCTATCATCATTTGATTATGCTCCTACTTCTCCTTTATCTTTTCAAATGTCATGGGTCTAGACACTTCAATGTATTCATTTTCTAAGTAGTCAAATTCATAATCCCTAACTCCATATAGATACAATTTTATCAAGCATTTCCATGCTAGAAAGTTATCTTTGTTCATCTTGGGTACCTCTCTTGTACATCTTGATCTTTCACTTAAGTTCCTTAAAACTTTCCTTACAAGAACCAAAGCTTTAATACTAATTGATAGAATGATTAGAATAACTAAGAGTGGGGGGGGGGGGGGGGGGGGAGGGGCGGTGGGGGTGGTGAATTAGTTATTTTTAGGTCTAGATGCACCAATTCAACATTTAATAACTTCAAACAACTCATACAAACTCATAAAACTACTTGGGCAATATAAAAACTCATCAAGAACTTAACTTATTCATTCATCACTTATTTCTTAGTTCTATATATATATGTTGACGAATAGTAATAAAACTACAATAAATATCATGCATTATGAAAATAAAATTCACACATATATGACACCAGGATTGAATGTGGAAACCCAATTTGGTAAAAATAACCAAGTAGCATACTTCCACTTTTCACTCTTTTGAAGTGAGCTTAATTAAGATCCAACCTTGTTAAAGGTTACAAAACACACTATTAGGTGTGATCCTATTAAAGGATTTAATCACCCTATTTAGAGTGGCCTAGTTAGAGGTCTTGATTTACAAAATGACTATTAGCTCAACCTTGATTAAAGGATTTTTACTACCACAATGGTTATAAATCAACACCTAGGTTTGATCTATTAAGATACAACTCACTTTTCTTTAGATCTCTATCTGACTCACTTCATGGTTACTTGACTAAATTTCATTAGATTCTTCATCTATAATCTTCTTGACAACCTTTCATGAAATCAAACTTCACCAATCTTCTCACTTTTCTTTTGCTACTATGTTCTTCACAAGTTCTCTACAAAATTGTCAATCAACAACAAACTAATCCTGCAAAATATCACTTATGCCTCCTTAAATTGGTAGCTTGGATCTTTTTCCACTAAAACATCAACATAGATCTTTGGGTTTGATCAGATTCATTGAATCTATCCATCATTTTGTCCTTCTACTCATTTCTTGATACTTCTAGAAACTTCTCTTTAAATACTTGCATTTGATTGCAAAACAAAATCAATTCATGCATTGAATACACCACCTCATCAATCCTTATCATTCATGCATTTTGACCAATCCAAATATTCAACTATGTGGGCCTCAAAATTTAGTTCTTTCTTAAACCATTATGATGTTTACATGATCATCATTGTGTTCTTATGCTTGGTCAATAATCGATTAGTCAGTCTCTACTATTTCATCTTTCTTGGCTTTTGTTGGCTTGCTTGGTCTTAAGTATGGCCGATCACTACTACATTTTCTTCTTCATCTTTCTCAATCATAACTATTAGTAAACTTATACTATTTTCTCAACTAATTCTTAAGTTCCTTAATCTCTTTGTAAAAACCCAAACTGGCTCCCAATTTGGATATTGATGCACAACTTTATTGTTTCATAAATTTTTCACTTTTTGTATTTTTTCCAAATCATATATCTTTTTCTTTATTTTTTTCATTATATAAATGATCACAACATAAATTGCAAAAATATAAACCTTTCAAAATATAGTTTGCTAATTTATTAAATTTGAGGAAAAGAACAACTTGCCAATAATTTCAATACAATTCTAGATTGTAATTTGGAACCTAAATTGAAATATTGTGGAGTTGTCATCCCTTCTAATGTTCATTTATAGCTAACTCCTCCATGGAAAATCACAAGTATGAACAAGTTCCTCCTCCAATAATGAATACAACCTCAACAACAATTCTAGTAGCCATTGTCTCCAATATTCAAACCCAACTATCACTCATGGCTTGGTCTAGTCATTGATGTGGGAGTTTTAAATTGTAGTTGCAGTTTGGTGTTGCTCCAGAATTCACACAGTCATCCAATCTCAAATGCATGACTAATAATGGCATATAGGTCCCATGATGATGTCATCCAATCTCTCTATGAAAATATTGCCTTGCGTTCAACCACATCTGCCAGTACCAAAAAATCTACAAACATCTAGTATCAATTCATTCAATAAAACCCAATGTGAATTATCAGTCAAATGCCAACCTTTACTGTCACAATCTCCAAGCCATAGATTAAAATCATCGTAGGAGAATGTTGCAAATTATTTAACTCATAATTTTTAGGTCATAATTAGAATTCCCAATGGACTCTCCAAAAGCCTCAACTAGATACATAATAATTAATATTATCCTCCTTAGCTATAGGAATATAGTAGGAGAATGTTGGCCAATTGTATACTACAACATAATTGCCAAGAACTTCTTAGATGAGACCCTTATACTATAGCAAGGGCTCACAAGTTAGAAATCAAGAAAAAGCCACAAAGGCACAAAAGCAAATATATTTTCAAGTGTGCATTTCCAAATGAAATGAGCTCTCATTTATAATCTTGTGTTGCCAAAAGTTTCCTAAAAAACTCCACTTCAAAAATTGTGGAAGTTTTCCAAAAGAACTCAACACTAGAAACTTTCTAGCACACTTTTAGAAATATCACTTAATGTCATTATTATAATAATATAAACATTATTATAATAATTCAACTCAATAATTAATGAATAAATAAGAACTCAAGAAATTATTAACTTTATTTACTATAGGTGATGACCAACTACTAAAGCCACCCATTGCACTGCCAAAAATAGAAACTACCAAAAATAGACCTACAAAAAATAGTAAATCTATAGTTGGGACCCCAAACACACCTTGTCAGGTCATGAGGATCTCTATGATGAGCTTACTCCATCAACTTTATAGACCTACCAAAAATAGGGACATTATAGTCCTCCCTCCCCAAAATTTCTTGTCATCAAGCAACCTGACATTATAAAAAATCCTCCACTAGGATCCCATAAGAAGCAAGTGATGTCCCTATCCTCACTGAACCAATAGGATGCCAATGCCATCAATAGAATCAATAACATGACCTATAATATAACACTAAAAACTTGTGCCCAAGTGTCACCTATAGTTAGATCCATTGAAGGTCCCATCATGTCCTTTGCACTAACCCAATCATTTTTCCAATAATTGGACTTAGGTACAAACAAACTTTTCACAACATATATATGATGCCTACACAAATATAAAGTAGTACAAACTTCCCATAACATATGCCTCACTATATTCCTCACTAAAATCTTGATCATTCTAGTAACCCTTGTAAAAGATGAAGCCATATGAGAACTAGGTGGAGTACGTGGTGCTCTATTTCTCTCAAAAAATGCACTCACCTCCATTGTATCCACATAGCCCACATCCTCATCAGAATTGACAAATATAGAAACACCACCAACTGCCACTATAGGAAACTAAATTGTATCTGTAGGTGGTGTAAATTAAGCCCAACTCTACTTAGGTGAGTGACCATTATCAATCTCAAAATAAATAACATGTGTACTATCAATAGCACATACCTAAACATCTAAGATACGACTGCTAAGTGCCTTACTAGATAGCTCATTTATCATAGAAGTAGCTTTAGATATATCATTGCACACACTTACCCACATTACAACTACATCCCTAGGCAAAGAAGTACTCCTTTTGTGCATATAATATCTACCTAGAATGAATCTTCTATCATCATCCATAATGTTGATAACCAAATCACAAAATCGATATGAAAATCTTCAAAGTCAACACTAATAATAACTGAGCCCAATTCCTCTAGGATGGTAGGGAACCACCCTAATACCACTGTAAAAACCTAAACTAGCTACAAATTCAAATATTGATGCAAAAGTTCATTATTTCATAAGTTTTTCACTTTTTCTATTTTTTTCCAAATCATATATATTTTTCTTTGTTTTTAGCATTATATAAATTATGACAACTTAAATTGCAAAAATATAAAGCTTTCAAAATATTATTGTCCAATTTATTAAATTTGGGGAAAAGAACAGCTTGCCAATAATTTCAATATGATTCTAGATTGCAATTTGGAACTTGAGTTGAAATATTGTGGAGTTATTGTCCCTTCTAGTGCTCATTTTCAGTGACTTCTTCATGGAAAATTGCAAGTATGCACAATTCCCTCCTCCAACAATGAAGATGGCCTTAAGAACAATTCTAGCAGCTGTCATCTCTAGTATTCAAACCCAACTATCATTCACGGCTTCTTTTGGTGATTCACGTGGCTATTTTCAAATTGCAATTCTAGTTTGATGTTGCTCTAGCATTCACACAACCATCCAATCTAAAACATATCACTAATAATAGCATGTAGGTCCCATGATGATGTCATCCAACCTCTATAAGAATTTGCCTTTGCATTCAACCACATCTTCTAGTACTAGAAAATTTGCAAGGTTCCAATATCAATTCATTCAACAAAACCCAATGTAAATTTTTATCCAAATTCCAACCTTTACTATCAAAATCTGCAAGCCACATATTAAAATCACCATAGGAAAATATTGTAAATTATTTACCTCAACATAATTTACAAGTCACAATCAGAATTCTTAGTAAACACTCAAAAATTGTCTACCAGATATATAATAAATAAGATTATCCTCAGCTATAGAAATATAGTAGGATAATTTTGGCTCATTGTATTCTTCAACACAATTGCCAAGAACTTCTCAAACGAGACCCTTATACTTCAATAGGGGCCCACAAGTCAAAAATTAAAAAAAATCCATAGAGACACAAAAATTATATTTTCAAGTGCGCTTTTCCCAATGAAATGAGCTATCCTTTATAATTCTTCATTGGCCAATGTTTCCTAAAAGGACTCCACTTCAAAAATTGTTGAAGCTTATCAATAGAGCTCAACACTAGAAAATTTCCAATACACTATTTAGAAATATCACTTAATATCATTATTATAATAATATAAATATTGTTATAATAATGCAACTTAATAATTCAGGAATAAATAGGAACTCAAGAAATTATTAACTTTATTTATTGCAAGTGACAACCAACTATCGAAGCCACCCACTACACTACCAAAAATAGACCTCTTAAAAATAGTAAATCTATAGCTGGGACCCCCAAAGCACCCTACCTACTCATGAGGGTTGCTATGATGAGCTAATTGTTGAAAAAAAATGGTTAATTGTGTATTGTCTTTGATGTTATACAAAATGTCATATGTTTTCCAATCAATGTAGGTCAAGATCAATCGAGTGATGAAGATAGTTTCCTATGCCTACAAAGCATTGCAAAGTTTTCCAAGTTCAAAAGATAATGTCTACTAATTTCACTTGGGTGGCAAAGAGAAGTATACAGAAGATTGAGTGTTAACCTAGCTCAATCAGTTAATGAAGGGAAACTTGGATGGAACCATTTTTATTCGAGCTAACTCAATTTCCAAAGGAACTTTATGAAGATGCAATGTTAACCAAGTTCACTTAGTTAATAGAAGAAGATCATTTCTGAGTTAGTGTCTACTGAGTAGGGTCAGCTAGAAAAGGATTTTTTTTTTTGGTATATTGAGGTCAATAGATTTTTTTGTTGGTTCTAGCCAACTCAGGAAATGAATATTAATTATTCTATGTTTAATTCAATCTAACTTGACAATTTGTATTATATAAATATAAGGTCAAGATGAGGATTGAATGTGTGCGAGAAAATAAAAGAATTGAAGATGCTTAGAGGAAGTTAATTAGAAGGATAAGAAGAATATCCTTGTGGTGCTACAAAAGTACATTCGATAAAAAAGGATCAAGTATATAAGATGGAATTGATATTTGTAATCAACAATTTAGTTGCATCAGAAATCAGGTCATCTCATTGTTACTCTCTAATCATTGTAGTAGTGATGTAAATCTCTTAATAGAGTTGGCTTAACAACTATTTGTAAATCCTCTAACAAGGTGGCATTTCTAGATTGAAGTGTCTAAAGACCTCTAACAAGGCCACTCCTAACAAGGTGATTAAATTATCTAATAGGATCACACATAATAGTGTGTTTTGTAACCTTTATCAAGGTTGGCTCCTAATAGGCCTCACTTTAGAAGAATGAAAATTAGTAACTAGTTGCAATTGGTGGTTTTTTCCAACTTGGGTTTCCACTTCAAATCTTGGTTTCACTTGTGTTTGTGTTATTTATTATGTGTATGCAGCTAAGTTAAGTAAGTTTAATCATAGATAATATCTTAAAGATTTTCATGTTAAGCATTTTCTAAGTTACAACATTTACTAGTGTAAACTGAGTGCCTATGTGTTTACCTAGCATTAGTATTTATAATGAACTTTGTGTTTTCTGTCAAAATCTAAGGGATTTGGGAATTTTTTTAGTGGTAACTAATTCACCCCTTCCCTCTTAGTTACTCCTCTTATATTTACAAAAATTGGTATCAAAGCTTCTTGGTGCTTGTAGAGAAGGTTTTAAGGACCTAGCTAAAGATTAGGATATCTTACAAAAGGGAGATCCCCAAGCTAAATAGAGATAACTTCAAGGTATGGTAGGAACTCATAAGGTTTCTCTTAGAAAGCATTGAAGATTCAGGACTAATGTACCTAGACACCAAATACACAAAACTTGTTGGAACTATGATTGTTGAATAAATTGCAAAAAAGAAGAGTCATAACATTATGATGATTGATATTGCTTCATCTCTCAATTATGGTTAATCTGATGAATTCAAAGATTTTGTAACTACTTATGAAATGTGGATTAAGATAAAAGCAATCTATGGAAGAGATGATAATGTAAACAAAGAGCTAAAGCTAAAATTCTTAGAGGACAATTTGATCAAATAAAGATGAGAGAAGATGAGAACATTTCAAAGTATAGTGACATAATCAAAGCCAATATTTTTGCAATGAAATCTTTAGGAGGAAATATTGAAGATGAAACAATGGTAAGTAAGTTTCTTCAAAAAAGTCTTCCTATCTATGCAATCAGAGTATCAATAATTCAAAAGATGAAATGCAATCCAAAGAATGATATAACATTGGATGTAGTAGTTGGAAAATTGACAACATTTGAGCTAGATAACTATGATAATTATGTTCCTAGTTCTAGTAATCTTAAGTCTATATTTGAAGCCAAGTTGAGACTTAAGAAGAAAGCCAAAAGGTCAACAACCAAACAATCTGAAAGTGAAGAGGAAGATAGTTCCAATAGTGATCTTGAAACTATTGAGGCATTATTTACAAGAAGGTATCCCAAAGGCAAAGGAAAGTACAAAGATAAAATTTCTTTGATCTATTTTTATTTTGAAGATCAAGTTGGACACATTTCTACAAGATGTCCAATCAAAGAAGATAAAGATGAAGCATAGACTACAAGGAAAAAGGTAAGAAATATTGTTTTATGAAAAAATATTTAGATAGTAATGATGATGATGAAATTGTCTATATTCTTGTAAAAGATTCAATCTGATGATGTAGATAAAATGGTACTTATTTCTCATGTTAGCAAAAATGATACATGGATTATTGATAGTGGTTGTCCACATCATATGACTGGAGACAAAAAAAAATTTTAACATATGGAACACTATGATCATGGAAGTGTGAGACTTGGAAAAATGAACAATGTTGCAAAAAGGGAATAGGTTGTATCTCCCTAACCAATGAACTTAGATGAGATAATGCTTAGTGGGTTGAAGGACTAAAGCATAATCTACTAAGTGTGGAAAATTTGAATAACATTGGATTCAAGGTAGAATTCATGAATGGGAAGGTCAAGCTACTAGATGGAACATGAAATATGGATGAGTCTGGTAATAAAAAAAAAGTTAATCTATCCTGCCTAGATCTTAGTGAAAGTTCATGTTTCATTGCTTAAGTAGAAGAAACCTAGTTATGGCATAAAAGGCTATGTCATGTAAAGTTTGATAATCTAATCAAGATAAGAAAAACCAAAAGAGTGAGATGTATTCCTAGTTTGAGGAAACCTGATATGGGCCTATGCAAAAATTATCAAATTGGTAAGATGGGCAAGACATGTTTCAAAAGAAAAAAACTATCATTCTGAAGAAGCCTTGGAGCTAGTTCATATAGACTAATGTGGACTTAATGGAATTGAGAGATAGAGTGGAGATAAGTATTTTATTCTTTTTGTTGATGATTATTCTAGAATGATGACTATAATGTATATGAAAGATAAGTATGAAGAATTTCAAATGTTTAAGTGGTATCTAGAAAAAGTAGAGAAAGAAACTAGAAAGAAGATGAAGTGTTTGAGGTTAGACAAAGATGGTGAATTTTGCATTGAAAGAAGAATTAAAAACCAAGTATCAAACCCTGGTAAACCACAATAGAATGGTATATTTGAAAGAAGGAACAAACCCATCATGGATTGTACAAGAACTTTGATGATAGAAAAGAATGTTGCAATCAAATACTGGAAGGAAGCAATTAGAATTGTAGTACATAACTTAAATGGAATATAGCTTAAGAAAGACTCAAATATTTGGTAGCAAATGTTATATCTTGAAGGAATCTAGGAAAGGTAAATTTGATGTCAAAGGTGATGAAGGCATATTCCTAGGATACTCCTATAGAAGTAAATCATATAAATGTTTGAATTTATCAAATCATAAGATTGTAGAAAGTGCACGTGAGAATTAATGAGTTTGCAGAAAAGAGTGAAGAAGAGAGAAACAAAGAACCTAAGGATTACAAAAAAGTTATCTACTATGAACCTAATACATTTCAAATCAAATTGGAAATTAGAAGGCTTCATCTCTCGAGTCCCCAAAATCTCCAGAGGCTACCGAGTTGTAAATAGTGCAACTTGAGTAATAGTCTGAAGGACTTGAGTCATAGTTAGAAGCTACTAAGTTGTTGCCAAAGAAAACTGAGTCTAAAGGACCTAAGTCACAAACAGTTGGACCTGATCTTGATACAAAAGATCATGACGAGGCTAGTGGAACAAGTTTGAGATCCAAAATACCTATGTTAGCAAGACAAGAAACAAATTGAAAGGTACATGTTTGATTACTGAATTTGAACCTAGATCTGTTAAAGATGCTTTGGATAATGAAAGTTGGATTGAAGCTATGAATGAAGAGATAGAATAGATAGAGAGGAATAAGACTTGGACTCTTGTTCCTAGACCCAAGGATAAGAATGTAATTGACAGAAAGTGGGTTTTCAAAAATAAGTTGAATGAAGATGGAGAAACTTTTGCTCCTATTGCAAGATTAGAAGCTGTTAGAAATATACGTGCTTATGTTTTACATAAAGGATTTAAAGTTTATCAAATGGATGTGAAATTTTCATTGTTCAATGAAATTCCTAAAGAGTAAGTTTACACAAAAAAACCAGAAGGTTTTGTAGATCCTAGTAAAAAGGATATGGTTTGTAAATTGCACAAGACATTGTATGAACCAAGCAAGCTCCCAAAGCTTGGTATGAAAGATTCATAACTACTTGATAAAGATCAGTTTTCAAAGAACAAATGCTAACTATAGCCTATGTAGTGCCTCTTGTATTTGTAGTCTATACCTTGTTTTTTTTTATGAGAGATACTTGATACTCTTATTATTTGTACCTTGAGATGTCTTGAGGGTTGGATATTATACTATGATTACAGTACCATAAATTCTTTATTGCTATGTTGTTCAATTTTTCATATTTTCATGTTGATGCCATTTTAAGATGATAGTAGGTCTATGATATTAGTTGGTTATCTGGTATTTTGGACATATCTCTATTTCAGTTATGTGATAGATCTTATGCTATGGATATTTACTTCATTATAGTGTCATTATGCTATATGTGAACATGAATGTTGTAAATGGATTATTTTAGTATAATTGAACAAATGGTTAAATTATTTATTTAATGAATTTATTGCTTCATCTATGTTATTATATGCAATTGCACTTGATTATTTGTTTTAGTGTGCAAGATTTATATCCCTGGCAATGGCACATAGAGTTAGTGATTCAACTATTCATATTTTACCAATGTTGTCCTTGTATGGTCAAGATATCCTTAAATAATTGTTTAAATTAAACCTTTCAACAATTTAATTAAATCCAAAATCATTTGCATTATGTGACTAGACTAGTGAGCATGTTTGTGTATTTAGGAATTCGCATTGTTGTGAAAGTTGTTAAGGGAATTTTTGTGATTTTGGATTTTTAGGTTTTAATTTTTATTGAATTTAATTTTTGGCAACTTTTCCATAGACAAAATCCTATTACTAGGAATACTACATTTTCATTTGGGTCAATTTGGGATTTAACTAGGTTGGCTAGTTATTTGACCTAATTGAATATTCACTCGAAAAGTGAATAGGTATGGAAAGAGGAATTTAATTCCTCACTTCTCACATTTTTTATTTGGAAATTTGAGAACTTTTTCTGTAATCCTTTTTTGAAGGATTTTTTTTTCCATTCATTTCGAGAGCTATGGGCATGGGATCTTTGCAACGATGGACTCATTATATCTAGCTCAGGGAGACCTTTCTTTTCCATCATTTTTTATTGTATCTGTGGATTATTTATTTTACCTAGCTATTTTCTGTTTCAACCTCTTTTTTTGTTAGGTAGGGCTCTCCCGTATTATTGTTTTAGCTGAATTTTTGGCTTTGCTTCTATTAGCTATTTGTTGCGAGGCTAAGAACTAGTGTTTCCATCCTTTTCTATTTATTGGTTTTTCCCAGTTGGTTGGGTATGAACATTTTCCCTATTTTTGGGATTGGGGTTTGGGGTTTTGTACCATTATGCTAATAATTTTTGCATATAGTGTCTAAACTTAAATTTTATTGGATTTTTGAGGCTTTTGTTCCCAAAGACCAAATATATTTTAATTTTGAAGTTTCCCATTTTTGGGGGGTTTTTACCTCATTTTGCATGCCACCCTATTTTCTCAAGTTTTATTAGTATGGTGTTGGTCATGGACTTGGATAATCCATTTAGATGTTAATCTAACCATTGTTGCACTTTTATGTTGCATTGGGATTTGTGTCACTCCTTTCCTCTAAAGTGTATTTTTCGTTGATTATGTTTCTGTATTGTGCTCTCATCTAGTCCTTGTGTTATGATCTTCATGATGGTGGTGCACCAAACACAAGCATACATGTATACATTTTTTGGGTGACTTGCAAGGCCCAATCTTCTGTTATACTTCTAGGAGTTATGATCATTGGGGTTGAGTTGGGAATATACATGCCTACGAGCACCCATCATTGGATGAGCTTGGGTAGGGTAGGGTAGCATATGGAGAGGGTTTCTATCTCATAGCCTAGTGGTCATGGTGCTATAGGTTGGTAGTGGGAGCTTTAATTAAGTGATAACTAAATAAAACATTGAGTGGTAATAAAATAGAAGATAATAAAATGTGTGTGCACCTGATTAAGCTTGAGGATGTAGTGCTAGAGCTTTCCATCAAGGAGTTGAATTTGCATGATCCAAGCTTGGGCTTGTCAATGCCAAGAAACTCTCCATGATGTCAGCCCCTACTTAGTATCCCATTGAGTGTCTGACTAAGACTTGTAGTTTACTTCAGCACAATTGCCAAAAACTTCTCAAACAAGACTCTTATACTTTAGCAAGGACTGGCAAGTTAGAAACTAGGCAAAAGACACAAAGGCACAAACACAAATAAAATTTTCAAGATTTCTTTTCCCAATGAATGAGCTCTCATTTATAATCCTTCATTGGCCAAAATTTCCTAAAAAACTCCACTTTAGAAATTGTGGAAGTTTCCCAAAATAGCTCAACACTAGAAACTTTCTAACACACTTTTTAAAAATATCACTTAATGTGATTATTATAATAATATAAACATTACTATAATAATGCAACTCAATACTTAATGAATAAATAAGAGCTCAAGAAATTATTAACTTTATTTACTATAGGTGACGACCAACTGTCGAAGCCACTCACTGCACTGCCAAAAATAGGCCTACTAAAAATAGTAAAACTACAACTTGAACCCCCAAAACACCTTGTTAGCTCATGAGGGTCACTATGATGAGGTAACTCCATCAACTATGTAGACCCACCAAAAATGGGGGACACTACACTCTTGCTTCATTGACCACAAAAAAATTGTCACTCAATCAAGCTTAGTATTTTACTCAACTTCTACACTTCATACAATGATTAAACAACACATTATCTTTTCAAATACTAGCTAATCAAGTGCCCACTAAATTCCAACATACTTTCTCCTCTTTACTCAAGAACTTCACTAGTTCATCTAGTTATCTCTTTTTTCAAATCCTCTTTATCAATCAAGTAATATGACACTCTACATTGTTAGCAAATATCTTACCAGTAAGGTTTGACATTGATGGTGATATAAAAATTGTTCCAATTGTAGTTTCCAACAAGTGTAGAATACTTACCATTGTTTATATTTGAAGTTTTTGTTAGCATGAATGTTGATGATACTACTTTGGGGAGTATCCTGAGTATTGTAGAGTATTGATATGTTGTATTCATGAATGTGTTTGTCATTAATGTTAGCATTGAATGGTTTTTGTAAAAACTGGCTAAGTAGCAGATAGAGGTCTTGATGGTATGAATAATGGTTTGATTCTCTAGTCATACATAGTTATGTGTATGTTCACCATAGTGCTCTGATGACATGGTTAAGTGTACAGATTCTTAGTTGAAGAAATATGGAAGATGTACCTGATTTATAGAGAACAGTTTAAAGACAAAGTATTGGGAAAGAAGTTCTTGATGTTTGTTGGCTATTTTACATCTAAGATGTAATAAAGATATGCACAATCAGGTAGTGATAGAGGACAATCAGCTAATGATGTCATTGAGTGCACAAGCCTTACTATCACATGTGTGAAGTTTTGTATAGACTATGGGTCGAAACTGCTATTGTAAAATTTGTAATTAATTAATTATCTTATTATAATTAATTAGGAAAGCCTCAAGGCCAACTCAAGATGTTATTATGAAGATATGATATAAAGGAAAGATGTTTTCCTTCATTATAAGTGTATCTATTGTTGCAAGAAGTGTGAAGTGCAAAAATGAGTAGAGTGCTTACTAAATGTTGTAAGCAATCCAGGGGATTATTGGATGTGATATTTGTGATCTGGGTTCAACATTAGAAGGAGAATAGGTCCAATTGATAGGATAGAGAAAGATGAAGGAACAATATAGCAACAATTCTATTATTCTATGAGGAATAATACATAAATCATTTGGATAGTGGGTTCATTGGTCTTGCCCTTGAAGTTATTTGGGCAGTGCATTTGACTGTCTTCCACAACTCCTAACAGGGTTGGCACAACTTCTAATAAGGTTGGAATCTAATAACATGGATTCAAAGTATCCTAACAGGGACTCATATGTGCTAAATTTTGTAACAAACTTCTAACAGGGTCTATCCTCTAACAAGGAATATTTATATTGGTACATCATCTTGTGGGTACCATCCCCATCGAGGGTTTCCCTCTAATCAAGAGTTTCCCTAGTTAACATATATGATGCTATTGTGTATGATTATTTGTTGTAGTTTTAGTTTATATTACTCATGCGGTTAAGATTGTTTAAGGTTGACAATTTTGATACTTGTTGGATAACTAATTCAGTCCAACCCCCTCTTAGTTATATCAGTGGACTATATATTCTAACAATTGATATTAGAGCATCATGTCCTTGAAGAATAAGCTTAACATCTTTGGGAGATAAATGGTGAGTTATTTTAGAAAGGATTTTCCTAAATTAGATAGAGGAAATTTTGATACCAAAAGCAGATGGCTCACTTCTCGGTGAGAGATTAGAATTGTGTATAGAATTGAGCATTGAGTTTCTAGATAGAAGCACAATAAAAGATAGATTCAGATCTGAGGAAGACATAAAGATCAAGGAATGTATTGATCTACTCATGAAAAGAGAACAAGAAGGTATGGAAATTTTTGTTTGTTGGACATTTAAAGAGTTTTTTCATTTTTCATCTAGAATTCCTAAGTGAATAAGAAAATCTAGAAAGAATTTACTTTCTGATAAGGATGAATAATTTAAAGCAAGTATGGAAAGATTATTGAATGATTGTAATGATAAAAGTGAATTGCAAGAGGAAGTATTAGAATAGACAATTTTGGTAACTATTATTGATGAAAAGTTTGGGACCAAAGAAAATATGGTAGATTATAATTCATATGATGAAGAAGATAATTTTGGAATTGTTAGAAAGAATGCTGAAGTTTTCTTTAAGACTAACAATGACTTGCAAAATGATGTCATAAATTTTGAGCATAGAGGAGAACAAAGTTTTGAAACTAGAGAAGTGATAAGAGTTGAGATGTCAACTCCTACCCCTAACAAGAATTTAACAAAGAATCACCTTCCTAAATAGATAATTGGAAGCAAAGACAAAGATGTGATGATTAGGAATACAGTAAATGAGGAGGTATGTCTAATATCTCAAGTTGAACTAAAGAGCACAAATGTAGGAGATAAAGATAATCATTGGATCCAACAAATGAAGGAAGAACTACATCAGATAGTGAAGAATGATACATGGGAGTTAGTTCCTAGACTAAAAGACAAAATTTTAATAGGAACATAATGGGTATTTAGAAATAAGATGAATGAGCAAGAAAAATTTGTAAGGAACAAAGCTAGACTTGTATGTAAGGGTTATTCATAGCAAGAAGGAATAGATTATGAGGAAAAATATTCACCTGTAGCCATAACGGAAGCAATAATGATGTTCCTGGCTTATGCAATGAACAAAAAGTTCAAGGTTTATCAAATGGATGTTAAATCAGCCTTTCTGAATGGAGAACTTGAAGAAGAGGTTTATATTGAGAAACTTGAAGGTTTTCCATTATCAAAAGATAATGAAATGGTATGAAGATTGAAGAAATCCATTTAAGGTCTAAAGCAAGCACCAAGAACCTAGTATGTGAGGTTGGATAGTTACTTGGGAAAGCTTGGATTTGTTAAAGGTACGACATACAATAATTTGTATTTGAAAGAAGTTGAGAATGGTTTGTTGATTATTTTAATATTTGTTGATGACATAATTTTTGGAGGTAATGATGAAGATAGTGATAAATTTTCTAAAGATATGAAGAATGAATTTGAAATGATCATGATAGGAGAAATGAAGTTTTTCCTAAGATTGTTGATTGTACAAAATAATGATGGTATATTCATTTCACAAGCTAAGTGCTTGAAAGATTTGTTGAAAAGGTATGGTTTGGAAACCTATAAACCTATTGGTACACCCATGATAACTATTCATAAGTTATCTAGAAAAGATAAGACACATGTAGTAGAGTAGAAGAGGTATAGATCAATGATTGGAGGTTTGGAGTATCTAACTCACACCAGATTAGATACTGCAAATGCAATTGGGATTATAGCTATATTTCAAGCTAATCCTAAGGAATATCATTTTGCAGTAGTGAAGAAAATATTTAGATATCTAAAAGGGACATCTAATTATAGAATTTGATATGATAGATCGAGTGATTTCACTCTATGTACATATATTGATGTGGATTGGGCATTTAGTATGGATGATAGAAACAACACTAGTGGTAGAACATTCTTCCTTGGAAAAAGATTGGTTTCTTGGTTAGGAAAGAAGCAAGATTGTATCTCGCAGAGTATAGTTGAGGCAAAGCATGTTGGAGCAACAAATAATAGTAATCAGGTTATGTGGATGAGGAAGATGCTTAAGGATATTAGGATTCAGATTGAAGAACCTATTATCATTTATTGTGATATAACACGTATAGTAAGTATGTCTAAGAATCATGTATTGTGTTCTAAGACTAAGCATATATTTATTAATTATTATGTGCTAAGAGAGAAAGTAACAAAAAAGAAGATCATATTGGAGTATGTAAGTACTAAAGATTAGATTTCATATATCTTTACAAAGCCTTTTCCTAAAGATACATTTGAGTAATTGGAGGTATGCTTGGGGTTATGCCCCTACCTACTTCTGAGTAGATGATGCAAAGAGTGCATCAATCTAGTAGTACATAGCACTATTGTTTGACTAGACTAAATGTTGATGCTCTTGTATGGGGGAGCATCTATGATGGACTGAGTCATTGAGAACTTTTGGTATTTGGTATTGAATAGTGTCTTTGGACACTCAAGTTGATTGAAGATTTTGTGCAACATACTAGCAATTGATATTTAAAAATTGGTAACATTGAGATTGAGGTCATTGACATTGATGTCAATGGGGGAGAATATGCATGAAAACCATCTCCTAAGGAATGGGGAGAAGTATGTATGTGAAAAACTC
The DNA here is from genome assembly GCA_028749045.1 of Cupressus sempervirens. Classification (NCBI taxonomy): domain Eukaryota; kingdom Viridiplantae; phylum Streptophyta; class Pinopsida; order Cupressales; family Cupressaceae; genus Cupressus; species Cupressus sempervirens. Next base: position 999,238,266 of record CM053785.1, on the reverse strand, counting down.
CTAAGTTATGGGGGAGAGATATTTGTTCAAAAGATTTAGAAAGATTCATGTAAGGAAGTACGAATGTGCACCTGATGTATCGTGAATTTTTTAGTGTGAAGTAAATAATTGATGTCTAAGAAGGATTATGCACCTATGTGTATCTATTGTGTTTGAGATTCTTTTTAGAGTGTTGATAGATGATGTTGGTCTATGAATCTAGAGGATTTTAGACTTGCTTGATGGAGAGGATTTGAGAATATGAGAATAGAAGCAACAATAGAGTATTGCTTGGTATTATTGAAACTTAGATGTTTTTCATCTATGTTGCCATTAATACCAAAGGGGGAGATTGTTAGCATGAATTTTGATGATACTACTTTGAGGAGTATCTTGAGTACTAGAGAGTATTGATATGTTGCATTCATGGCTATGTTTATCATTGATGTTAACATAACATGGTTTCTATAAAGACTAATTGAGTAGAACACAAAGATCTTAATGGTATAGAAAATGGTTTTATTGTATGGTCTTACCTGGTTATGGGCATGTTTGCCATAGTGTTCTAATGATGTGGTTAAGTGCATAGAGTCTAAGTCAAAGACGTATGAAAGATGTACCTGATTCACAAAGAGTAGTTCAGAGATAGATTATTGGGAAAGTAGTTCCTAATATTTGTTGGCTATCATACATTTGATAAGTAATGAAGAGAGGCATGGGTAGGTAGTGACAAAGGATAGTTAGCAGATGACATCAATGAGTGTGCAAGCCTTAGCATCGCACGTGTGAGTTTTTGTATAGACTGTGAGTTGACAATGCTATTGTAATTATAATTAATTAATTATCTTATTATAATTAATGGTAAAGCCTCAAGGATGACTCAAGGAATTATTATGAAGATATGGTATAAAGGAAAGATGTTTTCTTTGATTGTAAGTCTATTTATTATTGCAAGAAGTGTGAAGTGTGAAAGGAGTAGAGTACTTATTGAATGCATATAAGGGGAAATTGGATGTGATATTTATGACTTGGTTACAAGATCAGAAGGAGAAGAGGTCTGGTTGATAGCACGGAGAAAGAGAAAGGAATACCAATTCTATTATTTTGTAAGGAATACTATAAAGATCATTTGGATAGTGGGTTCATTGGTTATTTTACTAGAAACAAACTATGTGAGAAAATTTCTAATTTATTATTGGTAAATGCAATTTATTTATTGTAACAATTGGGAAACTTAATGTACTAGTTTTAGTGATTCTTATGAAGGTTTAAATTTCATAGCATGATTATATGTAATTAAATAGGCATTATAGAAGCTCTAACATGATGACCTAGTTAATTATTTTTAAAGGGTATAAATGACATTTATTTTTCTTCATGGTAAGTATTTCTATATATGATATTAACTATGATATGAAATGATCAAAGGAGAGATATGATGATATTTGGTCATTACGTGGACTTAAAAGGAACTACATTAGAAAGTAAGTCATGAAGCAATGAGTTTATCTTAGTTGGATATGTTATCCTAAAACTATTATCTTTCATATTTGTTGGAGTATTTAGACAGTGGGTCTACTTGTTCTTATCATCCTTTAATAGGGTTAGAACCTTATAACAAGGGTTCAAGGTCTCCAAAAATGGATTTTTCTTCTGACAAGGACTATTATGCTAAATGAGTTATATTTGACTTCTAAAAGGGTTGAATCCTTTCACAAGAAATTTTGGTATTATTACATTATCTTTTGGGTACCATCAATATCAAGGGTTTTCTCTTTGATTAAGGGTTCCCTTAGTCAAAAAATCATTGTGTTATGGTGTATGGCTTCTTATATAATTATTTTAATTATTGGAGATCGAATATGTAAGTTTGGATTCAAAAAAAAATTTCAAAATTTATTACCCCCTCCACAGAAGTTATGTGTGCACTTTACTTCTTAACAAATCAATCATTTCAAGATTAAAAAATTAATCCAGCCTACCATGGAATCAAATTTCTTGAAAATATATTGACATGGGGCCCCAACCCAAATATAGGCCTCAATCCTTGGGGATAAGATGCCATCAACTTATTCTATAGCCTAAAGAATATGTAAAATTCAAACAGTGTGTCAAGATAGGTGAAAAGATGAGGAGATAAAGAGAACAAGTTGTCATGATCAAGTAAAATGCAATCTCATAGGTCCTAATAAAGTATCTAATTATGGGTGCTAGCTTTTTAGGATGGTGCAATTTCTAATGTTAATTTTTCCTAACCTATAATACTAATTATATTTAACTTGCACTCTCTACAACTATATCTATAAATATAGCTAGCCAAAATGTTAATATAATGTCACTTAGTTATGTAGAACCCTAAAATCCAACAATTATAGCTAAAAGATAATTGAAACAATTAGATATACACATAATAAAAGATATATAGCGATGCAAATTGTGAAATTACACAAATTAATAATATAAGTATTTATAATCAATTACAATATATCTAAAGTAGGGGTGATGGTCATAACATAATAACCTAGGGAAAAATATAAATGACTATTACAGGTAGGAAATGGAATTGCACAACATCACACTCAAGAAAGGAATACTAAGGAAACATTAGGTATCAATGAGATAATAAAAAGTATTGAAGTCATAATAAGAATTACACGTAGATTGTCCTTGTTATCTATTATGAAGCATTATGGAATCTTAGTAATTATTGATATTAGTACTATGCCATGAGATTCCACATCAACATTCATGCAAGTTGTGATCTTAATACTATTCTTTCATGATTCTACATTGACTAACAATCCAAGTTACACTCAAAATGATTTCTTATGCTACACTCTTGAAAGATCAAACAAAAAGTACATTTAAAACTATTTTATATTATTTTGAAGAAATTTAACATTAAAAATATAAATTATATTGGTTTAATTTACTTTGAATATGTAAACCAAAATATATTTGGATTGTATTATACACCACATTCATAAATTTTTAATTCTACAAGAATGACATGTCTCATAACTATTCTCAAATCCTATAAATTAATACAATGTTTATATGTTAATTTTCACTCATAATGTGAAGAAGTTCAAAAAGATTCAATGTCCATGATCCTTGCATTAAAAGATTAGAAAACATGAATATCAAAATTCAACCTTATCCCAAAATTTACGAAATGGAAGTTACCTATAATCTAGAATCAGTTTAGGCTTGAAAAATAAGGAGAAACAAAATCCAATGTCAATGGTACATGGTGTAGGTTGGGAAGTGGGGAAATAATTTCAATGAAGGGAATACTAGCGGAGGAGAATCCTATGAAGAAAAGATAATATTTTATAGAGAGGAGGTGACATGTTAAGTATACTAGCTTCATAAGGAAAATACCTTGTTAAAGAAAATTGATGGATCCTCAAGGGTTTCACCTACTTGTCCAACTATGAAAATGCTTCTATTGTATCCTTCTTAATGCATTTTATACTACTAAATCTATGGCATGTTCTACATTTAATTCCATGGTAGTAGGTTCTAATGTAATCTGCGATGAAATTGGAGATGTAAAATATCAAAAGGAGGCTCACTCTGGTTCCTTTTTGGGTCACTTATAATTTATGCTATCAAAAATCATCAGTTGTGACCTATTGATGAAATTTCTAAGAGTTGATTTTTTTTTCACATGAATGCTATTTTATAAGTTAGAATACTAGTAACGATTGTGACTTATTCATGGAGACTAAAGGGAAGGACATGATTAAAGTTGATATTCTTTGTTGGACTTGTACCATGAGAATGAACACAATTGTATTAGATAAATAATGTTAGTGGTGGACTACTTTTCAAACAATTTTGTCATGAATATATGATTAAATTATCCTTTTTTAATTCCTAGATCTAAAATCAAATCTTTATATAAAAATAAATATTATTTCTAATTTTTAATTATAAGTTAATATACACAATACATAATATATCGTTATCTTAGGCATAATAGTTTTTATATATTTTTTTGAAAATTATACAAACCTTTTCCATATTTAACAATTTAATACATTATTACTATACTTTACAAATACATGTAATGTAATCAAATAAGTATACTCAAAACCTCTTTTACCATTGAAGAAAAAAGGGTGATGTCTATGCCATGACTTGACCACTGAGGGCACTTTTTTCAAATTGAATCCAAACATAATCCAAATAACCGTATTTGATTTCAAATTAATGAATAAATAGCACCCATATTGCATTCGATCCCTACATAGACAATTCAAGATTCATGAAACGTCTCCCTACTTGAAAACTAATTCATAGATATTATATGTAGAGTAGCACTTGAATCGATGATGGAGACCAGCCAACACACTTTGTTTTTCATATTATAAAGGAGATGGACGCGCCTGTCATGATATTAAAGACATAAAAGAATAATTAAATAAGAGGGCATTAGAAATAATTGAGTGAATAAAGCCATTGTTGCTGTCAAACTCAAAACATCTCAAGTGGGTGTTATTTTAATCCTGTCCAGAGAGGAGAGAGAAGAAAATGGCTGGTTAGATATGCCTCTACGTCGCAAACAAAATGGACTCTGTTGAGAGCACTACTGCTACAGAATACGTTTATTTTCATGGACACCCATCATGAATATAGTGCTGTTTTATCATCACTTTTGCATTATGTAATCGGTGAACCATACTATATTTTATTTCATTTCAGAGAGCTTTTCTCCTTTACTAAAGGTTTTACCCAGAGAAACATATTTTATTTCATATTCAGCGATGTGTTGTTCTGCTCATATTTAATTCAGCTCTTATTCTCGTCATATTCTATAAATGGGCATCAGATTGGACACAAGCAAAAATATTCTTTCCACTCTGAGAAGTTTTCAATTCATTTTATAATACGCCTATCATTCCAGATGAAATGAAATCATTAATAAACACATCATTATTCTCTTTCTTTATTCCAGCAATGATTTCATGCTTTTTTGGGTTAACAATTCTTTTTTATCAGCTTTATTTTCCTTTTCAAGGCATTTCTTGAAGCTATCCTGAGTACAAAGTTTTATTCTGTTTCTATTTGTGGAGAGATGGAGAGGTCCATTTATGTTTTGATAGATCCGTTTATTTTATTTGTTGATTTTTTTTTTTGGAGAAGGGATAGATCCATTTGCAAAGAATTTAAAATTCATGTACATGTCTGTGTAGTTTTCCCTGTTATGAGTCGACATGTGTTCTAAGTACATAATTTTTTAATATAATTGATACTTTTCAATTTCTTAATGTTATTTTTGTTATTGTATTCTTTTGTAGAAATAAATCTTATATGCAAAGGAGAGCTTTACAGATGATTTATTTAGTTGTAATGTTTATTTTTGTTTTTGTTGAAATAAAAATTCGTAAGGTTTCTTTTAGTGTTGTGTCATAATGTAAGAGATTTCATCCTTAATAGAAAGGAATCCTATATGCAAAATTAAAGAATGATTTTTTTTTTTTTTTTAAATTTAAATTATGAATAGTTCTCTGTAAAATATATTTTCATTTATATTTTTGTTGAAATAAAATTTCTTATTGTTTCTTTTAATAATTTTCACTGAAATAAAAGTTGTAATTCTTCATAGAAAGGAATCGTATATGCAACAAAATGATTTGGAGGCTTATTTACCTATGAATTCTATTTCTCTTTTATTGAAATTAAATTCCTTAATTTTGGTTTCAGTGATGTGCACCAAAATAAGAGCTTTAATCCTTTGTAGAAAGGAATATCATTTGAAAAAGTAGAGCTTTGTAGACTTATTTAGTTGTGACTTCTTTTTTTTCTCTTTAATTGAAATAAAATTTATTAGTGTTCCTCTCAATGTTGTGTTCTAAAATAAGTGTTTTAATCCTTTGTAGAAATGGATTTCACATGTAAATGAGAGTTTTAAGGTGTATTTAACTTTATAATATCCATTTTTTGTTATTAGAATCTTCTTTCACTATCATCCAAGTGTTTGAAATAAACCATGTCAAGAGTTAAGATGGATTCAAAAAATAGGTCTTAGTAGTTTAAAAGGTAGAACAATCAAACAACTAATAAAATATTGTCAATTTGAGTCCTCAAGCTAGTCCATATCATTTGAAGACCAACGTTAAGCTAAATTATTTCATATCAATGATTTTTGTATAGTTTAATTATATAATATAAATTGAATTATAACATCTCCAATGAAGTTTTCTTTTTTAAACTTTAGTTTATATTGTAATAATTTCTAAACTCTGAGCATAATTGATTTCATATTCAATATTTTAATAGGGAGAAGAAGTTGCTAGAATAATTATTCTCCTTGTCTACTCTAGGAGAGTGGTTCTTAAAGCACTCTTAAACAGTATGTTAAAACTTGTTTAGTCCTTCATGGTGTTAATCTACCTAGATGTAGTTTATAAATTAACAAATGATTTTCTCCCCCTCCCAACTCCAACCTCCTCCTCACACTTTGGAAAAGCCACACACATAGATATTATTTTATTCATGGTGAATATTTATTTGATTATTATATGCTTGAGGTAGAGATTTAATTATATTTTCAAAATAAACATTTCTTTTTGGTTTCCTCAGACTATTGAGTCCTCATTTACTTTGTGGAACATTCTTATTCTATCAATACATTTTATAGGGGTAAGATATGCATTGGAACAAATATTGTATAGTCTATTTACCCTCAAGATGTATGTTTAGATAGGCTTCATGTAAGATATTAAAGAAACTTGTCATGTACTATTTCTATAGGTTTTGTTTAGGAATTTTTCAAACATTTACTTTTGATGGAAACTGTTGGTGTAAATAAGTATTTACTTATTACACTTACTTAAGTTTTACTTAGGTTAATGCATTATTTAATTATTTTGCATTATTTTATTATTATTTTAGGTGAGACACTTAGGAGTTTGTGAACTCTCATTGAGTTACGCAACTCTAATTAGGCACATGGTGTCTACAACACAGGAGTATGCATCATTTACTTAAATGTCATGGTGACAACATAGTTTTCCACACTCCTCATTTAGCACATGTTGTCTACTCCACTGATTTCCGCGCTACACCATTGTAGTCTTATCCTCACATCATCCCACTTATTCCTGTGCTTAATGGAGGATAATCCATATCTGGTGGACATGTGCCTGGTTGTATGACATGTCATGGTGCTAACTTCTAGGCATTCTAGAAGCTCTCCTGAGGCCTTTATATTCAGGCACTCCTAGTGTACTCAGAATATGTTGGTTTTATCCATTATTGAATGAATATCATCATTCTGATCATACTATGCCTATTTTGGTCTACCGTGTGCTATTGTTGAGTTCTTTTGTTGTTGGGTGAATTCTGGCCTAAGCCAAATTCTTACATGGTATCAGAGCTGAGGAGGATTCTCATCACGTAGCCGTTCGAGACCTTTCATGCTTCAGCACATCAATTCTGGAGGATCCGCAAAAATTGGAAGCATCTAGAGCCAGATCTGACCTCTCTGTTGCGTCCGGAGCGCTGAATCGGTGAAGATTGATTATAAATTCACCTATCTTGGGTGAAAATTGATCATGAGGCAAAAACATTTTTGCAAACCGGCACCCGAAGGCACCGATTTGCAAATTGGGTATGATTAATTTCAGATCTGAAATATTTTTATTTTTCCTCTCGGCATTAATTTTCCGATTTGGACATTTTCGAAATTTTTTACTTCACTGTCGCAGAGAAATTTTTTTACAGAACCGGGCTGTCAGATCCCAGCTCTGTATTTTGTAATTTATTATATTTCGTAGGGATCTTTGGATTAATTTCGCAGAATACATCTGCAAATTGGGCAATCGCACCGCGAATTAGTCCTTCCAACATAGACTGGCGGCAAGTTTGCAAGTTTTGGCTAAATTCAGCGGCCACTGCGGCGCCTGGCGCGACCAACAAATCAACGCAAGCTTTTGTTTTACAAACCGCGGTGACTGCACTTTATACAGTCTGTAGCCTTTGCCACACATGAATGTGGGATTAAAAACTGCGAACCCAGCACGAAAACTCGGCACTGAACAACCGCCGACGATCGCCGATGACTGCACCCACGCAGATCTCTGAGGAAGCCCCGTCACCACCACTGCGCAGTCACAGTCAGCATCCGACTGTAAGCCACGACTACAGTATAGTCAGTGACACATCATCACTGCATCACCAGCCACATTTTTTCCATATGATCCGTACAGTACAGAACGCCACATCATCTGGGTGGCCGAGTTTTCTACTGACATCATCATTTTCACGAGCCTAAAATTGACGCTCGTCTGGACGTCAAACTTGGCCATTTTATAACTGCTGTGGCAGCCGTATGACTGTCAAATTTGACCCCATCTATTGCTGGTGCAACCCCTCACCAATTTGATTTTGGTTTTGGCAGTCTGACTTCAAGAGGCCATAACTCGCACATCCAGACTCCAAATCAGGTGCAATCTTTTTTGAAATTGGGTAAAATTTTCTAAATTTTTCAGTGATGCAACTAGTTTTTGGTTTTGGTATATGGATTGTTCAAAATTTGCCTTTTTTGGCAACTGTACCTGGATAATCCTGCATTTTGCAACTTCAAACGCTCCATACGAGCACATCTGGAGTCGAAAACAGGTTCCATTTTTTTGAAAGTGCGTATTTTTTCGTCTACTTTCTAGATCTGGCATCAGATTGCAGTGTTGTGTGGACAAAATTGTTACTTTTAGAATAGGGCCTTTCTTTGCTTTGTATTGCTTTAGTTCTGTAGCACATTGTAAAGTTTCAGATTTATACTCTATTGAGAAGTTGTAACAAGCACAATCAGAAGTCCACAAAGGCCAAAATTGGCAAGTGGCTCATTGTAATCGCACTACTGATAAAGTGCCCAAAGCATCTATTTTTGGGGGGTTTCTTGATTTAGTGAAAAGGGGGGGTATTCTTGGTGTTGTGTTCTCTCTTTTCTGCAAATTTCTTTCATTTTTTTGCATCATGGAAAACTTTAAGTTTCCTAAGTTAACTCCTCATAAATATGCTACGTGGTCTATAAAAATGTTGTATCACTTAATGCATAATGGAGTTTCACAATATGTAGATGGTACTCTTCCTAAACCAGCAGGTGATAATGTATCAACAAGTGAACTTTCTGAATGGGTAGCCATGGATAGGAAAGCCCTAGGTGATATATGTTTGGGGGTAGATGATAAGATCATGTATCAAATCATAAAATGTACTACATCCAAGGAAGCTTGGGATACCCTCGAAAACCTTTATGGTAAAGTGTCTAAAGAAGATGTGTTCAAAATAGAAGATGAGCTAGTTTCCTTAGATCCTAAGTCATATGACTCAATACAGGACTTCATCATCAAGGTGAATGAATTAAGGACAAAGCTTACTGATTGTGGGAATTCTATCAAAGATGATAGACTGATCTATCTCATTCACAACAAGCTGCCATCCGAATATTCCACATTTGTCTCTTCTTTCAACACCTCAAAGACTACCTTAAGGTCTGCCTACAAGAAAGTAACTTTTGATGAATATGCTAAACTGTTGGATGATGAAGAAAAGAAGTTGAAAACAATGGGGATTCTCAAATCACCTCAGACCAAAGCATTGGTGGCCAATGAGGGTTCTCAACATTCAGCTGGACAATCTTCAAACAAAGGAAAGGGTAAGAAGAAATGGAAGAGCAAATCTGAGGATACAAAAAAGACAACACCTCAATCTAATCAACAAGGCAAGTCCTCGAATTCCAACAAGAAAGGGGACAACAACAATAAGGAGAAGAAGAAGTGTGCTTATTGCAAGAAAACGGGTCATGAAGAGCATGATTGCTATCTTAAAAAGATTGATGAATTGACCAACATCATGAAGAAACATAATGTTCCATTGCCTAATGCTTATGAGGAAAAGGGATCTTCTTTCAATTCAAAGAACAAAGGGCAAGCACTCATGGTAAATGTAAACTCTTCGAAGGAATGGATATTTGACTCAGATGCCTCATATCATATGGGTTCTTCAAAGGAGGATTTTTCTTCATTGAATCGCTCAAGGGTACCACACATCTTCATGGGGAATGATAGCAAAATGGAAGTTGAAGCAAAAGGAAATGTGGAAATGGAAAATGGAGAGTTTCAAGAGGTTCTCTATGTTCCAAACCTAAGTTCAAATCTCATTTCAATCTACCAAATTACTCACCTCGGAGATGGACATAGAGTTGAGTTCCTTCCTGACTCAGTTCAAGTGCACAGTCTTAAAGATAATTCCTTGGTTGCAGTAGGGAAAGTGAATGATCACAAGAGGTTGTACTCTTTCTTGCATTTTGTATCCAAGACTCCTTCAAAGGCCTTGTTATCACAATCACATTCAAACATGCAATTATGAAATGAGCGGTATGGTCATCTTGACTATCGCTATCTTCAGCAACTTTGCACATACCACATGGTCAAAGGTCTACCTCAAATCAACTTTTCTAAGGGTAAGTGTTCATCAGATTCAGTGGATATGCATCCAGAGGGGAAGTTACAAAGAGGGAAGTTTTTTAAAGCAACAAGTGTTCTTCAAATGGTTCACATGGTATTCGCAGGTCCTTTTGTATTCAACCAGGGTCGCTACATACTTACCTTAGTTGATGACTTTTCAAGGTTCACTTGGGTCTACTTTCTGCATAGTAAGGGTGAAGTTTTGGATGCATTTCTAGACTTCAAGGCTCATGTAGAACGACAATCTAGAAAGGCCATCAAAGTACTCCGCATGGATAATGGAAACATGGATGTGAACATAAGACTTAAGGATTTTTGTAGACATGAGGGCATTGATCTTCAGATTCCTTTAGCATTCAATTCGCATAAGACCGATGTTGCAGCTTTGAGGATCCGAACTCTTAAGTCTATGGCAAGTTGCATGATTCATGCCAAGTCTGTAGATCCATCATTAGAAGTCAAAGCAATCTCAAGTGCCACTCACATTCTTAATTGTTGTCCTCATCCCGCCTTAGATGGCAAAACTCCTTTTGAGGCATGGTGTGGTAGAAAACCTATTGTGACATAGTTCAGAGTCTTCGCTTGTCCTGCATGGGCAAATAGATCTTCCAGGGGTCACAAGGAATAGACATCTCAGCCTTGTACTTTCATTGGTTATGAAGACAGTGTGAAGGCATATAGACTTCTTGATCCTGAGACACATCAGATTTTTGTGGAGAAGGATGTACATTTTGAGGAAATTTCTTCGAGCTTGTTCTCTACTCCTCTTTGCACATCATACAGTGTGGATACTGATAGTGACACCAACGATAGTGCTTCAACAGCTTCAGACACATGGAGTTATGTCAACAGATACAGTGAGAGGTCACTTCATCAGTTCAGTCCGCATGCATACATCGCCATAGTGATAGGTCCAGAACAGCAGGGTACATTCAGTCTTCCAAATACAGGTTCAGTGACAGATTTGGGGGATAGTATTCATGATCTGCCTCTTCTTCTTGATGCAGAATTACCTTCTTCAGCTGTCACGGGAGTTTCAGACTCTATTGTTCATTCTCTACAGGATCGATCCTTACAAGTTGAAGTTAATGTAGATACTTATGATCAGCAGTTGCAGCAGGGTTCTTCATCAGTTGCAGGGACATACAGTTCTTTGGGACAGGTTCTTCAACCAGTTGAGCAAGTTTCAAAGACATCACTTATCCATGGGATTCTTTCCACACACAGCGGAAGCGTCTCATTTGTACCCTTGGCATTATTTCTTTCTAAGGGGAGGAACACCATTCTGCAGTCTTGGATCAGCTTCTTCATTGGAGCATTCACTGTTTGGCATTCTTCTTTGGGGGGGGGGGAGCCCATTCTGTCTCTCTACCTCTTCTCATCATTCTCTTATGTATATATTGGATGTATGTCATAATGGGAGGGTCTTGATTACTCCATCCATCCATGCATCCTATCTATCTCTCTTTTTGGGGGAGGGTTTTTCCCATGAGGTTTTCCCTCTTTCCTCTCTTTATGGGAGATTGCATATCATTATGTACATGGGTACCTAACATGGCCTAGTAGCCGGGACCCATCTTTCATTTTCATCCTAGATTGCGTAAGCTTAAGTGCATTCCCCTAACTTGCACTTAAGGGGGGGTGTTGGTGTAAATAAGTATTTACTTATTACACTTACTTAAGTTTTACTTAGGTTAATGCATTATTTAATTATTTTGCATTATTTTATTATTATTTTAGGTGAGACACTTAGGATTTTGTGAACTCTCATTGAGTTACGCAACTCTAATTAGGCACATGGTGTCTACAACACAGGAGTATGCATCATTTACTTAGTTGTCATGGTGACAACACAGTTTTTCACACTCCTCATTTAGCACATGTTGTCTACTCCACTGATTTTCACGCTACACCATTGTAGTCTTATCCTCACATCATCACACTTATTCCCGTGCTTAATGGAGGATAATCCATATCTAGTGGACATGTGCCTGGTTGTATGACATGTCATGGTGCTAACTTCTAGGCATTCTAGAAGCTCTCCTGAGGCCTTTATATTTAGGAACTTCTAGTGTACTTAGAATATGTTGGTTTTATCCATTATTGAATGAATATCATCATTGTGATCATACTCTACCTATTTTGGTCTACTGTGTGCTATTGTTGAGTTCTTTTGTTCTTGGGTGAATTCTGGCCTAAGCCAAATTCTTACAGAAACTATCTAAAAGTAAAATTTATTATTATCTACTATATATCTATCAAAAATCTTAATGTATTAAAATGTTGTGATATTTTTAGTCAACTTATAGATACTATAGCTATTAATTATATTATATAATCATTAGTATAGTGTTATATAGGTCATCAAATCAACCTTACTGATATCCAAAAGATAAGTATCATTCATATGAGACTTAGGAGAAAAAGTATGTGTATACATTTTAATTACATTTCAAATGGATTATTCTTTTATGAAGTGTATTCTATTACAAAAAAGGGATCAAAGAATAATATTTGCATCTAGATTTCATAAAAAAATGGAATTTTCTATGTGTAAATGTTGTATTGGGAAGTATATATCTCTCATAACTTGATGCTAAAAAGTAAGACATTATTTGATAAAATAATTTATGAGTATTATAATGAATTTGATAAATTTGATAGTTTATAATTATAGTTTTATTTCTTCTAGCATAAAAGATGTTTTCAGAATTGAAACCTAAGTTTCTTATGGTATAATAAAATTATTAATAATCCCTTACAAACTAGGAATTTTCAACATATTACATAGATTGAGTCAATTTAATGTTCCAATTTTATGATTTCATGAGGAATAAATTACTATGCATAATTGTAATTTTTTAATTTGTTTTCAACTAGGAAAATCCATTTAGGGATATACATTTTATGAAAAAGGATGATAATTTTATAATGATGAAGAGTGGGAAAGGGAGTATATGTATGGTTTTGGGAACTCAAGATTAAAATGATCAATGATACTGGAGATTTAGGTAATGTTGAAGTTGGTCATTTTATTAATATGTTTGATATCATTTTTATTTGTGACCTAGTTGATAGGATGTCCTCTTTCTAGTGATATCTTTTGTGTGCGTTCATAAAGATGTACGGAAATAATATTCCAATGATGGTGTTTCCTATTTTATCTCAATTTTTTAGGCACTAGAATAACTAGTACCACTATTTTAGCTAATTGTTTCTCATTATATAGTAATTTTGGCTATGTATTTTTGTAGTTTTTTGGGGGAAACCTAGATGGAAGAACTTACAATGTTCTCCTTTGTGATTCATGACATGGATTAACCACCTCATATGTTCTATAGGTCTAGTTCATGTATATTGCATCACCAATTCAATATTTTTGTGGAACAACAACCCTAGCTTATAATAAGTGGTATCAGTGCTTGGTCACATGTTCAAGTCTCCTTGAACATTCTATAAGTCTAGTGGTCTTATAGGGAAATAAAATTTTAATCTTTTGGTGCAACAACAACCCTATCTTTTAACAAACTTTATGAATTTTGTTGATTCACAAAGTTTTCTACATATTTAGCAAGGTTCTCTAAGTGTTGGCAATACTATCCTTATTGAAATTTCTCTATATAATGGTATTTTCCTTTTCCATTCCCTTATCTTCATTATAGTATAAATTTATCCTAAAGTATGGCTCTTTGTTTTAGCAGGATAGCTCCAATTGAAACAGAATACCAGTTTTGATGTACCTAGTTGCTAGCTTGTGGCACAATGTTTTTTTGGGTACATTTTCTTTAGTTCTTTTACTATGATTTTAGTGAAAAATATGATGAGAAGTATTTTTTTAAAATTATATTTCATCCTTTCTTGTCATTTTATCTACCCATTTCTTTCTATAGAGGGTCTCTTGTGGCTTTGTTGGAGATTTCTTAACCTATATTTATCATTGGGAGTTGGAGATTTTGAGGTTCTATTTTCCCCATTTAATTGTCATTATTTGGTTGTCTTTTATCTATTTTTTACCTTTTTTGTGGGTCTTTTTTTGTACTTATCCTAAGATTTAAATGATAGATCCACTGAGAACTATTTTGTTGGTGGTGCTTTTCTTACTCTTATTAAAGTCTAGGTTTTTCCGGTCTTATTTTCAAGGGCTTGTGTTATTTTCCTCTTTGTCTACCCCACTATGACTGCTATGGAGCTTGAGGCCTCTCTTACTAACTTATTAGTTTTTGTGTGGCTAAGGACTACATGTGTCTCCCAATGTTTCTTTCTTCCTCTTTTGTTACTCCTATTAAGGTAGAGGCATCTTCTATAGAAGTGGAGGTCTTACTAGTGTGAGAGGTTGCATGCTAATCCATGAGGGTATTGTTTTTTACTTTTTTTTCTTGAAGCTAAGTTTGGATTGATTGTTTCATCTCTCTATAATTATTTTTTCCTCTTGTATCTTTTTTACGGTGGCTTCTTTCTTATTAAGGTGGAGAGAGGATTTCAAGGTGAGCTCTAGGAAACTTGGTGTAGATACATTAGTGATAACTATAGATTAGTACTAGAGTTTATTTATAAACCCAGTGTGAAGGTTTGGGGATGATTTAAAAATATTCTTCTTTCTAAATGTAAGGTGATGTACATGAGACATTTAAAAATCCATTTTTTTTGATAAAAATCCTAAACAAAAAATTATATTATGTTTGAGGCTAAGAGATTAATGAAGAGTACTCCCTTACAAATTTAAAACATGATACAATACCACTTCATGAAGTATAATCCCATTCAAAATACAAGCACATTATTTTATAACACTAGATAAAGGGATATTTTTCTCTATAAATCTATTTAGATTTCTTTCATCTATTTCCTCAATTCCATAATTCCAAATCTTATTTATTTTTTCTCTCTACCTAAAGTTTTCCAAAGTCTCTCTTTAATTTTTTCAAGTCCATGAATCCAAACAATCTACCCAACAAAAAATGTTATGTAAACTTCCTCTTCTCCAAATTTAACTTATAAAATCTTGCAAAAAAATTGGCTTCCAATGCAAAATATCTCACATTTGGTAGTCTATTTACATACATGGAAATTTTTTCTTTGAAACATCTCTTTTCAAATCTCCTTGCAACTTTCTCATACATTTAAAACAAACTCACATTCTTTTATCATCAACATAATAAATATTTATAGAAGACACACACCTCGCTTCCTCCACCCTTTCTCTCTTAGGGGAGGAAATATACGTAGGTTCTACGTAGCTTAAATATTTGTAAGAGGACAAAACAATATGCTTGATCATAAAAAATCATCCAGCCTAAGGCCCTAGTGTATAATGCCTCACATTTAACAATATATCTAGATACTCAATACCATTATATATGGTACCACATAATGAATGATACTCCTCTTACACATTCAAAAAATGATTTAATACCATGTGATGTATGGTGTTTATCTTAAGAGAAAATAAAACATGCTTTGATATAACTGAATGAAGGGATACACCACCCTTACAAACTTGTAACAAAATAAAAAAACACCTAGAGAAAAGAGAAAATAAAAATTCTATAAAAAATATGGATTGATAATTATTGAATTTGATTACAATGCTTAAGGATGAGAACCTTATAAATTATTGAGAAAGAGCTCATTATAACCCCTTACAATATGAGATAGTTACAACATCTTAGAATATGATATCATTACATATTGTTAAAGAAGATATATATCCCTCCAAATTCTTATGAATTTTTCATTTATAGACACTCATCACCCATGAGATTACAATTAGAAAAATATGTGATATAGTTTGGAGAGAGTAGATATAATCACCTTGCTACAAATAGTAAATATAAGATGCATGATGAAACATAATCTAATTTTTATTTTTATTATTAAAAAACACCATTTTTCTATTTTTTCCTAACCTTTAAATATTCTCTCTCTCTCTCTCTCTCTCTCTCTCTCTCTCTCTCCTCTCTCTCTCTCTCTCTCTCTCTCTCTCTCTCTCTCTCTCTCTCTCTCTCCCTCCCTCCCTCCCTCTCTCTCTCTCTCTCTCTCTCTCTCTCTCTCTCTCTCTCTCTCTCTCTCTCTCTCTCTCTCTCTCTCTCTCTCTCTCTCTCTCTCTCGTGTGTGTGTGTGTGTGTGGGGGGGGGGGGTGATCTAAGATTGTTGTTACACTCTAGATGCTCATGAATTAGGGATCTTGTGAAAAGCTTATGTATTAAGTTGAGAGGAAAAAACCTATTATTAAATTTCATCTTGAGATTTGTATGTTTACCTCATTCTAAGTTGTTATTTCCTTTGTGTCTATACGCTAGTATTAGTATGCAATTTTTTTTCACCTTTTTTTAACTATAGAATCTAGTTCTCTATCAAGAAAGTTTCTAAATATTCATAGGACCCCTTCAAAATAAAGTATATATAAAAAAATTGCATGGTTATTATTATAATTTATGTAAAGAAGGTTTGAAAACTATAGGAACTATTTTTTAACAAACCATCTTTGAAACACTAAGTTATGGTCAAGTTCTCCATAGTTGTCAACAAGTTAAAGATATGATTCAATTAGTTACTAAATTTATTTTATAAAGTCATTAGAGATGTGATTTTATTGACACTTCCACTAACAATATAAATTTATATTTTTGAGAAAATTTGGATAATTTATGACAAGTTTAGTTTAATATATTTGTAGAACATGTGAGATTTATTGGATGTATGATTAAAAAATTTAATCATACCTTTTGTTCATATGATAAAATAAAAAAAAAATCTTACCTAAAGAGATCACAATATTTTATTTGTCAAATTGTAAAAGAATAAAAAAAATACAACCTATATGAACAAACTCTAAATTAAAACTTTCAAATATTACCTTATACGTTACCCTATTATTTGAAGTGTTTAAACTATTTTCAATTATATAAATATAATTTATTTAATGATTTTTTTTGGATTATGTATGTCTAAGTAATTACGTAATGTTGGCTAATCAAGGGTGTTTCTTTAGGCTTATGTATATGATAACTAATATTCAATTCAATTCAATATGAGGCTTGAACACTATTTACTCCTATAGGTTTGATATTTATCAATGCCAACTAAATTATATATGTGTTATGAGAAATTAAATGAATAATTTATGTTGTTATTGTTTATCTTATAAGTACATATAATTATTTTCAAAGGCAAAGTATTGCATGTGAATAATATTAGATGCATTTGGAATTGAGAAAATATAAAAGAAAAGGGCGTTATTCAAAATTAATAATCAATTTTTTTTTTATTATAATACAAAAATGTTTATGTGTTTAAAAAATGAAATGTTCTTTAGAAAATGCCTAAACAATTTAAGCTATATATAGATTTTATATGACAAAACAAGGCATTTTAGAATTATTTTTTAGTGAAATTTTGTAGACACAAATGATTGAAAACATTCGAATTCAAATTTGAAAATAAAAAATGGAAATGCAAGGGAAAAATTCAAATTGTTCTATTCACTATCTAAATTATTTTAAATTCTCTCATAAATCCTATCCACTTAGAAGTACAATGATGGAACAATTAATTGAAATTGGACTACATAGTGTTGGTATGAAATTATGCTACGAGGTTGGGGGGAGGGGGTGAATCAGTATAATAGGTAAACCACTAATTGAAACTACCGATCTAGATGTCTTAGACTTTACTCCTACAAAAAAAAATTAAATAACTTTTGAGATGAAACAAAGTCAATCCAATGATCAATCACAAAATATATACACATATAAGGTGATTTTGGTATCATGGAAGGCCTTGTTAGAGGATGAAACCTATGGTGAGGATGCTTCCCAAAATTCTTTCAGTATAGTAAAAAGGTTTTCTTTGTTATGAGCTTACAAGTACTCTTTCTAGTGGCTCATCCTATTGGGAGTGATTTGTACTCTATTTGGATTACAAGAAGATATATTAGGTTCTACTTCACTAGAGGATTTAGAACTCCTTTTGAGAGTCCACCATGTTAAATAATTTACACAAAGAAATGAGTTAAGGTCCACCTAATTAAGGGATTACCCTCACCATAACTATTACAATACAAAAAAGTTGAATCATCTATCTATTACCTTGCTTTCTAATTAGATCCTTTCTAATATACTCACACTTTAGCTTCTCTCTACTCAATTGTACTACTCTAATCACCCACACTCTCTCCATTTTCTCTCATATATACTTCTCTTCTTTTCAAGCTATAACATATAGTTACTCATTCCTTTACCAATTAATCTTCATCATTCATTAACATTACAAACTTCTTGTGCTCATACCTTATTTAATACATATATCCCTATGCACTTTTCATATTCTTTGAACATCACATTGATCAAAATTTAGTATTTTTTCTATAATTCTCTAGAATAGAAAAAAACTTGCTTGACCTATACAATCTTCATCTTGGATCTTCGTGCCATTTTTTCTTTTATCTTCTAATTGTCAGGTCACCATTTCTCTAAAGGTCACCATTTCTCTAACTTATTAAGATATGTCATCATTAATTTTTCTTTGACCTATCAATTAAATTAATCATCTAATCAAACTCCTATCATAGGTGACTTAATAACATATTACCCAATCATCTTCTGACATGTAGATTAATTTTCACTTCTCATCTTTATGAGTTTTTATTGTAACCTAGATCTTCTAAGACATTAGAGATTTTTTTCCTATGATCTCTCTAGTTTATTTGTACTTCCTTATGGTCAATAAAAACATATATCTCTTTATTATTACTTCACCTTAACACATTGATCATGACACTTGGTCATCTTTTCTGCATTAATTATATGCCTTGTCTCACTGGTCACTACAATTCTACATTTTGACTATGTTTCCATCAATATAAACCAAATTTCTTATCATATTTGACTATGACTCTTAATTAGTCAATATCATTAATCTCCCCCTTTTGCATTGATGACAAAATTCCAGATCTGATATTCTATTGTGAAAATGCTCCACTGTGCAGATGTGGCATTTTCACCTTTTTGTTTACATCCTTCATAATTATTCCCCTTGTGGTTATTTACCACCTATCATTTTCACTATTCCACTCCCCTTTATTAATCAATAAGAAATATAATTCGAGTATGAATACTCATAACCTATCAAATAGGTCTTTAATTTTTTTCTTAGTTGTATCTAGAATTTCTTCCATCGATGTCTTGAAGTATGTGTTGTGATTATATATCCATGTCAATCTTCTAGTAATTCTTCCATTGAGTCTAATGTACTCATGTCATTAGACTAAGTAATCTTTCCACATTTCTTAAACTTTTCTATATTTTCTCCAATGGGGGGGTTGGCAATATGGTCAACTAGATGTCTTGATGATTTTAATTTATAGAGACATGCATTCAATATTTAATTTATGCATTGAGAGTTAAATTTTTTTCCAAGTACTAGATAGTTTAAAGCAACTTAAAGAAAAATTCTTAATTGTACAAATGACTCAATGAGAGTTAGCTTATGAACAATTGAGGAAAGCTTCATGATAGTATCATGATGACATGTGTGCGCAGATGTATATGAATAGTATGGTGTGAGTTATGATTAAAATACTAGTGTGGGTATTTAACAGATAATAACAAAGCATAGCAGAGAATTTGATTGTATGATGAGGAATAATTTTGGTTACTAAAAAATTACTATGTCATGATGAGCCTACTATGTGGATATTATTCCATAAGTTATGTCAAGCGTGTCAAGACATGAAGGCCAACTGAGAAAAGAATTATGAAGATGTGAGGTATAAATAAAGATCTTATCTTATGAAGATAAGTTTGTTGTTCAAGTAAAATCTAGGTGTATGACGCTATATGATCTATGCGATATTTGTGAAGTTGATGATATTAAAATTGATGTTTGATCAAAGAAAGTGTGAAATATAGTAGACAAGAGTATTGTATATATATCTATTCATGTGAAGAACTTAATGGTATAATTGGATGTTAGGGAAGTGGGCTCTTCTTCTATACATTGTATTTGTTCTACCATCTCCTAATAGGGTTGTAGCAACTCCTAACAGGGTTAAGGCTTCTAAGAAGGTCTAGTCTCCTAATAGGGACTTGAGACATTATATGTACTTCATAGAATCCTAATAGGGTCAATATCCTTAATAAGATCCTATTGTTTAGTGAATCATCTAGTGGGTATCATCCCCACCAAAGTTTTCCTTGGTCGAGATTTTCCTAGTTAAAAAATAATGGTATTATGATTTCTCTATGTGCATGGTTATATTTATTGTTCAACATCATTGGTTTAATTTCATATGTAAGTTATAAAGTAATTAACAATATTTTTTTGTGTTAAAAAGTTTGTAGAATATTCATTCACTCCCCTCTTAGTATTATCTATTTCTAACAATTGGTATCAAAGCTTAGTTACTTAGAAGAAGTTTAAGAACTTGAGTAAGATTCCTAAAGATATGGAACAATTGAAGACAAACATTGAAGAAGCTCTTGAGAATATTGATCTTCTTAGTGAAGAAAGAGATAACCTAAAACATAGGTATGAAGATGCAAACTTCTACATTGGTGAGTTAAAAGACAAGATTGGAAATCTAGAATCTAACAAGGAATCAATTATATAGACTAGTGACAATGATGAAGTAGGAGATCTTCAGAAGGAAAATAATATTTTAAAACATGAATTGAAAATCATTGAACTTAAGTCAAGTCTTAAGAAAAGTGGTGGCAAGAATGAACCAGAACTAAAAAATGAGAATGCAGACCTTACATCCTAGTTAAGCCAAGGTACATCTGAACTAGATACTATCAAGATTGAGCATGAAAAATTAGAAAATTGAGCATGCAAAATTAGAAAAGTACAATATCATTATGAAAGGAGAATAAACACAACACAAAAAATAGTTAGAGAAACTTTATTCCATTAGTGAAAAGATAGATCAACAAATATCTCACCAAAGACCTTCTTATTGCAAGATAGGACTTGGATATCTAATTGGAGAAAAATCAACCAATAAATTTGAAATTGAAAGAGAACTAGATCCAGTTATTGAATCCCCTAAGGAATATGATCTAAGTAAGGTTGAATCGAGCACATCTACTATAGTATCAAAGGAAGTAGAACTAATTGATTTATCAAAGAAACATGATGAACCTAAGCAAGATGAACTACCCAAGGAAGTAAGACATGAGTTCAGAGGTAGATTCTTCATATATAGTAAAGCTGGACATATGAGAAGAGATGGCATAGGTAAGTATTTTAAACCCATTACTAATTTCTATTGTTATAATTTTCATGGTTATGGAAATGAAGAAGTAGAATGTAAGAAACCTAAGTTTGACGGTGATAATGCAAATAGTAGAATGTTTTGGATTACTAACCCTATAGGTAATGAAAGAGGTAGATCGTAGAACAGATCCAATGATGGAGATAAATCTAATGGAGAGAAGAACTAGTTTGTGTGTTACAAGTGCAATAATCCTAGACACATTACAAGGAATTGCAGAGAACCTGAGAGTCATAATGGAACTAATCAGAGAAGAAATGCACCTGTATGTCAATTATGTAATAATTTTGGACACACAATGAGATATTTCAGAATGGATAGAAGGAAATTTAACATGAATCTAAATAATAGAAGGAACAATAATAGAAATGATAGAAAGAATGATAATGACAATGACAACAAACAGAAGGAAGAAATTAAGGAACATGTTAATGAATTCAAAGAAGAATTTGTGATAGCTACATATCCAAAAAGCTCTTATACAATTTTTCAAGAATAGTTATTTGATGCATCTAAAGGGAAATTGAAGTCATAGATTCATTATGACTCATCCTACATGAATTAAGCAGTTTTAGTAAAGGCAGTGCATCAGTTGGCTAGAATTGATGTTAGAAAGAGAGTTGTAAATTGCACAATTAACAAGATGTTAGGGACATAGAGAGAAGGATATCATCAAGTGTGCAAGTCTTGATATGATCAGAGTAAGTAGAAATTGAGAAATCAAGCTTACTGGTAAAAAGACATAGTATTTGAATTTTTGGTAGATACACATTTAATGTACACTGCAATATGAAATTATTTAAGGATCGTAAGAAAGATTATATGTACCATTTGTTCATCGGAAGTGTCTTGAGTGAATTGAAGAGATATTTAATAGCTAATTGAAGTGCAAAGTGAAAATTTTAAATCGAAAAGTTGTAGAAGCCCTAAATCATATTTTAAAATTTTTTTGCAAAGAGAGATTTAATACTTGTAGTAATTTCTAATATCCTTGTAGACACCTAAAATTGTCCAAATACCCTTTTCATCACCAATTAAATATATATTTATTATTTATTTAATTACCCTACCTTTAATTAAATAAATTTACATTTATTTAATTATATTCCCCTTTCCTTGATTTAAATAAACTAAAGTTTATTTAAATCCTAGCCTTTCCCCTCATCCCACTTACATCCTAACCCATTCACTTTAATTAATTAAAGTACTTCATTTACTTAATTAACCCCTTCTAATCCCACTTAGAATTAAATATTAAATTTAATCCTATTTGAAAACATGGCTCCTAACTTTAACCCTCATCTAACCTCACTTTCCTAACCTAACCCATCATTTTAAGCCTACCAACTTCCTTAATCCCACTTACTTTTCCTAATCACCTTGCTAATCCACTTTTAATCCTAAGTGTGTGCCCACACATGTGTGAGGAATCCTCACACATGTGTGAGGAACACTCACACTTCCCACACCCCTCATTCCTTCCACACCTCTTATATGTTTGTCCCCCCTTCACATGAGAGTCAAGGTGTCTCACACATGTGTGAGAAACCATGCTTCTCACACCTCTTACACCTGTAATTGACCTATCACATCAAAAGTTTCTCACACATGTGTGAGAATCTCCCCCCCCCCCCCTTTGAATGGTCAAAACCCTAATCCACATGGAGTCCACTTGGCCTCCACCTCATGGACACCTCATTGATCTTGAGAGATACTAGCCCTTCATCTTGCATTGAATCTCAACAGTCTATTTCATCTCATTTCCTATAAAAGGAGAGCCTTCTCCTCATTACAAGAAGCACTATCCAGCCCATTGTTATGTTGTAGGATTTGTGAGCAACCACATCCCACAACAATGAAATCATCAACTGCTTGGTGATTTTATGAGGTTTGCATTAGTGTTATTTTAAATGGTTTAAGCTCTTTTGATTTCATGTCATCATTATATACATGTTATCTTTCATATTTGAGGTGTGCATGAACATGTAGGAATAGGCTTTAGTTCCTTATTGTTTATTCCCTTGTTACATTTTTATGCAACACATTTTGGCATGCATGGTGGGACCCACTTCATGGGTTCAAACTAATCATCTAACGTGTTTTTGAGTTTACGTGTGAGTTTTCAAGCTTGTAGGTTGAGGGTTTGCACTTGGAGATCAAGTTTCATGAGGAGTCTCAAATCAAGTAAAAAAGCCCATCATTGTGTTTGAAGCACATAAGGGAAGTCTTTTGACATATAACACTACATTTCTTATTGCTTTATTTCCAAGTTGTAGAAGTGCATATACATTGAATATACATCTTCATTAATAGGAAAATAGAAAAAACAAAAGAAAAGTCTATATTTGTTGATAGGAAAGTAAAAGGGGGGGGGGGAAGGGGGTCGTTTCATTTTATTTTATTGTGTTTATACATTTTTTTAATCACATATATATATATGTGTGTGTGTGTGTGTGTGTGTGTGTGTATACATACATACATACAGACATACATATATACATACATATATATACATACATATATATATATATATATATATATGTATATATATATATATGTATATATATCACATATATAAATATATATATATATATATATGTATATATAGATATTTTTATATATACATATATATATATACATATATACATATATACATATATATATATATACATATATACATATATATATATATATATACATATATATATATATGTATATATATATATATATATGTATATATATATATATGTATATATGTATATATATATATATATATATATATATATATATATATATATATATAATTTATTAAAAAATGATGTTAGTCTAAGGAAGGAATAAAAATAAAAATAATTTTAAAAAACAATAATTATTATTATTAAAAAAACTATTTTTTTGGTTTATGTAAGTTTGGCACCCGCAGGTGCCACCACCAGTGGGGCCCATGAGTGCTTCCCTCATGGCCGCTTCCTACAAACCCCCATCTCCTACCCTCAGCACCTCCTCCTCCCATGGCCTCACTTTCTCTCCACTTGTTACCCCCGCTGCCTCCACCATCGAAACCCTACACTGCTCACACCGTAGCCTCATCTCTGTTCCTCTTGTCATTGCCTCGTCTTTGCCACTCGGTGTCGCTATCTCTCATTGCCATCAAATGCTTTTGTCGCTTCCTTACCCCACTATGGCTCCCCTACTCTTCCCTTCGCTGTCGAAACCCTTCACCTGCAACCTCAGCTCCCACTACTCTGTAACCCTGCACCCCCTCATAGCTGCCATGTCTTGCAACCATCTCCCACCATTGTGGCCTTTGCAACCACCGCTCCCTCGCTAAACCTTCCACTGCCTCCCCTCCCCTTCTTGCGATGCTTGGATATCCAAACCCTCTGTGGCATCTACTAAACCCTGCTACATCTCCTTGACTGCCACTCAAACCCCCCTCCTCTGCCCTATAACCTCTGCTTGAAACCCTCCCCTCCGCTCAACCTACAACCCATTTTTTATTTTTATTTTTTATTTACATTAAACTCATCAAATTTTAATTTTTTTGTTTTCAATTTTGTTTTGAAAAGAAAAGGAAAAAAAAAAACTAAAATTTATCTTTTTAGTAAAACCTCTGGATTTCACCTTTTTTTTAGCAAAAAACACAAAAAAAAAAAAAAAAAATTCCTTGACGTGCATCAAACTATCAAATTTATTCCTACAAGGTCACTAACATCGTCACTACACAAGAATTCCACATGCCCTTCTAGACCAGAAGGAGTAGCCTTTAGTTTTTTGCTCATAACTTGAATGTATGGACTCCATTTCTGAAAAATAAAATATTGCCGAAAAGTTGATTCTGAGCCTATCATGATGGTGTTGATTTCATTAGATTTTGATGCTATTTAGATCCCTAATTTTTCTATCAAATACCAAACTTTGTGCTAACATTTTCATTGCAGGGTTGTTTCACATTTGTCCTACATTTTCAATGCCCTAACTTGTGGTTTTGCAAGGATATTTCCTCACTTGTGCATTGGAGGTTGGAGAATTCTAGAAATCACTAACCATATTCCTTGCAGGTTTTTCTTTAAATTTTTTTTGGGAATAAACTCGTATGCCTAAACACTTGTCTTTGACAGCATGGTTAAAGCTAAAAAAATCAAACACAATCTTGAATGCCATAAGGAAATTGAACATTTTTGTGGAATGGATGATAGTACAATCTTGCATGTCTAAGGATCAGAAAACATTGCAATGCACATTTCAATTTGGTGCCTAAAATGAACAACCACTCAATCTTGAATGCATAACAAAATTGATTCTTTCCTTATCGAATTTTCTTATGTTGACAATGCTCAATTTACTTATATTGGCGAACTCTTAATTTTTATGTTGATGATGTTGTTAAGTTGGAAAGAACATTGTATGCTATAAACACGTTTGTCTTCAAAGTAGATTACAAAACCAAAAGCTTCATTGGGAAAGAACAAACTGTGTCTTTTAAATCCTGAGGCCACTTACATATTCTCTCCCCTTGCGCCTTTGGGTAATCTTGGGTGCACAAGAAATAAGTGGTCTTGTTTTCTTTTTTTAGGAGGCTTAATTGAGGATTTCATCACCCTTTGGGATGACCTCAACTCCAACATTCTTGTAGAGTATAAAAATTGGGAGGTGAATTGAAAGACACCTCTCTTGGAAGTAAAATCTTGTTACTCTTGGCTAAGCCCAAAAGAACTTTATACCTTTAGGAAGTGAAGGAAGAGATTTGGGTTACCGTCTCCCCCCGACTGTGTGGCATTATTTTCTTTCATCTATAGATTTGGGTCTCATGTACCTTATGTATATCAAGGACACCCTCTAGTTGATCCTTGTACGTCCTAGTTGAAACCTTATAGGATTGTTGGTGTGTTTGAAATTCTTGAGTATTTGACACCCTCCCTAGTTGAAGGAGACACACTGGCTACACTTGTCTTGTATATATTTCATTGTCTGATTTTGCATCTCAAATTTGGAAAAACCAAAAATATCATACAACATAAAAATCCAAAAAACATCGTAAAAGTTCAAAAATCAAAAAATCAAAAAATCTCAAAAAAAAGTCTTGGTTTAAGTCCTCTTAGTCAAGTTGTCCACATAAATTCCATGTCACTTCTTCTTTCCATCCAATTCATCACCCTCATACATCTCTTGTCTTCATCATTCAAACCATTCCTTGAAGTCTTAATCATCTCTATTTGTCCAAATCACTTCCTCATCTTCCTAATCATTCAATCAAATCTATAATCTTCATCCTAGTCATGATTCATAATCCAAATCAAGATCCAATTTCCTCAGCCAATCTCATAGTTCATCCTTAATTCAATCCTTCAAATCATCATTCTTCTAATCCAATTCCTTGTCACATTCATTCATTTCTAATCAATTCTTAATTCAATCCATTTACATCTTCCTCCATGATCAATCTTTTTGATTCCATTCACATCTTCTTCTAATTCAACTTTGCATCACATCTTCTACTTTGAACATAGGAGAATTTTCATAAACATCATACTTTAATTCAAATCCAACATTCACTTGCTTGCAATATCATAAGGTTTTTCTCAAATCAAATAAAACCCTCATCCAATCAATATCAAATCAAATCAAATCATATCAACTCATACCAAATCAAATCAAATTCAATATCAAATCAAATCAAATCTAGTCCAATCAATACCAAGTCAAATCCAATTCAAATCAAGTCAACACAAAGTCCAAAATTGCTCCTAGTCCCAAGTTCATATTCCATCCATCATTGAATTGTTTGTCACTATTCATCTAACATCTATGGATAAGAATTAGCTTAATCAAATGGTTGATGATCTTCAAGGAAATTCTAGAGTTATACCTCCCTTCAACCTACATATCAAATTCATCCTCAAAACTTCATATCCAATTCATATCCATCTCATGTTCATTATTCTTCTACCTTTGACAAGGGAAATCCACCTCATTATCCTTCAACCACATACAATTCCATTCATAGCCTACGCAATGCCTCAAGTAGAAATGTCATGGCCAAAGAAATTGAGGAACTAAAGAATTGTATCTTGAGCTTAGAAAATCAAAAAACAAAGTGTAGTGCCTACCCTCATTCACATCTTCTCTGGACATATTATTGCTATTATTATCAGACTTTGATGGACTAGTTTTATGTAGATGGATTAGGGGTATTGTTTTGACACTATCAGACATTATGTTATGGATTAGGTTATTATATGATGAGATCATTTAGACTTTACATTTCATATGATGATCATTATATTGTTTTCAGTTACTGCTGATGATTAGTTAGATGGTTGATTATCTTATGTGTTTTATTATGGATACTTACCCCATACTTGCATGTGTATGGTGTGCGTGTTTTCTTATTGTATGGCATTTCTGATGTGGTTAAGGAAGGGAGTCATAGTCACCTGCTTAGTCAGGATCTACACGATGCACCACTTCCTGCCATTGCCTGTTTAGCTTAGCACTATATATATTGTATGTACATGCATGGCTTTTCTACAGGTTGCAGGTATCGGGTATCAATTTCCCTGAATTGCTAGGATGAGTGTACCCTATTATACTATCTCAATGATAAGAGAGGGGAGATAAATTCTCAAGTCCAAATCCCAAACCCTAAAACCATTTGTCCTAGTGAGTTAGGACAAGTATCTGAGTTGAGTACCCACTGAATGTGTCGGATGACATATTTTGTGATTTTTAATCTTTTAGACTGATTTCGTATAAATTGTCCTATGATGGGTTTTCATATTTTATCATGAGGGTCTATGGTGAATTTTCTATTAATTAAGTCTTAACAAATAGATTTAATTAATAAATTAATTATTTGAGAGATTAAATATCATGATTTTTTATTATGATTAATTCAAGGAGAATTAATCGAGAAATAAAAGAATTAAATTAAAAGAAAATTAGAAATTAAAATAAATAATAATTATAAAATATTAATAAATTAATAAACAAATATTAATAATAAAAGTTATAAAAATTAAAATAACAGTTATGAAGATTAAAATGGGAGTTATAAATGGAAATTAGTTAAAAATAATTGGTATTATAAATTTTCTTGGAAATTAATGCAGTTCCCCATTTTTCATGTGTCAACAACACGGGGGTTAGTGCATCAATTGAGCACATGGTGTCTATAACCCTAGGGCTTATCAAAAAGGTTGGAAATAGGTTCATGCTTAGTTGGTGATATCTTCCAGCTGGTTCTAGAAGCATTCTAGGGTTATCCGAAAGCTCTTTATATTTGGGCATTCCTTAATAGCTTGGACATAGCATGGATAGTGTGGTTAGCGTGGAGAACAGTTGAAGCATTGGAGGATTCGGGAAAATTCTGAAGAAGGGGAGCTTGCTCTGCGGGTTATCTGAGGATAAGCGAGTTAGCATCAGAATACGAGTAGATTCTTGTGATTTCATTATAATACTTTTGCATCTTGCTTTCCCCTGTCTTCTTCGTATTTTCCATATGTCTTCATTGTGCATTTTCAATTTGGGCAATTAAGTTTTGTTTAAGGATTCTATATGCTTAGATCTGAAAATAATACGGACTAGGGTTGCAATTCATGGACAAACCCATTAGAATTAGTCATTAGAGAATTTTTAAAAGAACAAGTTTCATAGAGAGGTTTTGAAAATGAAAGCTTGTATTTTTATAAACATACTGAGATTCTGTATATTATATATATATATATATATATATATATATATATATATATATACATAAACCTTGTTATATATATATATAACATATATTTATATAATCACAACCGTATTATGGCGGAAACATTTTAATAAACGTATTTCGCAACTTATTAAATCGCGCTGCGATTGTTTGATAAAACAAATACTAATGCATGTTTGGGTGGGGGCAGAATCGCACCCCGTACCCGTGTTTTAAAGGGTCATGCGGTACCTGCTACGCAGTGTACCCATGATTATATTGGTCACAGGGTACCTACGATAGCAGGGTACCTGCGGCAAATGTCACAACAGTGACAACCGATGGCATATTTGATTCGGCTTTGTTCTAAGGAAATTTTGTTATTCGATTTCCTTTATGAATCGAAACTAATAAAAATTTGATTCCATTTTTTTATAAAATGCAAAAAAAAAAAAATATTATATTATATATGTACATATGTATATGTTTAAATATAAATATATATATATATATGTATATATGTAATATATATATATATATATATGTTATTAAAAGATTTAAAGTTGATAATAAAAGATTTATAAATTCATCTCTTTTTTTTAATGATGAATAGTTTTGTAATTTTATAGTTTTAACTATTATGAATTAATTAATAGTTTAAGATTATAAGATATATGAAGCATATGAAAATTAAGTTAGTAGAAACATCTTTTAAATATTATAATTGGAAACTGAAGTTAGAGGGAATTTTTAATCCATCCAAAAATCAATACATGGAAAAACGTAGGAAAATGTTCTTCCTCTAAACTTGGAATACAAGAACTGAGATTTTGCATATGAATTCAAATTTTAAAACTTAGCAAAACCAAAACATGTGTTTACATTGTGTATTCATTATGCTAATGTTTTGCGTTTTGGGTTGACTAGTGTTGATCGGTATAGGACGTCTACCAGAGGCTTGGGGGTTATGTGAATGTGATGTCTTGATGATGTTTTAATCTCGATCTTTATAAACCCAACCATGATTATGTGATGGAATGCTCTATGAATTGGTTGTGAATACTGATTATTATAGTTGAGATTCTTATGTCTGGGACCCTTGACTTAACCATTATTTTCGGTCATCGATCAGTTATCCGTGGATATATTCTAGTTGCCATGATGGGACTAATATGTGGATTTATTATTGATGATGTCATGTTGTGACATGTTTGACTCAACCATTTTGGAGTCTTCGATCAGTATGATTTTGAGATATATTTTGGTTATTGAGAACCAATGGATATTTTGATTATCAGTGATACTTTAGTTGCCAATAGAGAGCTGTTGTGTTCATGATTTTCTATGGATGTTGCTCATTGTGATTTGATGCTTTTATGCATATTTGATGATTTTTAATCATGGATATTTTTTGATCCTTATTATGGTGATTTTGTGGACTTTCTTTATGTTTATGATACCATGAGCATTAGGGTAGGATATTTGCATGTAGTGTCGGGAAGTGGCTTGCAATGGGGGCTGGGGCCCTAAGAGGTTGCCAGGGTAACTCATTGTAAGTTGGATTAATAAGTGATAACATTCACACACTTAATACTAACTGAATGAACCTAAAAAGATAAGAGTTTTTGGTTCTTTCCCATGCCTTGAGTGCTTGTATAGGCTAGGATGGGAGTAGAGAGAATGCATGGTTGCGACCTTGCATTCCATAGTATGCCTTGTCAATATGAAAGGATACTAGTGGCCGCATGAGATCTGTATGGACTCTAACTGCCAGGGTAACTTGTACGAGATAAATGCGATGACACTTTCCCACTTGCATAGTAGGTTCCTACATGTCATTGTGTGCCTCTGGGAAGTAGATGTCTATTTTGTGATTGGAACCTTTGAGTTAGTATACTTTTAGGATTCTTGGACTTTAGAGTCGTGTGCTATGTGGTTTTGATAACCTGTTTGGGACTTGAGATTATCTCCTTAGCACAGTGGGAGTGGACCACTTAGGTACCACACGGTCAGGTGGTAGTGTATTTTCCTCTCTTATCATTTGAGATTCATTGAGACTTTGTGGTTAATACGTCCTTCGTGATGGTGGATATGTATCCTTTCATTGATGATTAGCATATGTTAGATGATGATATCTTATGCTTTAATTTTTATGTTAGTAGGATGTTTAGGAGTGACATTCCTACTATGATAATACCGATGATCTCTTCGGTGCTTGGAATGTTATAGACGGAGGGATGGCTAGGATCCACGATGGTCTAATGATGCTATTAACGGTTGGGAGGAACCATGCACTTAGTTTATTTATTTGATCTTTATGATAGATGTAAATGACTCTTATGATGATGTATCATGAGTATCATGTGATTATCTTTACTTTGATGTATCATGGATTAGAATAGGATGATGTACCTTATTCTACATATGTATATTCTTTTAAGCCTTCATACCCTGTGACATGTACAGTGGATGAATGAGCAGTTGGATATGTAATAATTGAACATTGGACTTATCATATTATTTCATGTGGATGTTGTACTAGATGGATTCATGTAAG
Source organism: Cupressus sempervirens (assembly GCA_028749045.1). Lineage (NCBI taxonomy): Eukaryota > Viridiplantae > Streptophyta > Pinopsida > Cupressales > Cupressaceae > Cupressus > Cupressus sempervirens. The sequence goes on along the minus strand of CM053785.1, from coordinate 999,206,284 downwards.
TAATTCACGTTAAGGGGATCTTAAAGAATGTAGTTTGTTATGTATGATATGTTTACTCTTTAGATGGACATTGCTATTGCTTCCGTTATTGTGCATAAGTTGTATGTGGTAATTAATTAAAAAAAAAATGCTACCAAATTTAGTGAAATACTAGGTTAATTCTTTGGATCCCTTGGTGGGGCATTACACAAAGTCCACCTTCCATGCCATGTGTCCTCTTCCCCCATGTTTCGAAGACCATAGTCCTCATGTCCCATCTAAACCAAATCCTCCATGTAATTCCCCCTACTTTGAGCTTAATGTCAAAAACCATCATCCCAATCCCCTGACCATACTTCCACCTTCACACAATCCTAATCCTCCAAAAAAATCATCCCCACCTCATAATATTTTTTTCTCACCCGAATTCTTGTCTAAGTACAAAATTCAAAATAAAGTGATCCAATACCCAAAGTCATACCCCCACTTCTATCTCAAGATCTTCCTCCAAAGCATGTCATTATAGATTCCTCTTCTCCTCTAGATCCAAGCATTTCTCCACCCCATCATTCCCTTATCCCTCAAGATTCATTTATCCCACTTAGTCCATCTCATGATTCCCATGCTAATCTAGATTAATGCATTCCATGTACCACACACCTTACCGATTCCACTCCATCTCAAGAGTTAGCATCTGTAGATCCTCCACTTCATGAAGAGGTTCCTTTCACTCCATCCATTAATACTCCTCTATGTCAAGATCAAATCATTCTATCCAATGGTTCCATTCCCTCCACTCCATTATATGATCCTATTCCATCTCATGATCCACTCATTCCACCAGATGATCCTCTTTTAAGTCAAGATCAAAGCACCCCTTCATTTTCCTTTCATGATCCAACTCCATCTCAAGATACTATTATCCTTCATGATCCCCCTTATGATCCTAATCCTCCACATGATCCTATCACACCTATGCAATCCACTCATGAATCCTATATACCTAGACTCACATCTTGTGTTGAAAATAATAAGTATCCCATTGAGGAAATAATGACTCAAGATGTTGGTATACCTTCCAATCCTTTGAAATCCAAAGTTACTCCTTCCAAACTTAAACATTCCTGTCATCCATACTCAAGGTCCATTTTGGACCCTTATATCCATATTCCTATTGCTTCCTCATTTCCATCCATTTTGGGTCCTTATGTTCCAAAGCCAAACCCTTTATCCCTTCCATCCATTTTGGGTCCTTATGTTCCACATCCAAGCCTTTCATCCCTTCCTTCCATTTTGGGTTATTACATACATCCATCCACCACATGCAATTCTTCAACTTCATCCCCTCATATACCTATTAAAGATAAAAAAAGGCACACATCCTTGAATTCCTTCCAATGTTCACCATCCATAAGCTCTCCATACCATTTATCCTCATACACCCCTACCATGGCCAATGGAAGCAAATTGGATGCCAAAGATAAAGTGAATCAAGCCAAAAATTGACAAAAATCTAAGGATCAACATGTCTCCTCTAAAAGACATGTCCAAGAAAAGAAAAATATGATCCAAAGCAAAATCAGAAGGCCATAAAGGCTAAAAATGAAAAATGCAAAAATTATGTGGATTCCAAAGTTACTTAATGAAGCAATGAATCTCAAAGAAAGATTCAAAATGACATCCAAATTTTCTAATCCAAAGGCTTCCCTCATTCATAACTCATCTAAGCTTCCATCTTCCATCTCCATTTTGGGTCCTTATGCCCCAACATCCACCATCCTAAATCCATCATCTCCTTCATCCATTTTGGGTCCCTATATCCCAAAATTCAAACTTTCTCCTACATATCCTCTGAACTTTCCTCCTTTCCATCACCCTTCAAGATGTGTGTCAATGAAAATCTTCCACTCCTTCATCCACTCATTCACAAGTCTTCCAACCTAGCATCCATCAACCATATCTTCGTCCCACCCATTCCACCCCCTTAATCCAAACTTTTTCATAAGTCATTGTCCTCCATTCCCCAATCCACTTCATCCTTCTTTTCACTATCCTACCAACATCTACGAGAAAATAGTCAAAATTCCTTGAAAATAACAAAGAAAAAAAGAAAAAAAAAAGAATATTGAGGGATCCCATCCACGTATCTAGATGCTTGAGTCCTCCCTTTCTATCCAATGTCTTCCATTTCCACTTATCCATCCCTTCACTTTTCCTCTTCCACTTGAACTTTACACTAAGGGTGAGCTACATCCATACCACTCTTCCTTATATATCTTCCATATCCTATCTTCTATTTGTCATTATTTTCCATCTTTAATCTTGACTATCATTTTCTTTCCATCCATCCTTATGCTCACTTTACATATCCCTTGCGCATCCTCCACACATTATCCTACATATTTCGATCCATTTTCACATCTTTGATCTTGGCATGGTATCCATATCTTGAATCCCATAGTCCTTGTCATGTTCATCCCTTTTCCATCCATAATCCTACATGCTTACATCCTTCTTTCATATGTCCTTGATCTTGGTTATCCCATCCATCCCGTCCACTTCATATCCCACATTTTATCCATATCATTACCCCTTTTCCATACCCTCCCTCCCATATCCCTTTTTCATTCCACTTTCATACCCATGCTCGTGATCCCTATTTAGAGGCACTATACCAAAATGTTCATACATGCTTTAGAAGAGCACATGCCTTCTCTTCCTCCATATGCTAGCCTTAGTACCATCTATCCATTTTCATGCATCCTTTCCCACCATATTTCCTTCCATTTTCCTATCCTTGGTATGGGGCATTTTGACTCCTTCGAAACATGATCCTTGGCTCCACATTCTCCGATACCATATCATTTGGCCCCTCATATCCTTTCACCATTCCTTTCATCCACTGACTTGCATTGCTTTTCCTTCATTTACCATGGCTTAGCTCTCCCTTGTCATTGGTCCCAATCCATTCTATCCCACATTCATTCATATCACATTCACTCTAATTCTTCCACTTACTATAATCAAATTAATTTATCCTCTAATTTAATCAATTTTCCCTTCTTCTAATTCTTCCACATCAAATCAATCCTACTCTCATCATTCTTCATCCTATCAACATCATTCTTCCAATCTTATTCATGTTCATTCTTCTACTTGCATTTCAATTTCACCTATCCATCAAAATCTCCATAAAATCAAAAACATCAAAAAAATCTCCATCATTATGTAATCAGTACTAATCCAGTCAATCTATTCTTGCAATCTTGTACATAAATCCTTAATAAATTCATCAATTTGACCCAATCAGTTGTTGATCCATTGACCATATTTGAACATTATCATAGGATGTATCCTTTTGAATCCTCAGATGTGCATTATACTTATTGTTAGCTTTGTCATCCTTAATCAATCATCATCAATCAATCCATTAATTGGTTTTTAGCTTGACTAGGGGCAAATTTTGGTTTGCTTTTGGGTTTATTGTGCATAATTGCTTGTTACTTGTATGCATTAGTATTTTTTGCATTTATCATGGTCTTTGCATCCTATTGACCCTAGGAATTATAGTCTTCCATATCATGGTTTCATAAGGCATATGGTTGTATTAGACCCTTTTTATCATGTACTTGACACATTGTCATTTTGGTTTCTCATACCTTGGTGCATACTGTTGAATACAATATCAAACTTAGGTTGTTCAAATCATTGTAGCATAACTTTATCACTCTTATCACTTTCCACTCCCTTCCATCCTCCCATCCATTTTGAGAGAATGCCGATGTTCTCCTAACCTGCATGTCCTCTCGAGGGGGCATACCATTCCTCCCTCATCATTCTTCCTCATCCTTCCATGACTAGGGCATCATGCTACTAGTCTTAGCCCCCCAGCCACTATATTTTATTTTTCTTTGATATAACATTGCTAATGCTATATCAAAGAGGGGCAAAATGTAGACACCTAAAATTTTCCAAATACTATTTTCATGACTAATTAAATAGATATTTATTATTTATTTAATTACCCTATCTTTAATTAAATAAATTTACATTTATTTAATTATATTTGCCTTTCCTTGATTTAAATAAACTAAGGTTTATTTAAATCCTAGCCTATCCCCTCATCCCACTTACATCCTAACCCATTCACTTTAATTAAGTAAAGTACTTAATTTACTTAATTAACCCCTTCTAATCCCACTTAGAATTAAATATTAAATTTAATCCTATTTGAGCACATGGCTCCTAACTTTAACCATCACCTAACCTCACTTTTTTAAGCTAACCCATCATTCTAAGCCTACCCACTTCCTTAATCCCACTTACTTTTTCTAATCACCTTGCTAATCCACTTTTAATCCTAAGTGTGTGCTCACACATGTGTGAGTAATCCTCACACATGTGGAGGAACACTCACACTTCCCACACCCCTCATTCCTTCCACACCTCTTATATGTTTGTCCCCCCTTCACATGAGAGTCAAGGTGTCTCACACATGTGTGAGAAAACATGCTTCTCACACCTCTTACACTTGTCATTGACCTATCGCATCAAAGGTCGCTGACACATGTGTGAGAATCTTCCCCCCTTTGAATGGTTAAAAACCCTAATCCACATGGAGTCCACTTGGCCTCCACCTCATGGACACCTCATTGATCATGAGAGATCCTAGCCCTTCATCTTGCACTAAATCTCCACCGTCCATTTCATCTCATTTCCTATAAAAGGAGAGCCCTCTCCTCATTTCAAGAAGCACTATCTCGCCCATTATTATGGTGTAGGATTTGTGAGAAACTACATCCCACAATAATGACATCATCAACCACTTGGTGATTTTATGAGGTTTTTATTAGTGATATTTTGAATGGTTTAAGCTATTTTGATTTCATGTCATCTTTATATATATGTTGTCTTTCATATTTGAGGTTTTCATGAACATGTAGGAATAGGCTTTAGTTGCTTATTTTTTATTCCCTTGTTACATTTTTATGCAATACAATCTTGCATACATATGTTCTTATACATTCATCTTCCATCATCTTAATACACAAATCCAACTTTATAGCCTCAATTTCTTAGAGTGCTCATCACCTTCAAAACTAGTTTCCAAAGTTCTCTCCAAATCAAATGTGAAGTAGCAAGTGATTTTACTTCATTGTATTCAATTTTAGGAAGTACAGTCAATAGTGCTTCTCTAGCTCTCATGTCAAATATAAAAGATCGCTTTCATCCTTGGTACACTTTTCCAAGTCCTTTTCAAGAATGAGTGTCTTCATTGATTTTGTCAAGATCCAATATCCTAGACCCATACACAACAAATGTGTCTTCATATTTTCTTTCCAGCTATCATAATTTTTTTTGAATCAAGCTTCAGACTATCTTTCTTGAACATGCTTTCCATGGATCTCAAAAATTTGTTAAACGATATCCTCAAAGACTTGATGCTCTGATACTAATTGTTAGAAACAATAGTCCACCAAGATAACTAGGGGGGGGGGAGGTGAATCAATTATCCAAAAATTAAAACATTTATCTTCTTTAAAAAACTTAACCATTCAACAAAAGTAAACAATAACCATAATAAGATACACATAGATAATTACACCAAATATGTTAACTAGGGAAACCCTTGATCAGAGGGAAAACCCCAATGCAAATGATGCCCACAAGATGATGTACTAATATAAATATTCCTTGTTATAGGATAGACCCTATTAGGAATCTATTACAACATTTAGTATACAAATTCACTATTAGGAGACTTTGAATCTAAGAGTTGTGTCAAGCCGGTTAAGAGTTGTAGTACAATGTATCCAAGAGAAGCTCACTACCCAAACATGCAATTTCAACTAGAAGAAGAGTTGAGTGCTCAAACATGCAATTTACTATTATATTCTTCTTTCTTTTGTTCTGTTAGTTGAACCAAACACTTATAGACCTTTTAGATAGGTCATGAATGTCAAATCCAAATATCAAACCTTAGATCACTCGACAAAACCTCAGCAATGAAGTTTCCTTCACTTTTTCTTTGCTCTGCTCAACTTCACATTCCGCTCTCTCTACTCCTTAAAATCACTTTTCATCAATCGATATCCATATCATGATAAAGTAAAATGTCCTTCCTTTATACTAAGTCCATAAAATAATTCCCTAAGTTGGCTATTAGACCTTCTCAATTAATTTTTATAGGACGACATTAAGAACACATTACATTTAGCGATAACATCAATCTTTTGCCTTGCAACTTGAATAAATTTCCATACATGCAATATTATGATGAGTGAGCTTAGCCACATCATCACCAACATGTCTTCTATATATCCTCTACCTTGATTCTCAGGATAATGATTATGCTAAGAGATATAACAAATTTACCAGAATGTACCTTTATAAACTCTATCTTAGAACATGCATCATCAAAACTTGCATAACTTCTTCCAAACTTATCATTTATTCATTTGACATTAGCTACATAGACTAGATACTTAGAAGTATCTCCCATAACCTTAGATAGTGATAATACTCAACTAGCCATCTACACCAACTTGATCTTTCCACTCTTCTTTTGCTAGATACCACAGAAAATTGCTATGTTGATATTAATGACAAACTTATTCATGAATGTAAAATATCATCATAGTAACATATAGATATAATACTACCCTATAAGAATATCATCAGTGTTCATGCTTCCAACAATCTCCCCCTTTGGCATTGATGGAAACATAGATGAAAAACATCTAGTTCCAAGAATACCAACAAAAGACTGCTAATCTTTCTTTTCAAATCTTCTTCATCAATCCTTCTCCTATGCTAAACTTTTCCAACTCCTCCCCTATTGATATACCTCAATGTGCTTCTCATCAAATTCTCATTTCATGCTTTTCAAATTTTACTTGTTTTTCATGCAACTTCTCCCCCATGATGTTCTTCCTCATGATCTTTTCATGATGTTTTTCATGTTGTACTTCTCCCCATTGACATCAATGTCAAAGGTTTTAGCAACCAACTTTACTGCATCAAAATCTTAAAAAATTGTTTCTTACTAGCTCAAGTGTCCAAAGACATTGTTCAAAACAACATTCAACAATAGTCCTAGATGACACTGTCCATCACAGATACTCCCCCATACAAGAAGCATCAACACTCAGTCTAGAGAACAATGGTGCTTTGTTACACTAGACTGCACTCTTGCATGTTCTACCTTGATGTAAGAAGGGGCATAACCCCTAGCATACCTCACAAATACTCAAAAGTCTCTTTGGGAAGAGGCTTAGTGAATATATTTGCAATCTACACTTTAGTGCTCACATTCTCCAATCTAATTTCCTTTTCTGCAACTTTCTCTCTCAACATGTGATACTTAATAGAAATGTGCTTAGCCTTCGAATGCAATACTAGATTCTTAGACATATTTATAATGCTTTTATCATCACAATGTATAACAATAAGTTCATTGATTTCTATCCTTATATCCTTCACTATCTGCTTCATCCAAACAACTTGATTGCAATTGTTTGCTTCTACAACATATTATGCTTTTGTTGTACTTTGTGATGTATAATCTTGCTTCTTACTTAGCCAAGAAACCAATATTCCTCCAAGAAAGAAGGCTCCACCACTGGTGCTTTTTCTATCATCCATACTACCTACCCAATCAACATTAGTATAAGCACTTAGAGTAAAATCATTAGATCTATCATACCACAATCTGAACTCTAATGTTCCTTTCAGATATCTAAATACCCTTTTGACTACTGCATAATGTGCTTCTCTAGGATCAACTTGGAATCTTTCAATGATTGTAATTGCATTTACTATGTCTAGCCTTGTGTGAGTTAGATATTGCAAACCTCCAATCATAGATCTATACTTCTTCTACTCAGCAGTAGGTGTCTCATCCTTTGTAGTTAACTTGTGTCCAATTACCATAGGTGTTCCAATAGGTTTACATGTTTCCAAACCAAACCTTTTCAGTAAATTCTTCAAGTACTTTGTCTAAGAAATAAAGATTCCTTTTTTATTCTATACAATCTACAATCCTAGAAAATATTTCATTTCTCCTATCATATTCATCTCAGATTCTTTAGATTTGTCCCTTCTACAAACTTCTCACTTTCATCATCATTTCCTCCAAATATGATATCATCAACAAATATTACCAAAATCATCAAACCATCATCAATTTCTTTCCAGTATAGATTTTTGTCTATCATACCTTTGTTACATCCAAGCTTTGTCAAATGCTTGTCCAACCTTGCATACCAGGTTCTTGGTGCTTGCTTCAAGCCATACCATTCTTTCTTCAATCTGCATATTATGTCTATGTCATCTGTCAAACGACAACCTTTAGCCTACTCAATGTACACCTCTTTGTCAAGTTCTCCATTCAGAAATGCTAACTTGACATGCATCTGATATACTTTGAATTTTTTTTATGCTACATAGGCTAAGAATAATCTTACTACTTCTATTCTAGCCACTGGACCATTGGTCTCATCATACTCTATTCCTTCTTGCTATGAGCAACCTTTAAATATTAATCTTTCTTTATTCCTTGCAACTTCACCTTGTTCATTCATCTTGTTCCTGAATACCCATTTAGTTCCTATCACATTCTTGTCTACTGGTCTAGGGACCAATTCCCATGTCTCATTATTTACTATCTAATCTAATTCCTCTTTCATAGCTTGTTTCCAATAATCATCTTTACATACTTCATCTGCATTGTTAGGTTCAACTTGAGATATCAAAAATAGTTCTTCATTGACTTTGCTTCTTATCATCACACCTTTATCTTTGCTCCTAATGATCTACTTAGATAGGTGATTCTTTATCACATTCTTTCCTAAGTAGGAGTTGTTATCTCAACTCTTGGCTCTACTGAAGGTTCTGAGCTTTGTTCCTTCCTTGGCTTTCCTTCATTCTATAAATCATTGTTAGTCTCAAGAAATACTTTAGTATTCCTTGGTTTAGTAACAACATCATCATCTGAATTGTAATCAATTATTTTCTATTGTATCTTGAATTTTTCATCAATTTTCACATTTGCACTTTTCATAATAGTCTTAGTTCTCTTATTATAGAATTTGTAAGCCTTGATTTTCAATGAATAACCAAGAAACATACCTTCATCAGTTCTAGCATCATACTTACCAATATCATCATCTCTTTTGATATAACATTTACTACCAAAAATTTTTGAAATACTTAACTATAGGTGAGTGACCAAACCACTGTTCATAAGGGGTATTGTTTGTGTCTTTCCTAAATTGCACTTTGTTCATAGTGTAGACTATTGTATTCAAAACTTCTCTTGAAAACATATTGGATACACCATTCTCTACTAACATAGCTCTTGTTGCTTCTGTAACTGGCATGTTCCTTCTCGCTGCAATGTCATTCTATTCAAGGGTTCTTGGACCTAATAATTGTCTTTTGATTCAATTTTCTTCACAAAACATGTTAAACTCATTTGAAGTAAACTCTCCTCCTTTGTCTAATCTTAAACATTTAATATTTATACTAAATTCATTCTCAACTCTATTCTTGAATATATTGAATTTATCAAATGCCTTAGATTTTTCTCTTAGAAATGCAACCCACATCATTCTAAAAAAGTCATCAACTAGAGTCATTAAATACCTTTCACCATAGAATCCTTTAGTCTTTGTAGGACCGTTGAGATTTGTGTGTGCAATCTCCAATTTTTTTTATAGTAGTAAACTTCTTGTAGGGAAAAGAAGTTATGTTATGCTTTGCAAAAATACATTCCTTGCAAATTGTGTTAGTAGGCTTTATAATCTTAGGCAAATCACTAACTACAAACATACTACTAGTCCTCACAATACTATCGAAGCTTATATGAAAAAATCTCTTATGCCATAACAAATTATCATCTACCTTTGCAACAAAACATGTCATTTCAGTAGGATTCAATTGAAATACATTACCTCTAGGTCTTGTTTCTATTCTAATTACCTTTCCATCTTTGTCTCTAATCATGCATGTCTTTTCTATGAATTGCAACTGATAACCTTTGTCCACTAGTTGTCAAAACTCAAAAGATTATGCTTCAAACCATCAAAAAAATGTACATCCTTAGTGTTAGTTTTACCATCAAGAATTATAGATCCAATACCTTTAACTTGGTATGCTGCATTGTTTCCAACTCTAACAATGTCCCCATCCTGACTTTTGAAGTCAAAAAACTTTTTCATATCATCAGTCATATGATGTGAACAACCACTATCAATTATCCAATCAGATTTCCTTTTAACCTGTGATAGCAAAGCTACTATCTTTGGACTTTCTTCTTTACTTACCAAAAATCCATTTTCATCATCACTAACAATTACTACTTGTTCATCAAAATAATTTTCTTCATTTGCATACAAACACTATCTATCTCTTCTAGGTTTGTAATTTCCCTTATACTTTTTCTCTCTTTTAGGATACTTAGATGCATAATGACCATATTCAATGCAAGTCCAACATTTAAAGATTTTCTTACCACCTTTTTCTCTTCTTACAAGAAGGGAAACTCCTTCTTCAATCTTTCTATGCTCATTAGATTTTTTGTTGCTAGAGAAATCTCCTCTAGCACTTGCACTCCTTGATAAACTAGGTCGAATATTCAAGGCATTGAAAACTGTCTCTATTCTAGCCAATTATCCAAACTGTCTAAGCTCATTCTCAACTACTTCAATTCTTCCAAGAAATATTTCATTTGTGAAATCTTTGATACAAGATATCAACAACTGTATCATTTGAATTGTTGACATAAATGGTGGTGTTAGAGTCTTCAATATCTTCCATATAAAGTCAACATCTTTTTTGGTACCTCCTTGAGATTTAATACCCGCAATAATTTTTGATATCCTGCCTACATGTGTTCTTATAGATCTTTCACTATCTTAGCATTTTGAAATGCACAAATCCAACTTTGTAGCCTCAATTTCTTAGAATGGTCATCACCTTCAAAACTAGTTTCCAAAGCTTTCCAAATCAAATGTGAACTAGCAAGTGATTTTACTTGATTGTATTCAATTTTAGGAAGTGTAGTCAATAGTTCTTCTCTATCTCTTATGTTGTACATAAAAAGATCTCTTTCATCCTTGGTACAATTTTCCAAATCCTTTTCAGTAATGATTGTCTTCACTGATTTTGTCAAGCTCCAATATCCTAGATCCATACACAATAGATGTGTCTTTATATTTTCTTTCTAGCTATCATTATTTGTTCCATCAAACTTTGGACTATCTTTCCTAAACATGCTTGCCACAAATCTCCCAAAGTTTTTAAACTTTATCTTCAATGACCTAATGGTCTAATACCAATTGTTAGAAACAATAGTCCATGAAGATAATTAAGAGTGGGGATGAATCAGTTATCCGACAATTAAAACATTTATCTTCTTTAAACAAACTTAACCATTCAACCAAAGTAAACAACAAGCATAATAAGATTCACATAGACAATTACACAAGATATATTAACTAGGGAAAAAACCCTAGTGGGAATGATGCCCACAAGATGATGTACTAATATAAATATTCCTTGTTAGGGGATGGACCCTATTAGGAGTCTATTACAACATTTAGTATATAAAGTCCCTATTAGGAGACTTTGAATCCCTATTAGAAGATTCCAACCATATTAGGAGTTGTAGTACAATGTATGCAAGAAGAGCCCACTACCTAAACATGCAATTTCAACTACAAGAAGAGCTCATTGCTCAAACATGAAATTTATTATTATGTTCTCCTTTCCTTTTTTTTTCAGCCAAACCATGTTGAGATAATGGGTGTTGCACACATTGCATAATATTGTTATTTTATTATTTTATTTTATTATGTAATGTTGTACCTAGGTAGACGTGCAACATGTAAAGATTCCCATAGAATATTCTTGATGAGTTGTATTGTAACATTGTGAAAATATTTCATGTAATTATTTAATATTGGGGAAAAGAATTAAATGCCCAATATTAAATGTGGGGTTAGTGGGTTAGGTAGCACATGGTTTTAGCACATGGTTTATGTAATACCACTTAGTGGTTTTGTGGGACTTGCTACTATATAAGCAGCCACAAGGGTAGTTGTTGTAGAGAAGAGAGAGAGTGACAAGGAGAAGACAAAAGGCAAGAGTCGAGCGGGACAAGGCTTGACAGGTTAGCCAAGGGAGCATTTGTGAAGGTTGAAAGCATGGCATGGGATGTGTGGATTCATGCATGTTCACATAGTTTTCTCGATTGTGGCTATGGCCATGAAGGCTGATAGGTTGGACACTTTGAGAGCCAGATGCTCGGTTTATGGATGTGATCATGGTGCCATGGATTTTGGCATGATATGATTGGTTATACAGGTACATCCTTGATGTTCATTAGCTTGGGATTTTTGATTCAGTTATGGTGGTATATCTTCTTGGTTGAGGACCATGGTTATTTGGTTTCTTTTAAGGAGCTCATGATGTGCACTTTGAGTTTTTTGATGGTTTGATGCCTTGGTTGATTCTCATGGTTAGAGGATGGATTTGTTCATCATATGTCATGGATAGCTTGGATACACAGTTTAGTGGGAGCTTGTGATAGTGATGGGGTGACAGTGCAGGATTAGTTCCTGGTTTGGTTTATATCTTCTTGGTTTGGAGAGGATGGATTTTATGATGCCATAGGTGACTTGGTACCACGGTTGAGTGGGAGTTGTTGGTATTGATATATTTATTGAGTGTTTGCAAATGTTGGAGGTTTGTCTTAGATCCTGTTGCTGCAGAAGCGTCTTTGACATTTGCATGGTGCACTTGTTATCTTCATGGTGTATGAAGATGGTTAGATCTTGAGGACTCATGGAGTTCTTGGTTATCTTCATGGTATGTGGAGATGGTTCTTCCTGGTATGTGGAGATGGTTTTCTTCATGGTGTGTGGAGATGGTTGCATCTTGAGGACTCATAGGGTTCTTGGCAAAGCTGTGGTTTATGCTTTTATTTGGCATGTTATCCTTGGTATGAGGATGGTTTCATTATTATGTCATGGTATACTCTTGATACGCGTTTAGAGTTGTGACATGTTATGGTGTGTTCATGTGGAGCATGTTATCTCTTTGGTTGAGATGGTTAGATCATGTTGTCATGTTTATGTTCCTGAGGCCATGGTTGGAACTTTGACATTGATCTTGGTTTAGTTTCTTGGTATTGAGTACACTGATCATAAGCTGGATACTTCATGATATTGCTATGTTGCATTTGGAGTTGGCATGGATTGATTGGTTACAGGTGCTCATGGATACTTAGAGACGGTGGTGACGCTGATTTCTCTTGGATTAGAGAAGTATTTGTTGGGACGGTTGATGGTTTCAACAGGAAGTCTGAGGGGCAGTCACCTGATATGGACTTGAGAGGAGATTGTTCTTAGATGAGTCTTGGTTGGAGACTTGGGTATCTTGATGAGCATTCTCATTCCCCACTCTTGGTCTACTCAGCGGTTTGCTACATGAGAGGTATAGCCCATTGTTTCTCTCAGTTGCATTATATTTATGCTTATCTTTCATGGATATGGATCTTGAGCTATGGTACATGAGTTAGTTCTGGAGGGTTCATTTGAGAGATGGTTTAGCATTGGTTATCTCCATGTGGATATGTTGTTATGTTGGTTGAGTTTGAGAGATGGTTTTATATTGGGCATATTCCTTGGATTAGGAATGGTTATTCCTTGGTTTAGGAATGGTTTTATTGAGTTTGATCTTCTTGTGAGAGGCTTACATCCATGATTAGCTATATGGTATGGTTTGGGTGTTGTTGAGGCTTCTTGTTGGGGTTTTATGGAGGAGATCATACTTGCACAGTTTACATCTAGAGGTGTGTGTAGAAGGACATGATACATGTTATGATTTGCATGGTTTCTCCAGTCTTGGTTATCTTCCTGGATGTTCAATTTTGCCTACATTGGATTTGAGATTGGTTAGAGATTGTGATCACTAGTTTGTGCTCATGTATGTCATGTGAGAGATGACATGGTTATTCCTTTATCTCTTTCCTCTGTTGGTTGTGGTGAACTTGGGATAGAATTGGAGACTTGTTATGAGAGTTATTCTTGCAGGATATTGGATTATGTATTGTGGATGTCCTTGATACTACATGGATTCACTTCTTTGAGATGTGTTGAGTGGATTGGTTATAGATTTGACATTATCTTTTGCAGTGGGAGCTTCTTGGTATATATGTGGTAGGTATTGCTCTTGAGGCTTGTGATTGTAGGTTGTAGATTGGATATGTCAGTGATATGAGATTCACTTGTTATACCTTTGAGGTATGGATAGTTGGATGGGTTTGGCACTTGATGTGGGTGCTATTTCAGCTATGGATATTTTGACAACTACAGATACATGTGATTACCTTTGGATCAGGTTATTTGTGCTTGGAATTTTAGTTGGTACAGGATTTTATGATCTTCTAATGCGACAGGTTGGGTGGTTTTCTCTTTGGATGGCTTCTATGTATGTCCAGTGGGAGTGGCATAATAGGAGGTGAGATCATTCATGTTTGAGATGCTAGATACTTTGATTTTGTCGTGGGTACCAGGATGGAGCACTTCGTGTATTTTGATCCATGATGGTGGATGTGCTGGGAGGGATTGTTCCCTTGTTCATTTTGTGTGGCTACTGATTGACCCTATGCAATGTATACAACAAGTGGGAGATTGTTGAGATAATGGGTGTTGCACACATTGCATAATATTGTTATTTTATTATTTTATTTTATTATGTAATGTTGTACCTAGGTGGACGTGCAACATGTAAAGATTCACATGGAATATTCTTGATGAGTTGTATTGTAACATTGTGAAAATATTTCATGTAATTATTTAATATTGGGGAAAAGAATTAAATGCCCAATATTAAATGTGGGGTCAGTGGGTTAGGTAGCACATGGTTTTAGCACATGGTTTATGTAATACCACTTAGTGGTTTTGTGGGACTTGCTACTATATAAGCAGCCACAAGGGTAGTTGTTGTAGAGAAGAGAGAGAGAGTGACAAGGAGAAGACAAAAGGCAAGAGTCGAGCGGGACAAGGCTTGACAGGTTAGCCAAGGGAGCATTTGTGAAGGTTGAAAGCATGGCATGGGATGTGTGGATTCATGCGTGTTCACATAGTTTTCTCGGTTGTGGCTATGGCCATGAAGGCTTCCATGGTTGTATGGCAATGGTATTTTTGCTGAATAATACATGGTGATGGATGCTTTTGGAGGCTGGGTTTTTCCCTCAATGAGGGTTTCCCAGGGTATATCTTGTGTCACATTTTGTGGGTATGTTGTCTATTCTCTTGCATGTGGATTTTAATTCCGTGTTTATTTCAAATTTATTATGGGTTATGTGGAAACGGTTATATTCTTTATTGCCAAGTTTCCTTACAAGTGGTATCAGAGCCTGGTTTTGGCCTGGTCATGGGTTCAAATCTCCCCGGTGCCTTCCCGACCCGCGTAAGCACCTTGTATGCGCGTCGAGGGGGAGATTGTTGGGTAATGTGACGCACTCCCCTGCCCACAGGTGGTTAATTATGTGGTGTTCCATGTTCACTAACAGTCATGGCTTTTGGTGCAACGGCAAATGGGCCCTACAAACCAAACACTTATAGACCTTATAGACTAGGTCACAAACCTTGGATCCAAATATAAAACCTCAGATCACTCAACAAAACCTCAATAATGAAGTTTCCTCCACTTCTTCTCTGCTCTGCTGAACTTCACATCCCACTCTCTCTGCTACTTACAATCACTTCTCATTTATCCATATCCATATTATAATAAAGGAAAACTAAGTCCATAAAAAAATTCCTTGAGTTGGCTTTTAGACATTCTCAATTAATCATTATAGGACCACTTTAAGAACATGTTATACTTAGTGATAACATCAATCTTCCACCTTTCAACTTGAATAATTTTTCATAAATTAAATATTATGACAAGCGAGCTTAGCCACATCATCGCCAACATGTCTTCTACATATCCTCAAACTTGATTCTTAGAATAACAACTCTACTGGAAGTGATATAAAAAATTTACCAGAATGTGCCTCTATAAACTCAATCTCAGAACAAACATCACCAAAACCTACATAACTTTCCAAATTTATCATTTCTTTATCTGATGTTAACTACATATACTAGATACTTAGAAGCATCTCCCATAACTTTGGATAGTGAGAATACTCAACTAGCCATCTGTACCAACTTGATCTTTTCATTGTTCTTTTGTCAAATACCACAAAAAACTACTATGTTGACATAAATGAAAAAATTAGGCATGAATGTAACTTATCATCATAGTAACATATCTATAATACTCCCCCATAGGAATATCATTAGCATTCATGCTTACAACAATCTCTCAACATATAGTGCCAAAGGTGAGTGCATAATCAAAGCCTAACAATCTAGCATATGTGCAAGTCCATACACCTTCTAGGGAAGAGGAAGAGGTAGAGGATACAGAACATGAACTTTCACCACCTCACATTGTTATGGGTACTAAATCCATGCAAGTGGATAGTATGCACATAATTGCAAACACAAAGGAAAATCCTTTTGCAACATTTGGCCAATCCATTGTTGGCAATATTATTGCATACACTAGATCTGATGAAGAAGAAGAAGAGGAAAAGAAAAAGGAATAAGAAGAAAGGAGGAAGAATAGAAAAATAAAGAAGAGGATGAAAAGAAAAAGAAAGTTAAAGAAAATGCAATAAAAGAATGTGAAGTTAAGAAGAAAGCTAAGGAAGATAAGAAAAAGGCAGTTGTAGTTTATGCCTACTATAACTTTAGTAGTAATAGTAGATGGAGGATCAGTAGTAGTATTAATTCCATCAGATGATGAAGATCATAAAGGACTAATGAGCACTTTAAGTAAGCTATTTGAGAAGAAGAAATCTATGAAGAGTTTGGAGAATACTCTAGCCAAAGTCTTGGATTGAATGTAGAAGATAGTTACCACAACTATAGTCAATCTAGACTTGTAGGTAAAGGTCAAAGAGTTGGTGAAGATCTTTGATAGGGAATTCATAATTCTAGTAGTAGTAGCTTCAGTGCAAGCATAGGAAAAACATGATGCATCAATGTTTCATATAGTATGCACAAATGTCAGAAATTAACTAAAAACTTTAGATGTTTGCATAAAAGAATTGAGGAGCATAGGTGAAGGTAAAAATTTGTATGGACAATTTGAAATGTCATATAGTTACCTATTAGATTTTGATAATAAGATCAAAGGCCAAATGAGAGAGCTTCATATACTCACTACAAGATTACAGCAACTAGAGGCTAGAATTGAAGATTTTGAAACTGAGATAGAAAAGATAAAAAATGCTATCAAATGCATTAAGTTTGATAAGGAAAATGTATTGAGGAGATTCTCCATTCTCAAAGAATACTTATCACCCCAAGTTGTCATTTTGTAGAGGTAGTTGGAGGAGTGTCTTGCAACTGAGACATCATAAAACAAGTTTGCCTATACTGACTTGAGCACCATTGAAGTGGCATCTTATGTACTTTGCACACTCATCAGTATATCTGATATAGTCAAAGTGAACTGGAAGAAGGACTTTGACAAGCTGAAACATGATTTTGTAGATTGCATTTCCAGAATGACCAGCAGATGAACATAAGGTAACAAATTTTTGTGGATACAACTTTTGACACTTTTTCCATTGATGTCAAAGGGGGAGTATTATGTAAAATAAAATTGTATAGATGTATATGTAAGAGGGAGCATTTGTATGCATCAATGTAAAGGAGTGATAAGGAATGTAATGATCCATCAAAACATGAGTAAAGTTGTTATGTTTTGAAGGTAATTGTGTGTAGTTACTTTTATTTATTTTAATGTATGACATCATTTTGGGACTTAGCCAATTTTCCCAACTATTTCCATCAATGCCAAAGGGGGATATTGTTGCCAATATGGTCAGATAGATGTCTTGATGATTATCATTTATGGAAACATACATTCAACATTTCATTTATGCATTTAGAGTTAGAAAATTTTCTAAGTGTTAAACAATTTACATTAGCACAGAGAATAGATGTTAATTATAATATGGATGACTCATTGAGAGTTAGCTTATGTGTAGTTGAGAGAAGCTTCATGACAGTATCATGAAGAAATGTGCCAATGCACAAATGTATACTAACAGTACGATGTGAGTTATGATTAAAATACTAGTGTGAGTATTTAAGAGAACATAACAAAGCATATAAGAGAATTGGATTGTACAACTTGAAGAATTATTTTGGTTAGAAAATAATTACTAAGTTGTGATGAGATGACTATGTGGATATTATTCCATAAGCTATGTCAAGTGTGTGAAGACATGAACATTGACTAAGAAAAGAATTATGAAGATGCAAGGTATAAGTAAAGATCTTATCTTACAAAGATAAGTGTGTTGTGCAAGTAAAATAAGTGTGTGACACTACATGATCTATGTTATACTTATGAAGTTGATGATATGTGAACTAATGTTTGATTAGAGAAAGTGCAAAATAGAATAGATAGGAGTATTGTATGTATGTCTATTCTTGTGAAGAACTAAATTGTATAATTGCATGTTAGGATAGTAGGCTCTTCTTCCATACAATTTAATTTTTATACCAACTCCTAATAGGGTTGTAGAAACTTCTAATAGGTTTGAGGCTTCTAACAAGGCCTACTATCCTAGTAGGGACTCAAGACACTATATGTACTTCATAGACTCCTAACAGGGTCAATATCCTTAACAAGATCCTATTGTTTAGTGAATCATCTAGTGGGTATCATCCCCACTGAGGTTTCCCTAGTTAAAAAATAATAGTGTTATGATTTATCTATGTGCATGGTTATATTTACTATTCAAAATTGTTGGTTTACTTTCATATGCAAGTTATAAAGTAATTAACAATACTTAGTTGTGGGAAAAAAAAATTGTAGAATATTGATTCACCCCCCCCCCGCTAGTATCATCTATTTCTAACAAGGGCAAGATAGGGTTGTATCTAAAATAATGTATTTATATTGTTTTCTTCTTTAGCTTGAACTTTCTTTATCTTATGGGTGATCAACTTTACCTTTCAGTTATACTCTAACAATGAACTTGATATTGGATCAATTTGTTCTATTAATGACTCAAGTTCCTTTTTTTGCTAAATTCTTTCAATTCTCCAAATCATATGTGAATTATGATATCTTTTATTCTTTGAGCATTAATTTTCTAGAACCCTTCAATATAAGTTTTGCTTCATCAACCTATTTTGATAGTGATACCCTATCTATGTATGTTATTTCCATTAGTTGTGTTATATATATATTTTTCATAATATTTATTTTTTATCTTCATTATTTTTGACTCCAATTTTAGAAATTTTTGTGTAGAATATTTAATCAATTGTCCATTTGACCAATTAGACTTTCATCTATATTATATTCAACATTAGGTACTAATTATCCTAGAATGTCTCTAGTTGTATTAATTTGGATTTTCTTTTCTTGGATCTCATTTTGTCCCCTTCTTCCTTTCTTTCCAACTTCTCAAAATACACAAGTAGTTCCTTAGATTTTAGTTTATTTATGTTCACATTCTTTACTACTTCATCCTCTCCTTTGTACTCTTCTTAATTTATACTAGTCTTAGCAATATGTTTCCTTCCTTTTCTTTCACTAGTGCTACTAAAAACTAACTTTGTTTTCATTGTTACAAATCCTTTTACTGTATTAACACTTTCATCATTTTTTGTTTCACTAATTTAATCTTTGGGGTATGATAAATCTCTTCATATGGTATATCTTCTATAAGTATTGTATGATCACTAGTTTTTTTGCTTCAATCTAGACTTAAATGAATACAAAATTTATTTCTAGAACTATTTTGGTAAGCAATCTCTGCATGATTTATTTGTCAAAATTTAATGTTGTTCACCATCTAGCATCATCTTGTTTGTAAAGTTCTTTAGGTAAAATTCCATATAGTTCACTTGAAGTCTTGGAGAGCTTATGTAAGCTCTGTATTACTACTTCTACAATCTCCATTTTTCCTTCTTGACTATTGATGCAGGGAGTTCGGAGAGTCATATCATTTGACTCGGATATGGGTTTTTTTCAAAATCCATAGTTGAGGTGGATTTCAACTCAGCTAGCTTTGTTGGGGCCATTTCAATTTATTTTTCGAGAGCCAAAAATTCCATCTTGACCTCTAAATTTTAGTTTAAAAAGATCTTAGATGTTTTCTTGATTTTTCTGCTTTGTAATAACTTCAAAATTTCTTTCTAAATTTTAGAGATTAGTTGGAAATTTGCCTTTATAGTTTAAAGGGTAGATATAGGAAACTTCAAAATTGCTTTTGGAGGTTTTTTTATAAGTTTCCAAAAATGGATTATTTTTCCAGTTGTTAAAATTTTCTAAATTTGGAATTTTCCTATTTTTTGGAGTTAGTTGTTATTTAATCGAGTTTGAGATCCATGTAGAACTAGTTTGAAGAATGAACAATTTAGAGTTTAAATCCATACATGGTTTTGTTAATTAAGTTTTATGTGAGTTGAGATCATGTGCTACATCAACTATATAACTCATAGTATCCTAATATATCCTCTAATCCACCAATTTCCTTTATGTTTTTTTACTATAAGTTCCAAGTTAGGATCTTTATCCTTGTCAGTTTCCTAGGATTATTATTCTATCTTCTCAACTTCATCTTCTACTATAGCTTCTCCATTGATTTCAAGTTTCTTTCTCTTCCCCTTATTGGTTTCACTTGTATTTGGTGGTCCATATGATTTTCCTTTTCCTTTTCTTTGATAGGTTCTTTCTATTGAAGATGTCTCATCTGCTTCTTCTTTACCTCTCAAATCAATATGAGTTGATTGTTCATGTTCTTTCATAATGACTATGGTGTTATTGACTCTACATACCCAAACTTTTCTTCTAGCATACCCATCATTCTTCTTAATTTTATCTTAAATAAAGGTTTCTTTAATTCTATTTTGATCTTTGACAATGCTTATTCATAAGTTTCAAACCTTGATGGTACAAAATATATAGGTCTAGAGAGTAATTTATTTACATAAGTTCTTATTATCTCTCCATTTTCTTCATAACCCACTAGAAGGTAACCAAAATTTTCTTGGTTGAACTAGTTTTATGATAGATGCATCAAGGTCAACTAGAAAATATATGTCATTCTATTTCTGAACCACATCTCTCTCTCTCTCTCTCTCTCTCTCTCTCTCTCTCTCTCTCTCACACACACACACACACACACACACACACACACACACACACACACACACACACACACACACACACACACACACACACACACACACACACACACACACACACACACACCCCACCACATGAGACTATAGAAATTATCTCCTAATACCTTGATGAACTCATCTATTTGTACTATTAGTGATCTATCTTTTGACCCTTGAACCACACATTTTTCTAGAAATAAATTTTGAGAGTAGAAAAAGATTCATGCCAGGATATCTTCAAATATGAACAATTGTTTATTTTCTCTTTCCACTTTTTCCTTATTTACAAAGATTTGAATCCTTAACATTCTCTCAAATTATACACTACATCTTCCTTTACCATTTCATGTACTACATGAATAGCCCCATTGGGCACACTATTCAATCCTCTAGATTGATCAACTCTGTAGCCAATTTCCATGGTTGTATACTTCACCTCTTTCTCTTCATTAATAATGACTCTCATAGCTCATGAGTTATATTATTATTGGTTTTTCATGTGACTAAATTTTTAGTTATCTTTTCTAAGGTAGGCAATTCACTAGTTTCATATAGCCTAGTTACATTGTGAATAATCTCCTTACTGATCTTGTGTGGTCTATCCAAACACATAAGTTATTCATTAAGTATTCTTAGTACATATTGAATCCACTCATGATGGAAATTATTTGGAATGTCAACTACATATGCAAAACTTTTCAATTCCTAGTGCTTATTCTCATTATTTAACTTATTATTTACACACAATTCTCCAAATGTTTTCTCAATTTCTTCTACTCTTGGTTATTCAATCTTGTACAATATACCAATTTTTGTTTTGTTTTCTTTTAACATATAGTAGCAAGACAAGTTACACCAATATAGAAAAATACTTATGAGTTACAATAATAGTCACTGCATTAAAAGGGTCATAGAAGTGGTTGTTTTAAGACTTTGGAGTGTTTTCTATGCACATAAATTAGAATACTGAAGTAATTAATATATTGTAAGAGTAGTTAATACAAAAAAAACTATGAATCACATTCATTATCTTATCATTTTGGCCCAAGCCTTGCTTGGTCTTGAAATTTCCTATTGACATCAGCAAGCTTATCATCAATCTTTAGTCTTTCCATGAACTAATTTGTCCATTTAAATTCTCTCTATCTGACCATGTATTTGTGTATAGTATATTATTGGAAAGAGACAACATCTTCCTTGTGGATCATTATTTGATTTTTTTGCATCAACATCATAAAATTGTCTCTAGATATTTCTAGGGTTGTTGTCACCTATGACATAATATGGAAATGTGTGAATTTACAATAAAACTTAGTAAGATGCCTCCCTCTCTTTTGAAAAATCTCTCCATTCCTCTCCTTCCATAGAAACCACAAGATTTTACATTGACCGAAAATATTTTATAAATATCACTATAGTAGGTATTGAAGATACAAATCCTATTAGATCAATCTCTCTTACCTTTAATGGATGTAACTTTAATATTGGATGGAGCTTCTTGATCACATCTATTAGAATAAGGGTATCTACTTTATGCTATATGATTCACTATGGATGATAAGTTTTTGACCTTATAAATATTTGAGTACATATTTTGAGCTTCACCACTTTTTTTATTGATCACAAATGAATCTACCTAAAAAATCTCAATTCCCACTTTTCATAGTATTGACCACATTGTTTGCAATAGATATATTTTCAAAATAATTCCTAGATAGAATAGTTGAAAATGATCTCTCTTTTCCCTCATTTATTATTGAAAGTAGTTATTTCACCTCTTCTAATGGTAGATAATACATTTTTTTAGCTACTTCTATTATTATTTAAACCCTTTACTCCATTGTTTAAAATGTAAACTTTTAAACATTTTATTTGTCATTTTAATAACTCATCCATCTATAACCTAGACTTATCAATTCAACTCATTATGAGAATTTAAGTGGTTGCACATACCTTTTAGGGGATAAAGTTATAGCATTCCTAAAAATGCTGGACCCCTAAGTCAAATATTGACTTAGTTTGATGAAGAAACTATCACACCTTAGGTTGATGGCTCAGGATCTTCCTCCCTAGATTCTTCCTTATTTCTTTCCTTCTTTATCCACATCTTATTCATCTCATTTCTTACTACTCCCACATCAAAAAATATTTTATGTTTGTTGGTCTTTGATTGGTTGGGAGATTGGTTATTAAACATGCACTCTTTTACAAGATGTCCAATATTATGACAAATAATATATGCCATATTAGTTGACTTCTAGGGTCCAACATTGCCTCTCAATGTTCTTATTTTGTAATTGATATCCATATGTCTATAACTTCCACATGTTGAATAATTCATATCCATGTAGGGAGGAAAAATAATCAATCCACCCTAAAAACTTGGGAAAAAACAAGATCCACCTCTTAATATAGGTTTTATTAACACAAAAACATGTGTCAATGCATAACCTAATGCAAAAAGGATGAATTACTTGGGTTGAAATCCCTCTCACCTCCACCTTATGAGAGTTCAAGAAATGTAGATATGGAATATAAGACTAAAATATAAGAGAAAGAAGGTGACAAAGTGAAGATATTATACCTTGAAAGATACATTCATGAAAAAAGGACTACTAAAAAAACTCCAAAAAGGTTTAATCTCATGATAAGGATTAAAAATAGAAAGATGTATAAAACACAAAAATCATTTGTCAATTTGGTAGGGGTGACTTTAACCTAATTAGGTGTGACTTCTATGCAAGGGTGACTTTCTTCTTTAATAGGAGAGAAGTGCCTCGCTAATCAGCTGTGTCCAAACTTGATTTTGATAACATAGTTTCATAGAGTGATGCTAAGGGTATTTGAATTACTAACCTATTCGCCATTTCTAGATCTAAAACCAGTAAAATAAAATATTTTTTTTTGTTGGTTAAGGGGGTTTTCCTTGATCAAACCCTAGTTTAGGAACTAACCTTGAATTGAACTAGAAAGTAGAGAATGATAGAAAGTAGTAGTAGTAGTAGTAGTAGTATATATATATAAGGAAATATAAATATATAGATATTATCTTGAATTTTGGAATGTAATCAATTATGTAAATATGATAGCCTTGACTCAACTTTTCCTAGGAAATGAAATCAAAGTGAAAGGTCAAAAAATTTATGAATGAATGTACTTGAAATCTTTGTTAGGAATGAATGAAAGGATGCATATAGATCTTGAGCAGATGAATATAGAAGAAATAATAAAGGATCTTGGATGTATGAAGGAATATTTTGAATGTAGAAAAATTCTAGTTCTTGCATAAACTCCTTCAATAGCTTGAATACATGAATCCTTGATCTTCAATAGAGAGATTGCTTGAATGCATTGGATGCTTGAAGAATTATTTAGAACTTGAGAGATAGAATGATAAAGCATGTGAATACTTGACCATGAACTTGATGGATGTAAAATGGAGAAAATGGATTGGTTTATAAAGGGCTTAGAATGAACTTTCTCCCATAGGTTGACCTACCTAGAAGTTAACACCTCAAAACAATCCAAACATCAGACCTAGGAAGCAGACCAAAAATTGGGCCCAAGAAGGGATGCACTACATTGTTAATTTTCCTATAAGAGACATACTACATCCTTTCCAACCATGGCCCAAAAAACCTAGGACTCCTTTGGGGGTCTGAAAATAGGTCCCAAATCCCAAAAAATTAGGTGCAAAACTTGAAATATAGTTGTTTCAACATGGAAAATAGATTATGAGTGATTGGATGAAGGGAAGGGGAGACCTAGGTAGATATATCCCACCTCATTCTTTACACCATGAAAATAGAAGCTTTTAAGATGATCAATTTGGTCCTACCCAAATTATGCCTAGGAGAGAGGAGAAGAAATGGGATAAATGCAAATTAATGATGTAATCACACTAAATGGGTTTTAAATAAAAAACTAATATGTCCATAAGATCCTCTTATGGAACATGTTTTCTTAAATTAGGCATGTCTAATGTAGGAGAATCCTTAGATTCATGGCAATCTTGTATCACCCATAAATATTTTACTTTTAGTTTGTTTTTATTATTCATTTCCTATGTTTTCAATGTTAGATCTTTGATTTAGATAATTTTCTACCAAAAAACTTAGGGTATGTTCTTAATATAATGATTCACCTTTTGTTTGGCTCACAAATAATTCATATTCTTCACTATACAACTTTATTTTATTTTATTTCTTGAGCTTGCATGTTTATCACATGTTGGACTAACCACGCATGTTCCCCTTCAAGATTCATGTGGCATAGCTTAACCACCTCCTCTTAAATTCTATAAGTCTAGTGGTTGTATAAGCCATTAATAGGTCCATATTTCTTTGAAATAACAACCCTATCTTGTAACACTTATGTTATCAAAGCTTGGTCATGGATTTGAATCTCCTTGGGTAATGTTGAGGGGATATTTTTGGATAACCACCAACATTCCCCTTTGGGGTTCATGACATGGCTTAACGACATCATGTATTCTTTAACTCTAGTGGTTGTGTCAGGTATTGACAAGTCAATACTTTTGTGAAACAAAAGCCCTAGCCTGTAACACCATAATCCAATGATTAGTTATAGTTGTTTTATCTCATAAAGTAATTTCCCAATTGAAAAATTTGTGTGGCTCATATCACAATCTTCAATATCCTTTAGTTAATATTTCTCTTGGATTGCAGTTCATTTCAACAACTTAGCATTGCAATCTTTTTTATTTGAGTCTTGATCTATATGGTTTTATTACAGTTTATTATTCTTAGAGAGATTGATTGATCTAGGCTTACATAGTTCTTGCAATGTCTATATATATTATACCACATTCTATTTTCAATTTTTGCAACAACTTCTTGATAGAAGACTCTTGAAAAATTGAAGGAATAAAAAATTTGGATTTTGTTTGTAATTAGGAATTTAAGCTTGAATAAAAGTCTTCATGTTGCTACCTAATTTTATATTTAAGTTGATGATTATGTGATAATGGAATGGTTTTGGTTTAAATGTTCCTATTTCACTCTTTAGTTGTTGTGATCTTTCGATGTTGATGTTGTTATGTGGAGCCTAATCAGATTCAGAGGTTAATTTTTCCCTTGGTCATTTTGCATGGTTTCCCCCCAAATTTGTCTATGTAAGTTTGAGGGAAATACCCCCAAGATGGGGTCAAGGGATAACATCCCTTGAAGGGTCATAGGATAGATCCCTAGGTGTGATTGAGGGGCAACGTCCCCATGGGGGTTTTTGAGGGAAGCACCTTTGAAAGCTCAATTCACTTTATTATTATAAAAGATGTTAGGAGCTATTTTCCTATTGGTCGAAACATTCTAGCATAATTTGGTAAGTGAAATAGTTTTCATAAAATGGCCCACGGCTATGGATTTTATAATGCATTATGATTTGGTAGCTTCTTGGGGTGAAATTGAGTTGTAAGGGATTGTAAATTGTAATCATTTTGAAATCACTAGATAATAATAATAGTGGACTAATTGTTTGTGGACGTAGCCCATGGATTAGGTGAGCCATGTTAAATCTTTCTATCTTGTGTTATCTTATGTGTGCATTATTATTTTTTGATATTGGTTATATTTTGCACATGTCACTATTATTTATGTCTCTCTAATCCTGATGATTTATTTCTTCTCTATTATCTCAAGGTTTTATAGTTTGGATGAATCTCTTTGAGGTCTCTCTAATTGTGATTCCATCATCTCTAAGAAATGCAAAATAATATATGCTCAATTTTTTATCACCAATCATGAACTAGAGTGCTCATTGAAATTTTGATTCACATCTCTAGGTACTTATTGGGTGTGACATGTAAAATTCTAGCAATATTCCTAAATTTTATTTTAGTTGGGTGATTGTTTTGTCATTTATGATAAAGGGGGAGCTTCATGAATGATAGCCACACAAGAAAAAAGAGCCTATCTGATATTCTTCTTTATGATGAACATTTTTACCTTGTGTATTTGTTGTGTCATTCAAGGGAGTTATATAACAACAATTTGTTTCCAAACTTATGAACTATATGCATTTGAGAAAAAAATGGGGCAACCTTTTAAATATTTATCGTTAGTTTAAAGGTCTAGAAATGTCTATATTATTTCTTTTTTAAGCATTCAAGGGAATTAAGAATTTATTTAGCATTCAAAACTTTAAACCATTTTGATATGGAGAAGATTATTTAATCATAAACAATAAAGTAGATGCACATAATGAGATACTTAACACAATATTTTATAGTGGAAATCCTCTAAGGGTTAAAAAGACTTTAAAATTCTTTTTTATTATTCCTCATTAAAAAAAAATGATACCTATTATGACATACATTTTAGCCTCACTTAGCCTACATGTAACCTTGCATAGCCAAACTCTCTCATAAGTAATTAGACTTTGTCTCATAAACATATTTACAAAAGCACCCACTTTGTGGTTATATATTAATTATTTTGTTTTATTTTATTTTAATAAGAAAAATAAATATTACAAGCCTTTAAATAAATTTTAAAAAAATTAATTCTCAGCTATGAGAACATGAACATCAGCAAAAACTAGACATTGCTATCATGAATTACATCAAGAAGAAACAAACTCTTCCATGGGTGAACATTAACACAACCAAGATGGTTGTTTCCATGAATTACACCAAAATGAATAAAACTTAATAGAATTGAACACCTAGAATATTCTGTCAACAACAACATTAGTTTCATTCAATAGATGATCATGATGCTAAGTAGAAAACTTGCCTTCATCTTTATGTAGTTGTTCTTGAAGTTGAGAATCAACTTTAAATGATGCAATTTTAAGGGCTAATCCATTTAAATACAATACATTTGAATAAAATATTTGTGAAACATATACTAGACTTTACATCTTGAATGAGAACACTCTCATAAGTTGTCACAATTTAGAATATCTACAAAAACATAGTCAACTATACTTTCTAAACAACATACACATTTTATAATCTCAACTCTGATCAATTATTGTCTTTGCCAATAGGAATTGTTCTAGCCATCACCAATCTACAAAAGAGAATGTGTAAACAAGAAATATCTATATCATGATTATTGTTAACACATAATCATCCCTTTTCTCCATTTTCCTAAAATACTACATATTAGCATTAAATATTTGTCGCAAGGAACTTGAAAGAGTTTAATATACTCAATCATTTCCAAACAATAAGAAGTATATCAAAATAACAACATTTTATTGTTCATTTACAATCAATAGATCTTAATGGAAGATTAGATTCAATCAAAAAAATCCATACTAAATTGATTTTCATGCACTTATCTTTTATCTAGCATTCTCTACTCCATGAGCCACATATTACAACCTTTGAGATATTTTTTGTAATACAAACCTCTTTCATACTAAATTGATTCCCATACACTTATCTTTTATGTAGCATTCTCTACTCCATGAGCCACATATTACAACCTTTGAGATATTTTCTATAATGCAAACCTTTTTTACATCATTAATGAATAGTTTATCATTAAAATCATGAATTGATTTCATTCCTTCCAATTGTTGTTTGTTTCTATCTATCAACTTATATATCAAATAAATCATGCTTGATGCATATACAAATGAATCATTTAATTAACTTCCAACTATTTAAGAAAAACACTAATAATAATTATGACAATAGTCTTTAAAAAACACAAATACCTTCTTTAAAATTAAATCAATTAAAAATATAGTTATAGTTTTTGAATTTTATTTTGTAAAATAAATAGAGATATTTTCAATTAAATAACCTCTTTTTTCTAATCTAGATATTTTTTTTTTATTATGATATTTAAGAGTGGCCTTGAAAAACAAATGAATTTTAAACAAAACCTTAACAAAAACTATTTTCTTTGCAATAAGACAATTATATTATCATATTTATTAACTTGGTATGTTAATCCATTTTTCTTAACCATCGCTGATTCCTCAATAACTCTTATTAGTTTTCTTTTTCTTTTGAAAAAAAATCATAATGATAAGAGAATGATCAATGACCTTTATTTTACGTTAAGTTGTCATTTCATTTAACTTGAACTGAATGATTAATCTATGTCAAAGAACTGAATAAATTTTTATTGATAATGTTATGAACGCATTCTTGTAGCTATTAAGTTTTAAAATAGAGTTATTGTCTTCTAAATGATAGGAAACAACTCTAATTTATATAGATTAAATGAAGACATGAGATGCCATACTTTAAAGGTAAATTGTATTAACTCCCAATATTATGAAACATAAAAATCACTTGCAACATTATCTATTAAGTTTCATCAATTATATTATCATTTTGGTATCAATCACAAACATGCTAAAATGAACAAAATTGTGTAATCATGAAAGTGTGGTAAATGTTTTTGGACATGTCAATTGTGGAGAATACTTCTCTTTCCATGCATGAAAACTATGTGAGGTAACTAATTCACTCAATTGTAGTGATTATGAATTAGAATTTTTAATAAGACTTTATAGGGGAAAGGTTTTATATCTTTAAATGGAAAGCGGTCATTTTTTTCAAAAGATTATTCAATCTAACAATTAACTCACCTAATGTATCAGTTAATGAATAGATATATAGAAGGCTAAATCTTATGGAGTTAGGACTTTCTCTATTATCCGAAGCTACCTTCTTTCTTATGAATGATTCACTACATGATAAGATCCTTATTTATGTCTCTAAAATGAGTGGTCTTGTAAAAATTTACCTAAATAAAATAAAGGACTTGGAATATATTTCAGTATCTGTAAGAGGGACAAATAAAACAATATCACAAATGAACATAGTATAGATACATATATGAAGACAAAAATATTTAATGTGGTTCACCTAATCTTAGGCTATGTCTACCAACAAGAAGCTATACATTCTTTTTGGAAAACCCTAAGACAAAATTACATGACTTATGTTAGCTTTAAAAACTTTACCAAATTAGGGTTCCATGTTAACTGGTGTCACATGTGTTCAGAACACATGTTATTTTCTTTAAGTTTCTGCAACTAAGTTATTTAAGGTTAATCACATTTAATATCATAAGATTTGCATGTTTATTGTTAAACAAGTAATAATGCATATATTCAGTATTAATTGAGTTACTAACCGAGTGGTTCAATGCTAACCAATGTGGATCTTGGGATTTTTTTGTGGTAAATGATTTACCCCTCCCCTCTTAGTTACTCCTCTTATATTTCTAGCAAGAACTTGATTCAAACTAAAATTGGTTGATGCAAACTTAAATAAACTTATATTGTTAGCAACTCAACAAGGTTTGGCACATGTGCAACAATTATTATTGACTACTATTGGAACATTAACTCCAACACCCCCTCTTAATGTGACAACTAAAGGAAACATTATGTAGAAATTATACTTTGATAATATGCCATAGAGGAGTAAGAATTTCTCATTGTTATGCTATCATCCAGCTTTGAAACATCATTGGACACACCATCTTCACATGAAATGTCTCATAAACCTCGTGAAGGTACAATGCCAAGCTTCCAGGCTTTTTGATCTCCCCAAACTATTGGACACACTATCTCCACATGTAATGCCTCATAACCCTCATAAAGGTATAGCTTCTTTGATCTTATAGAAACTATTCAAGCATACATCTAGCCTCTACCCCATCTTTTCCTCTTTTTCAAAGCATTGATCTCTTCAAAATCAAACAATTTTTCTAATGAAAACATAATCATCTGGTGGTTCCTTTCCTGGCCTCATCTTCTTAACAACTTATTCTCTAACAGACAAAACTTAATAGGAAAATAATTCTGATATTATATTGGAAAAATAGAACAATAGAAACATAAAGAGAAAGAAGAAACTTCGAGCTTCATCTTATTGAATAATAGATCCAAATTTATACAATAGCTTGACTCAATAACATTCTTAAATGACTGCTCATTAGATTGACAACAAACTACATCATGATCGACAACACACACATAAACTTGACAGCTAAAAGAAACTTATGGACACCTAACTCAACACATCTACAATAAGAATTTGATTCAAACTAAAACTCATAGACTCAAACTTAAACTAAACTTGTGTTGCTCAACAAGGTTTGCCACATGTGCAACACTTATTATTGACTACTATTGGAACATTAACTCCAACACAAACAACAAATCTTTGTTACAACATAAAGTACATATAGGCCAATTGAATACTTCCCAAGAATATAACCTTATTGCAACACAAAGTACCTAAGATTAAAATGATTAAAATGATAAAAGAAAGAAGTAAAAACAACAAGATTGCAAGTCTAATAAGAACCTAGAGGGATCATATTTTCAAGGCTTATAAGCTTCTTATTCCTTATATGAGAAAAAATTGAGAATTAGAAAAGAAATATTACACTTTATAAAACACATTTACTTTATTTCTAGAGGGAATCCTGATCAACTTCTCTAAAAGTTGTATTGCTGAATTTAAACCTGTCGACGTTGATCATTCGGACGGGACATTAAGATCAACGAATTGTATATTTGCAATGCTATCGAGCATACACCGGATCTGTACATGGGAATTCGATAGTCCCTACAACTATTACATGACTCATTATAAGTCAGTGAAATCATTCTAAACAAAGAAGTATTTTAGAAAATACTAAAATCTAAGTCACAGTAATGGTGTAAGTCTATGTTTTCATTTGTTCAGATCATTCATCTAAGATTTCACTAATAAAAAGACTATTGAAACATATTAACCATATCAAAACTAAAAACTAATGTGCCCTTACAAAACAATGAACCATATTAATGATCCCTTAAAAAACAATGAAACATATTAACCGTACCAAAGTTGCTCACAAGGGCTGTCATCTTTATGTCCCAAAATATTTATTTCAACTGGGATTTTATTTCAGCTAGCAAATAAGAAATGTATTCTAAATTACAAATAAAGTTCAGTAGAGCATTGAAATTACAAATCTAGGTTTAGTTTCTTCATAACGAACTCGAACTATTGAAATCCCATAAGCTTGAACCCTAACTATTTATGTTCCTCCTTTCATAACATTTGGATCAAAGAGCACACTGCCAAAAAAAGATTGACTGAAAAATAACTAAAACATAGGATTACCTGTTCCAAATCTTTGTCATTCACATCCATGGATAATTGCAGTCAATTTACACAGATATTTCAGCTTGATCTATAACATAAACTACTATATTAAATTATTAAAATCTCATATGGACTCAATAGTACGTACACGTTTCTCGCTACTGAGTAAACCCTAGTCTAGGCTTAAATAAGTTCGCGCGAAAACAAACATATCTAAGCTAACGAGACAAGGATGAAAATGAACAACAATGCGAATATAAAAAATCTGCCGCAACACGTTCTACCCTATTAAATTGCTCAAATCTCATACGGATTCAAAAGTACAGACAAGTTTTTGACCATTGAGTAACCCTAGCCTACAATTGATTTGTCGGACAAATAAGACTAACGTTATTGTAAAATGGAGAAAATAAAGAGATTAGTTTTTCAACAGAAATCAAATAAATATGAAATATAATGAAAATATGAAAAATCTGTAATATGCCATTGAACTACTAATACCTTATATGGATTCAACAGTATATGCTCAGAGCGGTTAACCTTCATCAATAATTGATTTATTAGATAAATAGAAAACTAGCATTCATTATTATAAGAAGATAATTAGAACATAAGTGAAGTTCATAGATAAGGAGAGAAATCAATACAATATAAATATGAAAAAATTGTAATATACTATTGAAATACTAAATTTTATATGGATTCAATAGAAAATAATTGATTTGTTAGACAAATAAGATTAATATTTATTCTATAGGAAGAAAACTTGATCATAAATAGAACAAACAAACAAAAAGAACTACAAATATGATATCAATATGAAAAAAATGTAACAATGTAAATAAAAGAAATTGGGATAAACTATTAAATTGCTAAAATTCCATATAGACTCAATAGTAAGTACAAGTTTCTATCCATTAACCCTAGCCAAGAATTGATTTATTAGATAAATTAAACTAACATTCATTGAAATAAGGAGAAAACGAAACCCTGGTGAATAATTGATTTATTAGACAAATAGGGAGAAAAACTAGCCATCAGTCCTAGCCAAGAATTGATTTATTAGTCAAATAAGACGTACATTGTTTCTAATATGAAAAAAAACTTGAACATAAGTCAAATAAATAGACAATAAATAAAACATATTACAAATATGATAAGCCTGCAACAACAATATGTTTGAAATCATCCAACAGATTTGGCGTTGAAAAATCCAAAAAATGCCAAGAGGAGAAGAGAGAGGCACAGCTTCTGCTTCAGTTGTTTTCTTTTCTGACAAGAGAAGCTGTGCTCTCTCTCTTCTGCTTCTGACATCCATGGCAGGAAGGAAGGAAATGATAAAACTCTTAATGGGTGAGTTAGAAGGAGATATGAATGTGTTTATATAGAAATGGATTGCTTGCTCTGTAAAATAAAAGCAGCATGATAGTGCACATGCTACCACAGTTAAAATAACGTGAAAGTGAAGAAAAAATAAGCTTAGAATGATTTAATAATACACATCAGTTACAATTTGTTATAGCTTTTCTGTGCATTGAATACCTAATCCACCAACGATTGGCTGACACAAAATTACTTGTTTAATTTGGTAGGACCTAACATTTAATTCATGTTGGCTGCATTCCTTTACTTTTCAAGGCGAAGATAAGTAATGGTTTCCTAACTTTGTATTTGAATTATCAAATCAGATCAAACGGATAATGGTCCTCTAATGATTCTTAAAGTTATATAGAAGAGAAGGAGGAGAGTTAGATTCTTTTCTAATCTCGTTCTTTTAGAAGATATATAGCTTTATTATTATAGGCTTTTGTTTGTAGATAAGTACTTTTTAAATTATATTATCTTTGCTGTATATCACCTTTTTTCCCTTGTTTATTTGATTTTTTCTTTCCTTACTCACATTACATTTACAGATAATATATTCACGATCATATACTTATACATCAAATTATATATGCAAGCTTTTAGAAATCAAATGGAAAATAAATGTATAAAACTCTTGTTCAAAATTAAGAAATATTTAGAAATAATCTAGAATAGAATAAAAAAAAAATCTTAGGTTGATGGTAAAGGTATTCTATAAGATAGTCATGCAACTTAAAATGTAACTTGCATTATCATCTTATATAGAGAGATAACAAGTCATGCATCCCATTCTTTCACAAATTTTGAGGCAATTGGAATTTGAATCTTAGTGAAATAAAATATTGAAGTCTATTAGTTATTTAAATAATAAGATAAATTTAAGAAATAGGTAGAGAGCACCAACTTAATCAAGAAGATATGAAGGACTATAAATAAGCTTTACATAAGAAGACAAAGAGAAGTGTCGGGTTGACTCTTTAGGGATTCACTTCAATTAACCCCTTATTTTGATATTTCAACTTCCACGAATAGCCAAATAGATTGAAAATAAAATAGAAGATAGAATAAGTGTAATAAAAGATAGCTAAAATATGTTATCTAGCAATATTTAAGTATCAAAAACTATGATCTTAGATTACAACAATAGAGATATAAAGGATCACACTTTTTATTACTTGTCGTACTTTTGTGACATTTCTTGGATTGAAAAACTAATACATTATAATAATTATTTTTTATTAATCTAATGTAATGTTTAATATTGTTAAATGTAAATAAGTTACTTTAAATTTTTGTACTTTTAATCTATTATACAATCTTTTAAGAAATACTATTATATATTTTTAATTAGACAAATAAGTTTTGAAGCAGCCCTAAAATCCATAACAAAGTAGGTTGTAGAAGAAGTGAAACCCTCATTAAAGATATTCAATATGTTCTACTAAATGAAATAGGACAAAGACAAGATGGGACAAGAACAAAGAAAGGGGATACAACAAGAACATCCCCAACAAAACATAGGTTTTGGAAGGACCCTAGAACCCTAAAGATCACACAAAAAGAAACTAGTAGTAAAGAAAGTAAAACATATGAAGCTCATTTCTTCCCACAACTAGGATGCAAAACACAAAAGATTAATCTTTTCCTTTAACCCCCCTCTTCTAGGAGTGCAACATCATATCAAAGGGGTCTTTTTATGATCTTTTTCAATTATAGGGGTCAACCCCTCCTCCACCATAGAGGCCTTCTTTTGCCAAACTTGAGAAGCCAAATTTTGAGACCTCGAGATAATAGAAGATGAACCAATTGTAGAAGGACTAGAAGAGATAGTAGATCCAAAATCAACACCACCATCACCACCAGCCATAGATTCAGAAATAGAATCAGCAGTCCCATAACTAACTATCAAAGTAGAAGAGCCAAGTATAGAAGAACCAACCACATTGATAGAACCTTTAGGTGAGCCAACACCAAGAAGATAACCTATAATAGAACCAACAAAAATAGACCCAGGAGTAGAGAAGCACACATAGTCTGGGTAGGATAGGAAAGAACATAACTAGCTTTCAAAGTCTTGGGACCAAAAAAGGAACCAACAACAAAAGAAATACCATCTTGATTAGAAGTAAGACCAAAATCAGTAGTGGAGATAGCATCAAGATGACCAACATCATAAATACAAGCATTTGGGGAGATAGAAGAAGGTTTCTTAACCTTAGTAATAGGGTGAGGATTGACACCAATAACCTTAGAAGGGACCACTTTTTTCTTATAAAAAATGTAGTGTTTAGTAGAAGCACCCTTCCCCCAATAGGAAGACTTCATACTCTTAGCCTTTTGTGCTCCATATTGAGCTGTTGAGTGACCTATTTTAAAAAACTTCCTATGCCTAAAGGGAATCCCTTCATAGTCTTGAGTCTAAATCCAAGAACTTTTTGAATATTCCAACATAATCATTTTACGTTATCTCAACCAAAATGCGAGCATAAGTGGAATGCATCATATCATCAGACAACTCATCCACCATCAAAAAATTTCCAAGAGCCTTTCCCATAGCCTCCAAATGGGTATTAACCCAAAGATGAAGAGGAAGATAGTGAAGCCTAACCCAAATCATGATCTTATTGATTTCTAAAATGGGGAAAAAAATTAGGGACCAAAGTTTCACAACCAACACAAAGTGATTTTCCCAATATTATTATTTTAATATTTTAATTTATTTATCATATACTATTATAATATATCCAACTGAAAACATATCAAAAATTATACTTACTACTAAAATAAAAATTAAGATAAGCTTAAGAATAATTTATAATTAATATTAATAATTATAACAAACAATACTTTGCTACTAGAATTATAATGATGGAAAACTATAACTATATAATATTTTAGTTAAGTATTTTAATTAAAATACCTTATATACTATAACAATTTTATTAAAATAAAATAAAGTACTAAAGGCAAGTAGGTTGTTTTAGCAATTTTGATAAGTGTATTGCTTATAGTTCATTGTTAGTTGTTATCATATCGAAGACATACCAATATTCTCCCCCACTATATTGATTCTTAAAAAATTTAAATTGTTACGATCCCCTCCCCATTAAGGATTACATGAAAAAAAACTCTAATCACATAATGAATACATATTTTTGAGGAATATTACATAAGAGATCTCTCTTATGTCATAACCAACTGTCATCAATTTGGGCGATCAAACATCTTCTTTCAAGACCGTTCACATGAAAAAATGGGACTGGCTAATCTCCAGAAGATCCTTCCATGCCTAAGACCATACTACCATACATACCATACTATAAGTGGGTCCTTCTAAGTATTAGAGTGTATAAGGGTCTAGTGTCCACTAGAAAATGATTTTTAAACTGCAACAGGAAACTGGCCAATTGCTAACTAACAATCACTCTTCGTTCAGTGACAGTTGTTAAGTTACTATTTGTTGTGACTATGTAGGTAAGTGAATGGTAAGTTAATAACTGAGATTTATAATTTTAACAAGTAGATAAATGACTGACATGTGTGGTATAAAACTTGTATATCACTAAATTAAAAGTATGTGGGTTTCAAGGGTGCAAGTTTCATGGTTAGTCCATAGTTTTTTGGATGATTTGTTGAAGACCATATTTTCTAGACAATTTTTTGAAGACCTTGTGGCATCTCATAGATCCTTGGATGATTTCTTGAAGACCCTATGGCATCTCGCAGATCCTTGTGTTAGCAAAGGCCTTTGAAATTTCTTGATGATTCTTTTGGTGTCATTATAGATCCTAGTGCATTTGGGTACGAAAAAAATCCTAATGTATTTTGGAATTTTGAAAAGATTTTTGTGTTTTAGGTTACAAATTGTCATTTATTTGAACTTTGTGTTACTTTTTTCCTTGTTTAGGGGATCTTGGAAAATATGTCTTAGAAAAATATTACAAAAGTCGTATAAAATAAATAGCAATTTTTATTATCATCGTTAATTTTATACTCATTTAATTTCTTTGAGATTGGAATTGGAATAAAAAATAATGAATTGATCTATACGACCTACACTGAGATTCTTCCTCAACAGTCAGCAGAAAGTTGAGACCGAAAAGAAGTGGCATCTTCAGTCTCAAATAAAGGTTCAAAAAATGAAAAACAACAACATCTTGATCTCTAATTAGCTTAGCAAAAGAAGCTTTGAAATTTTTATTAAAAAAATATTTAATAAATATTGCCTTTTTATATCATTCTTCATTTCATTTACATTTTATTTTCTTTGAACTCTAAATATTTATGAAATATCAAAAACTAAGAGTTAGTATTTTATCACAATTATGAAAAGTTTGTTGTAGCTTGCTATGCTTGACCACAATATACACCATATCCAATTACAATTTCCTATTTCACTATCACAATTACTAGTGCATCACCACATTTGATATTGTAACTTACTACATTAACCTATCAAAATTATAAATAAAATGCTACAAAGGTATATGCATTCTACCACAAATATTTCTTATATTTCCCTAATTACCTAGTTGAATTTTGATCCTGAGTGCCCTATTTTTATATTATCCTCTATCTTTGATCTTTGCTTTCAATTTATGATCTCAAAATCTTGATGTGTAGAAACAAAGTCCTCTATTTAACACCCTCAAAATAATAAGAGAGTTATATCGAATTTCAAACACATAGGAAACCTTTTCTTTCTTGTTTACTTTTCTATTTAGACTCGATAATCTGGGGGTTGGATTAGACTAAGTCTTGATCTCCATGTCCTAGTTTCTCATCAAAAATTTATAACTCAACACCTAGTTTAAGGAAAGAGTCAAACCATATCCCATCATCATCATTTTCTGAAATCAAGAAAATCTCAAAGTTTCATCCTTGGAAATATGTGATGGTTTGTGGTAACTAATCATGTAATTATTATACACTCTTCAAGTTGGGTTGACATGTTAAGCATTTCCCTAAGTTGACTCATAATTTATTTTTAGTATTTAGTTGTTAAGAGATATTGGTAGACCACTTAGAGGGCTATATATAAGTAGTGATATAATGTAAAATGTATCAAAACTATAATTTTCTCTTTGTTGGATAATAATATTTGACTCTCTATTTGGTGGATGTAGCCCTAAATTGGATGAGCTATATTAAATCTTTATGTATGTAGTTCTTATTTTGTGTAGTTTATTCGTTTAAATAATTAGTTATATTTTCATATAACTATTAGATTCCCATCTTATAATCCTAATATTACATTTTCTAGATAGAAGATATAACTAGTTAGGAAAAGTTTAC
The DNA here is from genome assembly GCA_028749045.1 of Cupressus sempervirens. Classification (NCBI taxonomy): domain Eukaryota; kingdom Viridiplantae; phylum Streptophyta; class Pinopsida; order Cupressales; family Cupressaceae; genus Cupressus; species Cupressus sempervirens. The sequence goes on along the minus strand of CM053785.1, from coordinate 999,167,275 downwards.
CTTTAAAGGTCCATCTTTCAATCTTAAATCAATAGCAATTTAGATCTTCTATTGCATACCCTTAGTGATAGAGTAGTTATGAGATCACAAAACAAAAAAAAACAAGAGGACCCTTGTTTCAACCCATTCCCTCCATGGGAGGAATAACTATAAAATCAATCACTATGAACAAATATACCCATATGTTTATCCTAACTCTTTTTCTAAAATATATTCGTGACTTTCTAGAAATAATTAAAGGAGATATAAAAAGATGATTACTCTTCCCTAGTTGTAGAAAATATGCTGAACTAGTACATTATTTCTTTCCCCACTCTTAATACCCCATACATAAAACTAGTGAACTAGTATGTTAGTTCTTTCCCCATTGTTAATACCCCATACATATTTTGTGCAAAAAATCTTGGTGCATGAATAATCCCAAAAATCTAAAAAATATAATTATCATTTTTTTAAATCTATCATCTACATTTTTATAGGGTTCAAAGCCAATGAATACACCATCTTCACCCATATAGACACCAAGGTGTAGTCTTCTAGACAATGATCATGATTATAGTCCTAATACACCATGTTCATCACTTTAGAGACTCATATGCTATAGATTTATAGTCAAACAATTGCATCATCGAAAAAGGATTTATTCATATTTTGTGCTTAAATTTTGGTTCATGAAAACTCTCTACAACCTAAAAATATGTATCTCATATTTAATGATCTTTCATCCACATGTTTGTAGAGTTTAAAGCCAATGGAAATACACCATACACACACTTGGGTGTAGTCATGGAGACAATGATTATCATTATATGTTATCGAACATAATTCTATAAAGAATGCAACTTATAATTTTCCTTGTGAAATAAGTTTAAATATAGATAGATAAAAAGATTGCATGAACTCCATATTTAATGTTTTAGACAATTTGTAGTGTGCTCTATTGAAAGCAAAACATCATGAAAGTGTTAGTATATTGAGGTTACTAAATGTATCAGGAAGCTCTAGTTACAATAACAATCATATTATATTATTGCAGACTCTATAGGATGTTAAAATTAAGCGATAAATTAAAAGAAATCAACACTTCACTTGAGGTTCCCTACATTGGGGAAAGAGTGAAGCTTTATGTGGATATGAAAGTGGTGCTCTACACTAGGGAAAGAATGATGCCTCATGTGGATATGAAAAAGACACTTATAACATGTAGTGGTCTAAATACACCCAAAAAAGAAAAGATTATCATCTAAGTACAGAAAACAATGTTCAAAATGTCTAATTATTTTTATTCTCCTTCTTAGGAGAGAAAAGTTTTTGTGCGAATGACTTCTCCTAGGATTTTTAGAGATGGCCATGCGAGTGTGAAAATTAAATTCATTATCATTTACAGTCATTTCGATATGATATAGTTCAAATGAATGGTGTGTGGATAGTTCCACTAACTTATAGTTAATCTTAGATAGAAAGAGACACACTTAGAGTAGTGGATTTTCCATTGAGGAAAGTAGTGGGAGATGCTACAAATTATCTTGGATGTAGCAAGATAATTACAATTAAGAGCAACACATATTTAGATGTCATTTGTGATTTCGATAGTGACATTGGTGGTGACAAGTCCCAAACTTGTACTAAGTTTTGAATTTTGTATCCATTGCTAATAAATGATGTAATCTATATGAAGATGGCACTTGTAAATTTTATAGTTACATGCTATAAGTTTTGTTTGTATGGTAATGTTCATGTTTTTGTTATGGTCTTATTTTGTTTGTATGGTAAGGAGTTCAATTGAGGATACTAGACAAGGATCAGATCTGGAGCCCAAAGAAGGCATTTACAACAATGCATATGTAAACTATATGAGGCATCCTCAATTAAACTCCTTTCAAAAGAGGGTCTAGTCAAGATTGAAGAGTAAATTAGTTACTATGAGAGTGATGAGGTTAGGAAGGAGAAATTGAAAAGGGTCGTAGCATTGGTGAAGAGAAGAGATTACATAGTATGATCAATCTGATATAATAGTTTGTTCTATATGCCTAAAATTCACACAAAAAATTCAACCACTTTAGAGAAATCTGTTGATATTCATTAAATCTACTACTGGCAAGGCTCTCCATCTTTAACCAACATGGGTTGTGTGGATGGTGTTGTTGAAAGTTTAACAGATGTGCACTATCTTCCTCAATTTTAGGTGACAAGAGTGCACACAATGATCTTGTGAATGATGAAATAAGTCTGACAGAAAGAAAAGAACCTCTATAAGAGATAAAATAAGTATTGTATTTGAGGATGATAAATATTATTTTTTTGTCTCTATAAGATTGAATAACTTAATTTTTAAATTGTCTATATAAGATCAAATAACCAGTAACAAAAAATATTATATTTCTTTCTCTATAAGATCGAATAACATATTATTTTTAGTTTTTATTTTCACCACTCATGTTTTTTGTGGTTGTCAACATTTTGTTTTGATATATAAAAAAGAAAAATGAATGTTTTATTCTATGTCAATCATTTTCCAAGAAAGACATTGATGCAACAAAGTTTGACTGTGAAGATGGGTATGTCCCACTCTCGACATCTACATGCTAGGGTGTTAAATCGACATTAGTGAAATGTAGAAGTGATAGTAAGTAAATGTTAGGAAAGCACCAACAGGAAATGTTTCTTGATAAAAATGAGATTGAAGATAGGGTAAGTATTATTGGGTTGTCATAGATTATGCATTATTTGGCACATATGTTTTGAGTGTACCACATTGAGTGTCGTGAATTTCATTATAATCCACTCTTAATGGTAATGGTGGTGTTTAGGGGTGTGGGGGAGATTAGGGTATAGTTCAACATATTGAAGAAGTGGTATGATTGGTAGAGACTTTAGTTTAGTGTACAGACCATTCATAGTGGTGTCCATAACATTTAATCCCTATGTTGTTTCACTATATGTAATGAAGGTTGATAGTTTTGGGGTTTCCTTTAACACTCCATCCATGATGGAGGCCCCAAATTGAGATGTACATAATTTAAATTTTATTAATGCACAATGGAAGATTCATTTTGAGTTAGTGTAATTTGAGAAAGCATTTTGGGATAGGACATAAAGATGAGACTAGTTGGAATTCCAAGGTCCCTCCCATTAGAAAATCCACAAGCTATACCACTCAATACTCCCAAAAATGTAATGCCATGGCCACATCATAAAAAGCTCTATGTATTTCAAAGTGTACAAAAAAATCCTTGACTTTGTGTCTTTGTACATGATTGTGGCATACAAGAAACACCATTTTCAAATATTAGTTTGGGTGTTGACATGATTGGTGAGGATGCACCCATGGAAATGGGAATAGAAAGTGAGGAAGCTAGGCATGATGAGTATGGCTCATTGGATATGTCAGAGAGTCCTCCTCAATCAGTGAATGTCACAGTTGTATCATTTTTTTCCTTTAACAAGCAGATATATTATTATAGTTTGGACAAAGAACCCCAATTTCCTCTAAGCATATTCTACAATTAGAAGGAGTGGACGATGATGACCAATTCAAAAAGGAAATTTTTTTATCTTATGGTATTAGTGATAGTGTATACCTAATATGTGAGGGTAAATTGGTAGGTAAAGGCATCATCAAAGGTGTGGGAAGGATGTGATGTGCCATAGAAAATTACTATGTGTGGGGGATACCAAAGTGGAAATTATTGAGGTTATTGACCCGAATGGTAGGCTTCCTTACCCTCATTCATTTTCTAAAGTTTTAAGTGTTTTATTAAATTATTTTGAAGCGAGGAACATATTTGACCTGTCCTATAATACATGTTTGATGTTTGCATATATTATTCCCTTACTCTATCTTTTTTATTTTTTCCCACATTAATAGTTTATTGGTGTCTACATATATTAATGTCATTTATTTGGACACTGCACTCATCCAACTTTTCTACATAACTTTAGGCTAAAGTAGTGGACACATTAAAGGTGGTTGAAGAATCTAGTAATCCCCTTCCTATACCTAGAAAACATAGTCTCATAATTAAAATCTTAGGCATAACCCCTCCAATGGTGCATGAGGACTCTAAGAGGCATCGTAGATTTTATGAGAGCATTAACTCACTAGATTTTGTTGAAACTATACATTCTCACTTATGCATAAAACTATGTTGTGCATTTTTTAGGCACGTTTATTTTTAACACTTTCTTGATATTGTGCAACACGTGAACTCTTAATTTGTCTACCATAATTGGTGAATGTCATCTATTTCTATAATGTTCTAGAATAGTAAGTGTTCATTTAATGATTTACAATGTTTGATATATTAATTGCATGCCTAATGGAGTAGAATTATTTTGGTTATAAATGTTTTTGTCATTGGAGAATTAGTGATATAGTGGATGTTGTACAGAGTGATTATAGTTTAGTTATAATTATTGTCTATTTATTTTTAATTTACTATAATGGTGATGACTAAATAGGATCAAACTTGGTTTGATGGGCATGTCGTATTTGATTCATATATACCTCCATTCTGTAATTACATTTGTTAATTCAAATTTTAATTCAAGTTCAATGTTTGACTCCTTTCATCCATGTTCACTCATATACCTTCACTTGCCTATTGAAAACAATTAATCAATTGTATATTGTCTTTGATGTTACACAAAATGTCATATCTTTCCTAGTTAGTTTCTATCAAGCTCACTCGAGCAATGAAGATAGTTTCCTATGTTTGTTGAGTATTCTAGTGTTTACCAAGTTAAGAAGAGAGTGTCTACCAAGTTCACTTGAGCACGAAAGAGTAGTTCAGAGAAGTTCAGTGTTAACCAAGCTCACTCGATTAACAAAGGAGACTTGCATGGAATAGGTGTTAACCGAACTCACTTGATTATTAAAGGAAGTTTACAAAGTTGTAATGTTAAGAGAGTTCACTTGGTTAACATAAGAAAATCATTTCAAAAGTTAGTGTCTACTAAGCTAGGTTGGCTAACAAAGGATTTTATTATTTTCGCATATTGAGTTTAATGGTTTTGTTTATTGATTCTAGCTAATTAAAGAGATGAAGAATTATTGTTATAAGTTGCATTCAATCTGACTTGACAATTTATATGATATGAGTATAAGTTCAAGTTGAGGATTGAATGTGTGAGAATGTCTAGAAGATAAGAAGATGCTTAGAGGAAGCAAATTGGAAGGATAAGTAGAATATTTTTGTTGGGATGCAAAGATTAATCTTATTAGGAAGGATCGAGTATTTGAGCTAGAATTGATATCTAAAATCAACAATACAGGTGCATTAACAATTAGGTCATTTCATTGTTACTCTCTAACTATTGTAGTAGTGAATCAAATCTCTTAACACAGTTAGCCTAACTATTTTTAAATCCTCTAACAAGGTGAAATTTCTAGATTGAAGTGTCTAAAGACCTCTAACAAGGCCACTCTTAACAAGGTTATTAAATCCTCTACCAGGGTCACACCTAAAATTGTGTTTTTTAACCTTTAACAAGGTTGGCTCCTAAACGGGCTTACTTCAGAAGAGTGAAAAATAGTAACTAGTAGAAATTAGTGGTTCTCCCAAATTGGGTTTCCACATTAAATCTTGGTGTCACTTGTGTTCATGCTATTTATTTTATGTGTATGTAACTTAGTTAATTAAGGTAATCACACTTAATATCTTAAGATCTGCATGTTCAGTATTTATCGAGTTACAACATATTGATAGTGTTAATCAAGTGCTTGTGTGTTAATTGAGTGACAATAGATTTAGCAAATTTTATGTTTTGTATTGATATCTAAGGGATCTAGGATTTATTTTAATGGTAACCAATTCACCCCTCCCCTCATAGTTACTCCTCTTATATTTCAAACAATTGGTAACAGAGCTCTTGGTGCTTGTGGAGAAGGTTTCAAGGGTCTAAGCTAAAGATCAATATGTCTTAAAAAAAAGAGATTCTCAAGTTGAACAAAGATAACTTTGAGGCATGGCAATAACTTATGAAGCTACATCTGGAAACCATCAGTGATTCAAGTGTGAAATATTTGAATACCCAGTATAAAGCTCCTAATAGAACTTTTACTATGGAGGAGATTTCTCAAAAGAAGAATCATAATATTATGATGATTGACATTGCATCTACTCTTAATTATGTTGAATTTGATGAGGCCAAAGGTTTCTCTACTACTCATGAGATGTGGACCAAGCTAAAAGATATCTATAGAGGTGATGATAATGTGAAAAGAGCCAAGGCAAAAAGTTTATGATATTAGTTTGATCATTTGAAGATGACAAAAGATGAAAACATTACAAAACATATTGAGAGAATCAAAGCTAGTTTAAGTGCAATCAAAGCCTCTGGAGGGAAAATTGATGATGTGATAGTTGTAAGAAAGGTACTTAAAACCCTTCTTGATATCTATGCAATTAGAGTGTGAGCTATTCAAGAGATGAGATGTGATCCCAAAAATAAGATTAATTTGGATGCTCTAGTGGGAAGGTCGATAGTATTTGAGAGAGATAAATATGATAATTATGTTCCTAGTTCTAGCAATCTAGAAACTATATTTCAATCCTGGGTGTCACTCAAGAAGAAAGCTGCAAACTCTAAAGGAAAACAATCTAAAAGTGAAGAGGAAGACAATTCTAATAGTGATCCTAAAACCATTGAAGCCCTACTTGTAAGAAGATATCCCAAAGGAAAAAGAAAGTACAAATGTAAAATTCCTCTAATTTTTTTTTATTGTGAAGAAGTTGGTCACATTTCTACAAGGTATCCAAATAGAGAAGACAAACAAGAAAAGAAAAGAAGAAATTACAAAGACAAGAAGAACTTTAAAAACTATAAGGATAAAGGTAAAAATTCCCATGTCATGAATAAATATTATGATAGTAGTGATGATGATGAAATGGTTTACATTATTGTAAAAGATGAATCAGATAATGAAGATGATAAGATGGCACTTATTTCTCATGTTATTAAAAATGATACATGGATTATTGATAGTGGTTGTTCTCACCATATGATTGGTGACAAAACAAATTTTGAACATATGGAACACTATGATGGTGGCAGTGTTAGATTTGGAAATAATGAATCTTGTTCCATAAAAGGAAAAGGTTGTATTTCACTAACTAATGAACTTAGATGTGACAATGCTTATTAGGTTGAAGGACTGAAGCATAATCTACTGAGTGCGGCATAGTTGAATAACATTAGATTCAAGGTAGAATTCATGAATGGGAAGGCCAAACTACTAGATGGAAAAGGAAATCTACTTGGTTATGGTAATCAAACAAAAGGTAACTTATTCTACCTAGATCTAAATGAAATTTCATGTTTCATTGCTCAAGTACAAGAAAGATGGTTATGGCATAAAAGATTGTGTCATGTGAACTTTGATAACCTGATCAAGATAAGAGAAAACAAAAGAGTGAGATGTATTCTTAGTCTGAGAAAACTTGACATGGGCATGTGCAAGAATTGTTAAATTGGTAAGATGGGAAAGACAAGTTTCAAAAGAAAAAACTATCATTCTGAAGAAGTCTTGGAGGTGGTCCATACATACCTTTGTGGACCTATTGGTATGGAGAGCTATAGTGGAGATAAGTACTTTATTTTATTTGTTGATGATTATTCTATAATGATGACAGTAATGTATCTGAAAGATAAGTTTGAAGCTTTTCATAAATTAAAGTGGTATCTGTCTAGTGTTTAGAAAGGAGCATGAAAGAAAATTAAGTGTTTAAGCTCAGATAGAGGAGGTGAATTCATTTCTAATGAGTTCAATGAATTTTGCACTGAGAAAGGAATCAAAAGACAAGTATCAAGCCTTATTACACCTCAAAAAAATGGTATAGAAAAAAGAAGGAACAAATTAATCATGGACTATGCAAGAACCCTGATAATATAAAAGATGTTGCAATCAAATACTGGAAGGAAGTAATCAGTAGAACATTTCATACCTTAAATAGAGTATAGCTGAAGAAAGACTCAAATCGGACTCCTTAAGAACTATGGCATGGTTATAATAATGTAAGTTACTTCAAAGTATTTGGTTGGAAATGTTATATCTTGAAGGAGACTAGGAAAGGTAAATTTGATGTCAAAAGTGATGAAGTCATATTTATAGGATACTCCAACAGAAGTAAAGCATAAAAATGTCTAAATTTAACTACTTGTAAGATCATACAAAGTGCACATGTGAGAATTGATGAGTTTGCAAAAAAGAGTGAAGAAGAAAGTGGCAAAGAACTTGAAGACTACATAAAGTTTATTTACTTTGAACCTAATATATTGCCTAATCCAATTGGAATTCAATAGACTTCACCTCTCAAGTCCCCAAAATCTCCAAAAGTACCTGAGTTGTAGCCAGTGCAACCCAAGTCATAGTCTCAAGGACCTGAGTCACAGTCAGAAGCTACCAAGTTGCACCCAGTGCAACTCGAGTCACAAATAGTGGGACCCATGCATGATGTAGATGATCATGGTGACACAAGTGAAAAAAACTCAAAATTTAAAGTAAATGTACTTGCAAGATATGTTAGAAGGCACCATGCACCTGATAAAATGATTGGATATAAGTCAAAAGATATAATGACAAGGAACAAATTGAAAGGTACATGTTTTCTCATTGAATTTGAGCTTACAATTATTAAAAGATGATTTGAATAATAAAAGTTGGATTAAAGCAATGAATGAAGAGATAGAATAGATAGAAAGGAATAAGACCTAGACTCTTGGTCCTAGACCCAAGGATAAAAATGTAATTGGCACTAAGTGGGTGTTTAAAAATAAGTTGAATGGAGAAGGAGAAGTTTCAAGAAACAAAGCAAGGTTACTATGCAAAGGAAGGTATTGTTTATGGTGAAACTTTTTCTCCCATTGCAAGATTAGTAGGTATCAAGACTCTACTTTCTTGTGCTTCACATAAAGGATTTAAACTGTATCAGATGGATGTGAAATCTTCATTTTTGAATGGAATTATAGAAGAAGAAGTCTACATAGAGCAACCTAAAGGTTTTGTAGATCCTATAAAAAAGGATATGGTTTGTAAACTACACAAAGCATTATATGGTCTCAAACAAGCTCCTAGAGCTTGGTATGAAAGACTTCATAATTATTTGATGAAGATTGGTTTTCAAAGGACAAATGATAACAATAGCCTATACATCAAAGAAGGACTAGATAAGAAGATTATCTTGGTAGGAATTTTTGTGGATGATACATTGTTTATAGGAAACAATGATTTGTGAAAATATTTTAAAGAGGAAATGAGTAAAGAATTTGAAACGTCAATGTTTGGAGAAATCAAATACTTTGTTGGCCTCCAGATTCAATAGAAGAAAGATGGTATCTACATTACTCAATCATAGTATATCAAGGAGATACTAAAGAAATTTGGAATGGAGGATTAAATACCAGTTGGAACACCTATGTCTACTCCACATAAGCTTTCCAAAGATGATAATTCCAAGAAAGTAGATTAGACCACATATAGATCTATGATTGAAAAAATTCAATATGTAGTACATAATAGGCCTAATATTGCTCTTGCAATTGATATGGTGGCAAGATTTTCAGCTAATTCTAAAGAAAATCATATGGTGGAAATAAAAAGAATCATGAGATATGTAAAGGGTATTGAAGATTATGGATTATGGTACAAGAAAGGAGGTAACTTAGATTTGAAATCCTTCACTAATGTAGATTGGACAGAAAGTGTTGATGATAGGAAAAGCACTAGTAGTGGAGAATTCTTTATTGGTAAGAGACTAGTGTCTTGGAAAAGTAAGAAGAAGAATTGCATCTCTCAATCTACAATAGAGGCAGAGTATGTTGCAGCACTAATAAATTGTTCCAATATTGTTTGGTTCAAACAACTATTGGTAGGTATGAAGGTGGAAACCAATGATCTAGTGCTTATTTTATATGACAACACCAATGCAATCAATATATCAAAGAATCATGTGATGCATACCAAGGGCGAGCATATTGTAATAATTTTTTTTTTGAGAGAATTGGTGCAAGACAAAGAGGTGAGATTGGAATATGTGAATAATACAGAACAAATTGGAGACATATTCACCAAGCCATTACCTAAGGATGCATTTTGGTATCTAAGAGATAAGATAGGGGTTATTACCCTATTTCAAGCTCACTAAATGAAGTTTAGTGATGCATCAACTAGAGCACATTGAAGATCAGTCAAGTTGATGCAGTAATGAAAGGGTAGATTGCATATAAATAAATATATGAGGTACATTGAAAGTCACTAAATATTATCTTTGGCATAAGATGTCAAAGAGGGAGAAGTTTTTTGTCATGTCACATAAATTTTGTAAAGTGAGAGCTTTCTATATTAGATAATTTTTTCTAAATGTTTGAAGATGTCAAAAAGAAAGAATAAACTTGTAGAGCTTGCTAATAGAGGGAGAAACTAAAATTAGAGGGAGAGATTGATAGAAGGAGTTCTCATGGATTAGAATCAAAATGAAACTAAGGATATTAACCTTTTATTTTTCTCTAAAATTATATTGTATTATGACATGTTGTATTTCCATCAATGCTAAAGAAGGATATTGTTGAAAATAATTAATCAATTATATATTGTCTTTGATGTTACACAAAATGTCATTTCTTTGCCAGTTAGTTTCTGTTGAGCTCACTTGGGTGATGCAAATAGTTTCTTGTGTCTACCAAGCATTTGAATGTTTACCAAGTTAAGAAGACAATATCTACTAAGTTCACTTGGGCACCAAAGAGAAGTTTGTAGAAGTTCATGTTAACTGAGCTCACTTAGTTAACAAAGAAAACTTGGATGGAACTAGTGTTAATCAAGCTCACTTAGTTACCAAAGGAAGTTTATGAAGTTGTAGTGTTAATTGTGTTCACTAGGTTAACACAAGAAAATCATTTCAAAAGTTAGTGTCTACCAAGCTGGGTTGACTAACAAAAGATTTTCTTGTTTTGGTATATTGAGTTTAATGGTTTTGTTTTCTAGTTCTAGCTGACTAAAGAGATGAAGAATTGTTGGTGTAAATAAGTATTTACTTATTACACTTACTTAAGTTTACTTAGGTTAATACATTAGTTTATTATTTTGCATTATTTTATTTGTGAGACACTTAGGAGTTTGTACACCTTTTTGAGTTGTCATGTAGTTAACACAGGAGTATGCAACTCTATTTAAGCACATGGTGTTTACAACACTGTTTTGCATGTCACACCCTTGTAGGCTTATCCTCACATCACCGCACTTACTTCTATGCTTAATGGAGGATAACCCATATCTAGTGGACATGTGCTTGGTTGTATGACACATCATGGTGCTGATTACGAGGCATTCTAGATGTATCTCAAAGGCCTTTATAGTCAGGCACTCCTAGTGTACTCTCAACCAGTTATTGAATACATTGTTATTCTAATCATACTCTCTCTTTGGTCTACTATGTGCTTGTGTTTGAGTTCTTAGTTCCTAGGTGAATTTTTCCCTTAGGCAAATTCTTACATGGTATCAGAGCATAGAGATTTTCTCATCACATAGTCATTCGAGACCTCGCTTGCTTCATCACCTCAGCCTGAATTCGAAGTGTTGTAGAAATTGGGAGTTTCTAGAGCCAGATCTGACTGTGCCATTGCGTTCAAAATGTTGAACCAGTGAAAATTGACTATAAACTCGGCTACTGTGGCCCAAAGTTGACCGTGAGGCAAATTTTTTTTGTAAATCAGAACCTAGAGGCCCCAATTTGTAGTATGGGTATGACTTTTTTCAGATCTAATTAATTCATTTTTTGGATCTAAATTTCTCTGTTAATTTTTGGAATTATTTTTTCTGTCGTTATATTTTGATTACAAATTTTCAAAAAAAATTTAGCCCTTCGCGCTGGTAGCAGAGAAAACTTTCTAGGCAGAACCGGGCTGTGAGCTCCCGACCCTACACATTATTATTTTATTGCCATAGGGCATATTTAATCCATGGCTTAGCCATAGATAGTAGCTATACCTCTGCAAATTTGAAGGAGTCATACTGTGTATATTAATGCAACGAGCACATCACACATTCTGGTGACAACATTTCCCCACCAGCCTAGCACAACCTTGTCTCAGCCCCAACAACACTCCACATTTGTTTTAAACATTGCGACCCTTTTCATTTAAAGAGTTTGCAGACCCCAACCTGGCCGATGTGGGATTAAATCCCAAAATCCCAACAGTCGTTGGCTTTTCTGACACTGAACTGCATTTTTTTCAACCGTCACCCACGTCAAGGTTTCTCAGACCCTGCTCTGAAGTTCTCACCCATGTGCCATGGTTTTCCTTCTCCCAGCACTCACTGTCTATCCTTTTGCAATTTTTTGGTGTCGCTGTCTCTTTCCCGACAGCGTTTTGAACCTTCTGGCATCACGACTATAGAGTTCTTGGCAACAATGTAAGATATTTCGGCAGAGGTTTTCTATACCTAGCATCAAAAATAGCTTTCTCGCCTACCAGCTATCACCCTATGGGATCCCCAACTCCTCCCCACACGGAAGCACAATGAGCCACCACTTAGCTCTCTGCAGACCCGTCAACACTGGATACGTGGCCCAGTGAAAGACTACCATGCAGGCCCTCAGACACGTCATTTGACACGTAGCTTTGATCAGATTTCCACATCACCAATGGAACTGGTAGTGCCATGTCAGTGGTATGGTTTGACACGTGTTATTTTCCATATGGTATGGATAGACAACTCATCTGCCACATCATCCAAGGGCATTGATATTTTTGCTGACGTCAGCAAAACCATAGGTTAAATTTGATAGCCATTTGACTATCATTCTTAGGCATTTTCCAACTACGTTGATGGTCATTTGACCATCAAATTTAGCACAAAATTTTCTCTTCCAGACCCCTCTCCAGATTGGTTTTTAGTTGCAGCCAAACTTTGCGAGCCTATAACTCAGACATCCGGACTCTGATTCAGGTGTAATTTTTTTAAAAATTGGGTAAAATTTCTTGAATTTATGAGTGGTGGTGTTGTTTTCTAGTTTTGGTGCACAAATTTTGCAAAAATTATGTCTTTTGGTAATTGTACCTGCATAAACTTGCAGTTTGCAACTTCAGAAGCTTTGTACGAGCACATCTGGTCACTTTTTCAGGTTCCATTTTTTTGAAAGTGCATATTTTTTCATCTACTTTCCAGATCTAAAGTCAAATTATAGGGTTGTGTAGATCAATTTCTCACTTTTAGAATTAGGCCTTTTTCGGCATTGTAAAGCTTAGGTTCTATTTCAAAATTGTTGTAAAACTAAGCTACAATGCTTAAGTGACAGATTTAAGCCTCATAAGGCAGTTGTAAAAGAAAAATCAAAAAGTCCACTTTGTTCATTTTGACAAGTGGCCCATTGTAAATGCACTACTTATAAAGTGCCAACAACATCCTTTTTGGGGGGGGTCTTTTGATTGAGTAAAAAGGGGGGGTGTGTACTATGTTTTTGTGTCTTTATTTTGTGTTCTTTTAATTTTTGCATCATGGGTTTTAAATGTCCTCCTCTAACTTCATGCAACTATTCTACATGGAAAGATATTGCATGGAGTAGATTAATGGAAAAAGGATATAGTTTATATGTTGATGGTACAATTACCAAACCTACTAATGCTAAAGAACTCATTGATTGGAAAATTCAAGACCAAAAAGCCTTAGGTGTTATCAGGAGTTGTGTACATGGGGATCTTCTCTTTCACATTAAAAATTGTTCAGAATCTAAAGAATGTTGGGATAAACTTGAACAGTTGTATGGTAAAGTGGATGAAGAAAATGGATTTCAGATTGAGGATGATCTACTTCTCTTGGATCCTAAGAATGATGACACAATTTCAGGATTATATCATCAAAGTCAATGAGTATAGGGCGCTTCTAAAAGATTGTGGAAATCCCATGAAGGATGACAGGTTGATTCATCACATCCTGAAGAAGCTACCCTCCGAGTACACCAACTTTGTTTCGAGTTTTAATACTCACAAGTTAACCATGGGATCTACTTACCAGAAGCCTTCCTTTGATGGATTTACAAATATGTTGATTGTTGAACAATCTCACTTGGTGGATTTTGGACTTCTCAAGTCATCTAAGAACAAAGCCTTGGTGGCTAGTGATGATCACAAATCTAGTCAAGGGGGAAAAAGAAACAACAAGAAGAAGTAGTGGAAGTAGAAAACACAATCTGAGAGACAATATGACTCCTCTCAATAAGGTGGTTCTTCTTCAAACAAAAAGGGAAGTAATGAAAAGAACTACAAACTCTTTTGTGCATATTGCAAAAAGCCAAATCATGACGAACATCATTGCAAGACAAAAAGAATCGATGAGTTAGAAAATCTACTCAAGAAGAACAAGATTCAAGTGCCAGGTACTTCCAAGGATTCTATTCCTACCTCTTCAAAAGGTAAAGGTCAAGCACTTATGGCAAACACAAGTTCTTTGGATCCAAAGGATGACTTTTCTTCATTGATGTAGTCAAAGGTACCACACATCTTCGTGGGAGATGAGACTAAGATGGAAGTTGAAGGGAAAGGACGTGTGGAAATGGAAGATGGGGAATTCAAAGATTTTCTCTACATTCCAAATCTAAGCTCCAATCTCCTATCAGTTTACCAAATCATTCACCTAGGAGATGGTCATAAGGTTGAGTTCCTTCCAGATTCAGTGATGGTGTGAAGTCTCAAACATGATTCATTGGTAGCAGTGGGGAAAGTCAATGATGACAAGAGGCTTTATTCCTTCTCCAAATTTGTGCCTAAGAGTCCTTCCGAAGCCTTGTTAACTCACTCTACTTCACAAATTAACTTATGGCATGAGCGGTTTGGTCACCTTGACTTCCGCTCTCTTCAACAACTTTGCTCAAAACATATGGTCAAAGGTCTACCTAATATCAACTTTTCTAAGGGAGAATGTTCATCTTGTTCCTTGGATATGAATCTCAAGGAGAAGTATGATAAAGGGAAGTCTTCTCGAGCTCCAGTTTTTCTTCAGTTAGTTCACATGGTATTAGCAGGACCCTTTGCAGTGACTTTAGTCAACCAAGGCCGCTACATACTCACATTTGTTGATGACTTTTTGAGATTCACTTGGGTCTTCTTCCTTCATCATAAGAATTAATTGGTTCATAAGCTTCAAGACTTCAAGACTCATGTTGAACACAAGTCAAGGAAAGCCATCAAAGTACTAAGAGTGGATAATGAGAATAGATATGTTGATAGAAGACTTAAGAACTTTTGCAGAATTGAGGGGATTGATCTTTAGAACTCACCAGCATTTAGTCTACACAAGACAAATGTTGCGACTATTAGGATTAGGACTCTCAAGACCATGGAGATTTTCATGAGTAAGGCCAAGTCTCTCGATCCTACACTTGAAGTTGAAGCCATTAGCAATGCTACTCACATACTTAATAAGTCTTCTCATCCAGCCTTAGATGGCAAGACTCCTTTTGAGGCATGGTGCTGTAGAAAACTAGTTGTGAGTCACCTTAGAGTCTTTAGTTGTCTAGCATGGTCAAACCTTTCTTCCAAGATTTGCAAGGCATCGACACCTAGGCCTTGTACCTTTATTGGTTATGAAGACAATATGAAGGCTTACAGACTGATGGATCCAGAAACTCATGAGATTTTTGTGGAGAAGGATGTTCACTTTGAGGAAAGTTCACCAAGCTTATCCTCTACTATTCTTCACACATCATACACAGTGGAAACTGATAATGACTCCAGCAAAAGTGCTTCAATAGGTTCAGACATGTGGGGTTCTATCGACAGTTGCAGTGAGAGGTTACATTAGTCCATTCCACATGCTTACATTGCCACAATGAAAGGTCTATCTCATCATGGTACATCTCATCTTCTAGCTCTAGCTTCACTTGACTTGGGGGACAGACTTGAGGACTTACATCTTCTCATTGATGATAATTCTTCTACAGTTGTTGCAAGGGCTCACTCTAACCCTCATGTCCATTCTCTACATGATCAATCTACTCAAGTTGGCATGATTGTAGATCCTTATGAACAGAAATTAGTGGAGGTCTCTTTGTCAGTAGAGGAGATAGATAGTTTAGTGGAATAGGTTCAATAGACATCCTTGCCAGATCTACATTCATTCTTTTCAACACAGTTGGAAGGGGTAAACTTTAGCATCAACACAGGGATACTTGAGTGGGTTTTAGGGCTAGCATACATCTTCAGGAGTTTACCTTTTGCTTTGTTTCTTCGTAAAGGGAGGCACACCATTCTGCATTCATGGACCAACTTCTTCATCAGAGTGGCTTTCACTTGTGGGGATTCTTCTTTTGGGGGGGAGCCTATTCTATCTCTCTTCCTTCTCACTTTCTCTTATGTATATACTGGATGTATGTCGTAATGGGGGGTCTTGATTACTCCATCCATCGATGCATCCTATTTATCTCTCTTTTTGGGGGAGGGTTTTTCCCATGAGGTTTTCCCTCTTTCCCCGCTTTATGGGAGATTTCATCTTTGATATGTGCATGGGTACCTAATATGGCCTAGTAGCTAGGACCCATTCTGCATCTTCATCCTAGTTTGTAAGCTTAAGGGCATTCCCCTAAGTTGCACTTAAGGGGGGGTGTTGGTGTAAATAAGTATTTACTTATTATACTTACTTAAGTTTACTTAGGTTAATGCATTGGTTTATTATTTTGCATTATTTTATTATTTTATTTGTGAGACACTTTGGATTTTGCCCACCTTTTTGAGTTGTCATGTAGACAACATAGGAGTATGAAACTCTATTTAAGCACATGGTGTCTACAACACTATTTTGTGTGTCACACCCTTGTAGGCTTATCCTCACATCACCGCACTTACTTCTGTGCTTAATGGAGGATAATCCATATCTAGTGGACATTTTCTTGGTTGTATGACACATCATGGTGCTAATTATGAGACATTCTAGATGTATCTCATAGGCCTTTATATTCAAGAACTCCTAGTGTACTCTCAACCAGTTATTGAATACATTGTTATTCTGATAATACTCTCTCTCTTTGGTCTACTGTGTGCTTGTGTTTGAGTTCTTAGTTCCTGGGTGAATTTCGCCCTTAGGAAAATTCTTACAAGAATTATTATTATAAATTTTATTCAATCTGACTTGACAATGTATATGTTATAAGTATAAGGTCAAGTTAAGGATTGAATTTGTGAGAAAGTGTGGAAGATAAGAAGATGCTTCGAGGAAGCCAATTGGAAGGATAAGTAAAATATCCTTGTTGGGATGCAAAGCTTAATCTGATCAAGAAGGATCAAGTATTTGAGCTAGAATTTAGATCTAAAATCAGAAATATAGTTGCATTAACAATCAAGTCATTTCATTGTTACTCTCTAACCATTGTAGTAGTGAATCAAATCTCTTAACAGAGTTATCCTAATAGCTATTTGTAAATCCTCTAACAAGGCTGCATTTCTAGATTGAAGTGTCTAAAGACCTCTAAGAAGACCACTCCTAATAGGCTGATTAAATCCTCTAATAGGGACACATGTAATAGTGTGTTTTTTAACCTTTAATAGGGTTGGCTCCTAATAGGGTTCACTTGGGAAGAGTGAAAAATAGTAACTAGTTGCAATTGATGGTTTTCCCAAATTGGGTTTCCACGTTAAATCCTAGTGTCACTTATGTTCATGCTATTTGTTTTATGTGTATGCATCTAAGTTAATTAAGTTTAATCACACTCAATATCTTAAGATCTACATGTTTAGTATTTACTAAGTTACAACATATTGATAGTGTTAACCGAGTGCCTGTGTGTTAACCGAGGAACAACAATTTCAATAAATTTTGTGTTTTGTATTTACAACCAAGGGATTTGAGATTTATTTTTGTGGTAATTGATTCACCCCTCCCCTCTTAGTTACTCTTATATTTCCAACATTTTCCACCACTCTTTTTAGGGTTTATGTAATTGAAAGGGAATATAGTTGATGTCTAATCATTTGTATCATTTGATGTATATATTGTATTATATGAATGCATATTTATATGTATGAAGACATGTGTATACATATTAATACATACATAAATAGTTATTGTTTTATATATTTTGAATATTGATAGAAATGTGTATATTTCATCTAAAATCATGTATATGTATATTAAAATAATTATCATATAGTGATCTTTAGGAGCTACATTTATGGATGTCTATTTTATGTTCTATCATTAATTCAGATTTGTTTAAATTGTTGTACAATAGATTCCCTTTAAGTTCAAACATGTTTAGTATAATTTTGTTGGATTTCATATCTTGTGAGTATTTGGATGCCTAGTTCAAGTAGTCAAAAAGTCCACAATCTCCTTCAAAATCCTTAGAAGATGTTGTAGATGAATTGGATGTTTTGGATGAAATAGTTCTTTTGTGCAGGAGGGAGAAATTAAACATGATGGTGAACCAGTATTTCATTTGCTCAATGTCCACCATAGTATTTTACTTGTATTTTATTTTTTATATTTTTTCTCATTTTTGTATTTGACAAACATGTGGACACCTAGTTTGTACCCAAAAAATCCACAATTCCCTTTCCTTGATGTAGACTACTTAGTCACTAGCCCTAGAGACCATGTTGATCTTTTTCAAGGTAATATTCTCATTGGTCAGGGTGTGGTGTTAAGGAATGATATGATCCCAAATTCCTATACTTCGATGACAAATGACCTAGTAGGAGCTGTGAAAGTTTATTTTTAGGAAGTCTTTATGACAAAAGCACTAACTCCTGATGTTAATGGATTGGATTTTGAAGATTTATTTTTAGAATTTGATGAGCCTATTCAATTATGGAATGCCCGTGATATAAAATATTCACTAGATTTGGTGCAATAATTGATTTAGAGTTCAAAACAAAAATAATAATTTCATGATTTTGGTAATTACTATAATTGCTTATGTTGATGTCAGTCATGTGCATTAATCTATCTAGTTTGTGCATAGGTAAAAAATGTTAGATACAATGGAAAATAAAAAGGGAAATCAAAGAAATAATCATTTTCTCCAAGGAGGATTGTACCAATATGTGTAGCTTGTTTGTAGTCTTCGAGGGCATAGATTGAATAGTGAAAATTTAAAAATGCATATTTGGAGTTCATGTCAATGTAGCTCAAAGAGTTTTATACTTAAATAGTGGTTATCCTTCATTCATGTGTAACTTTGGAATTGTAGTCATGGTCTATTAAAAACTGTGATTTTACTAGACACTAATAATTGGACTACAGAATGTCAAATGAACATCTTCACACACAGAGTTGTTGTGGCCTTTTTTTTTTGTAATTAAGTTAAGGTCATGTTAAAAGTAACAACTTTTAGAGATATGGTAATGGAAAAATTCCATGAAAAAACTTATATCTATTAGAAATCTGTATTTCTTCTATTGAATGTGTTATGGTGATGTTATTCATTGAAATCTCACATCCACATTAGTGTTTCAATATGTTGTTATTGTTAAATCAAGATCATTGAGAATTGGTAGACAACAATTATAGTGGTTGTCATCTGATGTATGTTATCCCTCTAGTTAATCAAGTAATTCAAAGGTGATATTTTAGTGCTTGGGAAACCTAGTGGTATTGAAACACCAAAAAAAAGGAAACCCATGCAAATCAATGTGTTGTACCAATTTATAATGTATGCATTTCTAATAGTAATACCTATCTTAAAATGTTCAATATTTTTGTTCACTTGGATGAATATTTTAATGAATTTTGTGATTTTATCTTATCCTTGTATTAAGAGGATACTCCTACTTCCACTCATTAATATTGACTAGGTATTCTATAATTTTGTGGCACCTTGATTTCTATTCATTATGTTTACCAAAATGCAATTGTTTATTGAAGTTCATTATTGGAAATGTAAGCATAGTTTTCATGTGTTAATGTAGTCATGGGTAGTCACAATTTCTTCTGTAGAAAGGAAGCTCCCCATGAATTGGCATCTAATATCCCCATCACTATAACTATAGGATTTTTAAAGTCTACTACTTCTGGGAAGCATGGAATTATCAACAAGTCATCTACTAGGAGGGAACATAAGAGTTAAAATAAAGTACCACCATTGAGTGTATCAGATACTAGTGGTGTGGTGGGGTTAGGAAACAGTCATGAGAATGTAGTTTCAAATAATCCCACCATGGATGAAAGATTGAATAGTTAACTTAAACTTATGTAGAAATATAGTCAACTTCAAGAGAAACATATATCTTTATTGTTAGAAAACTTCGGTGCATGTGAAGCATATAAGAAATGCCCAAACTTGTAGAATGCTGAATTAGAGATGAAAAATGTAGAATTTGAGATGAAAATCAAAGACCTAGAGAGGATGCTTAATGAGGTTAAGAAGAAAAATTTGGAGTACAATCTTCAATTGTATGAGCACCAGCTAATCAATCACAATTTGGAGGAATCACTTTCTATGAACAAGAAGATTTTTGCTAAGTCAACTTTTACCTACAAGGAGATGTTAGATGTTATTAGAGGTCATACCAAAGGGTGGAAAGTGATGTGTAATGAGGTGATTGGTTTTCCTTCCAATAGAGGGAAATAACCAACTTCCACCTGATCTTGAACACATGGATGTGAAGGTGCATCTAAACATGGTTAGATGCATATATTTAATTCAATATGTTGAGCCTATATGAGGCTATTGTTCATTTCAATGTATAATCCCACTTATATTGAACAATGTCATATGAAGTAATACCCAATGTTTGAATATTGAAACTGATGTCTCCTGCAAAAAAGGATACCATTGCCAGTTGCATTTGACAATTTGGTGCCTTAATTTTTATTAATAATTTTGGATCCAATTTTTTCTGAATATGTTACTAGAATAACATTGTTGAAATATTTTGATGCTCTTATTTTGCAAGCACTAAATGAAATAAATTTCATCGATGGATTGAAGTATTTTCTTATTATGATCAATCAAAATGTCCTATGATCTGCAAGTATTTTCAATAAATGTCAATCATAATGTCATATAATCTACAAGTTATTAAATTGATGTGCATTGCTTCTTGTTTCATTTGATACACCTCTTAATGCAAGAATTGTGATGAATATATACAAAATTCATGAGTATGACTTTTTATTTCTAAATGCATTTTTTGTAGGAAACTTCCATTTACATGGTTCACAACTATGTTCCCTTTTTGTGTCTAAAAAAATATAAAAGGGCATAATCTCAAAATTGTTTACATATTTTACAAATCTAAATTCATCAGTAGTGTCCTTTCAATTTGCTAAGAATTTATATACATTACATATATGTTTGGCATAGTCCTCATCATTGTAAACATAGAAATATCTTGTTAATAATTCCATTGAAAATTATTGGCAGGTCATTGTGTTTGGTACTATCGACACGTGATCAACCATGTCACTAGTGATCTTCAATTCAAAGAATCTAGTAGAAAAAGACTTAACAAACAATGATCTCCATTTCTATAGTGGCACTGGAAAACCATCTTTGAGGATGTTGGGAAATACATATATGTAACATCGCATTTGAGTTTCTTCATGTCAAAGTCTAACTTATCAGCCCACTTTGTGTGTTCTTTCTGTATCACCTAGTTTGGTAGTGTAACATGAATACTAGTTATTAAGGAAAGCATTAACAATAATAAAATGAGTAAACACTTAAGATAGGACTGATTTTTTATCACCACAAATGGAGGCAAACCAAGAATGGTAAGCTCCAAATGGTATAACACAATGATGCAATAGATTTGTCCCCGATTTAAGGTATGTGTGCTCACAAGTATAGCTCAAGCTTCAAATGGATGGATGGAGTGAATGAGGAAAGTTTTCAACAATGGAGTCATGGAGTGATTCCAACATTATAATGGTATTTTGGTAGTTTATGAGCTCTCAAAATAGCATTATAACTTTGCATGGAGGATGGAGGATTTTAGTGAAGGAGGAGGGTTCAATTTATAGGCCAAGGGTTGGAGAAATGGAGGGCCAAGATGTCAAGATGATGAGATGGTGAGGGAGGGTCGGGATGCACTCAAAAGGGAGCACATGGATTGTGCTAGTTTAGCACCAATGGGGAGGTGACACTTGTCACAAGGAGGATGAGTGTGAGAGGATTGGATAAGGGTTGGTCAAAGGCTTGATGAGGGTGGTTGAGTATGTAAGAGTCATGAGTGAGGATGGGAGAGGTGTAAGAGTCAAAAATGTTGGAGGGTGAGGGGAGAAAATATTTGTTGACTTTAGCTTGGGTTAGCAAGTCTTAATTCATGTTTATGATTGTGCACATGATTAGAAGAGGTTTAGGATTAGCTTAGAAGGGGGGTTAGGTGTTGAGTAATTTGGCTTTGATGGGATGGGTTAGTTAGGTGGCTAAGTAGTTTAGTATGGGTGAATGGGTTGGATTAGGGGTTAGGATAAGGTTTAGGAAGGCTTTTGGATTTTAGATATTTTATTAAATGTTTTATTCAATAAAATGGGATTATGGAATTAAATTGAATAGATTTGATTATTTATCCAATTTAATAGAGGAATAGGGATTTAATTGATAAATTGATTTTGGGTGATCATTTGACTTTATTAATTGGACTATAGTTAATTAAATAAATTAATTAACTAGGGGATGATGATTAATTAATTAAATAGTAAATATTTAATCAATAATGTCCTAGGAGATGACTAAATATGATTACTTATTGATGTAATCAGATTTAGGTGTCTACACTTTCAAGAGGTTGTTTCCAAACCATTCATGCCCTAATTTTAGAGGATTATTTATCTTCATGTCTTTTTAATTATGACCTTTAATTTCTCATCCACTTCTATATCTTGAAAATTATAGGAGTATTGGACCCAATACTCATTGACCATCTTAATGAAGTTGTGACATCTATTTTCAACAATTCTAATTGCCAAGTCATCCAATTGATGACATCTTTTTGTAACTATGTTTTCCAAATTTTGTTCTTTATTGCACTAAAAAGTTACATCCTTCATGCCATCCATATCTCTTTGTTTAGAATTGTAGTCTATAGTTTCTAAATTCAATCCTTTATATTTCCTTTCCTACAACATATAGCTTTTGTTTTCATGCTTCCTTTTCAATCTTTGAATTTTCAAACAATGATTTGTACTTGTTCATCATTCTAAACAACTCATCTACCTAAGTCTGGTTCTTGGTTGTAGTAGTCATAGTTAGTGATGCCATGTGCCTTGGGTATATTATGCTTAGTTTATGGACTTTTATTTGCAATAATGCTTCATTACTATCCATAAAAGTTTATCTTTCATCTCTCTGATCTAATCCCCATGTTAATAGATCTTTGTGGTATGGATCCTTCATTGATATGTTAACAAGGTCTTTAGATTCCTCAAGGTTTATAAACTTTCCGTCCATCTTTGTTTCTTTCATAGCATTCATGTGCTGATGTAGATTGTGAGTGGAAATCCTAGTAAATAAGAAAACCATCTTCATTAAATATTTATGTGGTCTCCTTTGGAGTTATGTACTCAAGTTCCTTTTGCACCTTATCATGTAACATTTCCTCAGTATATTTATTCTCCAACTTTTTTGAATATTTGTTGAACTTCATTCATCTATATTGAACTAATAAAGATCTAAGCTCATTAGAATTAATGAAATCATCATTTTGTATGAATTGGTTATGTTTAATTTCTCTAATATCAACTAACAATACTATATATAGGGGCTCCAAACTCACTTTTGTACTCAGAATGTCCACTGAAATATGTCCATTGTCACCACAACTATCAACTCTTTCTTCTATGTTCTTTTGCTTGACTATTTGTTCTTGCAATAGAGCATCAAGAATGTTATTCAAAATCTCGTCTTTCTCTTCTAACAATTTCAAAGCTTTGCTAAGTGGATCTATGATACCACATAGAAGGTCTCTATTAATTTTTCATTTTCTTAATTTCCACTTGAAATTTCTCTCCACATTTATGTGCATCTTCTTTCTACTAATAACATCATCCCTTTCCAAGTTCCTAATTAGATCATCAATCAATACAACCCTATGTTCAATAGGACACAATTTCTAAGAAGCCCTTACCCTTGGTACATATCCCTATAGATTGAATGATATCCTTGACTCACCTTGAGATAGCCCATATCTCCTAAGTTTCTTAGTAATAAAGTCATAAATTTGTAATGTCTTGAGCATGAAATCTCCAAATGACATTGTACCTACCAAGAATGATTATTTTCTCTTTGAAGTCAAGTGGTGTGTATTGGAGATTGACATTTGTTGTACAATTTCTAGATACATGATTCAGTAAAATAATATGATTGGGAGGTTATTAGGCCATCCTTTATAACCATATACTCTAATTCTAGTGAAATTAGCATATGCATACTAGTCACCCCAATTGTGATCTATTGGGCTTTGGTCAAAAAACTATTTAGGACTTAGGAACATTTTGATCTTTGGTGAGAGGTTATGATTGTACTCACCCCTTAGAAATTTCATAAATGGTTTCAAAAATTTCTCTTCAAAACATAAGTAGTTTGAACTCGAGCATATCAAATCCCAAGCCTTGAGCCATAATTGTATAGGCTGCCTAAACCCTTGAACATTATCCTCCTTAATAGGGTAGTCCTTCCCATGCATTATTCTATTGGTCGAAGAAGATAAACATATCAATCAAAAAAGAGTAATTCTTGAAATACAACTTGGAAAAATATTTTTTCAATACAAGAAGGTCCTTGTTTATCTTGTTAGCAACAAATATAGAAAAATCAAAGTTCCTAAGGTGGTTTCATTGAATGTCAGTTGCAATAACCATTAAATATATGTCCATTAATGGGGGCCATCATTTCCAAATACCTATCCAATTTTCATGTAAGTATACTATAGGTGAGGGTGAAACATATTCATATCATATAGTGGGTTGTCAATCTCTCTAAAATGGCCCTTGCACCTCCAACCTTTGGGCAACGGATAGGCAAAACAAAAACCTTGTATAAGGTCTCCATATTTAAATACTCATCTCTTAATTTAGGTATACTAAAAATGGTTTCGTGACCTGTCTCCACTTGAAAAACTTTCTCAATTGTACATTTCATAATGCTAATAATTTCTTTACTAGACTGTGATTTTACTATATTTATTTTTGGATCATATAATTTTTAGCAATAGATCACTATTCATAAATACATTTGGAATAATGAATTTGCCTATATTCAATGTCCATCCTTGAAAAAATGGGTGTCTTTCAAATCTTTTTTTATAATGAAACAAAAAAATTTCATATCCCATCTTCATTGTCCATACATCCCTAGCCTCTACATAACTATCTTCAACTCACACCTCCCCCACCTTCACTCTTTTTAATTTTTGAGGAGATTATGGTAGCAGGTCCAATAGGTCTTGTTTGAGATGCCTTCCCTCTTCTTTATGCCTTTTATGTTTGTGTTGTCTAGCGGATTGCAATATTCAAACATCATTTTTCTTCTTTTGCATTCTCTTTCTAGGCAATGAAGGTTCAATTTCATTAAAGTTCTCTAACTTAACCTACAATAGGAAAGAAATGGTCAAGACCAGGTTCAGATCTCAAACTATTTTTGTCAAACAAATTTGTTTCATATGTTTTTATTGGTATCAAATAACCATTCTTAACACTCATTCAACAAATCATAGGTGGGTTCATACAAAACCCTTAGTTTTTCTATTTCTTAAATCTTGAGAGGAAGGTGTAACACTCATTTGACAAATCATAGGTGGGTTCACATGAAACCCTTAGTTTTATATTTTTGTTAAATCTTGAGTGGAAGGCATAACACACCTTAAATTTCTAATTCAAAATCCCTTTCTACATCCTTTGTAGGCATTGCCAATCCTATTTTACCACACATTTAGCAAATTATATGAAACCCTAGCTTGACTTCTCTGTAGCTTTCTTTAATGCCTTGTCTCACTCAAAATTATAGGTTCAAAACTATACAAGGTTACTTGTTGTGTAACTCTACTTATAATTTTACTAGTTGATAGACTCATCAACCAAAATGGAAGAGAATTGGACAAACTAAACTATGATTTTGTGTCCGTAATTAGAACAATGCAACTGTAATGCATTTTCGATATGGGTATGTGTAGGATCATGGTCAACCAAACTATGCCCTTAAGTGGCAATAAAAAATTATAAAATTAGGGTAAAGTCAACTTGATGTGCAATTTTAAATTTGTTATGGACTTTCAATCAAAGAGTTGTTAGAAAAAAATTTGTAGTAAATTGAGTTTAGTTTCTGAACTACTAGGTCTTATCTAAAGAAAGAAAAAAATGACTGATCAAAATTTTGAATTTTAATGCAATAGTACAAACATTTTAGGACAAAAATAAGAAGTAGGCCTATGTCTGACAACCTTAATCAAAATCAACTGATAATATTTTTAATAAGATTCTAGATATAAGAATTAGACTTAGGTCCAGATGTAACACATATTTTTTGGGTATTTTTATTCCAATTAAATAATTAATTATGAATTTTCTCCTATAATATTTTTGGAATAAAAGAACTCCCATGTCTAACCACCTTAACTAATTCAAAAATTTACAATATATATATATATTCTTTTATTTTCCTTATAGTAGAAGAAGTATATAATGTGACACATCTTTTGGATTTCAAAAATATTATACCATTTGAAATTTTTTTTTTTTTTTCAATCATTGTGTCAATCAACACTTTATGCATAACTCTATTAGAAAATGAATAATAATTACTTATTGAACTCGTAATTTGATAGAGATTACATTTATGGAAAGATAAGAACATTTTTAAGAAACCCTTTTTATTTCATCAAATTTGGTTGAAAAAAAGTCATCAAACACATGTTTGAAGTAAAAAGTAGACAAGAACATGCCAAAAACATGTTTTCGAGACATTTTTAAAGTTGACCATGTAGGATTGGTATCCAAAGCAATATTAGGCCTTATAACAGTATTAATATTTTTGTTTTGTATCGGGATGGGTGGGAAAGAAGTCAAAATATATTTTGAAATGCTTTGAGGCATTTTAGAACTACATTATTTTAGATCACCACTTTTTGGCACACTATGATCTTGCACATACCCATATATTTGCTAACATCATGTCTTATGGGTTTATCGTTACAATTATGACATCTTTCACATTAGAAGGGGCATACCATTATTAGAACCATTGAATATAAGAATTTCTATTTGTCATTCAATAAACCATTTAATTGATATTGAGAACTTCTTTCCTTCAATGTATCCTTCCAATGGTGTAAAGGTGGGTCCCTTTATTTATTATTAAATGAAGTGAAAAATGCATGAACATAAGGTTATGCATCTTCACTAGAATAGACTATTTGACTTTCAATGAAGCTATGAATGGTTGAACAATGTTGTTCCACATAGTCACAACATTTGACAAAACAATATTTGTTGAACCTACAAACAATTTAATTTTAAATTATCATGTGAAGAATACATAATTATATAGCTTTACGCATCTATTGCCTTTGATAATTATAATTTAAATGATTATGCATACCAGTAAACAAATGAGTTTTGTACCTTCATGACCTTCCATAATTTAGTAGTATGGGATCATATGTACTAGTGAACAATACTATTTTGTGTCTTCACAACCTTCCATAGTTGCATGTTCAATGGTCCTACGTACCAGTAATCATAATAGTTACATATGTTCACAACCAGTAACAGTCTAATGTTAAATTATCCTTCCACACTATAACATACAAATGAAATCCTACCTTCATAGAAAGTTTTAACTTGAATGAAACCCTCTCTTAACATGAAAGTCTAGCTTGATATAAAACCCTATCTTGATATGAAACTCTAGCTTGATCAAAACCCTTGCTTGATATGAAACCCTAGCTTGATATGAAACCCTAGCTTGAATTAAACTAAACTACGTCTTTGTATTTGTAATTAGAAAAAGGAAACTATAATACATTTTCAATATATTCAATAGCATTATGCAATTACAAGTTCATCATTACAATTATGACATCATTGACATCGAAACCATCAAATAAGCATTTATATCTATCATTTGACAAACTATTTAACCGATAATGATAATGTGTTGGCATGGTTGTGTTAGGAACCTTAATCAATAGAACTTTAGTCTCTTCCTTTGATGTATTCTTCAGATGGCATAAAGGTGGATCCCTTTGTTTATTTATACAAAATAGTTTTCCATTTTAATGAGCCTTTGAAGGTTACAATGATACATTATATTTTTGCAGTCTTCAACCTTCCCCATAGTATACTAATCCATCAACATGTAAATGAGCAGCTTGTTCATCCATCTTAGTCCCATATGTGTGTTATTAAATGAAGGATGAAAATGGAAAAAGTGGTTGGACAAAAAATAATGTACATTAATAAAATTAATGAGACCTATACCTACCAAAACTTCATTCAAAATGGACGATGCATGGCAAAACAACACATTTTCTATTTTTCTCTCAACTATAGAGAAAGGGGAAAGTTGTTTTTGGCTTGCAAATTATAGAGAAATTGATTCAAAAAGTAGGTGTGTTTATAGATAAATACATTTGAATAATAATCTGAATGTCAATTTGTAGCATTTGGTTTAATGTACTACATTTTCATGATACTAAAAGTAATTATTTGTGTCATGCAGAGTACAATTTTGTGGCCCCAAAACTGCAATTTCCTGGCATGTGCAATGCATAATCATGGGTTGGAAACAAAATCAGTTCAAATTAACAAGAATGAAATGTATTAATTCAAAAATTGTACACACATTATTATGCTTCTTGAGTATCATAAATTGTGGTAAATATTTTTCATTCCTTTACAATTCATGCCCAAACTTGTAATGATTTGTCCCAATGCATTCAACACTCAATATTATGAGAGAGGGAACAAAACCACATGACCTTTCCTTGATAGACTCAATATTGTAGTGGAGGGAATGAAACTAGATGACATTTCCCTGGTAGGGGATTTTGTGCAGTTCTTTCTTGTTCCTTAGTGTATTTTTGTGTAATAAAAATTTAGATTATCTTATATTTAATTGTGATAGTTATATTTCACTTTTGGATGTAACTATTTTTAGTAGTAATTATTGAACAGAGATCTCAGCACAATAATTAGAGATTTCTAATAGTAGCCATAGTTCACTTGTATTAATTTTCTTACACAATAAAAACTTACATATCAGATGTTGTTAAAATGTAGGACTAGATTGACTCAAAACATAACAATAACATTCTTAAGCATGACAATAACATTCTTGTCAAAATTTTGATTATCCATCCCAGTCTTGGAAATCATTCTAACATAAGGATTGCAACAAGCTTCAGACATGGGAGACTAATGACACACTATATTTTCATTTGACAAAACCATACTTGTTACATACAAGACAAAAATACAAGAAATAAGAGTGGATATTGTTTGAAAATGAATTGTTGGAAGAATATGTATTTAGGATCACTTCTATGTTTATAATGTAGGTGTATCCATAGTAGGTGAACCACAAATTTAAGATACTCTATTTTGATGACTCCCCTCCCTCTATTGTCTCATTGTGGTTTCTTCTAGCTCTAAAACTCACAATCTCTATTAGGAAAAGCTTTGAGATCTACTATAACCTCCCAAATGGTAATATCAGCCACTATATCCAGCCAAGTGAAATCCCTAATTGTATTTAGTTCATCTAGGGTGTTTGTCCCATTTGAATCTATTATGGCTCTAACATTACCAACAACCTTGTTCATGTCCATTTCAATTTTATATAATGTATTGATAATGTCATAGAAAATTGACACATCCACATCTCCATTGCAATAAGCTATAAAGTTTTTATTATTCAAGATATTTTCAACACTTGTGGCCCACTCTTGACAATCTCTTAAATTTCCATCACTATAAATAATGGGGGGCATGAAACCATGTGTGCCCTCTACAATAATATTCATTTTAAATTGTATCAATTACAACTAACCAGTAAAGAATCCATCTAACTACCTTACCCTACCAATCATCGTTCTGGTTCGAATAATAATTCCCTTTGGAAAATCATTTTTTTGGGTCAATATAGGAATTAATTTCTCAAAGAACTAAGTATATGGTCCCCACTATTTATACAAAGGAGTTAGTAATGCAAATGCCTCTAAACATTGGTGCTCTGTGGCTTCTAAAGAAATAAAAGTGGCATGTACATTCCCATAAACATTCTTTAAAACATCAATCCTATCACATAAAATATCCTTCATTTCATTCGTTTGTCTCTATCTTCATAAACTTCTATCATCAACATAATGCCAGTTGTTGGTCTATCACATCACCTCTCTATATTTCCTTATCACTAACCTCTATTATATGCCTAGTAGCCTCTTTCAAATCCATTATCCATTTTTCCAACTCTCTAATTTTTAGCTCCATCACATAAGTCATTTTCATTTCCTCTTCATATTGTTTTCTTGTGGAAACATAGTACCTAAATGTTTGAGCAATATGATCATGAACTTGGTCCATTTTATCTACTCTCATTATTGATATTGACCTCAATAGACCACTTACCTCACCATGAGATGTAGAATCTACACTCTAAAAAATTAGACTCCCTTGAGTTGTAACTTTTATGTTGATTATTTTTGGTTTGTCTATTTCAAAGGCTATACTTCATACAAACATAGTCCAAGAATCTATATTATACCCTAATCCTCTTTGGAACTGCATTGGGCCAAAAGATTTGAAAGAAATTGAATTTTCTTGTCTCCTAATTTGGTCCATCATAAAAGAAGAATTCAAATCCCATCTAGGTAGAAATAGCATTCCACCCCTCCTTACCAATTGTCTATCTTCCTCCATACTGAGAGTCTTACTATCAAAATCATAGGCTTCCAACATCTGTACCATTTCAACAATCTTCTCCTAATAGTCTCCTAGTTGAAAAGTTAGAGATAATTGATTTTGTTTCAATTTAAACAAGAAACTTTTAAATTCTTCACTATTTACAAAATTTTCATCTCCCAATAATTCTTATGCCTAAATGATTCTATCATCCAAAATTTTGGCATCCATTTCCAATTCAATAGGATCTCGTTTATTCTCAACTTCTTGTTTTGTCAAGAATTTTTTCCTTAGGTCAACAAAATAGTGGCTCTTTCTAAGAAATATCAAAGAAGCCTTTTCTCTTTCCTTTTGAGGTATTTCTATGTACTTTAAAAAAAAATAAAAAATTATCCCTCTCATCCATGTTGATGTTTCTGAAGGACCCTCTTCATCTTCATCTTCATCTTCATTGTCAACCTCCTCAATGAACATATCAACTTAAAGTGACATGGGATTTACCATCTCTTTTCCTTTCCCTCAGGCTTCTTTAGGAATTTGTATCATAATTTTCTCTTAATTCTTTAAGCATGTTTCAAATTTATCTAGATACTTTTCTTGATGATAAAAATAATGGAAAGAATGATCAACTCTCTTCATTTCATTATCAAATCTCATAATATCTTTCTCTTTTTGCACTCTCTGAGCACAAACATTCTCAACAAGTGATTCCTTATGACATCCTCCACCCATAGGAGCTTACTTTGAGGAAAATTATACCTTCTCATGTTTCTCAAAACCACCCTGCCTACATGACATGGATCATAAATCCTAGCCATTGAACATAGGAACTTATATTCGCTAAGAATTGAGTCAATAATATCTATGGCTTTTTTTCCAATTATGAAGTCTTTTATTTTGAAACTTCTACACAAGAAAGTCCCCCTTTTCATGTTTTGGCCTAGGTGCTCTCTATCCATTAGAATGAGTTGCTAAAAAAATTCTAAAATTTCCAACCTTTTAGGTACGAACCTATGTAGAATGTGGGGAGGGTGGATGCATCCATATACTCTCATGATGGTAGTATTCCCAAACAAGAAAATATCCCCCCAATTATGACTCAATTTGACTTCATCATAAAACAAAGTAGGCCTAAAAAATTTTTGCACTACCCTTAGGACCCTCTCCATATCAGGCACTATCATTCTCATGATTAGAAACATAAAATAATTATAAAATTAAATAGATTTGGTATAAGGATAAAAATCATTAAATAGACTACTCCACAATTCCACTAGCAGCATCTCTCTCATTTCTTCAATTTTCTCAATGAAATCATGATTGATGTGCCCAATATTTGTGTATAGTATTAGGTGCATTTTTTTTTAATATAAGAGGAGTAAGTGAGAGGGGATGGGTGAATTAGTTACTACAAAAATAAATCCTAGATCCCTTAGATGTTAGCACAAAATGAACTTTGAAAACTGAACTTTGTAGATGCTTGGTAAACACACAGAAAAATGTTGTAACTCAGTAAACACTGAAAATGCTTAACAAATACTTAACATGCAAATCTTAAGATGTCAATTGTGACTAATATTATTTTAACTTAGGTGAAAGCATATAAAATAAATAGCATGAACACATTTGACACCAAGATTTAATGTGGAAAGCTAATTTGGGAAAAATAACCAATTACAACTAGTTAGCAATTTTCACTCTTCTAAGGTGAGCCCTATTAGGAACCAACCCTATTAAAGGTTACAAACACAATTTTAGGTGTGACCCTATTAGAAGATTTAATCACCTTGTTAGGAGTGGCCTTGTTAGAGGTCTTTAGACACTTCAATAGAAATGGCACCTTCTTAGAGGATTTATAAATAGTTGTTAAGCCAACTCTGTTAAGGGATTTAGATCATTGCTACAATGGTTTTAGAACAACAATGAGATGACCTAATTTTTGATGCAACTTAATTACTAATTACATATCTCAATTCTAGCTTGTATACTTGATCGATCTTGATCGATTATATCTTTTCAACTTCACAAGGATATTATGCTTATCCTTCTAATTCACTTGATCTTGGCATCATTAAATCTTCAATTATCTTCCATACTTTCACACACAGTTTCTAACCCTCAAATTGACCTTATATTTATATCTTTCATATTGTCAAGTCAACTATAATACAACTTATAATAATTAATATCCATCTCATCAGTCAGTTAGAACCAACAGACATTAATTGAACTTAATATGCCAAAACAAGAAAATCCTTTGTTAACCGACCCAGCTTAGTAGACACTAACTCAAAAATGATTTTCCTGTAATAACTAAGTGAACTTGGTCAACACTACACATTCACAAAGTTCCTTTGATAACCAAGTGAGCTCAGTTAACACTGGTTCCATCCAACATTTCCTTCATTAACCGAGTGAGCTCAGTTAACACTCATCTTCTACAAAATTTTCTTTGGTACCCGATTGAACTTGGTAGATACTACCTTTTGAACTAGGAAAACTCTGGAATGCTTGGTAGACATAGAAAACTATCTTCAATGCCCGACTGAGGTCAACATTCACTGACTAATAATAACATAATGTTTTGTGTAACATTAAAGACAATACACAACTAATCAATTGTTCCAATAATCTCCCTCTTTCGAATTGATGGAGATACAAAATGTCATAATACAATGAAAATTTTGGAGCAAGAATAAAGTAAGGAACATATCCATAGTCTCATCCTTATTCTCATCCATGAGAACTCCCTCTATTAGTGTAAACTCTTTCAGCCTTTAGTTTCTCCCTCTATCATAAAACTTCTATCTACTACAACTTCTTCTGATAGTAAACTCTACCTTTGATAACAAACCAAGTTCATTCTCCCTCTTTGGAATCTCTTTCTCTTTACAAAGTTTCTATATGATAGCAAACTTCTCCCTCTTTGACATCTCATGCCAAAGACAATTTTTAGTGAATATCAATGTACCTCAAGTATAGATTCATTTTCAATATGCCCTTGTCAATATTACACCAATTGAATGATCTTCAACAATGCTCTACTTGATGCATCACTAAACTTCATTTAGTGAGCTTTATATAGGAGAATGACCCCTAGCTTACCTCTTATATACAGAAATGCATCCTTATGTTTGCAATTTGTTCTTTTGCATTTACATATTCCAATATGACTTCTTTATCTTGTAACGATTCTCTCAAGAAATGACATTTTATAGAAATATGTTTTTTTTGATATGCATCACTGGATTTTTTAATATATTGATTGCACTAGTGCTATCACAGCATATAACTACTAGATCCTTGATCTCTATCTTCATTCCTATCAATAGTTGTTTGAACCAAACAATATTAGAACAATTGACTACCACTGCCACATATTCTACCCCTACTATGGACTGAGAGATACAATTTTGTTTCTTGCTTGTCTAAGACACTAGTCTTTTACCAAGAAAGAATGCTCCACCACTAGTGTTTTTTCTATCATCAATACTTTTGCCCAATCAGCATCTCTGAATACTTTTAAATCCAAATTATCTCCTATTTTGTACCATAAACCATATTTTATAGTACCTTGTAGATATCTCATGATTCTTCTGACTGCCATCATGTGATTTTCTTTAGGATTTATTGAAAATCTTGCCACCATAATAGCTGTTAATGCAATATCAGGCCTAGTATGCACTACATACTACAAATTTCCAATCATTGATCCATATGTGGTCTAATCTACCTCTTTTGAATCATCATTTTTGGAAATCTTATGTCTAGTAGACATAGGGGTTCCAACTAGTCTTGAATCTTCCATTCCAAATTTCTTTAGTATCTCCTTGACATATTTAGATTGAGTGATCTAGATACCATCTTTCTTCTATTGAATATATAATTCAACAAAGAATTTTATTTCTCCAAACATAGACATCTTAAATTCTTTGGCCATTTCTTCTAAAAATGCCTTGCATAAGTCACCATTTGTTGTGAATAAAGTATCATCAACAAATATTTCTACCAACACAATCATTTCATTTGGTACTTCTTTGATATATAGACTACTATTATCATTTGTTCTTTGAAAACTAATTTGTATTAAGTAGTTATGAAGTCTTTCATACCAAGCTCTAGGAGCTTTCTTGAGACCATATAATGGTTTGTGTAACTTGTAGGCCATGTCCTTTTTGCTCATATCTATAAAATCTTTAGGTTGTTTAATGTAGACTTCTTCATCAAGAATTCCATTCAAAATGCAAATTTTACATCCATTCGATAAACTTTAAATCCTCTGTGAGCTACATAGGCTAGTAAAGTTCTAACACCTTCTAATCTTGAAACAAGAGGAAAAGTTTCACCAATAATCAATACCTTCTTCTTGAGAATAGCCTTTACATATTAACCTTTCTTTGTTTCTAAAAAAAATTCCATTTTCAACTAGCTTATTTCTGAATACCCATTTTGTGCCAATTACATTTGTATCCTTGGTTCTAGGAACAAGAGTCCAAATTTTTTTCTTCTCTAATTTTTCTATTTCCTCATTCATTGCTTCAATCTAACTTTTATTATCTAATGCATCTTTAACATTTCTAGGTTCAAATTCAACAAGTAAACATGTACCTTTTCAATTTTCTTATAGTCATTGTTCCATCTAATTTGTCTCTAGTGATTTGATTACGTACATGATGCCCTCTAACATATATTGCTAACATAGGTTCTTTGGATTTGGAATGAGTTTCACTGATTTCGTCATGAACTTTAGTATCAAGATCGGGTTCCATTGTCTATGACTTGGGTCCATCAAACTTAGTTTGCTCTAGCTTGGAAGCCTCTAACTATGATTTGGGTCCTTCAGAATGTGACTCGAGTTGTACTATCTACAAGTCAATAGCTATTTGAGATTTTAGGGACTCAAGAGGTGAGGCCTCCTATCTACTAGATAGATTTGGCAGGGTATCAAGTTCATATAAACAAATCTTATGTAATCCCCAGGCTCTTTGCTGCTTTCTTCTTCACTCTTTTCTGCAAACTCATCAATTCTCACATGTGCACTTTCCATGATTTTATGAGTAGAAAAATTCAAACACTTATATGCTTTAGTTTTGTAAGAGTATCCTTGAAATATACCTTCATCACCTTTGACATCAAATTTACCTTTCCTAGATTCTTTCAAAATATAACATTTGCTGCCAAATACTTTCAAGTAACTTACAATAAGTTTATAGCCATACCATAGTTCATAAGGAGTTTGATTTGAGTCTTTCTTCAGCTATACTCTATTTAAAGTATGAACTATAGTGATGATAGCTTCCTTCTAGTATTTGATTGCAACATTCTTTTCTATCATCAATATTCTTGCAAAATCCATGATGGATTTGTTCCTTCTTTTAGATATACCATTCTACTGAGGTGTACCAAGGGCTAATAGTTGTCTTTTAATTCTATTTTCAATTCATAACTCATTGAATTCATTTGAGATGAATTCACAACCTCTATCTAATCTTAAACATTTTAACTTCTTTCCATCTTCTTTTCCTACTCTTGCTAGATACCACTTGAATTTTTGAAAAGCTTATGATTTTTCTTTTAGATACATCATAGTCATCATTCTAGAATAGCCATCAAAAAAAGAATGAAATTTTTTTCTCCACTGTAACTCTCTATTCCAATAGGTCCACATAAGTCTATATGCACAAGCTCTAAGAATTCTTCAAAATGATAGTTCTTTCTTTTGAAACTAGTCTTTCCCATCTTACAAATTTGACAATTTTTGTATAGACCCATATCAGGTTTCCTCAAGCTAAGAATACCTCTTCCTCTTCTATGTTTTCTTATCTTAACTAGGTTATCGAATTTTTTACATGACATAATCTTTTATGCCATAACTATCTTTCTTCTACTTGAGCAATAAAACATGAACTCTCACTGAGATCAAGATAGAATAGGTTACCTTTTGTTTTTTTTCTAGATCCAACCAAATTTCCTTTTTCATCTAGTAGTTTGGCCTTCCCATTCATAAATTCCACCGTGAATCCAATGTTATTCAACCATGCCACACTCAATAGATTATGCTTAGTCCATCAATTCAATAAGCATTATCACATACAAGTTCATTGGTTAATGAGATATGACCTTTTCCTTTTATGCAACAAGGTTCATTGTTTCCAAATCTCACACTACCACCATCATAATATTCCATGTGCTCAAACTTGTTTTTGTCTCTAGTTGTATGATGTGAGAAACCACTATCAATAATCCATGTATCATTTTTTCTAACATGAGAGATGAGTTCCATCTCATCTCCTTCTTCATTGGATTCATCTTTTACAACAATGTATACCATTTCATCTTCACTACTATCAGAGTCCTTAGCTATAAAACAAGATTTCTTACCTTTGTCCTTGTGGTTCTTGTAGTTTTTGAATTTTTTCTTTCCTTTATACTTATTTTTTCCCTTTTCATCCTTGTTTTCTCTATTTGAACACCTTGTAGCAATGTGACCAACTTCTTCACAAGTAGATTAGAGGAATCTTACCTTTGTATTTTCCTCTGCCTTTGGAATATTTATTTGCTATTAGGGCTTTAAAAACTTCAAGATCATTGTCAAAAAAATTTTCTATTTCTCCTTCACTTCCTAATTGATTGACCTTTGATTTCTTACACTTTTTCGTAAGTGAGAGTTTGGATTTAAATGCAGACTAAATACCTTTAGAGCTAGAAACATAGTTATCATAGTTATCCAACTCAAAAGCTGTGAATCTTCCATCTAGAGCATCCAAAGTTATATTTCTATTTGGATCACATCTCATTTCTTTAATAGTTGATACTCTAATTTCATATATAGAAGGAAGGGTTCTAAGTACCTTTCTTAGAACTATTTTGTCATCAATGTCTCCTCCAAATGCTTTGATTGTGCTCACACTTGCTTTGATTCTTTTCACATAATTTTCAATGTTTTCATCTTCCCACATTTTCATCTAATCAAATTGACCTCTGAGACTTTCTACTTTAGCTCTTCTTACATTTTCATCTCCTCCATAAATGTCTTTCAGTTTGATCCACATTACATGAGCTATAGTATAGCTTTTGACTTCATCAAATTCAGCATAACTAAGAGCAAATTCTATATCAATCATGATGATGTAATGATTTTTCTTTTCAGGAATGACTTCAACTGTAATCTTGAAAATAAAATTTGAATATATTTTTGCACATTTTCGTCTTTGTATAAGTATCAAATTAAATAATCATTCTTTTATAACTGCACTTGGTGAGTATGGTATTATTAATTTCCTTATCTACTTTTCATTTTCTATTTTAATTACTTAGTCCACACTATTAATAAATAGTGACCTTACCAACATTTTTTCAATTTCTTAAGTTTACATGAACCTAAATCTTTTACTAGGTTACTTCTCCTTGCAATAACCAACTTTCAAGAAACACCATTACATAGGCTTTAATTTTTGCAACTATCTCTTCTCATTGTGTTCATCTCATCTCTCTAGGATCTACCATGGGCTCTACCTCTTATTCTATTAATTCCATTAATTTTCTCTGGCCATTGGTTATGTTCAATTTACCTACAAGTTCACATAGCTAGAACTATCAACATAATTGAGCCATCACATATCTATATCATTGGCCCTAATCCACCATCAAATCTGATACCATATTTGAGAAAATAAAAAAGGGAGACTAATGCTTTGATACATTGTTTCAAAACATAAATACTCTAATACCATATATTAAAAAACATAAATACAAAGGAAAAATATAGAGTTCACAATACAAAGAAATCCAAAATTAGGGACCAACATCTTGAAATATTTTTAATTTCAAAATTTATAACAATTATTTTTCACATGATTATAGGACTAGACATTTGGATATAGATTTAGACACCATTTTCAAATAAGTGTTTGGATCCACATAGTTTTTTGAGCTAGGTACATGTTGAATAGGTTGACGCATACCCAAAAAGTTTCCTTGTAATGATATAGGTCAAGGAAGGAAAACAATACATGGGAAAAAAATAAGAGATAGACCCAACTTAGATTTTCAAGTTTTCTATTGGCCAAATGAAGGTTCTCTATTTCAAGAAATTTTGGTGGTAGAATTGTTAGCCCCAATTTATAATGTAAATGAGAATTTTGTGAATGTACGTGAAAGACTCATATAATTTTTTATATTTTCATTCATGTCAATTCTTAGTTGATTATAAGTTATACTAATTTAGTAGATTGTTGTATCAATTTTGCTTGATGAAGAGGATTTGAAGAAGGTGTGTTGAAGGCATAGTTGATAATTATGGTATTCAATGAGCACTTCAATAAGTTATAGAGTAATAATGTAGTGATGGTTTGATTATGTTACAATAATGTAATATTTTAATGTAATTTGTTATACAATTTATAATGAGTGACAAGGTTAAAGAAGGAAGACTATGTTCACCGAGTGACTATAGTTTTCATCGAGCATTTGGCTAAGAAAGTGCAAGTACAGTGTTACCTAAGTAAGTTTAGTATTGAATGACTAATATATTACTTGAGTGAAATGTTATTTTCACTAAGTAACAATAAGATGAACAAGATTGTAAAAATGGAATATGAGGCCAAATTTTGTCTGAAATAAAAAAATGTTTGAAAAGTTCAAAGAAATGAGTCAAAGCTTGTTACAAGATCTACGACTGGAAAAATACAATGAGTATCTGATGATAGATATGGATGAAGGATAAGGATGAGCATAAATTTTTATGGAATTTCTATTTCCTAAGTGGTTACATGCAATGAATCAAATATTGACAATTATGATTAAGAGATAATAATTTGTAAAATCAAGAAGAGTAAATACTACTATTTAAAGAGTAGTTGAGTAATTTTTTGATTGTTGATGAAGTTGCTAATGTTTCTAGTTTAATGTTTATCAACAAGATCAAAGTGAAAATTTTTTGAAGGAAAGAAGGGCTAGGTGAACTGAGTAGAGAAAGAGAAGGTCAAAGAAGAGCTAAGTGAAAGAGTGAAAGAGTGAAGAAGTAACTAATCTAGTAAAGAGATTAGATGAGAGAGATCAAATAGAGAATGAATAGAAAGGATATTTGAATAAGAAAGGTAGTGATAAACCTAATAGATTGATTTATATTATTACTTTCTAATAATTTTAGTAGAAAAATCTCATGAACCAAGTGGACCTAACAAGCAATTGAAATCCTATATGGTGACATCAATAAGTCGTATTTGTAAGTCCTTTAGAGTAGGGAACTCTCTAGATAGGATCAAGGAGTGATAAGGTCTTGGTGATATTTTGGTGTAAATCCTCTAACGAGGTCACTTTAAAATAATTTATATGTAAACCTAAGGTTGGCACCTAGAAAATATAACTTAAGAAGAGTGAAAAAATTTGGTTGCCTGTCCCAATTATTTTTCCTTTTACAAGGGTTCCAATTTAAAAATCTTGGCATCAAATGTGTAATTGTCATTATGTTCCAACTTGATGTTCATGTTATTTACTTTTTACTACAACTTGGTAGCAACTAATTTTTATTACTGACATTTAGTAATAAAAAAATAGTGAATGAAGAAAGCTGATTATAAGTGTTAATTAAGAAGTTGAATGAGATCATCAAGTGATTTCTTATGTTTCTTATGAGGTTTTTTTTAGTACTAAAATGCTTGAAAGAACTATAGGATAACTGAACATAAAAAAGTCACCCCCCTCTCTTGGTTGTCTAACAATTGGTATCAAAGAACAATGCTTGGAGAAATAATTTTAAACAAATTGTTGGTATCTCTAGCTGTTGTTACCTATTAGTGTCAATCACTTAGTCATTTACAAGGTAGAGTCAAATGGTCATCACTATGACTGAGTTAATCTACATAGGATGATTCATGTACATAAGATAGTATGTACCGAGTAATTATATAGAAGTTGAGTAAGTATGGTCATAGAGCAATTTTCTATATGGATCGAGCTCATTCTGTGACTGAGCAAGTCATTAGTGACCAAGTGAAATTCCAAGTGTATAAGCACTGAGTGATATATTATTTGTCAAGCATAGTATATGTTGAGCATCAGGAAGTTAATAAGGGTCAAAAATAGCAATGTTGAGCATCAGTTAGAGTAGAGGCCAAGTAGTGCAAAGTCTACATAATGTCGAGAATAGAATAGAGTTTTTGGGAAAATGATTATCAAATTGACTTGGAAGGATTAGTTAAGTTTTGAAGAGGTTTTTATAGAAAATCTAATACTTTTTGAGGTTGTTATAGAAAATTTACATGGTGTGGATCATGTATCCCCATGTTTATGTTCAATGATCAGGATGAAGAGGCAAAACATGGAACCATCTAGAAGACTATTGATGAAATCTTTATATAGTGATGATCTTAACCTATATGAAGTGTAGAAATGATCATATGCATATGTGTAAATATTTGAGAGGATAAGATTATAAGTCATTGAAGGGTTTTTTAATCATCTAATAGAACAAGTGACCTATTCGTAAGCAATGAAAGTGGAAGGGAAAGACAAGAGTATCAAATCAAAGGATGGGATTAGTTATAAAGGAGAAGACTTGAAATCATCTTACAGAGAAAATTGAGAGTTAGGTACTAAGTCAATTTTAACAGACTTGAATCAATGTAAATTGCTCAATTGAGTGATCTTAATAGATCTATGTAAATCTCCTAACAGAGTCCTTACTTAGTTGTAAATGTTAAATCTTCTAACAAGGTGAAACCTAACAATTTCTTAAGTTTTTAACAAGACAAACTCTGCATAGAGTAGATCATATATTATGGTAAAATATTGTAACCTTAATTGTTTAACTTTATTACTACAGTAGTGAAGATTTGTGGGTGTCATCCCCACCCTAATTTTATCTTCACCTTGTAGGGTTTATGGGTAACAAATACTATGTGATGTGTTATTACTTTATTGCATGAGATTGGCTTGATTTACATGCTATAGTGAGTTTACATTTATAGATTTGCATGCATAAGTTATTATTGTATGTGGATGAATCTGTGAAAAGGTATAAATTGTTATAGATTATGATTCACCTCCACCCCCCTAGTATCTAGTTTACTCCTCCATAAATCAATAATTGGTATTAAAGCTCATTTCTATAAAGGAAGCTTAAAGGCTTGGAGATTAGGTCTTGGAAGATGGAAGCTTTCAAACTGGATAAGTCTATTGAGATTAGGCAATTAACATCCAACTCACACTGTAGAAAATAGAGTAGTAAAGACAAGATTCAAAGGACTACCTAAAAAGGGGAAAGGAAATTTCCATCTAGATAAAGCAATTCTCTTATGAAGAAGTTAAAACTAAAGGACTCTTTGGACCAATCAATCCTAATGAAAAAGCATCTATTGAAGTACTTGAAAAGAAAAAAATCATCAATGAAGAGATAATGGCATTGA
Organism: Cupressus sempervirens; assembly: GCA_028749045.1. Lineage (NCBI taxonomy): Eukaryota > Viridiplantae > Streptophyta > Pinopsida > Cupressales > Cupressaceae > Cupressus > Cupressus sempervirens. The sequence continues at coordinate 999,125,038 of CM053785.1, read as the reverse complement.
AAAGAAAACATGAAGTCCAATTAGTGAGACTATGTGAAGTGAATGGATAGAGAAAGAAAGATGAAGAAGATAGAACTATGGTAGAAGATGACAAGAGTGTAATGGCTACCAGACTAGAAGAAAGGATATTAGATGTATAGAAGCTCACAAATACACAAATGGATCTAATGAATCAACTAATGATTGCAAATAAAAAATAGAATCACAAGGATGTGAATATTGCAAATCTAAAATATCACAATGAGATACTAAAGAATGAGAAGGAATCTATGGAGGAATTGAACAAACCATAGAAAAAAATGAAATATTTTGAAGAACTTATGAAGTTGTCAAGTTTTTCTCATAGGTCAGGACATTCATGCACTAAGAAAGGAGAATCATCCTGGAATAGAGAATCGAGAAATGCAAAGCCAAAAGACAAGCAACCTTGCTATCATTGTGGGAAAATTGGTCATACTACAAATATCCATTGAAGAAAACATGGTATGAAAAATTCTAAACCTAAGTGTATTGGTTACTATTTTACTACAAGAAATAAGGACATCAAATACATGAGTGTAGGTCAAAATTAAGAAATGCACCTACTACACCTAGATTTAAAGAATACTACTACAATTGTAAAAAATATGAGCATGGAACATTTGAATGCAGATTAGTGACAACACACTATTGGAAAAATTAGAGAAAGAAGAATTATGCACCTAACAACACATGTTCCAAATGTCATAAGTTTGGATATAAAATAAATAGTTGTAGGACTCGAGTACATTCAAAGAATTAGACAAAGGACAAAGGAAAAGGAAAAGTGGATATTGAGAAAGTAAGGAATGAAAATAAACTATAAATGGAAATGGAAAATAGAAGATAGAAATAGTAGAGTTAATGAAGATGAGGTCACCCAATCCAATAGAGAAGGCGATCATGTCATCTCTAACTGAGGAAAAGAGGTATGTATGGAACTATATTCTTAAATTATTTATCAAACAATCATTCTTTACATAAATGTGTTCCAAGAGTTCATATCTACATATATAAGATGCATGAGAATAAAGTTTGTGAAAGGATGTTGAGTATCAATATATTGTATATGTTGACTGACCATTGTAACATAGACCAAGAATTATAATAAAGACCGAAGGCTAAGGAAGAGACTGAGCTATTATGCTAGTTGGCTTCCACTCAAAAAAAGATGAAAAATTAATGTAAAACCTTATAAATCAAAAGATGAGGTATATAAAAAATTTCAAACACATTATTTCATACCTAGCATACATATTTTCAAAGAGCTCTAAGTAAGTAAACAATCAAGAGATAAAAATAATTTAAGCAACCAACAAAGATTTCAAGGAGAAAATTGAACAAAAAGGTTGAACAAGAGTGTGATTGAGTGTTGAGTATCGAAAGAAGGAAATGCATCAAACCCTAGTTAGGATCATGGAAGCTTCATCAACCACTAGAATGATCCAAAAGGTTAGTAAAGTTCAATTGGTGATGAGTGACGCCTATCCTCCACCAAAATTTTGTGCTATTCTAGAAATTGTTGTTAAATGAGATTCAATGGGTGTGTTATCCTTGATAACACCTAAAGTCATCAGTCAAAATTTTCTACATGCTCAAAATTGGAAAAATAGGAGACTATGAGATTAGGAAATCTTATGAGAAGTTGTGTGATGAAGGAATCTTGAAGGATGAGTTTTAGGTTGTTGAATGGAAAGGGTTAACTTGAGCCCTAGAATTTCCAAGAAATTTTAGAATGGAATGGATCAAAGTTGTTTTAAGATGAATTCATAATATGAATTATTGGCTATAGGATGGACCAGTTGAAATCACAAAGATGATGATGCATAGGGTTACTGGCTATCTAACTCTGTATTGGAAGAAAACCATACGATGTTTGAGCTGAGGAGAAGTTGAGGCTAATACAAGAGTTGAGTAAAATGGATGTGGTCTATTCATTACAAGCATTTTTGATCCACTTATAGAATTTTCAATGAGAGTCATTGCTCACAAATCCTATCAATCTAGTAGATTAAATAGTGTGTTGAGTATGGCTATGGACCAAGCATGGAAGATTGTGATAAAATATCATGAGTATGATCTTTCCAAGCTACAAATGGTACAACTCACACATCTTCTACTATTCCTAACTCTGACACTTGGGTGTCTAATGCAATTTGTTGATTATCTTATTGACAATTGGTTAATAGTGATATGTAATTATTTTCATTTATGGAAACACATGATGTACGTGTTGACATGAAACCTCAAAAATAAAGATACATAGTGTTTGGTAATTAGAAAGTTGTTTAAGTATAGAATTTGGTTTATAGCAGTGTAGTATTTTGTTTATAACATGTTGTTAACATCATATTATGATAATCAAAGCTACATGGAGATAGTATACTGTTGGAAATATAGATGGAGTAACTAAGAGAGGGGTGAATCAATTACCACAAAATATTTTAGATCCCATGGATGTTAACAATAAAACTAATTGTTGCTATCATTTGGTAAACACACAAAAAAATTTATAACTCGGTAAAAGCAGTGTGATTTACTTATTACTGATCTTGAACATTTACGGTGATTAACATAAAAGAAATAACATGAACATATGAGACACTATGATTTAACATGGAAACACAATATTGAAAAAACCACCAATGTAACTAGCTATTGATTTTCACTCTTCTAAAGTGAGCCCTGTTAGGAGCCAACCGAGTTAAAGGTTACAAAACACACTATTAGATGTGACCTTGTTAGAGGATTTAATCACCCTATAAGGAGTGGCCTTGCAAGAGCTCTTAAAATAATTCAATAGAACTGTCACTTGGTCAGAGGATTTATAGTTGGTTGTTAAACCAACTTTGTTAAGAGATTTTGGAATAATTGCTACAATGGTAAGAAAGTAACAATGAAATGACCTGAATGAGATGCAACTAAATTTTTGATTACAGATCTTTTTTCTGCTTCATGCTAGATCCTTACTGATCGAATATTTCTTTGCTACTCCACAAGGATATCTAACCATCCTTCAAGTTCACTCACATTCTTTCCTTTTCAATCAATCAATACACTTGAATTATCTCACATACATTAGAATTTCAACTTGACCTTATATTTATACCATATAAATTATCAAGTCAGCTCAATTACAACTTACAATGACCAATAAACATTACCACAATCAGCTGAAATCAATACTTGAAATAATTAAACTTCATATTCCAAAATTAAAAAAATCCTTCATTGGCTGACCTTGCTTAGTAAACACTGATCCTAAAATAATTTCCTCTATTAGCCAATAGAAGATTGGTTAATACTACAAACTTGCAAAATCTTTTGGCAACCAAGTGAACTCGATGAACACTAACTCTGACCAACTGTCCTTTGTTAACCATGATAACTTAGTTAACACTACTTTCTACCATAATTTCCTTTGACACTCGAGTGAGCTTGACAGAAACTATCTTCGCAGAGTAATCTCTAGGAATGCTTGATAGACAAGTAAAATTTCCTTGCTAACCAAGTGAGCTTGGTAAGCACAAACTGCCAACTGATATGACATTTGTGTAACATCAAAGACAACACACAATTAGACAATTGTATCCAACAATCTCCCTTTTTGGCATCGATGGCAACACAACATGTCATAGCACAATGTAATTTGAAAACAAGACTTTCTCTGATAGAAAGTTTTCTCTCTCTTAAATTTTATTCCACAAACTTCTTCTTCTATGCATTAATCTCCCTCTATGAAGGAATTACATAGCTTCATCCTTAAAACAAATTTCAAAAAGATATGATAGTAAACTCTCCCTCTTTGACAACACATGCCAAAGACAACACATACCAAATGAATATCAATGTACCTTGAATACTAATTCATTTGCAATGTTACCTTGACTATGTTGTATCAACTGATATATCTTCAACTTGGTTCTTGTTGATGCATCGCTAAAAATTTATTTTAGTGAACTTCAAATAGGGGAATGACCCCTAACTTACCTCTTAGATTCAAGAATGCATCCTTAGGTAATGGCTTGGTAAATATTTTTGAAATCTATTCTTTTGTATGGACATATTATAATCTAATTTATTTTTCCTGCACCAATTCTTTAAAAAAATGGTATTTTAAAGCAATGTGCTTGGTTTTGGAATGCATCACTAGATTCTTTGATATGTTAATTGCACTTGTATTATCACAAAACATGACAACTAGTTCTTTGATCTCAATCTTCATGCCTTCCAACAACTATTTAAACTAAATAATATTAGAACAGTTTACTGCTACTGCAACATATTCTGCTTCTACTATGGATTGGGATGTGCAATTTTGCTTTTTACTTGTCCAAGATACCAAATTTTTACCAAGAAAGAATGCTCCACCACTTATACTCTTTTTGTCATCAATATTTACTATCTAATCAGCATTAGTAAATACTTTTAAGTCTAGAATTCCTCCAAGTTTATACCATAAGCCATAGTCTTCAATACCTTTCAAATATCTCAAAATTCTTTTGATTGCCATCATATGATTTTCTCTGGGTTTTATCAAGAATCTTGCCACTATACCAATTGCAAGAGCAATATTAGGCCTTGTATGAACTATATAATATGATTTTCCAATCATTGATCTATATAAGGTCTGATCTACTTCTTTTGAATCATCATCTTTGGTAAGCTTTAACCTAGTACACATGGGGGTTCCAACTAGTTTTGAATCTTCCATACCAAACTTCTTGAGTATCTCCTTGATATACTTAGACTGAGTGATGTAGATACCATTCCCACTTTGTTGTATCTAGAGCCTAATAAAGAACTTAATCTCACCAAAAATAGACATTTCAAACTCTTTGTTCATTTTCTCTAAAAATTCTTTGCATATATCATCATTCCCTATAAATAAAGTATCATCCACAAATATTTTTGCCAAAACAATCTTGTTATCTGGTCCTTCCTTGATGTACAAACTATTGTTATCATTAGTTCTTTGGAAACTAGTTTTTATAAGGTAGTTGTGCAACCTCTCATACCATGCTCTAGGAGCTTGTTTTAGACCATACAATGCTTTGTTTAATTTTTAAACCATTTCCCTTTTGTCTAGATCAACAAAACCTTCTAGTTGTTCAATATAAACTTCTTCATCAAGAATACCATTAAGAAATGCAGATTTAACATCCATCCGATATAATGTAAATCCTTTATGTGATGAATATGCAAGCAAGGTCCTGACACCTTCCAATCTTGTAACAGGAAAAAAAGTCTCACCATAATCAATGCCTTCTTCTTGAGAGTAGCCTTTACATACCAATCTAGCTTTGTTTCTTGATACTTTACCATCTTCATTCAACTTATTCCTAAATACCCATTTTTTTCTAATCACATTTTTATCTTTAGGCCTAGGTACAAGAGTCTAGGTTTTATTCTTCTCTATTTGCTCTATTTCTTTATTCATAGCCTCAATCCAACTTTTATTTTACAATGCATCTTTGACATTTTTAGGTTCAAAATTAACAAGTAAACATATACCTTTTAGCTTACTTCTTGTCATAGTACCTTCTGATTTATCTCCAATAATCAGATCTGGTGCGTGATGCCTCCTGATGTACTTGGCTAATATAGGTTCCTTACCTTTTGAATGGATTGCATTATCATCTTCTTGAATTTCAACTTCTAGTTTTGGTTGCTTAGACTTGGTAGGCATTGGCTCGGTAGCTTCAGAATGTGACTCAGGTCCTTGTGACTCAGTTTGAACTTCTTGCAACTCGGTGACTAAGGAAGACTCGGGAGTAGAAGTCTCCTTATTGAAAAATGTGTTTGGCAATGTATTAGGTTCAATGTAAAAAAATCTCCTATAATCTTTTGGTTCCTTTTTGCTTTCTTCTACAATCTTTTATGCAAACTCATCAATTCTCACATGTGCACTTTCTATGATTTTATGAGTAGACAAATTCAAACATCCATATGGTTTACTCTTGCAAGAATATCTTAAAAATATATCTTCATCGCCTTTCACATCAAATTTTCCTTTTTCTAGATTCTTTCAAGATATAACATTTACTTTCAAATACTTTCAAGTAACTTATATTGGGTTTATAGCTATACCATAACTCATAGGGAGTTTTATATGAGTCTTTCTTCAACTATACTTGGTTTAAGGTATGAACTATAGTGCTGATAGCTTCCTTCTAGTATTTGATAGCAATGTTCTTTTCAATCATTAGAGTCCTTGCACAATCCATGATAGATCTATTTCTTCTTTTAGCTATTCCATTTTTCTCGAGAGTTCTAGGGGCTGACACCTATCTTTTGATTCCTCTTTCAATGCAAAATTTATTGAGTTCATTAAAGATCAATTCACCACCTTTGTCTAATCTTTAGAATTTCAATATTTTCCCTATTTCCTTCTCTACTCTTGCCAAATACCATTTAAATTTCTCAAATGCTTCTAACTTCTCTCTTAAATACATAACAGTCATCATTCTAGAATAGTCATCAACAGAAAGAATAAAGAATTTTTCTCCACTATAGATTTCTATTCCAATAGGTCCACACAAATTAGTATGCACAATTTCCAAGATATCTTCACATTGATAGTTTTTTCTTTTAAAACTAGTCTTTCCCATTTTGCAAATATGACAATTCTTGCATAGACTAACATCAGGTTTCTTCAAACAAGAAATGCCTTTTACTTTCCTGAACTTGCTTATTTTCACCATGTTATCAAAATTTACATGACATAACCTTCTATGTCATACCAACTTTCTTCAACTTGAGCAGTAAAACATGAGCACTCACCAAAATCAAGATAAAATAGGTTACCTTTTGTTTATTTTCCTGATCCAATCAGTTTTCCTTTGTCATCCAGTAGTCTTGCCTTGCCATGCATGAATTCCACCTTGAATCCAATGTTGATTAGCTATGCCACACTCAACAGATTATGTTTTAGTCCTTCAACCCAATAGGAATTGTCACATACAAGTTCTTTGGTTAATGAAATTTGGCCTTTCCCTTTTATGCAACAAGGTTCATTGTTTTCAAACCTTACACTACCACCTTCATAGTCTTCAAAGTGTTCAAACTTTGTTTTGTCTCCAACCATATGATTTGAACATCCACTATCTATGATCCATGTATCATTTTTGCTCACATGAGATATAAGTGCCATCTTATCTCCTTCATCATCATCAGATTCATCTTTCACAACAATGTAAACTATTTCATCTTCACTATTATCAGAATCCTTAGCCATAAAACATGTCTTCTTACCTTTTTCCTTGAATGATTTTTGATTTTTTAAATCCTTCTTGCCATTGCACTTGTGAATTTTCTTCTCATCCTTGCTTTCTTTGTTTGGGCACGTGGTTGCAATATGACCAATTTCTTCACATGAAAAATAGATTAGGGGAACTTTACCTTTGTATTTTCCATTGCCTCTAGAATATTTTCTTACAAGTAGAGCTTCAAAAACTTCAAGATCACTATCAAAACTTTCCTCTGATTCTTCTTCATTTTTTGTTTGATTGTCTTTTATGTTCTTGCCTTTCTCCTTAAGTGAAAGCTTGGCCTCAAATGTAGATTCAATATTCTTGAAAGCTAGAACATAATTGTCAAAGTTATCTAGCTCAAAGGTTGTCAATCTTCCTGCTAAGGTATCCAAAGTTATCTTATGATTTGTCTCACACCTTCTTTCTTGAATAGCACATACTCTAATTGCATAGATATGAAGGAATATTTTGAGAAATTTACTTACAATAGTTTCTACTTTGATGTCTCCTCTAGAAGCTTTTATTGCACAGACACTTGCTTTGATTCTTTCCACATATTTGGCAATATTTTCATCTTCTCTCATTCTCATCTAATCAAATTGTCCTCTAATGCTTTCTACTTTGGCTCTCTTGACATTGTCATCACCACCATAGATTTCCTTTAGCTTGTTCCACATTTCAAAAGTGGTTTTATAGTCCTTGATATCGTCAAATTCCTCATTGATAAGAGCAAATGCAATATCTATCATCATGGTGTTATGGTTCTTTTTCTCAACAATATCACCAATAGATAATGTACCAGTAGAAGTTGTGTATTCTTCATCAAGATATTTGCATCTTGAATCACCAATGGAAGCCAAATGAAGTCTCATGAGTTCCTGCCATGCTAAAAAGTTATCTCTATTAATCTTTAGAATTTATCTCCTATAAGACATCTTGATCTTTAGCTTAGGTCCTTGAAACCTTTCCTCCAAGCCCCAAAAGCTTTGATACCAATTGTTGAAAATATAGATGGAGTAACTGTGAGGGGGGGTGAATCAGTTATCACAAAATATTTTAGATCCCTTGGATGTTAACAATAAAACTGATTGCTGCTATCATTCAGTAAACACATAGAAAATGATGTAACTTGGTAAAAGTAGTTTGATTTACTTATTATTGATCTTAAACATTCATAGTGATTAACATAAAAGAAATAACATGAACACATGAGACTCGAGGATTTAACATAGAAACCCAATATGGGAAAAACCACCAATGTAACTAGCTACTGATGTTCACTCTTTTGAAGTGAGCCATGTTAGGAGCCAACTTGGTTAAAGGTTACAAAACACACTGTTAGTTGTGACCTTGTTAGACAATTTAATCACCCTATAAGGAGTGGGCTTGCAAGAGGTCTTAAAATAATTCAATAGAACTATGACCTAGTTAGAGGATTTATAACTGGCTATTAAACCAACTCTATTAATAGATTTGGAATCACTGCTACAATGGTAAGAAAGTAACAATGAAATGACCTAAATGAGATGCAACTGAATTGCTGATTACATATCTATGTTCTACTTCATGCTAGATCGTTATTGATCAAATATTGCTTTGCTGCTCCACAATGATATTTGACCATCCTTCAAGTTCACTCACACTCTTTCCTTCTCAATTAATCAATACACTTGCATTCTCTCACATACATTAGAATCTCAACTTGACCTTATATTTATAGCATACAAATTATCAAGTTGGCTCAAATACAACTTATAATGACTAATAAATATTACCACAGTCAGTTGAAATCAATACTTGAAATAATTAAAATTTATATTCCCAAATCAAAAAAATCCTTCATTGGCCAACCCTACTCGGTAAACACTGATCCTAAAATGATTTCCTGTGTTAACCAATAGAATCTTGGTTAACACTACAAACTTGCAAAATTCTTTGACAACTGAGTGAACTTGGTGAGCACTGACTTTGACCAACTTTCCTTTGTTAACCAGGAGAACTTAGTTAACACTTCTTTCTACCATAATTTCCTTCGACACCTGAGTGAGCTTGGCAGACACTATCTTCATAGATTAATCTCCATGAATGCTCGATAGACAAGGAAAATTGCCTTGCTAACCAAGTGAGTTCAATAAGCATAGACTACCAACTGATATGAAATTTTTGTAACATCAAATACAACACACAATTAGATAATTGTATCCAACATATACATGTTGGTGATGATGTGTATAACCTTGGAAGTTTGTATGGACTGTATGGAATGGAGTTAATCATGTTTTGATGAACCAAGACAATAGAATTGAAGGAAATAATTGTTTTATTTACAAAATAATTACTTGTCCAATAAGGGCCGACATCCTAGATGTTTACTCTACCAAGGAAAAGTGAATTGTGGTCTTAACCAACCTAGCAGTAATTTGTGTAAAGGCATGGTATTTATGAAAAGGACTTCTTGCGATAAGAAGTGTGTGTTTGAAACATTCAAGACTATGTTAGGTTATTGAGAGGGGAGGGGTGAATTAGCAACCTCAAAAACTTTACCAAATTCAGATCTTAGTTGCAATAATCCAATAACCATTTAATTCATTAAATCTGATCTAACTGCATGCATGAGAAACTAAAAACATAAACATCCATAATACTTTAACACAATAATTTGGTGACCCAGAAACCTTCCAAATAGAAAGTAAAATTTGGGTGGGGATGATAGCCACAAAACTTCAATAGTGTAGCATAAAATTGGCCTATTAAGGCTTACAATGATCACTTCTGATGATCTGCCCTATTAAGAGCAATTAGGACTGCTAGGTCCACCTTGTTAGAGGTTTTACAAACATACAATGAAGTATGCACTTGGTAAAGAGATTTGGCAAAACATTGTTAAGTCTACCTTGTTAGAGGATTTGGATTGGCTCACCTATTAGAATGAAATAGTATATTTTTGACTTACAACTAATTTATTGATAGAGATTCTTTGAAGTATTGATCAACTTTATGTGATAGATATGACTCATTTGCCCCTTTTTTGATATGGCCTTACAATATACTTTGTTTCTTATTCACATTCACATCCTTCTTACTCTTTCATCATTTCATGCTTTTCTTTCTTTTTCTTTCATGCCTTTTTCATATATGGATATGATACAACACACACACACACACACACACACACACACACACACATCAATCCAATTTATAGAATTACAAAGTTGACCAATATTACAAAGTTGGCTCAAATGAAGGCACTTAGGTTCTGAACACTAACTTAGTGAAGTTCTGGTAGATGTCATCCACTGTCACTACTCAACATCATCATGTATTTGGTAGAAGTAGATGCTTGGTCCATACTAATCATCTCAACATAGTCTTGAACTCTATTTGCACTAGTGACTCGGTAGATATTGTGTAACTTGGTAGAAATTGAATTACTCATTTACCATGATTGCACTTAGTAAACACTAATCATCACATAGCTCAGTTAACACTAACTTCACTTCACATGAACTACTAGCTTGGTTGAAACTGTGAAGCTTGGTAACCACTAAACAACTCAATTTGAACAGTTGGATTTCACACTGCCTGATTCTGCTCAGTTTGAACTATTACATTTCACACTAACTAAATTCACTTGGTAACCACTAGGATGCTTGGTAGGAACTATAAAGCTTGGTGGCTACTAAATTACATGGCAAACATTGTAGACTATTCAATGAGCTTGATAGCCATACAGAATCTAAATAAGTGTTGTCACTAATAACAAACTTGAATTAAAGTCAACAATCTCCCCCTTTGGCATTAGTGACAAAAACACTTATCAGCCAAAACTTATGTACATCATAATGTGATATTGGCTCAGTGTGGTAAACTATTTTTGAGATTTTTCAAAATTTGTCTTTGTAAGCATATATAGTATACTATATCTACAAATTCTATACTTTCATTTCCTTTACATGATTCTCCCCCATAAAATATACATACTAAGTGTCTCTCCCCATATTTACATACTGACTCTCCCCCTTTTTGACAATAATGCCAAAGATTTATTCAAAACTTATTTACATAGAGACACCAATATAAGAAAGAAAAATAGAATGTACCTTAAGTATGAGTGCTAAAGTCTTATCCCAATTTTCTTGCAAAACTTTGTATGTATGTAGAGTAGTTTACACTTTTTCAGAGAGTTTTATCATGTGATCCACAATGGAGAATTTTTTGTCACGGATCAATATTTTTGAGTAAACAATATGCTTCTGTAGTGTATCCATGATGGGAAGGATCATATTCTGAATATCTATCAGTGAAGACCGGATCCTTTCTTCTTCTCTTAACAACTCTACCTACATATTTGACAAGAATCTAATTTTCATATGATGTATAGAGCTTGACCTAGGGTCAAGTTGCAACTGCTATGCACTAGCCTTTAGATCTTCATCAATCTTTGTCAGTTTGGTCTTTATTTCCTTTGTGAACTCGATAACATTACATAATTTTCCAAAAAGTGATGTTACAATTGTACAAGATTTTTCAAGATTGGTCAAAATTGAGGAAAGCTCTACTTGTTGAATGGCAATTTGTTGAACAATGCACTCAAGCACTTTGTTATCAAATTTCATCTTTGTTTTCTTAATCAATTTGTCTTGACCACTGGAGTCCTCATTACACTTTTGGATTGCCTCTTTCAATTGAAATAAACTGTGCTGAGAAGTATCAACTTCAACACCTATCACCTCAGTCAAAATATATTATCTATCTCTTTCCTCTCTCAATTTCTTCTATTTTTCCTTCTTTTGAAGGAGTTGACCAGCTATTTGCATTTTTTCTACAGTGGCATTATCAAAATCCCATTTTGGAATCTCAATCTCTTCATCTAGGTCAGTATCCTCCTCTATCTCTTTTCCGCTCAAAAATCTTGCACTTGGTTGAGCCTTAGGTTCAACTGCCTTTGTACTTAATGCCTTAGAATTTGGAATGGAAGCAATAGTAGAGATAGTAGGACTAGCTATGAAAACTAATATAGTATGAACAAATGGAATACTGACTGGTATGCTTACTAAATCCAAAACTAAAGTACTTACAGAAGTATCCAAAGTTGTAGAAGACAAAACTGTAGAATCCAAAATTGTAGAACTCAAAACTGTACTTATTGTTGAAGAACACAAAATTGTAGAACATACTATACTCATTATTGATGATGCTAACTTGGGAGCTGAAGAAGAGGGAGGATGCAACTCTTTAGGTGAAGTGGTAGACACTTCTATTAGTGATGTACTGAGCATTCAGGGAGCAAAGAGTGATTGGAAATTTGATGTATCTATTGTGGTCACAATCAAACTTGTTGAAATTAACTCCAAATTTGATGTAGCTACTAATTTTCTTGGATAATGAGGAAGTGAGTCAATGACTATGGCTACTATATTCATAGGATAAATCTCCTCATCATCTTCTTTGTCTTCCTTGATAGCTTCTTCCTCTTTATCTTCTTCAACTTCTTCATTGTCAAAATGTATTAGCTCAAAGTATGTTTCTTCTTCCTCATCATCACTATCATCATCTTTGACTTCTACTAGGAAGTCACTTTGTTTATGCAAGTGATAAACATTCTTCCACATACTTGTGTCATTCTTGACTACATGCTCTATATCCTTTAACAAAATTAAACAAGTATTAAATCTAAGTCATCTTGTCTTTATTTTTCTTCATAGACTCTTTTACCTTAGCATTTGTGATGCTTGATAACAAATGCCTCAGGGTTTGTTCATAGATATCTTTTTCTATCTACATAGCTAAGTCCCATCTTGGCTTTAGTTTCTCTAATAGTTCATTAGAGATTTGGGAGGTTATCTAATTAGGAGAATACTTCCATTTGCACATCTTGGTTAGCACCAATTCTTCAACCTATTTCTTCTCTATCTTTTTCCTGATCTCGTACTTTAATGATTTGAAGTTGGTTATGCCTACACCTTCTTCTAATTGTTTTAGTGTTTCTTGGAAGGTGGGAGGAAGCTTTCTAAACACAATTTCACTACCTTTCTTCTTGGATCTCTTGGTGAATACTATAGTGGATGGTTTGGGTGGCTTGGTGATGATCAACTTGTCCTTCTTCTTCACTAGCTCTTCTTCCTTTTCTGACTCTTCTTCATCCTCTACTTCATCATCATCTTCTCCCTTAACCTTGGTCAACATAAGAGCTGTGATGGTTTTGAGTTTTTCTATTTTCCTCTTGCCTTTGTTAATTGCCTATGGAAGCTTGATTTCAAGCTCTATTCTTTCATTGGCCTCATCATATGTTCCAAAGTGTGGTGCCTTTGGATCAACAGGTTTCTTTTATCAAGGCTTCAATTATGTCCTTTGCTTCATCAATGTTCACCTCATAGGGAAGAGGTTTTACCCATACAACTCTGGGTTTCACTGCCTAAATGTAGACTTTGTCACTGTGTACCATGAAAAAAACATCATCTTTGTAATCTTCAACCAATTTCCTAGGAATCTTAAATCTGTTATTCATTTTCTCCTTGAAGACATCAAAGTAATTATCCATTATGCTAACAAAATTCTCACCCATTTCTATAATATACTCATCAATTGTATACAAAACTAGCACATCCTTTCTCCATACGACTGTACCTTTAGAAGGAAAAAAAATTTGAACATAGAAAAATAGACATGTCAACAATGAACCAAATTTGCAAGGGTTATTTTTGTATGTCGTAATACTTTCCATGTTTTTGTTAAACTATTTCAACAACAAGTCTGCAAGATCATATGATAGACTATTCTTCACAACCTTGAATGCCAAGTCTACTGCTTCACACAACATGCTATTTAGATGACTAGAACTATAGATCTTGTGAGCTATCACATGTATGCTGAATTTCAATTCTACATCAGTTACACTACTAATCTTCATAACTTTTTCATCCCACTCAACTAGGGTTTTCTTCTCTAACTCCACCTAACCTAGGGTTTTAGTAGTTTTGGTTTTGGACTACCAAAATTTTAAAAATACTCTGAAAGGCTTCCCTAGCTTGAGATGTGTACAATATACAAATTATGCTACCAATGTAGTAATTTTTAGGTTAATAATAGTCTAAATCGTCTTCAAGCTTGGTCTTCACACAATAAATCATCTTCTTAGTGATCAAAACTAGTTGCTCAAGCCATAACTAACCATTGTGAACTTGGCTTAGGATGTATCTAATCCATTTGATTTGGAAACTTTGGGGTAGGTGGGGAATGTGGGTTAAACCCTTATCTTCCAAGTGCTTATGTTTGGGTTTAAGAACAACATTCACACACAATTCGCCTAGGGAATCATCCATCTCTAAGGCTCCAATTTCTTGAATTGTACACTTAAAATGAGTTTAGATATCATTATTGAGTAGTACCTTAGCAGGAATCTATTATTGTGCTCCATTTGGATTGAGGGTTTCAGCAATTGCTAGCACAAGTTTGAAATCTAGTGGTTTCAATTTGACTCCTCAGACCTATTGGCCTGGTTTTTCACCACCCTTGTTTTGTTGTATTTTGCAATGAAAAAAACCCTGAATGTGTACCCTAAATAATTTGAAATTTGGTGAAAACCCTAGGCAAAATTCACTAAGTAACCTTCTACCTAGCCCTATTTGGCCCTAGCCTTTGAAAACCTTAGAAAATATCATTTCAAATCAATTTTGGCAAGACATTTTATCTAAAAGGTTTATTTACATAAGAATGACCTTTTAATCTTTTTGATAAACCTTATAAAGCTCATTTTAATTATAATATCTTTTTTAAAAAGGGCCTTAATTGCAATATCTTTCGAGCACCATAGATCCTTTTGAGATCAACGGTTGGGGCTTTCCCACATTATGGAACTGCAAGGTCTTTAAATAAAGTGAGCAAGTACCTTTATGAAATGTAGCCCATGCTAACAATCAAACCTCAATGCGCCACAAAACTTCTTAGTTGTTAGAAGCAGTCAAACCTTTTGCAAAGTTTTTAGTGTTCCCTATGCATGTTTTGAATTTCCTATGATGTCATTGGTTGGTATTTTAATGATATTAATACTTTGCAGTTTAGATTTTGTGATCATTGATTTAGCAAGCATCAAGGGCTGGCACTTGCCTGCAATATGAAAATGCATGATTTTTAAGCAATGTAGGCAAGCCCCTTCTTGATGCATGGCACAGAGTGACATCATGGGCCTCCCTTTCTTAGGAGGTAATAACAACTTGTCTTATGTGGTACTTGTCAGATAAGCTAGAGTATAGAGAAAGAATCTCATTGGTTTGACTAGCTAACTAGATATTACAGTCATGCAAGATTTTTAATGACCATAGATCTAAACAAGATTGATGGAATGTGCTTGCTAGCAATATGGAACTACTCAAATTTTAAATAATGTGGGGAACTGCCTTTGTGAAGTGTGGCAAAGTGGGGCCAAGCTTTGAAAGGAATGATGAGTCATGCCATGCTAGAAAGGTTAGATGGAGTAAAGTGTGCTCATTGGTGGAATATGATAGGTATGTCATGTTGGAAATGTTGATGTTATGGGCATAGAAACTTTAAATGCTATAGTCAAATTAGTCAGAGCATGTTGATTAAAAGATGACATTCTATTGGTCAAGCTAGCTGAGTGGGCCATCAAATAAAAATTTTTAGACTCATCATCGATCTAAGTAAGATCAATGGAGAGTGCTTTCCCACAAAAGGAAAGTGCTCACGGGTTAAAAATGTGGGTAAACGAGTGAGCGCCATGTGGTAGTCTAGTGACAGCGTCCAAAAATCAACAAATCAAAATTTGCAACTTGTCACAGAGGTCAAAGTTTGTCTGACCTAGATGGGGATAAAAGGGAAAAATGAAAATAATTAAAATATCATATATTTAAATATTTTCCCAAGTCTAAATTGCTAAATCAAACATTTCTAGTAGAAGGGGACATTTTCAAAATGATATTCTTAATTTTTTGGTAAGACAAATATGCAATATTATATATCGTAGGAATCAAGAGAATATGAATTTTTCAATTATGTAATTAGTTTCTGCACAGGAAGCAATCTGTTCGAGCTGTAGGGGTTTTCTTCCAAATTCCTATTGTGCAACTATATTCAAGTGAGGAAGTTTATAACTATTTTTTGGCATGAAAATGACTTGAATATGGGTAAGAGATAGTGAAAATGTAGTTGGGGTCATTTCTAAGTTAGTGAAATGGATTTTTATTAACATTCTTGATGCATATCAGATATTTTGGCAAACAAAGGATTTCATCATTCAACAAGAGATATTTTGTAAATAACTTACAAAGCAATGATGAAACCAAATTAGATCAATGTGTGGAAAGAGGAGGGGGGGATTTCAGTTGCAAGGGATGGAATTCCAAGTGGATAGATGTTAGTTGCATAACAGATCCAAGAATTTACTTCCTCCTATATCTTTATTTCATTCATTCATTATAGGGGGGAATTTTGGAAAGTTTCTTTGGAATGAAAACACTTAGCAGAATTGGCTCTAGAATTGGTGAAATCTGAATGGAAAGATCTAGGATGTGCTGGTTCTAGAGCATGAAGCTTTTTCTTTGGATGTGATACCCCCTTTCCATCACATCAGTTTCTCATTGCCACCATTTTTTCTCTTGTATGACAACATTTTCTCATTGTATAGTATGGTTTATTAGGTTTTTTATGAGTCAATTTCATGCATTTTTATGTATTATTTCAAAGAAATCAATACAAGGAAAACCAATCATTTAGTTTTAGTTTAAATCTTGTCTCCTTTCTCAATTGAGCTGTGATGTTTTATGGTCTTTGAACAAAGAGCCTAGGTCATATTTGCAATCTTTTAAGGTTGTATGTTGCTTCATTGTTGCTTGTAATTCAAGGAATTATGTAAATGCTTCAGAATTTCAATAGGATTGTAGGTTTATTGAGGAAGATATTAGTTAAAAATGAGATTTAAGTTGAACATTGATGTCTATTTACAAGGTGAATGGATAGATCATATATTTGAATATATGAATCTGTATCAGATATCCAAAATGCATGAGGGAGATTCATGAATTACCCAATGGATGAGGCACTAATTTGTTATAGGATCATAAGTTTGTTGTTCATACCTAGTTTTCATTTGCTTTCCCCACCCACATAAAATCAAATCAAAATTCAAATCATCTTTACATTTTATGTTGAAGAACCTAAATGTAATGCCCTCACTTAGCTTGTGAATATCATAGACTTACAGTTTGCTACTATAGATCTATGTTATTACATGAGTTAATAGGAGAAATAAGGGTTTTATTTACTTTATATTAGATTTAGTATATGCTTTGATAATTGGTACCATATAAAGAATCTATAGGTCCACCCGCCTAGGTTTTGCAAAGCAAACAAAATGGCGACTTTGCTGGGGAAATAAGATGGCAATCCATTTTTTTGAAAGGAAAAGAGTCTCTAGTGTTCATTGGAAATTTCAATCCTACTCTTAGTTGGGTTTTTCCCATCCAAGTCACCAACAAAATGGCATCTCTACTAGGGATTCTGTGAAGTAGTTCACTGTTAAAAGGACAAGAATCTCTGGTATAAGTTGAATATTTCAAGTCCTATTCTCAGTTGAGTTTTTTCCCATTTGAGTCACAAACAAAATGGTGACTCTGCTAGGGATATAAGATGGAAAATAAACCTTGTTGAAAGGAAAAAAATCTTTGGTGTGAATTGAATAGCTCAGTCCTATTTTTCAGTACGGTTTTGCCCATCCGAGTCACCAAAAAAATGGCGACTCTGCTAGGGACTTGTATTGAATCTAAATGGTAGACAAACCTTGAGAATTTGAAGAAGATTCAATACAATAGGAAGGATATGCTACAGCAGTAGGGTTGTGTGAGATGTTTACCATTTCTCTATTGATGTTTAATGTTCCCTAGTGAAGCTTTATTCATGGACATAGTATGTTGTGACATTGGATGTAAATTATGCTCTATGACTGTTATAGGTCTATCTTCAATCAATTTAGTTTTAGAAAGTGCTATTGAGAAAGTTTAGATTCAAGAATTGATTTATAAAGTGTAGTTTCTTTTCAAGATGATAATGATCTGCAATTTTCTCCTACACTGAAGGTCTAGTTCAGATTTGTCAATTGACAAATTATGTTTTATTTCTCACATGAGTGAGTGGCAACTCTCAAATCTCTGTACTAGTTTGTTCCTAATTGATTTCATTGCAAAATTTTGAAGGACTTTTAGTTGTATGGGCAGATCTAAAGCTGTTGATAGTCTCTTGGAAAGGAGTTTTAAATTCTTGATAATTTTTTAAGTGTTGTTTGCAATCTATTATTATAAGAAATTGAAGTGTAAAAAGTGAATCATAGTAGCGATTGTTTTATTCCTCTTGCAAAGAGGTGGTGGCTCTACAAAGTTTGATCAGTGGTGTAAAAAAATTCTATCTTACACCTCTGCCAAGTTAGCAAATCGAAGTTCAGCATTAGCACTTGAGGTATTTTGGTTTTCATGTTTTCTTTTCATGGAAGTCAAATGTGAAAAAATGGTAGCCTCTATTCAGTGATTTTCAGCACTAGAAGGAAGAGGTAGAAAATTTGTTCTATAATGAAGTCAGATCTTAGATCTAAGATTAGTTTGCCAAATTCTGAGAGTTTAGAAACTGTGAGTAATAACATTGCTATGTTGAATAGATTGGTCTACAAAAGGATTGTCAATCTTATAAGAATTGAGGTAGGAAATACTCAAGGTTTAAATGTTGAACAATGTTATTTAAGGCTTAAATCAATAATTAGTAAGATGCCTTTTCATTGTAGACTTGAGGAATATTCCTTGCCTAGTGTTTTCCTTGATGTTCTTGTACTCAATTCAATAAATTAGCTAGCACCTATAAGATTACAAAGAATTTTTCAAATTGAAAGATTCATTGAGGAGATGGAAAGTAGTGATTATAGATTTCATGATATATCTCCTAATGATAATAATGGATGTGCTAAAAGTCAGGGTAGTAATGAATATAATGAATTTTTATATAAAGATAATCTATCTTCTGAATGTGAAGAGAAGGATTCAAATGCAAGTGAATCAAGTAATTGCAATCAACATAATGAAGATGGATATGAAAGTGAAAATAAATTTTGTTACAGTGAATATGAAGTTGAAGAAATTTGTAACAGTAGTAAGGGTAGTGATTGCCATGATAAGAATGAATGTTGTAACAATTCTAATTTTCTAGATTATTATACTAATGATCTTGCTATTGTAAGTTCTTCATGTTATCCAGATGATAATCACAGCCAGGAGAGGATTTGTGAGGTAGTCTTCTTGAGCCCCAATGAAATCTCTATTTTTTTGGCTCATGATTTTGGAAAGCATGAAAGTGTTTCTAAGGATCTTCATATTTTCTCTCATAATGTTTCTTCATTCAGTCAAGTTACTTCCCCTAAGTTTGATGTAGAAAGACATGTAGAATCTAAACAATCCTTATCAAATTTTGGAGGTGTAGATGACAGTACCTCAAATATCTTTGCACATGATGATTTGTTGGATGTGGGGAATGTTAGTGAAAGGAAATTTGATACAGTTTCAGATTCTTTTTATGCTAATCTTGCTGAAATTTGTTTTGATGTTTCATATGATGAAGAGGAAAACAATGAATATTGTCAATCCAAATATGGATTTTCTTTATTTTCTAATAATTCTTGTAGAGATAAGTTCAAGGTTTATTCTGACAGTTAGTTAGATGAAGAAATTGATTGTAATCAGCATAGTTTAGATCAACACTTTTAGAATGATTTTTCATGCTTGGTAACTAATCAGTTGTTTGACATAATCAGTTGTTTGATTTTTCATGCTTGGTAACTAATCAGTTGTTTGGTAACCTCAAGTAGGAAAAAATCAAATTTCACATACTCTTTACAGCTGGAGACACAAGGTGAGTTCCAAGTTTTTGGTAGATGCAACTTGGTAAATGATGTAGAGTATGAAATTTTTGTGTTTCTTATTAGCATGCATGAAACATTATTGGATTTTGATTCTCAGTTCATTTTGTGTAGTCATGAGCATGCTGATTCATTTTCTCATAGTGAACATAGTGTAGAAGTTAATACTGATTTGTATATGCACTATGAGAATGAAGAAATATATTTCTTTTGCCAAGTGATGTGATTCAAGATGCTAATCTGATTGGTAAAATTGAGAAAGATAATTTCAATTTACCTCATGAGGAAAGGAATGAAAGTCAGGTTTATGACAAAGGTAAACAATTTTGTTGAAGTTTGGTGACTCGGGGTCATCATGTGTACATAGTAGGAGTAGTTGTTTCCTGTTTTCAATAAAGTTGTTCAAGAGAGGAGTTTTTGAAGTAAGGTGTATGGTTTGCTTCTTCTAGAGATTTGAATCCTTGCCATGCCTACAAGGGGCATGCATCCCCAAATAGAGCCACTATTGGCCTAGTTTTTCACCACCCTTGTTTTGTTGGATTTTGTAGTGAAAAAACCCTAAATGTGTACCCTATATAATTTGAAATTCAGTCAAAACCCTAGGTAAAATTCACTAAGTAACCTTCTACCTAGCCCTATTTGGCCCTAGCCTTTGAAAACCTTAGAAAGTATCATTTCAAATTAATTTTGGTAGGACATTTTATCCTAAAGGTTTATTTACATAAGAATGACCTTTTAATCTTTTTGATAAACCTTATAAAGCTTTTTTTAATTGCAATATCTTTTTAAAAAAGGGTCTTAATTGCAATATCTTTCGAGCACCATAGATCCTTTTGAGATCAAGGGTTGGGGCTTGGTCGTATTATGGAATTGCAAGGTCTTTAAATAATGTGGGCAAACACCTTTATGATACGTAGCCCCTGCTAATGTTCAAACCTCAATGTGCCACAAAAGCTCTTAGTTGTCAGAAGCAGTCGGACCTTTTGTAGAGTTATTAGTGTTCCTTGTGTACATTTTGAATTTCCTGTGATGTCATTGGTTAGTCTTTTAATGATATTAATACTTTGTAGTTCAGATTTTGTGATCATTGATTTAGCAAGCATCAAGGGCTAGCACTTGCCCACAATATGAAAATGCACGAGTTTTAAGCAATGCGAGCAAGCCCCTTCTTGATGCATGGCATAGCGTGACATCATGGGCTCACCTTTCTCAAAAGGTAATGATAACTTGTCTTATGTGGAACTTGTTAGATGAGCTGGAGTATAGAGAAAGTGTCTCATTGGTCTGACTAGCTAACTAGATATTATAGTCATGAAAGATTTTTAATCACCATAGATCTAAACAAGATTGACAAAATGTGCTTTCCTAAAATATAGAACTGCCCAAATTTTAAATAATGCGGGCAAGCACCTTTTTAATACATGGCAAAGTGGGATCAAGCTTTGAAAGGAATGTTGAGTCATGTCATGCTAGAAAGGTCAGATGAAGTAAAGTGTACTCATTGGTGGAATATGATAGGTATGTCGAGTTGGAAATGATGATGTCATGGGTGCAAAAACTTTAAATGCTATAGTCAGATTAGTCAGAGCATGTTGATTAAAAGATGATATTCTATTGGTCAAGCTAGCTAAGTGGGCCATCAAATAAAAAATTTTAGACTCGCCGTTGATCTAAGTAAGATCGATGGGGAGCACTTGCCTACAAAAGGAAAGTGCTCATGGGTTAAAAAATGCAGGTAAGTGGGTGAGGGCCATGTGGCAATTTGGTGACAATGTGCAAAAATCAACAAATCAAAAGTTGCCACGTGTCACAGAGGTGAAAGTTTGTCTGACCCAGATGGAGATAAAGGGAAAAATGAAGATAATTAAAATATCCAATATTTAAATATTTTCCCAAATCTAAATTACTACATCAAAGATTTCTAGCAGAGGGGGACATTTTCAAAATGATATTCAAGAGGTTTTTGGTAAGACAAATATGCAATATTATATATCACCAGAATTGGGAGAATCAATTTTTTTTGATTATGCAATTAGTTTCTACATGGGAAGAAGTCTATTTGAGCTGTAGGGGTTTTCTTCTAGATTCCTATTGTGTAACTATATATAGGTGAGGAAGTTTAGAACTATTTTTTGGCATGAAAATGACTTGAATATGGGTAAGAGACAGTGAAAATGCAGTTGGGGTCATTTCTAAGTCAATTAAATGGATTTTTATCAGCATTCTTGATGCATATCAGATATTTTGGAAAACAAAGGATTTCATCATTCAGCAAGAGATATTTTGCAAATTAGTTACAAAGAAATGATGAAACCAAATTAGATCAATGTGTGGAAAGAGGTTTTTCAGTTGCAAGGGATGGAATTCCAAGTGGATAGATGTTAGTTGCATAACAGATCCAGGAATTCACTTCCTCCTATATTTTTCTTTCATTCATTCATTGTAGGGGGGAATTTTGGAAAGTCTCTCTGGAATGAAAACACTTAGTAGAATTGGCTCTAGAATTGGTGAAATATAAATGGAAAGATCTAGGATGTGTTGGTTCCAGACCATGAAGCTTTTGCTTTGGCTGTGATACCCCCTTTCCATCCCATCAATTTCTCATTCCCGCCATTTTCTCTCTTGTATGACAACATTTTCTCATTGTATAGTCTATTTTATTAGGTTGTTTATTTGTCAATTTCATGCATTTTTATGTATTATTTCAAGGAAATAAATACAAGGAACAACAAGTGTTTAGTTTTAGTTTAAATCTTGTCTCCTTTCTCAGTTGAGCTGTGATGTTTTATGGTCTTTGAACAAAGAGCCTAGGTCATAGTTGCAATCCTTTAAGGCTGTATGTTGCTTCATTGTTGCTTGTAATTCAAGGAATTATGTAGATGCTTCAAAATTTCAATAGGGTTGCAAGTTTATTAAGGAGGATATCAAGTAAGAATGAGATTTAAGTTGAACATTAATGTCTATTTACAAGGTGAATGGATAGATCATATATCTAAATATATGAATTAGTATCAGATATCCAAAATGCATGAGGGAGATTCTTGAATTTCCCAATGGATGAGACACTGATCTATTACAGGATCATAAGTTTTTTGTTCATACCTGGTTTTCATCTACTTTCCCTACCCACATAAAATCAAATCAAAATTCAAATCATCTTTAAATTTTATGTTGAAGAACCTAAATGTAATGCCCTCACTTAGCTTGTGAATATCATAGAGTTACAATTTTCTATTGTAGATCTATGTTATTACATGAGTTAATATGAGAAATAAGGGTCTTATTTGGTTTATATTAGATTCATTATATGCTTTGATAACCTGTAGCATATAAAGAATCTATAGGTCCACCTGCCTAGGTTTTGCAAAGCTTGAAGAAGAAGAAGAAGGGTCTAGCTTTATAGTTGGCCCAAGACTATAGTCAATCGTATCCATCATAGGAATTTGCTAGCCTTAGATGCATCTATCTAGTTTCTTGGTCATTTTCAAAACTATTAAATCAGGAACCAACAAGACCAATATTTTTGACCCTTTATTTTCCTTGTTGTTGCTACTTGATGTTGCCATGTCTACTTGATAGGTTATGAAAAAATTTAGAAAAAAGCTTTACTACAAATGCTGCTCAAAGTTGCTTGATCACTTTGCAATTTGCTTGATCGTAATATACTTCAAATTCTTGGTGAAAAATGAATTTAATTTCCTACCTTTTGATAACACTTTTCCATTAATGATCAATATGAAGGTAGCTATAATGACATCATTATGCATGACAGCCTATCATCCACTATCTATTTAGATTGCTTAGTGAATGCTTCATAACTCAGCAACCAAACATGTGTGACTAGTTACTCCTGACCTTGCTTGGTAGAGTCCATGACCCAACCTTACTTGGTAGAGAAAGTAACTCAATGATATCTAATACCGATCTTCTGTGATCTCTTTGTATCTTGAATACTAATTGGGATCTTTTCTTCCTTTCAATTTATGAACTGTTTGGATGTGATCATGATAACACAGTTCTAATTCTTACTTAAGAACTTAGTTGGAAATGGTGGAGTCACCCACTTTTTGAGTGACATGACAATCATTTCTTGGACTAGCTTCCTCGATGGATCTAGGAATCCATTGCTGCCTCATTTTCTTTCTAATTTTGTTTTCTTTTTCTTTCTTTTCATCTTCAATTCTTCTTATATTGATGCAATTCTTAGCTAGGTGACCAAGTTTTGTACAAGTGAAACATCTTATTGTGGTATCTCTCTTCCTTGTGTGATTTTTAACACAGTTCATGCCAATGTGTCCATACTCTCCATAGTAATGACATCTACACTAGGTGTTATAGTTCCAACCAAATATTTCTTTTACAATTTTCTCTACTAGATTGAATGGCTTGGTTCTATAGTCTAATGCCTTGTGACCTTGTTTCTTGCATTTGTGACACTTGCCTTCAAATTTTGGTTTCTCTTTACATTCATTAGCCTTGTGACCACATTGATTGCAATTATAACATTTACCATTGAATTTTTCTTTACCATTACTCCAAAATTTGTTTGATGTATGACCTATCTTACCACAATAATTGCAAGTAGGTCTTTGATTCCTTTGAGCACCTTGTTTGGAGGATTCACCTTCTTCTTTGTATATAATTCATGCTTTACCTTTTTGTCTATAGAGATTTTGCTCATTCAATTGACTCAATTTATTCATGTCTGCTTGGGATTTCATCATTCTCTCATTGATTTTATTTTCAATGTTTAGGTCATTTTTCAATCTTTCACTAATTTTCTTTTCAAATCTTAGCTCACTTCTTATTCTTTTATTGATTTGTCTTTCTGGATTTAGATAATTTCTTAGTCTTTCATTGATCTATCTTTGGATCATGATTTCTTCATTTTCATTAGAGATTTGATCTATGAGATCTACATGTTGAAGGGATTGGTTTTGGATCTCATTGTTTCTTCCATCCATTTCTTCTTTCATCTTGTTCCTTTGTTCCAAGATTTCACATAGCCTTACTAACTAAATTTCTAGTTCTTTTTTGAGCTTTCTTATTTCTTCTTATAGGAAACCATTTCTCTAAGAGTTCTTTGATTGCATCATTTACTTCATCTGAACTACTTGAAGGAAAAAGGTCTTCAATCTTTTCTTCAATGTACTGATGATCATTCATTTGATTTGCAAGTTCCTTCCTTCTTTTCAAGGACTAGAAAAGTTGCTCCTTAACTTTCTTGAGTTGTGCAAAGGTCGTTTCCAGATCTAGCTTTTCATTGTCAGTTACCTTATCAAGTATGAATATCTCCATTGTCCTTGATCTTTGCTCAAGCTATCAAGCTTTATCCTAAGAACCACAAAGCTTGGATACCAATTGTTGCAAATATTCAAGACTATGCTAGGTTGCTGAGAGGGGAGGGGTGAATCAGTAACCTCAAAAACATTATCAAATTCATATCTTAATTGCAATAATCCAATAACCATTTAATTCATTAAATCTGATCTAATTGCATGCATGAGAAACTGAACACATAAAATCCATAACACTTGAACACAATAATTTAGTGATCCAGAGACCTTCCAAATAGAAAGTAAAACTAGGGTGGGGATGATACCCACAAAATTTCAATATTGCAACATAAAGTTTGTTGGAAATGATTGAAAAGTTCATGAATGAAGAGTAAAGGAACTGATAAAGAATGTTTTCAATCATTATTTTTTCATTGATGTCAAACTTGCTACTTGCAGGAATGACAATTGCTTTAGTGATCCAAATACTATAAGTTGGTTGATTGACAAGGAGGTGGCAATTAATAAGATGTAACTAGAGTACCTAGAGAAAGGTTGAAGTTATGATGTTGTAATGAAGTATAAGGATCAGCTAAGCCATTGATGAAATAGTGTAATGATGACATACTCTAAGACACAAAGGATGGATACACTGAGACACATGATGTAAGGATTAACTAAGTTCTAGTTAGTGTCAAACAGATTCTTAGTTGAAGTCAAGCAAGTTCAATTTTAGTGTGTGCCAAGTAAATATCAAGGTGTTGGGTGATCTTCAAGTGCCAAGTAGTCTTCAGGTGTTGAGAAAAAAATAGGTGCGGAGCAAGATACAAGTGCCGAGTAACATAGAAGAAGCTAAGCAT
The DNA here is from genome assembly GCA_028749045.1 of Cupressus sempervirens. Taxonomy (NCBI): domain Eukaryota; kingdom Viridiplantae; phylum Streptophyta; class Pinopsida; order Cupressales; family Cupressaceae; genus Cupressus; species Cupressus sempervirens. The sequence goes on along the minus strand of CM053785.1, from coordinate 999,098,721 downwards.
CAAAAATCAATAATGTTGAGTTGCTACATTATTTTGAAAATTGAAGATTTGCCAAATTTGAGCCAACATGGTAGTTATCTAGAATTTTATGAATCAGATAGAAGATAAGAATAATGAGCTGGTGGCACCGAATACTATGTAAAACATTTTTGACAAATACAACTGGATTCTAGACGAAGTTTCTAGATAAGAGCAAGATATGGGATAGATACATTGTATCCTACCTAATCTATTGAAACCCTAAAGTTGGAGAGGGAGAATTGAGTGGGAAAGGTATCCCAAATTTCTATTTAAGGAATTAGAACATCATGAAGCAAAAAAAAAAAGGGAGGTCAAGCATGAAAGCATGAAGTGTTGAAGAAGGTGCCAAGGAGAAAGAGAGCACATATACTCTATTTCGATAGATGACCATAGATATGATTGCATTGGTATGATGAGCAAGAAGACTCAAGGAGATGAAGCTTGAGATGACAAGCTATCAGAGCTGAAGTGATTAGGATTGAACTAAAGTGTGATCTGTAATCTACAAGATATGTTGTAAGTTGTATAAGATCTAAAGACATTATTGTTTCTCTCTAGGACTTGTAACAGTTAAAATAAATCCTATAGACTTAGGTTGGTTTAATAGACATGTTGTAAATCCTTTAATAGGGTGACATTCCAAATGAATGTTTCAAAGTCCTTTGATGAAGCCCATTCCTAATAGTATGGTGAAATCCTCTAACAAGGTCACATTTAACAATGTGATGTAGCCTTTAACAAGGTAGGCCTTTAACAGGGAAAACCATCAAAAGTGGTTGAAATCAATTGCGTAGTTATTTTGTGGGTATCATCCCCACTCCAATTTTACCTTCTTATTCTTGGAGGGTTTCTGGGTTATCAAATTCTTAGTGTTATGGTGTGATGCATGTTTACTTTTCATGATTGTTTGATGTTCAATTGCATGCATGATAATTTCAGTTATGTACCATTAAGGATTTGTAGAATAAGTTGAATTAGACATCATTGGAGCTTGGATAACTTATTCAACCCCCCCCCCCCCCTACTCTCCCGTCCCCCTCTCAGTTATTCTAAAGAATTATAACAATTGGTATCAGAGCCTTGTTGCTGACTTAGTTTAAAGGGACTAGAAGCAAAAAAGATGAAAATGCCTAAGAGAGAAGTTCCCAAGCTCAAAAAAGACAACTTTGTTGCATGGAAAAGTTTGATGAAGCTACATCTTGGATCCATAGGATATTATGCCCAAAATTCAATTGTTACTGAACATGTTGATCCAACTAGTACTCTTACTGCAGAAGATTTGAAAAACAAACAGGAACACAATCAGACAATGCTGGAAATTGCTTCTGCACTCAACTATGTTGAATTTGATGAAATCAAAGGATGTGACACTACATTCAAGATGTGGAAATCCCTATCAAACATTTATGGAGGAGATCTGAATGTCCAAAGAGAGAAAAGAGAAAGCCTCAGAGGAAAGTTTGATGATATGAAAATGGAAGAAAGTGAGAATGTTACTCAGTATGCCTCTAGAATAAAGGAAGTGGTAAGTGCAATAAGATGTTTGAGTGGTCAATTAGATGATGATACTGTTAATAGTAAGTTCTTAAGAACCTTGCTCCCTATCTATGCTATTAGAAAATCAGCTATACAAGATCTAAGATGTGTGCCAGAGAACAATCTAAGTTTTGAAAGTATAGTGGGTAGACTCACTACATTTGAGTTATCTAACTTTGACAACTATAGACCTAAGAATGTTGAATCTGCTTTCAAGGCCAAGCTATCATTGAAAGATGCTAAATAGGTGAAATCAAAGAAGGGAAGAAAGATGAAATATGTATCCAGTGATAGTAGCACTGATGAGGAAGATGTGGAACAATTGGAATCATTACTAGCTAGAAGATTTCACAGAGGCAAAGGAAAATTCAAAGGTAAGCTACCTATCATTTGTTTCAATTGCAATGAAGTAGGACATATTGCTGCAAGGTGTACACAGAAAAAGGAATACAAGGAAGGAAACAAGTACAAACATAGAAGAGAAGATGATAAGAGAGATTACAAAGACAAAGGCAAGAAGTGCTATACTGCTGAAGAGGATTCTGATGATAATGATGATGAAGTTGTTTATGTGGCCATGAAGGACCAATCTGATGAAGAAGAGCCTACAACACTAGTAACATGTATGAATAAGAATGACAAATGGATCATAGATAGTGGATGCTCACATCACATAACAGGAGACAAAAGTAAGTTTGTTAACTTTACTCAGTATGATGGAAATAGTGTTAGATTTGGTAATGATGCTCCATGTCAAATCAAAGGAAAAGGCTCCATTAAGCTTACAGAAAAAATTTCATGTGATAATGCATACTATGTTGAAGGACTAAACTACAATTTGCTAAGTGTCTCATAGCTAGGCAATGTAGGGTGCAAAGTAGAATTTGGAAATAAAACTGCAAAAATCTATGATACTGATGGTAAATTGATAGGAAAAGGAGATCAAACAAGAAATAATCTGTTTTATCTTGATATAAAAAATGCTTCTTGTCTTGTTACAAAATTTGATGATGTGTGGTTATGGCATAGAAGGCTATGTCATGTCAACTTTGATAATTTGGTCAATATCAATAAAATGAAGAAAGTTAGAGGTTCACCTAAACTGAAGAAGCCTAAAAATATCATGTGCAAACAATGTCAGCTAGGAAAGATGACCAAGTCAAGTTTCAAGAGTAAAAACTATACATCTAAAGAAGTACTTGAGTTAGTCCATACTGACTTGTGCGGTCCAATAGAAGTACAAAGCTACAAAGGAGATAAATATATAATGTTGTTTGTTGATGACTGTTATAGGATGATGACTGTTATGTTCTTAAAAAAAAATTTTGATGCTTTTCAAATGTTTAAGTGGTATGTGGCTAGAGTTGAAAAAGAAATAGGAAAGAGTTTAAAATGCCTGAGATCAGATAGAGGTACTGGTGAATTCACATCAAATGAATTTGAGGCATTTTGCAATGACAAAGGAATCAAGAGACAAACATCAGCTCCTAGAACTCCCCCACAAAATGGAATTTCTGAGAGAAGAAATAGATCTATGATTGATTGTGCCAAAACATTAATGATGGAAAAGACTATTGCTCTAAAATATTGGAGAGAAGCTGTAACTATGGCTGTTCATACACTAAACTGAGTACAAGTCAATAAAGGTACAAGTGCAACACCTTTTGAATTATGGTATGGTTACTCACCCAATGTAAAGCATTTCAAAGTATTTGGTTGCAAATGCTTTATCTTTAAAGATGCTAGAAATGGAAAATTTGATGCAAAAAGTGATGAAGGCATATTCCTTGGTTACTCCACTAGAAGTAAAGCATATAAGTGTTTAAATACTAACACTGACAAAATTGTGGAAAGTGCAAATGTAAACTTTGATGAGCATGCAGATGTTCAAGTTAAAAAACCAAAGAGAATGGATGACTATAGAACCTTTGTGTATTCTTATGAAGGAATGCCTGTTGACGAGGATGCTATCAATCAAATTGGGATTCAACAAAAAGTTTTAGTTTTAGCCAAGTCACAACTAGTAAATTTTGAGCTGCATTTAGGAGCCAAGTTGTAGAATGAAGGAAATGCACATTCTAATTCTTAGGTCAATACACATGAAAGAGATGTAGAATTACCTGAGAAAAAAGTGCATAGGGACCCTAAATCTAAAAGTTCAAACATGGAAACAAGGACAGAACCAAGATTATCCAAATATGTGAAGAGACATCACCCTACTGAATAGATAATTGGTGACAAAGATGCAAGACCAATGACAAGGAATAGACTAAGAAATGAGTCACGTCTATTAAGAAAATTTGAACCTAAAATAGTGTATGATGCATTACAAATGGTGACTGGTATAAAGCTATGGAAGAAGAGATTGATCAAATAAAGAAGAACAAAACTTGGAGTTTGGTTCCCAGACCAGTTGATAAGAATGTGATTGGCACTAAGTGGGTGTTCAGAAGCAAGCTAGATGAGAATGGTGAAATTACTAGAAATAAAGCTAGACTAGTATGTAAGGGTTATGCTCAAGAAGAAGGATTAGACTATGGGGAAACATTTGCCCTTGTTATGAGAATGGAAGGAGTAAGAGCTTTACTTGCATATGTTGCATATAAAAGTTTTAAATTCTATCAGATGGATGTAAATTCTACTTTTGTGAATGGTATATTGGAAGAGGAAGTCTATATTGAACAACTAGAGGGATTTGTTGATGAGAACAATAGGGATATGGTTTGTAAACTACATAAAGCACTCTATGGTCTGAAACAAGCACCTAGAGCATGGTATGAGAGACTTCACAAGTATCTAGTGCAAATAGGATTTGAAAGAATTGATGATAACAACAAAATGTACATCAAATTAGAAGAAGGTAAGGATATTATTGTATCTAAAATCTTTGTGGATGACATAGTGGTTGGAGGAAAGGAAGTTCTTTGCAAAAGTTTTGCAGACAAAATGAAACATGAGTTTGAGATGTCTATGTTTGGAGAGATCAAATTTTTTGTTAGATTGCAAGTACATCAACTAAAACATGGTATATTTATAACACAATCAAAGTACATCATAGAGATACTTTAAATTTTTGGATTGGAAGACTCCAAACCAGTCAGTACACCAGTGGCAATAGGACATAAGCTATCCAAAAATGATGTATCAGCTGAAGTTAATCAAAAATTGTACAGATCCATGATTGGAAAACTACAATATGTTGTATATAGCAGACCAGACATAGCATTAGCAGTTGGAATAGTGGCTAGATTCTCTGCTAATCCTAAAGAAAATCATCTCATAGTAGTAAAAAGAATAATGAGGTATCTCAAAGGAACTGATGATTTTGGCCTCTATTATAAAAAGAATGAAAATTTTGAGCTCAATGCATACACAGATGCAGATTGGGGAGGTAACATTGATGACAGGAAAAGCACAAGTGGAGGAGTGTTATTTTTAGGTAAAAGACTAGTTACTTGGACTAGCAAGAAACAAACATGCACATCTCAGTCCATTGCAGAATCAGAATATGTAGCAGTAACAGTCAATTGCACAAACATTGTATGGCTCACACATCTATTAAAAGGAATGAAAGAAGAGGTAACCAAACCTGTGATATTGTATTGTGATAATACAAGTGCTATAAACATATCCAAGAATCTAGTAATGCATGCAAAAACCAAGCATATTGCAATCAAGTATCACTATGTCAAAGAATTGGTAGAAGACAAACAAGTGAAGATGGAGTACATTCACACAAAGGAACAAACTGCAGATATCTTCACCAAACCATTGCCCAAGGATGCTTATGAATATCTTAGAGGCAAGTTGGGGGTAATGCCCCTAACTCAAGTAGTTTAAAGCAACAAAGAAGCTACCCTGCATCAACTGGAACAAATCGTTGAAATATCAGAAGAATGATGCAGAGGATGACAGAAGGAGTAGGAACTCCAAATCAGTCACAAGCATGGTGATAGAGGGAGAAAACATGAGATGCAAAGCTTATATTTCACATGTTAAAGATACTACATCTTTGGCATTTATGTTAAAGAGGGAGATATATGCAGAAAATTGATCAATAAAAAGTAAAAGAGAAATTTATATATGAAAGAGGGAGATTTGTGAGAAGAAAGAGGGAGATTTATGAGAAACTAAAAGGTAAGATATGGAGATATATGAGATTAGTAGTAAAGGACATAGCAGTCAAGAAGGAAGCAGAAAATAGTAGAAAACATATATAATTTTGGTGGTAACTAAGTTGATCAATTGATCAGTTTGGTTTGCCATCAATGCCAAAGAGGGAGATTTTTGGAAATGATTGAAAAGCTCATGAATCAAGAGTAATGGAATTGATAAAGAATTTTTTCAATCATTGTTTTGTTATTGATGTCAAACTTGCTACTTGCAAGAATGAGAATTGCTTTAGTGATCCAAATACTATAAGTTGGTTGATTGACAAGGAGGTGGCAATCAATAAGATGTAACTAATGTACCTAGAGAAAGGTTGAAGTTATGATGTTTTAATGAAGTATAAGAATCAGCTAAGCCATTGATGAAATAGTGTATTGATGACATACTCTAAGACATAAAGGATGGACACATTGAGACACATGATGTAAGGATTAACTAAGTTCTAGTTAGTGCCAAATAGATTCTTAGTTAAAGTTGAGCAAGTTCAATTTTAGTGTGTGCTAACTAAAGATCAAGGTGCCGAGTGATATTTAGGTGTCGAGTGAAGATACAGGTGCCGAGCAAGATACAAGTGTCAAGTACCACAGAAGAAGTCGAGCATCATAAAATCAATAATGCCGAGTTGCTACATTATTTTGAAAATTGAAGATTTGTCATATCTGAGCCGATATGGTAGTTATCTAGAATTTTTTGAATCAGATAGAAGATAAGAATAATGAGCTAGTGGCATAGAACAGTAAGTAAAACATTTTTGACAAATATAACTAGATTCTAGATGAAGTTTCTAGATAAGAGCAAGATATGGGATAGATACATTGTATCCTACCTAATCTGTTGAAACCCTAAAGTTGGAGAGGGAGAATCGAGCGAGAAAGGTATCCCAAATTTCTATTTAAGGAGTCATAAGATCATGAAGCAAAAAAAAAAGGAGGTCAAGCATGAAAGCATGAAGTGTTGAAGAAGGTGCTAAGGAAAAAGAGAGCATAGATACTATGTTTCAATAGATGACCACATATATGATTGCATTGGTATGATGAGAAAGAAGACTCAAGGAGACAAAGCTTGAGATGACAAGCTATCAAAGCTAAAGTGATTAAAGCCAAGCAAAGGATTAAATTGAAGTGTGATATGTAATCTGCAAGATATGTTGTAAGTTGTATTAGATCTAAAGACATTATTGTTACTCTCTAGCAATTGTAATACTTAAAATAAATCCTATGGACTTAGGTTGGTTTAATAGCCATGTTGTAAATCCTTTAACAGGGTGACATTCCAAGTGGATGTTTCAAAGTCCTTTGACCAAGCCCATTCCTAACAGTATGGTGAAATCCTCTAACAAGGTCACATTTAACAATGTGTTGTAGCCTTTAAAAGGGTAGGCCTTTAACAGGGAAAACCATCAAAAGTGGTTGAAATCAATTGCGTAGTTATTTTGTGGGTATCATCCCCACTCTAGTTTTACCTTCTTATTCCTAGAGGGTTTCTAGGTTATCAAATTCTTAGTGTTATGGTGTGATGCATTTTTACTTTTCATGATTTTTTAATGTTCAATTGCATGCATGGTAATTTCAGTTATGTGCCATAAAGGATTTGTAGAATAAGTTGAATTGGACATCATTGGATCTTGGATAACTGATTCACCCCCCTCCCCCCCCCCCCCTCTTAGTTATTCTAAAAAATTATAACAAATTTGGTCTGTTAAGGCTTACAATGATCACTTTTGATGATCTACCCTATTAGGAGAAATTAGGACTACTAGGTCCACCTTGTTAGAGGTTTTACAAACATATAATGAAGTATGCACTTGGTAAAGAGATTTGACAAAAGACTGTTAAGTCTACCTTGTTAGAGGATTTGGACTAGTTCACCTATTAGAATGAAATAGTAGATCTTTGACTTACAACTAATTTGTTGATAGAGATTCTTTGAAGTATTGATCACCTTTATGTGATATATATGAGTCTGCTACTCCTTTGTTGATATGGAATTACAATATACTTTGTTGCTTATTCACATTCACATCCTTCTTACTCTTTCATCATTTCATACTTTTCTTTCTTTTTCTTTCATACCTTTTTCATATATGGATATGATAGAATACATTACATACATACATACATATATACATACATACATATATATATGAATCTAATTTATAAAATTACAAAGTTGGCCTATATACAAGTTAGCACCAATATTTTAAAGTCAGCTCAAATGAAGACACAAGGATTTTGAAGACTGACTTGGTGAAGTTCTAATACGTAGCGTCCACTGTCACTACTCAGAATCATCATGCATTTGGTAGAAGTAGAAGCTCAGCCCATACTAATCATCTAAGAGTAGTCTTGGACTTGGTCTACACTGATGACTCGATAAATACTATGTAACTTGGTAGAAATTGAATTACTAATTTACCATGACTGCACTCGGTAAACACTAATCATCACATAGCTTGGTTAACACTAACTTCACTTCATATGAACTACTAGCTTGGTTGAAAATATAAAGCTTGGTAACCACTAAACTATTCATGTTGAATTGCTATCCTTTACACTATGTGATTCTACTCGATTTGAATTGTTGCACTTCACACTAACTGAATTCACTTGGTAACCACTGGGATGCTTGGTAGGAACTATAAAGCTTGATGGCTACTAAATTACATGGAAAAAACTATAGACTATTCAATGAGTTTGGTAGCCATATATAATCTAAATAAGTGTTGTCACTAATAACAAACTTGACTTATTGTCAATAGTGTGCTTGTATGTGATTATGAAGTTGTGAAGTGCTATCTTGTAAGATTGTGAAGTGATCAAACTTTTGTGAAAGTGATATATGCAAAGTTTTATATGAGCTATCTGGTGATCAAAGATCTAGCTAAAGATCAGAGATTAGACAAGGAAGGAAAATAACAATAAATTACTTGTTTGGGAAGTGAGCTCTTCTTGTAGTTGAAATTGCATATTTGGGCAATGGTCTCTTCTTGCATACATTGTACAACAACTCCTAATAGGGTTGGCACTACTCCTAATAGGGTCATAATATCTTAACAAGGATTAAAAGTCTCCTAATAGGGAATGCTTATACTAAATTATCTCATTGACTCCTAATAGGGTCCATCCTCTAACAAGGAACATAGATATATCAGTATATTATCTATGAGTATCATCCCCACTGGGGTTTCCCCTTGGCCAAGGTTTTCCTAGTTAACAAAATATGGTGTTATGAGTTATCTTTGTGCATTGTTACTATTACTATTCAACATTACTTTATTTCTTTTTTATGCATGGTTTAAAGGAAGTAATAATATCCAATTGATGACTAAAGTTTGTAGATTACTAATTCACCCACCCCCTAGTAATATCTATTTCTAACAATTGGTATCAAAGAATAATTACTTTAAAGAGGCTTAATAGATTAAGTAAGATCCCTATGGATATGGAACAGTTGATGAAGAACCGTGAAGAAGCTCTTGAACAAATTGATCTCCTTATTGAAGAAAGAGATAAGCTAAAAGAAAAATATGAAGACTCCAAAGTATACATTTGTCAATTGAAGAAAAAGATTGAGCATTTGGCATTAAAGCCTATATCTATTGAATCTAGAACTAGTGATGATGACTATTCAAAGTTGAAGATAGAATACAAGATCTTGAAGCATGAGTTGAAGATTAGAATTCTAAAGTTAATTTTGAGAAATGATCCTAGAAAAGTTGAATCTGGTTTGAAGACTAAAAATGTAGATCTGAGAGCAATTCTAGCAAAGAAAATTTTTGAGTTGAAACATTGAAATAAGATCATGAAGAACTCCATAAGTACAATACTATTATGAAAGGTGAATTGATACAATGCAAATAGCAACTTGAGAAGCTTTATTCTAGCAAAGAAAAACTTGATGATTCAATGTCTATACAAAGACCTACTTATGATAAAACTAGTCTTGGTTGTCTGATTAACATGTCTACAATGAATCCTGATATTAGATTAGATCCAAAAGAAAAAGAAAATTTTGATGATAAGATAATATTGAATCCAATCAATCTTCTAAGAAACCTAAAGAAGTTGAGAAAAACAAGGAATTTGAAATCTTGGATGAACCAAAGCAAATGGAAACTCCTAAGGAAACCAAGTATGAATTTAGAGGTAAGTGTTTTTTATGTAATGAAATAGGTCATATGAAAAGAGATTGTGCTAATAAGTCATTTAATCATGTTAAGGACTTTTATTGTCATAATTGTCATCGTATTGGTCATAATGAAATTAATTGTAGGAAGCCTAAGTATGAAAATGATAAAAGAAATAGTAGAATGTCTAGAAATACTAACCATGTAGATAAAAGAAGATCTAATGAAAGGACATTGAGAAAAAGAAGATCTTATGTAGATAGGAGATAGATCATGTGTTATAAGTGTAACAACTTAGGACACATTGATCAAAATTGTGATGCACCTAATGATCAACATAATCCTAGAAGTAGTCCACCTATATGTCAATTATGCAATAAATTTAGACACACAATGAAGTACTGTAGAATGGATATAAACTTAGGAGATAGAAGGAACAATGGAAGAAACTTTAAGAACAAAAGGAATGATAGAAGGAACTAGGAAAGGAACTCCAAAACTAGCAGAAAAAATGAAGAACAAAGAAACATTGTGAGAAAACTTTGAGAAGAACTTAATGAAGCATTCATGAAAGGCATAGATATCTTAAAAGAAAAGTTAGATGATGATGAGACAAAAAGATCAAATCTAGTTGTTGAGTTTGATTCACTTATGTTCAATTAAGCTTATTCACAACATTAGTATTTGAGAACTTCATTCAGAGACTAAATTAGAGGTAGTGAAGTTGGGAAAAGGTCTATCTAATTATTATAATTTGGAGCTCATCTATACAAGTTATGATGAAATTAAGAGTTAATGGTATTACAGTAAAGGTTAACTCTATAATAGAAGATGAAAACTATATTTTTACAGAGAATTTTGTAATGAAAAGTCTCAAGGATGTTTTTCATGATGAAAGGAGGCTATAGTAAACCTTGGGTGACATCTGAAGATTGGATACATAATTTTGGTTAGTTATCTAATTACAAAATGTAATTGATAGCTTTTTCAAATTTGCAAAGTACACAATCAATGCAAGTTCAAGTTGATAGATAAATGGAGTACAAAATTGAATTTTACTTCATTGCGAACAAATTCAAAGAGAAGAGCATTCAAAAGAAACTTTTTTGAGCAATTTTGAAGCAAACCCTATTTTCAGAAAGAGGTATTTTATCATTTTTCCACAAAATTTGTTTGGTAAAAGATATTGTCAATAAGAACTATGGATATGTCAATGGTACACAGTGTTGAGAATGAGGATAGACCTAAGTTTTGATTGTTTCTATAAAACCTAATGAAGGATTCCCTAACTCTGCATTGTCTATCACTCTAAACAATGTAGTTTACCTTGAAGATGTAGAAAGTTATTTGAATTTCAAGTTTGAGTTAATTGGTAATGAATATATGAATAAGGATATGGAACTAGTATTTAACCATGACATGATAGTGAAGCCTAGATTTTAACATATAAAGGAATTAGACTTGTTTAAGTATCATTTCTACCATGAGTTAGACATAGATGAATGAACTCAAATCATATTGAGTAGGATACATGATGGAAAATTGTGGATGCAAGATAATGTAGTAGACATCTCTACCAACCTTATTCATGAGGTAACTAGTCTTAGAAAATAAGGTAGTGTACCTATAGGTGAGAAGTTGGTTAAGAAGAAAGTGGAAAGTTACACTAAAGTAGTATACAATGGAAAGGTTATGGTAATCAACTCCATCAAGAAAAATGATGTGAGATATCTTAGTAGAATTATCACTTATTTAGTCTGTGCAAGTTCTAAGATAGATGAACCTTTAGTAGGATTTTTATATGTAGCATATAAGATATTTATTGAGAAAGAGTAAGTAAATTTGAGTGAAATATTGAGGATGAAACTCTTGGAAAAACTTGAAAAGATTAAGAGAACAAAGAATGGTGTGTTTAGATTCTAGTCATTGATAAATCACATATTCTTCCATTTACTGAAGATTTTTTTGTACTTATCAATAACAGACACAATGAGTAGTGATAGATGCACTATGGAAAAGATTTCATACGTATGCATAAGGCACCCTGAAGACAAGATATTGGATAGTGGTAATCTAATAATGAAAACATTTCAAAATGAGATGAAACCAAGATTTAGAATTGCTCCTACAATTGTGGATAGGTGCAAGGAAGAAATTTGTATTCTAGTTGGTACAGATCATACATACATTCAAGTAGTGGAACCTCAGGAGACATTTTTAGCTCCCTTGAGTTATGAATTGAGTGATGATGTTGCAATTGGTTACATTGATTTGTTACTAAATTCAAAAAAAGACAGAGTACAAATTTGGTGCATTTGATGAGATCACTTAGCATGCTCATCAAGCAACCTTGGAGTAGGTGTCTCACAAGAAGGTTGAGTCAATCATGAAGAAGGCACTATCAGAGGCCAGAATGGGAGAGAGTGAATCTAAGGCCATGAGATAGACAATGAAACAAGGTGTACTAAAGATACAACCCTTGTCAGTATTAGTTTCTAAGACATCTTTGGGACAAAGCATTCCATATGCAATAGTTTTTGATGTTCATCCTAGTGAACAAAAGAGAAAATTAGAAAGATTAGTTGAAGCAATGTCTACAAAGACAAAGAGAGTCAAAAAGATGGCCACAGGACTTGGTAAGAGGTAGAAAACATTGTTGAAAATTGAGTCAAGTGATAAAGAGGTTGAAGAATAGGAAACCAAGAAAGAAGAAAAGGTGACTCCACCTAAGCAAGTAGTAGGAAAAGCTTGGCAACTATGGAGGCTAAAGATTGAGAAGATAAACACAAAAATTGTAAATGAAGGTAACTTTGTTTAGATGAACAAGTTTTATGATTTATACAACAATTTTGAAAAGGATTAGCTAGAGATATCTATTGTTAGAAATATTGTATCAAATAATCTAAAATTGAAGAACCATGATGTTGGAATTACAAGGGGGAAAAGTAAACTTTTGAGTGGGGGTGGTGAATCACTAGTTTAAACTTGGACCCATAACACTTTCACTAGTCATTCATTACATTCATAAATAAACTAAAATAACATGTAAAGCATATGCATATAAATCACATAACCATGTAAGCATTCACACACATAACACCATATATGATTACCTAGAAACCCTCCAAGTGAGAAGGTAAAATTGGGGAGGGGATGAAACCCACACATCTTCACTACTACAGTAATAAAGTGTATCCAATGAAGGTTACAATGATTTGACCATGAAACATGATCTACCTTGTGAAAGGTCTACCCTATTAAAGGCTTACAAAGACTATTAGTTCTCACCTTGTTAGAGGATTTCAACACACTGTTAGAAGTGTGCCTGGTTAGAGGACTTCTACTTACAACTAAGTAATCACCCTGTTAGAGGATTTCATATAGCCTGTTAGGACTACTTTGTTAAGAGATTTAACTAAAATCACCTATTAAAATGTCTCAGCATAGATCCTACAATTGGCACTTGTTTTCCTGATAATAGATCACCTTTACATAATATCTTATAGATACTTCATGATTAGATGTCTCAATTTTGTATCCTTTTCTTTATCATGTATTCTTCTTTAACTAATTTTGCAATTCACTCTCACTTCTAAGTCACCTTGAATGCTCTATAAACTATCTTGTTTGCTCCAACTCTCCATACCATTCACTCCTCCTTGTCATTGTAAAGATTTTAGGAATTCATCCTCCTTAAGAAGACTTAGATGGCTTAGGGTTAGGTATGAATATACTGCTAAGATTCATCCATTTTGCCACTTAAACCTTCCCTTTTTCTAATTGGTTGAATGTAATTGCATAGGGAATCCAAATATAGATTCATCCTTATCTCCATAATATCAAAATATAATCTTAAGTCAGCTCAAAAATGGATTACATAGTTATTTGTGCCATTACAAACAAATATTTTAAAACTATGTCACTCGGCATATGAAGTCTCTAAAGCTTGACATGCACTATTCTATATATTGTGACTTGACACCTAAATTAATTGGCATCCACTATTTACTTAATGCTTGAATCACTTAGCATGGTCTATCTGCTTGGCACTTGAGTGACTCAACACATGAGTGACTCGACACTCATTGCAACTTGACATGGTCTAATATTTACATGTTGTGCTCAACATGTATTACTAGTTCAACATGAACTGAGTAAATGGCTTAAGTGTGTTGACACTCACTTGTCAAAACCAATCTAAGATCAATAGTCTCCCCCTTTGACATGAATGTCAAAAACCCTTAAATATTCATGATCAACCTTAATCCCTTGAGCATAACATATCCATGACTCGACATATATACAAAACTTGAAAATTTCAAAATTTTGCAATAACTTGTATACTTCAAAATTTTAGAACTCTCCTTGAGTTAATGTGTCTAATTTTTATCCAAAATCTATATTCCTTTTGACTTAAATGTGTTGTAAATAATACTCTTTCATTTGATATACTCTCTCTTAGCTGATATATGTATCTGTTTGTTGCTTTGTCTCCAAAAATGTACATCATCCCAATGATATAACTCTGCTACTATGCTCCTCCTTTTTATATAACCTCTTTTCTTTATCTACCTTATATTTTCTATCTCCCTCTTTATCTTTATCTCCCCCTTTATCATATCTTCCCCTATATTATATGTCCCCCTTTTTTACACTTATGTTAAATGGGTTATACACTTATGGTGTATTTGTCCAAAAAAGATTTACGAACATATATTATTATTCTTAGAGTTGCATCCTAGTTATCACGTGCAACATCCAATGATTTAATTTGGATTGCAAGCTTGGTAGCAAGGTGTACTAGACCATCTGAAGCAGAAAGATTGCATCTTTCTTTAGTAAAGTCTTCACATAGCCTAGTTCCTTGTGTATTATCTTCATATGAGGGGTGAGGGTAGTCTGAATACTTATTATCTTGGCTCTAATATTAGCCTCATCTATTGTTAAGATAGCTAACTTACTCTGTGTCTCAAGTAATGCTCTAAAATGCTTCTCACTCTAAGCTAGATCTGATGGTAGGATTGCACCTGATGTAGATATTTTTCTCTCTAGACTCAGAATGTGACTTATGGTCTCTTGGGTGAAGAGTGTAGGATTGCATAGCTTTGCATATAGTGAGAATATATTATCAAGTACTTTCTTCACATCCTCAACCTTTGTTTCCAATGCAACTTGTTGTAGTGCTATATCACTGGATATTTTCTCATTTGCCTTGCCTTGAAACTTCTTTTTAGACCATTCTAAGAGTTTTGCATTTGTATCAAGGTATTCATTAGTGAACTTTTCCACTATATGAGTTAGTTATTCTATGAGTGGTTTGGTCTCTTTAGGAGTTGGCAGGCTAAATGCATCTAAAAATATGTTCTTAATATCCTAAAGTGTTTGCTTCTGCCTATGTTCTCTCCTGAGCATTTCTTGATGCTTTTTCCTCTCTAAGGCTTGTTGCAAAATTCCTATTTGCTCCAATGTCATAGTATCATAGTCATACTTTGGAGTAACAATTTCTTCATCAAGGCTTATGTCTCCATAATGTATTACCTTTTCTGCCTTTGATGAGCTGGGACTTGGCATGAAGATTTGCAATGGAATGGCTTTTGTGCTTGGCCTTTGAAGAGTTTGAGTAGAAGGAGTGGTAGATTTTGATAGGGCTACCAGTGCTTGGATGGCCACTTGTTTCTTTACCTTTGGTGTTTTCTCACTCTCTTCAAGCTTGCTCTAGTCTCACTATGACTTGGTTAGCACCTTGTTCATATGCTATAGGTATAGATGAATCTATCTGTCCTATTTCTTGTTGTTGATCTATAGTAGTGTCTTTCTCTTCTACCTTCTTCTCAATTGTATCAACTTTAACACTTGTATCAACCTTGGTGGATGTGTCTACTATTGTTTGAATTAAAGGTTGTACATTGGTAACTAAAGGGATGATTGAAGGTGGTTCTTGTGGATTCACCTTCTCCCTTGTAACTTCAATTATTTCCTTCTATAGTTCTTCTACACTAACCAGAATAGGATTACCAAATAGGTTTTCTTGCAGAGTAGATTGATCTAAAATCATCTTCAAATATTATATAGTCAAAGGATTGATGTTCTAAGCTAATTCATTGGAAACATCCTTAACAATTATGGTTTTAGTGGTCTTGGTTGTGTCATGGGGAGGACTGACACTTGGCACTTGTGTGTCCTACTCACTCTGTTCATCTTCCTGCTACTCGGTTGTTGCATTGTCATCATTTTTCTCTTTTTTCTCTCCCCCAACTATATTGTCTTTATCATCATCTTCCTTTTCGTCATCATTATCATCATCCTTATCATCATGTTTAAAGGATCAACTTCTCCTTGCTTCACAGTGGTCAACCTATAGATAAGTTTCCATATTTGTGTTTACTTTTTCACAACATCCTCAATGTTGTTTTGGAGAATGCTAAAGGCTCTATATTTAGGTGTGAACCTAACTGCATATTTCTTAATAGCCTTAGTAATTTTTCCCTTTTTCAGCTCTAGCATTACTTAGGATAATGTTGCTTCCCTTATTTGTCTTTCCACATTCAGACAATGATGTCATTTTTTCTCAACAATATCATATAGGCCTTTTGGTATAGAGTTGGAAAATTCTAGTCGAGTGTTCTTAAATTTTGACATCACAACATATAATGCCTCTTCCACTTGGTTTTTCTCTTCTTTTCCTAGTTTATCAAAATCAATATGTCTAAAACTAGATAAATCAACATTGTTCTTGACATTTTCACATAGGTTTTCAAGATCAAAGAGAGAATTGTGACTTACCTCCTTCAATTGATTGTTATCATCTGATTCTATCTTCTCTTCATTAGAATCTAGCTCTACCACATACTTCCTTCTCTATCTTTTCGACTACTATTCACCTTGCTTAGTTTTCTTGGTCTTTTCTTTGGCATTTTGTGTAGTTGCACGTGTATTGGCTCTAGTGGTTGGTTCATTAGGCTTGGCTTGGCTAGGTTTTATAACTTTCTTTGCCTTTGCCACTAGCTCTGCCTTTGCCTTTCTCTTCTTTGACTTGGCAGTGGTAGGTAATTCCTTCACTTCTTCTCCCTCAACAACTATAGTCTCCTCTTCTTCCTTATCTTCTTCCATGCCTTGAGTTAGAGCTAGAGGTTCTTGTGCTTGTGCTTGTTCTTCCTCTTCATCCTCTTCTTCTTCTTCCTCTTCTTCTTCTGCACTTTTTCCAAACTTTTTGTTTAGCTTCTTAACCAGCTTATCCTTCTTCTTGAGTGTAGAGGTAGTCTTCAATTCCATGTCTATCTTTGATTTCACCATCTCATAATTTCCACATACTTAGCCAATCTTATCTACTTCCACTGCAAGTAGAGCTATTATGGTTGTTGAGTCTTCATCTACATTTACCTTATAACCTAAGGCTCTGAACCATCTTACCCTTGGTGTGGAAGCTTACACAATTGTATAGTCAACATCAACAAGAAAACATACATCATTATAATGTTTCTCCACTAAGGAAACTGGAAACCTAAGTCTCTTCTTCGTTGACTTCTTAAAATATTCAAAATAACTAGTCATTATAGTTTCAAAGTTTTCTCCTAATTGCTCAATGTACTCACTAACATGTACTACAATTGATCTATTTTTCTTCCATCCTATAGTACTAAATGAGGGAAATGTATTCTATACATAAAATAATATACAAACCAGCATGGAACCAAACTTGCACTATACACTCTTGGTTTTCCTTATAGCTCCAAGGTTCTCCATCAGTTTTTGTAGCTAAAGTTCTGCTAGATCATATGTATGATCTTTCTTTAAAATTTTATAACCAACATCCATAGCTATGTAGGGTACACCATTCAATCTACTAGATTGATAAAATTTGTGTGAGATTACCCTTATAGAAAAGTTTAGCAATGGATCAGTGATGGTATCTATAGTCATACCTCTCTTATTCTAGACTGCTCTAGTATTCTTCTCAATCACTTCATTAGAATCACTCCTGATTGTCTTTGGACAATCTAGGGTTGGGTAGTCAATAACCCTATGAATTATTCTCTTTTTTATTTTGATTGGTCCTCCTTCTAGACACAAGGAACCATCATGAATTCATCTTAGCACAATTCGTATCCACTCAGTCTTAAATACATTTGAAAAATCTAGGGCTTGTGTCAAACCCTTTTTCTCAATAATTTTGTATTTTTCCTTCAGAACACTATTTTCACACAATCTATTATACACACCTCTTATCTCCATGTCACCAATGCTTCCTATCTTGCAATTGTAGCATTTCCTCAGATCTTGCATCTTTATCACATTTGGTGGGATCATTGACAATCTGCTAGAAGGGTCTTATTTATAGGCGATGTCAAGAATGGCCTTAAATACAAGTTGCTTTACTTCATTATTGACAAGCTAAATATTTAAAACTTCTTTCCCTTCCACATTTTTTAGACTAGATGCCATCTTGTCAAACTAGGGTTAATGAAAATTAAAAACTGTGTAGCTCAGCTTTTGATAAATACCTTTGAAAATCTAACAAACTGGTGATGAGTTGCTGCACAAATCTTCTATAATCACTTCTAACAAATTTGAGGTCACTACTCACTCTTCTTGATCTCTCTTGATTTCAAAATGATGAATAATGAGCTCAAATTTATCATATACCCTTCAAAAACCTTGAATTAAATGTTAAGTTCTTGCATAGCTCTAAGCTCGAGAACAATCATTTTTAGGTACACTCAACATCCATTGATGTATTTATCACTCAACAACTACTATGAGTTTAGCATCCACTAGATACTCTTGTAACTCAACATCAACTAACATTGCACTCTACATACATAGGAAATGTTTCATACTCGGCAACAACATGAAAAGCTTAAAGATTCATCTTGAATTTCTAAAAACATCTTGCATCTTTATTCATGCTAATTTAGTCTTTTTAGTACTATATCCTTTTGGAACTGATGCATGATATAACCTTTAAATGTTAGTCCCACATACCTCTTGTTTGCCTAGTTTGATGAGGTGTGATCACTTGACCCATTAGGTGAAGAAATCCCTTCTCCATTTGATGTGCTGCAAACATCTTTCTTTTCCACGTTTTCTTCATCTTAGCTTTGATGTGTTCAACATCTACCTTTCCTTTACCTTTATCAAATTCACAAATTAGTGCTTTTGACCTAGTTGGACAACTTTAACTGATGTGACCAGTCTTCAAATAGCTAAAACATGTAGTTTGACTCAACCACCTTTTGTAGTTCCTAGGGAAGTGTGTCCTAATACAATTCTTAGGAACATGTCCATATTCTTTACAATAATGACAGCTATATCTTGTATTATAATCCAAATTGTAGGAGTTTCCATTATTTCTTACCTTTTTTGGCTTGTTTGATGACCATATGGATTTGGATCTACATTCAAAAGCTCTATGTCCATACTATTGACAGTTGTAAGAATAACCTTAAAATCTTTGTTTATGCATGGTTTTGGTTCTACATTCATGTGCCTAATGACCTTGCTTGTTGTACTTATGACAATAAGTCATGTTCTTAGGCTTGAAATTCTAATTTGTATTTTTTCTCTTGGATACATTAGTAGTATGTCCCTTCTTACTAAAATTATGTCAAGTAGGTTTGGAGTTCTTACCTTTGATGTTCCTTTCTTCTACAACTTTGGATGATTCTCCTTCTTCAGTGCTTGTGTAGCCCAGTCTTGATGTATCATTGTTAGGTCTAGGGGATCTTAGTAATTTATCAAAGTATTTGATGGCTTCATTTGGCTTACTAAAACTTTAAACAAATTCCTTTTCTCTTTCTAGGTCACTCTACAATTGTTCATTCTACAACTTCAATGTAGTTATCTCAATTCATAGTTGGCATTCATCATTTGACTTAGAGTATCCAACTACATGTTGGAAACCTTGGTTAGCTTTATTAACTTCTCTTCCAATCTATTGATCAGATTCCTTTTGTCTTCTTCAATCATGGCTTTGTCTTCTATAGCCTTTTTCTTTTGTTTATTCACCCCACATAGTAGTATAGCTTGTGATTCTTTCTCTATCTTGAGATTTTTCATTCCCTTGGCTTGGATTCTATTCTTTTCCAATATATCTACAATAGTTGCATCAAATTCACTAGAGTCACTATCTATAATAGTTTGGCAATGTCTATCTCTTTATATAGTGTGTCTTTCTCCATAGTAGCAATCTCTTTCCTTCTCTCCAAGGATTTCTTTAGTTCCTCTCTTGCCTCGTTCAATTGATTTCAATCTCCTAGTTCTCAATAGTTTTTCCCAACTTGGAGACTTCCATTTCAAGGTCTTTCCTCAAAGTTACAAAGCTTCTCTTTTAGAGAACAAGGATCTGATACCAATTGTTGGAATTACAAGGGGAAAGAGTAAAAATTCTGGGGGGGAAGGGGGTAAATCAATAGTTTAAACTTGGACCCAGAAAAATTCACCATTCATTAATTACATGTATAGATAAACTAAAATAACATGTAAAGTATATGCATCTAAATCACATAACCATGTAAGCATTCACACAAATAATACCAGATATGATTACCGAGAAACCCTCTGAGTGAGAAGGTAAAACTACGGTGGGGATGACACCCACAAATCTTCACTACTACAGTAATAAAGTGTATCCAATGAAGGCTATAATGATTTGACCATGAAACATGATCTAAGCTATGAAAGGTCTACCCTATTAAAAGTTTACAAAGACTATTAGGTCTCACCTTGTTAGAGGATTTCAAAACCCCATTAGAAGTGTGCCTACTTAGAGGATTTCAACATATAACTAAGTAATCACCTTGTTAAAGGATTTCATATAGCCTATTAGGAC
This sequence comes from Cupressus sempervirens, assembly GCA_028749045.1. NCBI lineage: Eukaryota > Viridiplantae > Streptophyta > Pinopsida > Cupressales > Cupressaceae > Cupressus > Cupressus sempervirens. The sequence goes on along the minus strand of CM053785.1, from coordinate 999,078,040 downwards.
TACTTTATTAAGATATTTAATTGAAATTACTTGTTAAAATGTCTCAGCATAGATCCTACGATGGGCACTTTCTTTCTTGATAATAGATCACCTCTACATAATATCTTATTGATCCTTCATGATCAGATGTCTCAATGTTGTATCCTTTTCTTTATCCTTTATTCTTCCCTAAGTGATTCTGCAATTCACTCTCACTCTAAGTTACCTTGAATGCTCTGCAAACTATCTTGTTCACTCCTTCAAATCTCCATACCATTCACTCCTCTTTTTCATTGTAAGGATTTTAGGGCTTCATCCTCCTTAAGAAGACTTAGGTGGCTTAGGGTTAGGTATGAATCTACTACTAAGATTCATCCATTTTTCTGCTTAAACCCTCCCTTTTTTTGATTGGTTGCATGTAATTGCATAGGGAATACAAATGTAGATTCATTCTTATCTCCATAATATCAAAATGTAATCTTAAGTCAAATCAAAAATAGTTTACATAGTTGTTTGTGCCATTAAAAATAAATATGTCAAAATTGTGTCACTCAGCATATGAAGTCTCTGATCCTCGACATGCATTGTTTTGTATACTATGACTCAGCACTTGCATTACTCAACATCCATTATTTACTCATCTCCTAAATCACTCAACATGGTCTATCTTCTCGAGACCTAGGTGACTTGACACATGAGTGACTCGAAACTCATTGCAACTCAACATGGTGTAATATTTGCATATTGTGCTTAGCATGTATTACTAGTTTGGCATGAACTGAGTAAATGGCTAAAGTGTGTTGACACTCACTTGTCAAAACCAATATGAGATCAAAACTCAAGAGCATTATAAACCAAAAGGTCTATGAGAGACTCATTGAGAAGAAGGCTCTTGCAAGGGAAGAAGACCTTGAACTTTGGAAGTCTATGCTAAGGAACATTTGTAAGATTGATGATGAAGATGAAATTAAGGGATTGTTGAATAACTTCACACCATATTTGAGGAACAAGTTAAGGCCATATTTTTTTATGATTGGTGAGAAGGATAAGTTTAGAAAGGAGACAACAAGAGCTATCAGTCAAATATTGTTAGAAAAAAAATCTCCTCTGGGTCCTAGAACTTTGGAAGTGTCAGTAAGTGGTGACACTATGCATATTGATCAAACTAATGTTAACTTAACATTGATGATACCAATCCATTTGGTAGTTCCAAACTAAATGTACCTAGCATAGAAGATATTAAGGTTAATTTGAGGCAAATATAGGAAGAAAAGAGGCTACTAGAAGAAGAGAAGAAGAAGATAGAGGAAGCCAAGAAAAAATTCCTTGAGGAAGACAAGAAAAGAAAGGAAGATGAAGAAAATAGAAGAATTGCAGAAGAAGAAAGAAAAAGGAAAATTGAGGAAGAAGAAAAGAAAAGATTGGAAGAGAAGAAAGAAAGAGAGGAAAAAGATAAGGAAGAAGAGTAAGAGAGAATATCTAAAGAAGCAGTAAAGAAATAGAGGGAAGATGAGACTAAACCATCTAATTCATCTACTCTTCTCTCTCTTGCTAGTTTAGCTATTGATGATGATGATCAAACTAATCTAATTTTATGCTTATCTAAAGTTATATAGAAGAATAAAATGGTGAAAAGCTTATAGAGATCATTAATGCAAGTGATTGATAGATTTCATAGTGATTTGATAGTACAACACACTAAGTCAAATCCCAAATAGGGAACATAGGCGGTGCTAAAGTTATTAGATGAAGAGTTCACAAACTCATTGAATGTTGTAGTGGAAAAGGCTCAAATTTCCCATGATGCTAGCTTGTTTAACACCATCTGCCAGAATATCAAGAATGACTTAGTTAATCTTGATAGATGCATAAAGGAACTTTGGAAATGTTAGCTAGAAGGAAAATATTTGTATGTTAAGTGTACCTTATCATACAAACTAACTAAAGACATTGATACTTAGATAGAGACAAAGATGAGTGAGCTAGAGGCTTTTTCTAGCTAGATCTATCATCCATCTAGCAAAATTGATGATATTGAGAGTCAAGTTGCTAGTGCCAACAATGAGATTAGCAAATTGGAACTTTGGAAAGAGTAGATATTGAAGAGAATATCTAATTTTTGAGAATCTTTTTCTCTAAAACTATCTTTTGTTGAGAAGTAGCTAGAGGAATGTGTCAAGGCCAAGGACACATATACAAACTTTTTGTACTCAGATATCCATGCAGTTGAGATAGCATCACATGTATTATGTGCAATTCTCACATCACTTGAGTCTACCAAAGAGACATGGACCAACGGTATGAATAGTCTAAAGACTATTTTTGATGATTGTATGAATATTATTTCAACATAAGGAAGGACAGTAGTTTTTGACAGTTTTTGGATAGAATCTTGAAATTTTGATCTTTGTCATTAATGTCAAAGTGGGTAAGATTCATGTGAAAATTGTATACATGATATTGTTGGGAGAGATACAATGGGGAGATACACATGAAAATTTTAAGAAGTGCAAAGTATATGCAAGGGGGAGTATATGTAAAAACTAAACTAATAGATGTAAGGTGTTATTTACTTTTGTTTTTGTTACTTAGCTAATTTACCCTATTTTGTTGCCATCAATGCCAAAGGGAGAGATTGTTAACAATTGGCTAATAGTGATATGTAATTTTTGTCATGTATGGCAAAAAATGATGTACTTGTTGATAGAAAACCTAAAAAATAAAGACACTTAGTGTTTGGTAATCAAAAAATTGTCTAAGTATAGAATTTGGTTTACAATAGTGTACTATTTTGTTTATAACATGTTGCAAATGTCATATTATGACAAGAAAAGTTGCATGGAGATAGTATACATGTTGGCGATGATGTGTGTAACCTCAAAAGTTTTTATAGACTATATAGAACAAATTTAATCATGTTTTGATGAAGTAGGACAACAAAATTGAAGGAAATATTTTTTTTGTTTACAAAACAATTACTTGTCCAATTATGGCCAACATCCTAGATGTTTACTCTAACTTGGAAAAGTGAATTGTGGTCTTAGCCAACCTAGTAGTAATTTGTGTAAAGGCATGGTATTTATGCAAAGGAATTCTTGAGATAAGAAGTGTGCTTGTATGTGATTGCAAAGTTGTGAAGTGTTATCTTGTAAGATTGCAAAGTAAGAAAACTTTTGTGAAAGTGATACATATGAAGTTTTATATGAGCTATCTAGTGATATAAGATCAAGTTTAAGATCAAAGATTAGACAAGGAATGAAAATAATATTAAATTACTTTTTTGATCAGTGAGCTCTTCTTGTAGTTGAAATTGCATGTTCGAGCAGTGGGCTCTTCTTGCATACATTATACTACAACTCCTAACAGAGTTGGCACAACTTCTAACATGGTTGGAATCTCCTAACAAGGATTAAAAGTCTCCTAATAGGGACTGCTTATACTAAATTTTCTCATTAACTCCTAACATGGTCTATCCTCTAATAAGGAACATAAATATCAATATATTATCTAGTGGGTATCATCCCCACTAGAGTTTTTCCTTTGCCAAGGTTTCCCGAGTTAATAAAATATGGTTTTATGAGTTGTCTTTGTGCATTGTTACTATTACTATTCAGCATTACTTTATTCATTTGTTATGCATGGTTTAAAGTAAGTAATAATATCTATTTGGTGATTAAAGTTTGTAGATTATTGATTCACTGCCCCCCTCTTAATAATCCCTATTTCTGACATATCTCCTATATTATCAGTTTGAGTAGCTATATCAACCAACTGAAGTTTCTCTATGGTTGTTTCTTTGTCTGTGAGCCCTTCTTGAGAAGCCACTATTGAAAACATATGGTGGTCTAGGTGACTAAGAAGGGGGAAGTAAATTAGGAACCAATACAAACTTAACTCTAATTTAGCAATTAACTATTTTGATCTAGCTTCATACATCAAATACTGCAAGTAATAAAACATTCATAATAGTTGACACAATATTTGATAACCCAAAAACCTTCTAAATAGAAAGTAAAACTAGGATGGGGACGATACCCACAAGATTTAGTACTACAGTATAAAGTTAGCTTGTTAAGGCTTACAAATGATCACTTCTAGTGATCTTCCCTATTAGGAGCAATAAGGACTGTTAGGTCCAGCTTGTAAAAGGATTTATACAATACAATGAAGTATGGACTTAGTTAGGAGATTTAGCATAAGACTATTAAGTTCACCTTGTTAGAGGATTTGACTAATGCTCCTAGTAGGATGAACTAGTAGCTAATCCTTTCTATGCAACTCAGTTTTCTAATTGAGATTCCTTTGATGTAGAAATGATCAACTTTTTGTGATAGATGAGAGTCTACTTTTCCTTATACTTCTTAATGCCTTTACTCTTCAATTCACATTCATACTTGTTACATCTAATCTCATCTAGATATGACAAGATATCTTGTGTTTATACCTATCCAAATAATTACTTTCTAAAGTCACCTACAATACCAAATTCAACAATCTTCACCAGGTTAGCTCAATGTTGATACTCAAGTTCTAAAGACCACTCGGGTGATATTCTAACACTCAAAAACATAGTGACCTCAAAAAACTTTGGCACTTGGTTGACACTATACTTTGTTGGCATTGATCCCTTAGGAGTACACATGAACTTTGTTAACACAACATTGTAGAACTCGGTTGACACTATAGAGCTCGGTTGACACTATAGAGCTTGGTTGAAATTGAAGCTCTATCAACACTACATTTTCTCTACTTGGTTAACATGTCTAGCATAGTTTACATTGTCTTTCTATTCTACTCAATTAACACTTACTTTCTAATTGGTTGATACTACAATAGATCAGTTTATACTATGAGGCTTGGTTAACATTGTAATAGCTTAGTTAACACTGTGAATCTTGGTAGCAATGTGACCAACCAAATGATCAAGTGTTTCCACACTAATTGAAAAATGATTTGACCATAAGGTCAACAATCTCCCCCTTTGGCATTAGTGACCAAAATACTTATCATACCAAAAATTTTGAATTCTTAAAAAGATAAGTCAAAACTCCCCCTATCAATGTACTTGGGTCTATAACTCAATTTTGACTACTATGTTGATACTCGGTTGATACTAACTCTAATTTTGATTTTTTAAAATTGTTTTTGTTTCTTTGTTATACATAACTATATTTCCCCCTTCTTATATTCTTCCTTATATATATATATATATGCTATATTTTATATTCCCTCTTATAGATATATTCCCCCTTTTTTGACACAAATGCCAAAAACAAAATGCATAATTACAAGGTAACACAAAAATATGTGAGGAAATCACTATGTACCTTCAAAACTAGAGACATTGTTTTGTCCCAATTTTCTTGCAAAACTTTTGAAGTATGCAAAGCTATCTATACTTTAGTAGATAATTCCATCATATGATCAATAATAAAAAAGTTATTATCATGGATTAATATCATTGAATGTACAATGTTTTCTTGCATTACATTCATGTTCATAATTATCATACTATGTATCTCTACAAGCATAGCCTTGTTTCTTGCTTCTTCTCTCAATAATTTTGCTTGCAAGTCTATTAGATACCTGATCTTTACAAAATGTATTAACCTAGTGCTTGGGTCAAGTGACAACTAGTTTGCACTTGCCTCTAGATTAGTCTTAATCTTTGAGAACTTGTCCTCTACTTTGTAAAATTAGTAGTATCACTTAACTTTATAAACAAGGAAACAACACTATTTATAGTACTCTCAAAATTAACAAGAATAGTGGACAATTCCACTTTATCTATGGCAATTTTTGGTGCCACCTTTTCTAAAACCTTGTTATCAATTTTCCTCTCTACCCTCTACAATAGTTTCTCTTGTCAATTTAAATCTTAATTAAACTTGTTAATTATGCCAACAATTTGATCTAAAGTAGGCTTCTCATGATTAATTTCAATACCAAGTGCATCAATAAATTTGACATCTTCTAGCACTTGATTTATTTTCTTCTTCTCTATTCTCAAGTTTTGTTGTCTGGCCCTTTTCTTCTAAAGTTTTCCAAGAATATCCATCTGATCAAGAGTGAGATTGGAAAGATCCCCATTCAGAATTACTATGTCCTCTTCTAGATCAATTTCCTCATGAGAAACTTCTACCTCTTTAACTTTTTCATTTGGAAGAGGTGAATGAATGATTTCCTTATCTTTGCTCAAATCCTTAGTGCTCAGTTAAGGCTTAGCTTCAACTATCATTGCACTTACTATGGAATCACTTGTAACTGAAACAACATTATTTATTTGAGAAACAAAAACTATAGAAGGAGTACTTTTTGTATGCACCCAAAAATGGTCACCTAGACTATGGGCCCCCATTATTCAATTTATCAAATTTTCTGAATCAATGGTTTGTAATATATTCAAATCAATTTCCTTGATCAAATTCAATTTATTTCATTTCTAAGATTGATCATTTTATTTCAAGTCTTATTTAATTAAAAGGAAATCTTCTCTTTTAATTAAATAAAATAAAATCCCCGTTTAATTAAAAGAAAACCTCTCTTTTAATTAAACAGTTCATCCACATTTAATTAATTAAGAGAAAAACCTCTCTTTTAATTTAATTAAATATCTTCTATTTAATTAAAAAGAACTTGCTCCCTTTTAATTAAATAAAAATCCCACTTAAATATCTCTTTTGATGAAAAAAGAAAATAAAATAAATTCTTTTTATTTAATTTCTCTACACTTAAAAAAGTGATCTAAGTGGGATTTATCTTTCCACTTTCTCCTCAACCACTCCTCTTTTCTAATTGGTGGAATCTTGTCTCACATGGATCACCACTTTCTTCTCAACCACTCCTGTTTTCTCATTGGTGGAATTTTGTCTCACATGGATCAAGCTCTATTATCCCATATTGGTTGTGAGAAGCCTCTCACCTCCATAATTTCCTTTATAAGGGAGAGCCCTCTCCTCATGTTAGACACCCATGATTATGCTATCGTTATGCTACAGGTTTGAAGACCAATTTTTGAAGGAGTTTGAATACAAAAGCTTTTTGTGGAGAACTTCTATTTTCTTGTCTTTTTCTCTCTTGCACCCATCATGGGCTTTTAGCTTAGATCTTACATTTATAGATTAGATTTTTCTTCCATAGATTAGATCTTATTTTCATGCATATTTGAAGATCATGGAGACTAGCATTCTTGCAAATAAGATCTAATCTATGAAAGAAAAATCTAATCTATAAATGCAAGATCTAAGCTAAAAACCCATGATTATGCTATCGTTATGTTGCAGGTTTGAAGACCAATTTTTGAAGGAATTTGAATACAAAAGCTTTTTGTGGAGAACTTCTATTTTCTTGTCTTTTTCTCTCTTGCACCCATCATGGGCTTTTAGCTTAGATATTGCATTTATAGATTAGATTTTGCTTTCATAGATTAGATCTTATTTTCATGCATATTTGAAGATCATGGAGACTAGCACTACCATTTCATATTGTGAACCATGATGAGCTTGTTGTGAAGGTTTTCTTGAAACTCTAGGAGGTGTTGGTCTCCTATAATAATCATGTCTTGAAATTTTCCTTCCTCTAGGAGTAGGAGATTGTGAAGATGTTCTCCCACTTTGTGGAGTCTTAGGAGGGGTAGATGGGGGAGAGTTGTTTCCAAGACATAAACAGGTTCTTGAGGATGCTTTGCACATGGCGAATGTCCCCAATAATTTAGACGTTGATCAATTCCAAAACATGGTTAATCATATTGCAAGCCCTCATCATCTTTCCTTTTCGGAGGAAGATGATAAATCTTCGAGTCATCCGCACAATCTTGCCCTTCATATTGAGGTTATGATACATCGGACCCATGTTAGGCGTGTGTTGATAGATGGGGGTGCTGGGCTTAATATTTGTTCTTTGAGTCTTTTAAAGACATTGGGTTATTCTAAACATGTTATTGATAGCAAAAGAAGGATTACTATCAAAGCTTATGATGAGGCAGAGAGAAGTTCAAAGGGGTTGGCTATCCTTCCTGTTAGGATTGGCCCCGTGGAAAATATGTTTTGTTCCAAATAGTTGATACTGGACCCCTTGCATACAACATTTTTCTTGGGAGACCATGGATTCGTGATATGCAAGCAGTACCATCTACTTATCATCAGTGTGTCAAGTTTCCTTACAATGGAATAGAGATATGCATTCCTAGGGATAATACTTTGTCTATCAACTCGATTTCAGAAAGTACTCATGTTCCCCTTAATAGACAAGCAGATGATTTTAATGCAGTTTTAACTGATTGCAAGAACAAGTTTAAGTCCATAGACTTTGGCATGGGGGGATATCAACTCAACTCCCTCGCTACATTACCAGTTTCACCTAGGTCTTATGGTAAACCTTCACAAGAGATGAAACCTTCTTCTTCAGCTATGACATTGTTTGACACATTTGTACAGTCGCCAGTGCCTATTCAAGATGAGAAGGAAGATGTGGCTATTAGAGATTGCATTTATAGAGAAGAGAAGTATTTGCACAATGAAGATTTCACTCCTTCACCTAATGCTTATGGAAGAGGGTATTCTTTTGTCAAGAAAATGGGTTATCCTGGACATGGTCCTCTTAGTAATAGATTGGATGCTAGGGCTGAACCTCTTGATCGTCAACTTTTTGGATGCAAGTCTAAGAAGTCAGTTGGCCTAGGTTATGTGGATCAAAGTAAGAATGTTGCTTCTATCCTTGATAAGTCAGATAGTGAAGAAGAACAAGAATACCTACCTAATTCAGCAAACCAACAAGATATGTGTGAAGATTGGGTCCCTTCTACTAATCTCCTTTGGGGAGACTCAAATAATCTAGTATCTCATGAGATAGTTGCCAATTTAGAACAAGAAAGCGTGACTCTTGATGATATTGAAGCTTCCACATCTAGACATCCCAAGCATTCATGGTGTAAGCATCCTAGTCGAGACTTTGAAATAGATTCTAATGAGTACGAATGGGATTCTTTCTCAGAATCTTCCACAGTTGATATGGATGTTGATATTGTTCATACATATAGTTCTCAAATCGAGTTAGTCAATGAATCATATGTAGGATTAGAGGATTTGAACTTGCATGTTGCCTTAGTGGACGATTCTTCGCTTGTGAGGACGAATCTTGATTTGGGTAGTTTAGGAAGTTACTTGACAGACCTTGAATCTTCAAACACTAGAGATATCATCCATATTCACAATCTTGAACTTGTCATTGATTTATCCCTTGTTCATCCTGATCTAATTGATTGGTCCCAATGCAACCAAGAACCTGAGATCTTAACATTTCAAAATGACTATGAAATAGCCTGTTATTTGAATGCCATTGAACCTATAGTCTCTTCCACCAGAGAAGCAGCTGCTAGTATGACAGAGCCAGATATCAAGTACCTTAGTCGCAAAATAAAGATAAAAGAAAAGAAAAAGAAAAAGAGTTCTGATGGTGAAAACCACTATGTGGCAGTGTCAGAACCAAAAAAAGTAAAAAGAAAGGACGTATCCGAGGGTGAAAACCTCTCTGAGGCACCTAAAGATGAGGTACTTGATTCTCTTCCTAGTTATTTTCAAGGTAGATCTTCAGTACTTATTGAACCAACACAAGCAGTCAATTTGGGTACGGATGAAGTTCCACAAATGGTACATTTGGCACAGTCTTTGTCATCACAAGAACAAGAAGCTTATGCTAAATTCTTACAAGAAAAGAAGATTAATTTTGCATGGACTTATTCAAATATGCCAGGGTTGGACACTAATCTTATTATGCATCACTTATCCATAGCTCTAGGTGTTAAACCAGTTAAGCAAAAACTAAGAAAAATGCATCCTCACATAGCTCTCTTAGTCAAGGTAGAATTAGAGAAACTTCTTGCTGCAAAATTCATAAGAGCTATTGCCTATGCTGAATGGATATCAAACATTGTACTAGTTTCAAAACATGACAAAACCATTCAAGTTTGCACAGATTTTAGAGATGTTAATAAAGCATGCCCAAAGGATGATTTTCCACTTCCTAATATAGACATGATAGTGGATATGACCGCAGGTTATGAGATTTATTCCTTAATGGATGGTTTTTCTGGATATAATTAGATTGAGATAGCTCCTGAAGACCAAGAAAAGACTGCATTTACATGTGCATGGGGTACCTATTTTTGGAATGTTATGCCTTTTGGATTAAAAAATGCAGGAGCTACCTATCAACGAGCTATGACAACTATTTTTCATGATATGATGCATAAAAACATGGAAGATTATGTGGATGACACCTTGGTCAAGTCTAAGAAAAGAGACACACACTTAGATGATTTAGAAGTCATTCTAGATTGTATGGAACAATTTCAACTAAGGTTAAATCCTAAAAAGTGTGCATTTGGAGTTACCTCTGGCAAATTACTAGGATTCATTATTTCAGCAAAAGGGATAGAGGTGGATCCAGAAAAGGTTCAAGAAATTGTGGATATGCCACCTCCTAAAAACATTAGTCAAATGAGGAGTCTTCAAGGACATCTTCAATCTATATGGAGGTTTATTTCACAAATGGCAGACAGAGCTCAACCTTTCAACAAGAACTTACATAAAGGAGTCAAATGTGTATGGAATGATGAATGTCAACAGAGCATGGACCAAATCAAGAAATACTTGACAAATCCTCCTATTTTAATGCCTCCTATCCCAGGAAAACCACTTATCCTATATGTTTCAGCAACAGAATCTGCCTTGGGGGCATTATTAGCTCAACTTGATGAACATGGGAAAGAAAGAGCAATATACTATATTAGTCGTACTATTGTTTCATATGAGGTTAATTACACTAGTATTGAGAAAGCTTGCCTTGCAGTTGTGTTTGCTTCCCAAAAGTTGTGACATTATATGCTTGTGCACACTATGCACCTCACAGCAAAAATAGATCCACTCAAGTACTTACTATGTAAGGCTGCCCTCACAGGTAGACTTGCTAAATGGATGATGATTCTTTCAGAGTTTGACATAGAGTACATTGAGCGTAAAGCAATCAAAGGACAAGTTATAGCAGATCAATTGGCTGATTTTCCACTACAAGATGATGCACCTATTCAAGTTGATTTCCCAGATGAGCACCTCATGTATCTGACTAAAAGAACATGGAAGATGTTCTTTGATGGGTCTTTTATGCAAAATGGTTCAGGAGCTGGTGTGTTGTTTGTTTCTCCTCATGGGTACACAATTCCTAAATCTTACAAGTTATTATTCCCATGTACAAACAATATTGCTGAATATAAAGCTTTAACAAATGGACTTAAGATGGCCATAGAATGGAGAATTACAGAGTTACACATCTATAGAGATTCACAGCTGATAATCAACCAAGTCAATGATGATTGTCTAACAAAAAATGATAAATTGGTCCCTTACAAGAAAATGGTTGATTCCTTGAGACTCTACTTCACATTTGTCTCGTTTCAGCAAATTCCTCGAATAGAAAATAAGGCAGCTGATGCTATGGCTACACTTGCTTCACTTCTTCAATTAGAGCAACATGAATCAAGATTTGAATTCTTGGTGGAAGAGCTACATCACCCTATCTATGATTCCCAAGAAAGTCATGTTATTTGTACCCTTGTTGGTCATGAGTCATCTCGTTATGGTGCCATTTACTCGTACATTCATGATGGGATTATCCCTGAAACCTTTAATCGATCTGAATGTAGAAACCTTATTCGAAATGCCTCTCATCACTCCCTTATCTCTGGTGATTTGTATAGGAAGGGTCTAGATGGAACACTTCTTAGATGCTTAGAAAAGGATGAATCTGATCAAGCGTTAGTTGAAATCCATTAGGGTATCTTTGGGGGACATTCTAATGGTCTTGCCATGGCTCGAAGATTGCTTAGGGCGGGATACTATTGGCCCACAATGCAGATTGATGCAGTAGCTTTTGCAAAGTCATGTGAAAAATGTCAAAAACATGGTAACCTGATACATACTCCAAGTAGGGAGCTCATTCCTTCTATATCTCATTGGCCATTTCAATGGTGGGCCTTTGATCTTGTTGGGAAAATTCATCCCAACTCGTCATCTGGACACAAGTTTATTATTACTGCCACTGATTATTTCACTAAATGGGTAGAAGCTGTCCCACTTTCTGTTGCCTCGGGAAAGAAAATTTCTCTATTTATTTTGAATCATATTATTTGTAGATATGGAGTGCCTTCTGAGATTATCACTGACAATGGAGGTCAGTTTAAAAATAAGGACCTTAAGCAACTCTGTAAGAAGTTTAAGATAAAACAACATTGGTCCTCTATTTATTTCCCACAAGGGAATGGTCAAGCAGAAGCATCAAACAAAACCATTCTTAAAATCTTGCACAGAACAGTTCATAAGAATGGTAGAGATTGGCATTTACAAATAAATCCAGCTTTGTGGGCCTATAGAACGAGTATTCGCACTCCTACTGGGGCTACTCCTTTTGCTCTTACATATGGTGCTGAAGCAGTGTTACCTTTAGAGGTTGAAATTCCTTCACTTAGAGTTTCTCTCAAAGGTCTAGTTACAGATGAAGACTATCGTGCCATGAGACTTCAAGAGTTAGAACTTTTATATTAGAAATGCCAAGCATCATTTGACCATATGAGAGTCTATCAAAAGCGCATGTCAAAAGCATTCAACAAAAAGGTTCACCCTAGAGAGTTTCAAGTGGGAGATCTTGTCCTACATGTGAATCATAAGAATCAATAGAATAGAGATCAAAAGGGTAAGTTTGAACCTAATTGGCTTGGACCTTACATTATTACAACAGCTTTTGGTTCAGGTGCCTATTTACTATCTACAGCAGAGGGAGAGCAGCTCCCTGATCCTATCAATGTCTTGCACTTGAAGAAGTTCTATCCATAATGCCCATTCTGTCTAGGGGCATCTTTGTACATATTTATTGATCCTGAAAAAAATCTAAAAAAATGATATATTGTAAAAATTCTAAAAATTGAAAAATGTCCTGAAAAAATGATCATCATAGTGACAACCTAGCAAAAGGCACTTTGATGTATCTTCAAAAAAATTATATATTCAAAAAATACCAAAAAAAAAAAGAAATGAGTGCTACTTGAGGCCTTTGCACCCCTATTTCTTAGCACATGTCCTCGACACTTAGCCTTTCTCCACCATGCCTTGTCCTTGTTACCTTGATTTGGAATTGGTCTTTGTCTAGGGGGCATAACTATGTTAGCTTTGGTTTCTTAGATGTGTGAGTCTTTAGGACACCTCGCAAATGGTGTTTTTCAACACCCATTGACATCAAGTGTTTTTCAACACTTATTGGTTTGGTCTTACCCAGTATCATCATGTGATCTTACCTTCCTGCAAGCATTTGATCCTTGTCCTCAGAACTCAGTATCAGTTAACACACTTAAATTTTTAAACGCAACATTTAATGCTTGACTTATGTCATGATCTTTTCTTTGTGTGCTGACTGTTATTGATTTTTGTTGAGTGTCCTTGTCTAATAAGTCTCTCCGGGATGCATCGCTAGAGGACTTGGGGCATGGGACATGTTTTTTTTTGTTTTTTTTTTCTTGCGGGTGTGGTCTTGAACTCTAGAGTGTCTTTTGTTGTCCCCTTGAAACACTTAGGAGATTTGAGACATCATCCTTGATTTTTTTTGCACAACCATTCTTATAGTCATCTTGGCATCTATGCCTTGATGTGAGCATAGTTTTTCTATATTAATTGGGTAAGCTAACATTGAAGTAATCTTGACCTTTATGTCTTTGATTCTTATGTTATAATCTTTCCACATTTCAATCCAATATAAATCACATTCATATCTTCATAGTTACATTTGTAACTAGTGATGATTGTGTGATTTTTCGATGTCCATTAATAATGGCCCAATGATGAAAATAAGTTCTTTTACATTCTCTAATGAATGATGAACACAAAATCCTATGTTATAGTTGCTCTTTTGCAAGTACACCATTGCATTTCATGTAGTTTGCATTATTAGACTTCATGTTAGTTTGCATTTTTAGGCTGCATTATGAGTTTGAGAGGGTTCTCCTTTCATCTTTATTGTGGACATTTAATCAATTGTGGTCACATTTTGATCTTCATTTCCTTATTTTCTTTCGTGATCTCAATAGAAATTTCTATCTTAAATAGTTGATTGATTTTTGGAGCATTTTCTTTTCTTATTTCTATTTCTTTCCATATCTTTCAAACTTCTATCTTCCATTTTCTTTTTCCCCACTTCTTTTCTTCTAAATCACCTTTGGGGCATAATATTTCATGTTTGATGATCTACCTTGGTTCTATGATTCTTATATCTTTCATCTTACATCAAGAACTTTATCTTTTGTTCGATTTGATCAAATTTATCAATTTTTTGTTTCTCCTCTATCTCATTTTGATTTCGATCACGAGGGGGCAGTAATTATCAATTTCAATCCTTGATTCAGTTTTATCAATTTTATCCTCGACTTTTTCAAGTTAAAATTTATTTGTATTCTTTGTCCTGATGTGTTCCCGAGTCGACCACACATCTAGGTTATTTTGTGATCCCAAATTGACCTCACACTTCAATTTCTTTCTTTGACTACATGTGTTCCCGAATCGATCACACATTAGTCAAAGAGGGGCAAATGTATGCACCCAAAAATGGTCGCCTAGACTATGGGCCCCCATTATTCAATTTATCAAATTTTCTGAATCAATGGTTTGTAATATATTCAAATCAATTTCCTTGATCAAATTCGATTTATTTCATTTCTAAGATTGATCATTTTATTTCAAGTCTTATTTAATTAAAAGGAAATCTTCTCTTTTAATTAAATAAAATAAAATCCCCATTTAATTAAAAGAAAACCTCTCTTTTAATTAAACAGTTCATCCACATTTAATTAATTAAGAGAAAAACCTCTCTTTTAATTTAATTAAATATCTTCTATTTAATTAAAAAGAACTTGCTCCCTTTTAATTAAATAAAAATCCCACTTAAATATCTCTTTTGATGAAAAAAGAAAAGAAAATAAATTCTTTTTATTTAATTTATCTACACTTAAAAAAGTGATCTAAGTGGGATTTATCTTTCCACTTTCTCCTCAACCACTCCTCTTTTCTAATTGGTGGAATCTTGTCTCACATGGATCACCACTTTCTTCTCAACCACTCTTGTTTTCTCATTGGTGGAATTTTGTCTCACATGGATCAAGCTCTATTATCCCATATTGGTTGTGAGAAGCCTCTCACCTCCATAATTTCCTTTATAAGGGAGAGCCCTCTCCTCATGTTAGACACCCATGATTATGCTATCGTTATGCTGCAGGTTTGAAGACCAATTTTTGAAGGAGTTTGAATACAAAAGCTTTTTGTGGAGAACTTCTATTTTCTTGTCTTTTTCTCTCTTGCACCCATCATGGGCTTTTAGCATAGATCTTGCATTTATAGATTAGATTTTGCTTTCATAGATTAGATCTTATTTTCATGCATATTTGAAGATCATGGAGACTAGCATTCTTGCTTTTTCTCTTTGAATCTCTCATCTCATGGTGTACTTGCATGGGCACAAAAATAGGTCAAACTGAGGGCCTCCATTGCAAACCCTTGCACTCTATGAGTAGAGAGCTATGGATCGATTTGTGAGGGCTCATTCTTGAGTTTTCTTACATGTAATGATTCATAGAAGTGTGACAACATTTTAGCACACACTTTTAATACCTTTTTATGACTTGGTTTGGCTTGGAGTTTTGAAGAGTGGATCTTGTTGCTTGGTATATGAAGTAGTGGTGACAATAATCATCACTATAGTTGGTAAGATATCTCCAACAACCAATTTAGTGATAGGTTGAACAATGTTAATCTCAGTTGTCTATGACTAGGTTGTTGTCTCCACTAAGCTTGATGTAACTATTCCTTTGCTTAGAGAATTAGGGAGGGTGGCTATTATCTCAGATGTAATCTTCTCAAGATCAGAATTTTGAATATGATGAATCTCAGGTAGATCCTCACTGACTATTTGATAATCATGTTCCTTGTCATCCTCATCAACTTGCACAACTTTCTCACTAGGCTTTATCTCATACAATCCATAAATGATATTCCATTTCTTTTAATTGGATTGTATAATAGATTCAATATCATTTGATAGGATTAGGAATTCATTGAACTTAGGAGTAAGATTTTTTTCATGCTTTGTCAATGCTTCCTTCACTTCCTTATCTATCAATTCTAGCATTACCTTCCTTAAGGTTTTTTCCCTTATACCCTTGGAAAAATTCATTGCATTTCCCCAAAGATATGCAACTATCTTAAATATAATATCTAGAACTTGATTAGTTAATTCACTCAGAGAGTATTTCCATTTAGCTGTATTTTCCACTAAGGCCTCTTCTATCTATTTTTTCTCTTCCATGCTTCTTGTTTCATACTTAAGAGATTTAAAATATGTCATACCTCCACCTTCTATGAGTCTTCTTATTATTTCTTCAAAGGTTTTGGTAGACCTTTTGAAATTTATTTGTTTCTCTTCTTCATATTCATCTTCATCTTGAAGTTTGAGCTTCTTCCTTGACTTTGTGGGTCTTCTAGTGAAGAAGGAAGGTGAGGAGCTTGTAGCTCTTTTTTTATGGTTACTTTTTCCTTTTTCCTTGGAGGCTCCTTAGTTTATTCCTCTTCTTCTTCTTAATGCTCCTCTAATCCTTCTTCTTCTTATTCAATGTCATCTCCATTCCCTTTTGTGAGTAGAAGAGGGGAACCAAATTTCACATTTTCCTTCTAAATCTTTTTAACCTTCTTCCTTCCTCTCTTCAGGGCTTGAGGAATCTTGAGTTCAAGTGAAATCCTAGTTTTTTCCTCTTCATATGTTCCAAAATATGGTTCTTTAGGGTCCATATGATCATTGACAAGAGCCTCCATGATATCCATAGTATCATCAATGTTTACCATATAACCAAGAGATCTTACCCATCCAACTCTAGGTCTAATACCTGTATATGTACCTTGTCACAGTCCACAAGGAAAAATATGTGTTGTTGATAATCATCAGCTAGTTCCTTAGGTATTATGAACCTACTTTGTGTCCTTTCCTTAAAGGTATCAAAATATGCATCCATGATGCCCTCAAAATTATCTACCATATTAGCTACAAACTCATTAATCTAATATAAAATATGTCTATCTTTCTTCCATACTATAGTGCCTTTTGAAGGGAAATTTTTTTTAACATAAAATAATAAAAATACTAGGAGTGATCTAAAATTACACAGATTAGTCTTGGAAGCTCGGATGCTCTCCATGTTCTTTCTTCACTAGCTTAGCTGCAACATTGTGAAGTCAAAGGATAGATTGTTCTTGACCATATTGAATGTTAAGTCCATAGCTTCAAATGGGAGACTATTTAGTTATATAGAAATATATATATCTTGTGCTAAATCACTTGAATTCCAAACTTAATGATGCAACAGAGCTTGGTATAGTAAGTCTTAGATGACTAACTAGCCCTTAGATCCTCTTCACTAAAGGAATTTCCAAGAAAAGTGTCTTTGATCCTGCCAATATGCTCAAGCACCAATCAAAAGTTTTTAAATTAGAAGGTTAGGGGTATCAAAACCCATTCCCAAACAAAAAAATCTCAATCATAAGGAAGACCCCTTAATACCAGATAACTTATCACAAATTGCTCGTACAAGCATAATGACAACTTTGACACAAGACCCCAAAAAAACACAAAAGGACTAGGTGAGACTCAAGGATGAAATTGTGGCCTATTTAGGTCCATTAAAAAGTGGACTAAAGGTTAAAACCATACTTTACAATATCTAAGAAATATTTACTTCACAAATCCACACTCTAGGCTTGTAGCCCTTAAATCTGGAAAAAAAAAAAAAAAAAAAACACTTAACTTCAGCAATTTCCACATAACCCTATAAGAAAATCATATATTCAAACACCCTTTTTGGATTTACTAAACATACCAAAGCACCAAGACTAGATGGTGTAAAAAAGTTAGATTTTACCTAGTTTCTTCTCTAGGTGATTAGCCCTATAAGTCCTCCAATAACAAAGGAAGCACATTTTTACAAAGCCAAAACCACAATCTAACAATTTTATCATGAAGAGGCATACAAAAAAAAGTCACAAAAATGATTTTAGATGTTGATGAAACCTTTGGAGTGAGTTATGGGAGATGTTGACCAACACTATAAGCATGCACATGGGACTTACATGCCTAGGGCATCAAATTTCTCCTTGCCACTTGCACATTAAAACCTGAAACCAAAACCATCTTAATGTCCATGATTAACACTTGGATTTCACTAGAGGCCATTAGATTCCCATGGTGAAATCCCAAGATATGGCATTTTTTCCTTGAAACCCTAGGTATGACAACTTATTGTGACAACTTCTACAAAAACTTCAATATCTTGAGTTAGGTGATTGATCAAGACTTTAAACCAAATGCATTTGAATTTTATTTCATAAAAAAATGCAAACATGTAGATTGATCTTTCTAGTCTATCCGTAATTATCCGTACAACCTGTTACAACATGGAATTTGTAGAAAAATTTGAGTTATTTTATTAATTCAAAGACAAAAGTACACAAAATATCCTACCACCCACCTAAAAGGGATTATTTATGCCACCCCAATGCTCATAAAAAAATTTCAAACCAAATTTGGCCATTGGATAGTGAAATTACAAAATATGCAACTTTTTGCTAAAAGTTGCTTGATAACATTTTAGGAAATTTTGCAATTTGTGCAACTTTTGCAATTTTTGGTCAAATCATGATCAAAACACTTCTCAATGATCCAACTAACATGCTAAGACATTAAAATAACAATCTATCCTAATATTTTAGACTATTTAGAAACTATTCACCATAGTTGACCAAGGGCTTATAATTGTGCCAAACTTGGAACTAGGCCTCACAAGTGTTAGATTGTGGTGACTGATCAGGGAAGTACTATACATACTCCATAATTCCTTAGTGGAGTTCAAGTGTGGAAGCCCTAAGTGGGGGTTTGTTTATATTTATTTTTATTGTTTATATTTGCATTTAATTGTTATTGATGTTCGTAGTTTTATCCTAACAAGTGGTATCAGAGTGAGGTTGTTTTTCAGTTATCCTCTATAGGAAAGTCTCATGGTTGAGTGAGAGTCTCACGATTAATTAGTAGCAATGGTAGATGAGAGTAAGCTAATGGTTGAAAAGTTTAATGTGTAAAAATTTTAGTTATGGAAGATACAAATGGAAGACTATCTTTATCATAAGGATTTATGTAAGCCATTGGAAGGAAAAACCAAGAATCAGGGATCTATGAAAAATGGCTAATGGGGTCCTTTAGATAGAAAGGCACTTGGAAGCATTCAATTATTCAAGGCACTATTAATGGAATTTGATATTACAAAAGTGAAGATGATAGAAGAGTTGATGGAAACCCTAGCGAAATTTTATGAAAAGCCCTCTGCTTCAAACAAGGTATTTCTCATGAAGTGTTTATTTAATATGAAGATGGTAGAAGGTTCATCTATTGCAGATCATTTAAGCTAGTTTAATAATATTACTATTCAATTATATTCTATGGTTATTAATTTTGATGAATAAATTAGGGATATCTTGATTTTGTGCTCTTTTCTTGAAAGTTGGAATGGCTTGATAATGGCTATAAGTGATTCCATTTTTGGATCTAATACTCTAAAATATGATGATGTGATTGACTTTATTTTGAGTAAAAAAAATTGTAGGAAAACCTTAGGTGGATCTACATTTGGAAGTGCTTTGACTGCACAAAGTTGAAGGAGAATGACTAAGAGAGGAAGTAATTTTGGAAATCATGGAAAATCAAGAGGAAAGTCAAAAGGGAAGAGGTTTCAATCAAGAGGACCAAACAACTACTAGTACTATGGAAAACCAAGGCATAAAAAGAAAGACTGCTAGACTCAAAAGAAAAATGAAGGGGAAAAGCAAGATGAAGACAAGGAGGCAAATGTGGTAAGTAACAAATTTGAAAAGGATGTTGTTAGATTATGGTGATTGATCAAGAAAGTACTATACATAAAAAAATTTGGGTCGTGGCCGACATTGTAGCTGACATATTATGGCCAACATATGGCCGACATGTTGTAACCCTAAAATGGATAAAATACTTGTATAAAAGGGTTTAGGGTTAGGTATTTTCATTATATTGTGATGCAAAATTGCTTCTTGTGGTGGTATTGAGCTATAAGGGATTACAGACTGTAATTAGGTTGTAATCACTAGATTTTAATAAGATCAGACTTGTTGTTTGGTGGATGTAGCCTAGGGATTGGGTGAACCACATTAAATCTTGGTGCCTTGTGTTCATTTATATGTGATCTATTATTTTTCTATTATTGGTTATATTTGCATGTAGTTTTTATTTTTGTCAGTGGTTTACCCTAATAGATGTTTTGCTTCTATCTTTAGAAAGTGTTGATGATTCATGGGTTTTATATTTTGGTGCTTCATTTCATGCTACACCTCATATCTAGGTTATTTCATTGATAATGTCCAAAGGATTTTGGGCTTTTTTATTTAGGGGATAATGAACCTTGTCAGATTTTTGGAAAAGGAAAAGTTAAGATTAAGTTGCAGAATGGGAATCATTGGCTACTGCATGAGGTAAGATATGTTCCAAGGCTAAGTAGGAATTTAATTTCAGTAGGGAAACTCGGTGATAAGGATTGTGTAGTTACTTTTAATGATAAAAATTGGAAGGTTTCAAAAGGTTCTCTTGTAGTAGCAAAGGGTGTGATAGTAGGCACCTTATATCTTTGTAAAGGTCATATTGTTCCTTCCTCTTTAATTGTTTCAGAGAAAAATGAATGTTCAGGAATAATTGTTGTAGTTGAGTAGGGAGAACAAATAGTTGTTGTAGATTCTAATACAACATTGTGGTACAATAGACTTGGGCACATGAGTGAGAAAGGTATTAAAGTACTTCATTCAAACAAGGTTTTACCAAGTCTGAAATATGTTTTAGATTATGGTAAAAATAGGTTTTGAAGGGACCCTAAAACCTTAATACATCAACAAAAAGTATAGAGTGATAAAGTCCACCGAGTTTTACAAGGACCTAAAACCTACTAAAGAAATAGTATCAAAATTAATTTTTAAAGGGACCTGAAACCACTAAATAAGTCCAAATACCCAAGTTTTACAAGGACCTAGAACCTAGTAAAATGATTAGATAAAAACCAAAATATAGGACCAAAAACAAAAACCACTTACCACAACCAATAACTAAGACCTAAACAAGATAAAACTAGAAAAAAAAACTCGTTAAAAGCTGCTATTGTAGCTCTTTAATCATTTTGGTGACCTCCTTACCAATCTTTGTAGTGTCCTCTATGAAATCAACAACCGAAGTGACAATAGTCTCCAGAGCCTTCTTCTAGGTCTGAAATATGTTAATATGGATTTTTGTAAAAGTTGTGTGTATGGAAAACAAAAGAGAGTGAGTTTTGTGAAGACTGGGAAGAAAAATAAAGTGAGAAATTAGAGATTGTGCATATAGATGTATGGGGACCAGCTCAAGTATCTTCCCTTGGTGGCTTTCATTATTATGTTACATTTATTGATGATGCAACTAAAAAAGTATGGGTTTATTTTATTAGATAGAAATTTGATGTATTTCAAAGTTTTAAGAAATGGAAATGCTTGGTTGAAAATGAGACTGGTAATAAACTAAAATGTCTTAGATATGATAATGATGGTGAGTATTTTAGTCATGAATTTGAATATTATTGATCCACTAATGGTATTCATAGATAGAAAATGTTCCAATGACTCCACAGAAAAATGGAATGGTTGAATACAATTGAACAAGAATATAATGGAGCATGCAAGGAGCTTGAGGTTGAATGTAGGGTTGCCCTTAAACATGTTGGAAGAGGTTTTAAATATTGCTATATATTTGATTAATAGAGATCCCTCTACTCCTTTAGGCTATGGTATTCCACAGGAAGCATGGACTGGTAAGAAGTTCAGTTATTCTTTTCTCAAAACCTTCAATTTTGAAGCATTTGCTCATATAGATTCTAAAAATTGAACCAAGATGGAAGTGAGGTCAAAGAAATGTGTATTTTTGGATATGACATTAATGAATTTAGTTATATACTTTAAAATTTTGAAAATCTTAAAATTGTAAGAAGCAAGGATGTCATATTCAATGAGAAAGTGTTGTACAAAAATCTATTTCAGCAACATGAGAAGAGAGAAGATGATTATGTAGTTATGGATGATACTCCAAAAGATAATGTTCTAGAAATTCCTCATCATGTGCAACAATCACAACAAAAAATACTACACGCATTGGTGAATGTTAGATAGTCAACAAGGCTAAATAGGCCTCTAGAAAGATTTTCTCCCTCTTTGTATTCTATTTTACTAACTGATACTAGTGAACCTGAATTTTATGATGAAGTTATGCAAGTGGATAATAATATTTAGTGAGAGTCTACAATAAAAAATGAAATGGACTCTTTTCTAAAAAATAAGACATGGGATTTATGCAAGTTTCCTGCACGTAAAAGGGATTTACAAATTAAGTGGGTTTACAAGTTAATAGAAGAGGATAGAGGTAAGAAAAAATTTAAAGCCAAGTTAGTTCTAAAATGATTTACATAAAAAAAGGCATTGATTTTGATGAGATATTCTCTCTTGTTGTTAAAATGACTTCTATCCATACTATTTTTAGCATTATGGCTACTAAAGATTTGCATTTGGAGTAGCTTGATGTTAAAACAACCTTCCTTCATGGTGATTTAGATCAAGAGATATATATGGCTTAGCCACAAGGATTTGAGGTCAAAGGTAAAGAGAACCTAGTGTGTAGATTGAAGAAAAGCTTATATGGCTTGCAGCAAGCACTTGGGAAATGGTATTTGAAATTTGACAATTTTATGCATGAGTATAGATATAGTAGGTGTCATTTAGATCATTTTGTTTACTTTAAAAGGTTGGATGATGAGAGCCACATTATTTTATGTTTATATGTTTATGATATGCTTGTACTTGGATCTATCATAGATCACATTAAGGGGCTGAAATGCCAGTTAGGACATGTATTTTCTATGAAGGATTTAGGGACATCAAAACAAATCCTTAGTATGAAGATTTGCAAAGATATAAAGAACAAAAAATTGACATTATCTTGGGCTGATTATATTGCAAAGGTGTTGCAACATTTCTGTATGGAGAATGCTAAAGTTGTCAGCACACCTTTACCCGGTCATTTGAAGTTGACCAAGAAGATGTGTCCAAAGACACAAGAAGAGGAGGACAAGAAGTCCAAGGTACCTTATGCTTCAATTTTAGGAATCTTGATGTATGCTATGGTATGTACAAGGCCAAATACTTCACATACATTGAGAGTCATTAGTCGGTATATGAGTCATTCAGGAATTGAGCATTGAAATGCAGTCAAATTGATTCTTAGATATTTGAGAAGAGCATCCAATAAGTGTTTACACTTTAGGGGGTTCTACTATTGATTTATAGGGATATGTTGACTTGGATTTGGTAGGGGATATTGATACTAGGTGAAGCACTAAAGGTTATGTATTTACTATTGGTGCATCAACCATGAGTTGGGTTTCTAGGTTACAAAAGGTTAATGTTTTATCCACTACAGAGGAAGAGTATGTTGCTACTACAAAGGAAGCTAGGGAGATGATATGGCTTCAATTATTCTTAGAAGAATTGGGACACCCTCAGAGGAATAATTATTTGTTTATAGATAGTCAGAATGTCATTTATTTTGCAAATAATTTAGCTCTGCATACAAAGAAAAATCACATTCAGTTGCAGTACCATTTTATTTGGTTAGTTTTGGATGATGGATAGTTAAAGATAGAAAAGATAAATATAGATGAAAATAAAATTCATATGTTTACAAAGGTAGTGACAAGGGAGAAGTTGAACTCCTCTTCAACTTTGGTTGGTCTACTAGATTGAACTAGAATAAAAGAACAGTAGAGTCTAGGGTGGTTTGATCTAGTGGGAGCCTCATGGAGTAGCAGCATAGCTACATGATTAGTCTCCAAGTGGGAGATTATTGTTTAGTGTGGAGCCTAATCAATCTCCAACTAGGATATTTTTAGATTATGGTGACTGAACAAGGAAGTATAGTACATGCTCCATAATTCCTCAGCAGGGTTCAGGGCTATTTTATCAACATTTTATGGCTGACATGTTGTAACTAGTTTTAACCTGAAAGTATAAAAAAATACATGTATAGAAGGGCTTATGGTTAGGGATTTTTTTATTTTGGGTGATGCAAAATTTTATTCTTGTGGGAGTACTAAGTTGTAAGGGATTATGGATTGTAATCAGGTTGTAATCACTAGATCATAATAATATTGGATTTTATATTTGGTGCATGTAGCCTAGGGATTGGATCAACCACATTAATTCTTCGTGTCGTGTGTTCTCTTATATGTGATCTATTATTATTTTTTATTATTTATATTTGCATGTAATTTTTATTTCTATCTGTGGTTTTATCCTAACACAAGTGGCTCCAAATGCATAGCCACTATTTCTAAAATATCCTATAGGTTCTTAGGACCTTGAAGAATTCCTTGAGATGTATCAAGACTCTTCATTTTTTGAGGGTGCTCCTACACCATACTCCCCTTGACTTTTTGAACTCAAGTTCCTACTTGAGGTTAACTACTCAACAGATGTGCCATGTTGCTTTATTTGATCCTTTGTCATCCAAGTTACATCAATGTTAGGGAGTCTTTTCCATTTAACTAAATGTTACATGTACATTTTGTGTCTTATTTGTTTAAACAACTCAGTTTCATGTGTTTCCTTCAACTCAATTGGTTTTCTTTGAGGGAGGTTGATAACATAGTCTTCATCCACTTTAGCATGTTGACCTTGTTCACTTGTTGATCATGTCATACCTTTGTAAGGAGTGAGGTCTACAACATTAAATATTGGAGAAATCTACAAGGTAGAGGGGAGAGATATTTCATAGGAATTGTCACCCATTTTGTTAAGGGTGGTACATGGCCCAAGTTTCTTCATATGAAGTTTTGTATATCCACCATTAGGCAGTCTCTCTTTTCTAATGAATGCCCATACCTTGTCTCCAATCTTGAAAGGGTCTTCTCTTCTTCTCTTATCTACCTATTCTTTATACTTCATGGTGGATCTTTGCAAGGATTTCTTCATTTCATTCTGTAACTTGGTGATTAGCTCTACAACTTCCTCCCCTTGTACACTAGCTCTAAAATCTGATGGTAACTCTACCAAATCCAAGGGACCTTTAGGATGAAGGCCATAGATAGTTTGGAAATTAGTCTTTCTAGTTGATCTATTCATAGACTCATTTAAGGAATATTCTACTCGAGGAAAGAGAAAAACCTAACTTTGAGAATGTTTCTTGGTGAGACATCTTAGGAGGTTTCCTAATGACCTATTTTCCACCTTAGTCTACTCATCAGTTTGTGGGTGATAGGCAAAGCTATAGGTTAAGTTTGTTCCAAGCTTCTTGAAAAGCATCCTCCAAAAATTACCATGAAACTTGACATCCCTATCAAAAACTATAGTCTGACGTAGACAATGAATTATGACCACTTCTTTGAAAAAGAGATTTTCTATATGTGATGCATCATTTGTGCTTTTGCAAGGTACAAAGAGGACCATTTTGTTGAACCTATCCACTATGACAAACACACTACCAAATCCCATTTTTTTCTAGGAAAACCCATTACAAAATCAATTGAGATTGATTCAAAGGGCCTTGTGGGAATTGGTAAAGACTAGTAAAATTCTTGTTTTGTGGATACTCCTTTGGCTTGTTGGTAGATTATGCAAGTTTCAATGAATTTCTTGACATCATTTCCCAAATTTTTCTAAAAATAGCTTCTCTTTACCATATATTTTGTCTTGTCTATCCCAAAGTGTCCACCTAAGCCACCACAATGATTTTCCCTAATGATGTCTATCTCATGGAACATTTAGGGATGCATAATTGAGCCCCTTTGAATAGTGTTGTGGTTTTACAACTAACACCACATTTCTCCTAGAAATGGGGCTCCCCTAGTATTTAAAAAATCCCAGACCCCTAGTCTGGGGCTTGGGTCATTTTGGGACTCCTCTTGGACTCTAGATCTTGCCTTCATTCTTGAACTGAGAAAATCCAACTATCAAAATTGGGAAAGTTTGGGAAAAAAGAGTGTTTTTATGCTTAAGAGCGCACAGGCACACTTAGCACACATGCACACTTACTGATGGTGCACAAGTGAACTAAATGTTTATGTGTGTCCTTATCTCCCTTTGGAGATGTTTACTTGTCCACATGCACAAGTGCATACCATTGTAATAAAAGAATATTTTAAGTGTAGCATAAGGGTGCACAAATGCACACCCCATAAAAGGTGTGTAGGTGTGCACCCTATTTGAATGTTTAACAACCCTTTGAATAAGAAGAGGGTGCACACATGCAAACCCCACAAGGTGCCCATGTGCACACCCTTAGTTTTTTAAGTTTGTTTGATTGCAAAAGCACACCGAGCACATCCCAAAGGTGTAGAAGGTGTGCTAAAAACTACCTATCAGAGCCATTAAATAGGGTTTTTGAGTGTTTTGGATAGGTTTTGCATTTTGTGGATAGATTTTTTTTCATTTAGGGTTATATTTTTTAGCCTTCTAAATTAATGTTTATTTCTTTGTGTAGATAAAAAGGCATCCTTAACTTGTTAGGGTCATAACTTTTGACCTAGAGCTCAAAATTCAAAACCATTTACACCATTGGAAAGAGTACTAAAAATCTAATTTTAGTCCCTAAAATAGTGAGCCTTTCTCTACCCAATTTTAGTGACCGATGAATGTTTCAACTTGAAATTTTTGGAAGAAGGCCTCCAAAAAAGCCAGTTAAAAAGACCTAGAAAATACTATTAATTAAAAGATATAGAAAAGTTTCAAACATTTGATCATTCTGGATAGTTTGGATCACCTGGTCTCTAAATTGGAAGGATTGGGCAATTGGAGAGAAGAAAATATCAAAGATATAGAGGTTAGACACATGAACTAGAATAGGTTCCTCATCTTATGCAACTATTAATGACAAGATTCAACACAAATGCCTTGGAATTTCAGGTAGAAGAAGTAGAAGAAGTTCAAGTTTATGAAAGTTTTTTGATTTAAAGAGGGTATCAATCATCAAAAGGATCAAAGTAAGCACACAAAAGTGATCTAAGACCTCATCTAAGAAAACCCACAAACTATTTTCAAAACTAAAAACTTTGATTTTTTGGTGAATTGAGCACCTTGGACAAATTTCGTGAAGGTGCATAGGTGTATAGGTGCATTAGGGGTAAAATATTTGCAAGGTGTGGTTATCCAAAAGTGTGCTAGATTTTTTTTGAAGAGTTTAGAGGTGCAGTGATAGTCAACTACCAATTCCAAATTTAGAGCTTTCTATGCATCAGAAACACATTATGGTGGTAGTTTAACTCCTACAAGCACCTAGTGAAGGTGGAGCTTCTTTTCTTAGCATCTATAGAGACTCCTACATCATCTAATAGCTTTATTCTTGTTGTTTTCTCATGATTTCTTTGTTTTAATACATATAGAGGCTCATGCACCCAAAAAATGATATAAGCAAGGGTGGAGTCCTACTTAGCACCTATTAGAGATTTAGTTTTTACATAAATAGATTTGTTTTCTTAGTTTAGAAGAATATGTTTGCATTAATAAATCTCTCACTCTCAACATAAATTAAGGAGATTATTTCTTATAAATTCATAAATGTAACATGTATTCCAGGTTGTTATTTTGATGCAATAATATATGTTATTGGTGCTCTCATTCAAGTGTGTATTTATTCTTGCTTGAGTGCATTATATTTTGTGAATTTATGTTCATGGAGTGTAATTGAGCCAATAGTTTTATTGTGTTATTTCAATTGACTGATCTTTTAGTTTTGATGTTTTCCATGTGTTTATAAATTTCACTAATGTACTGAGTTGGAAAAGAGATCACCATATTGTTCTTGCATAGCTTTTTGTCACACATTAGTGCACTTTCCATTTCTTTGTGATTTGATGAAAAGTTAAACATCTTATGGTTATCGAATTCCCAACAAAAATTGCATCGGTGGAATTAAGGAAGCACTACTCCTATTTTCATTGGTTACCTACCAATATTTTCAAAGGCTTAAGTTGTAGACATTTTCACATGGCTTATGTCAGTTAGAAATTTTATTTTGAAGTCATTTTCTTAAAATTCTTATTATTTTATCTTTGTTATTTTCTTTGGTAACCCTTGGTTGAATTAGGAATTCATATAGTTGCATTGTTAAATTGCATTTCATCATAAAATAGAAAACACCAAAAATATATTTCTTTTGTGGTTACTTTGAAAACATCAAGATTGGACATCTTACCCTAAATTGGTTCAGACTAGAAGATCCCTCCCTATGAAAAAATACATTTATCTTCAACTGAGTGGATTCCAGTAGGTTCCAAGATTTCCTAAAACCTTGGAGTTAATCCCAGATTAACTTTTTAAGAAAGGAGTTTGAAAGGATTCCTATCATTAAGCATCATGCAAAATAACAACTCAATAAATAGGAGTCCAGTTTGAATCAAATAATGAGAAAAATTAGTATGGTACTTTCCTACCATTTTGGTACAAACTTCAAAAGCCTCGCCAAAGTTTGAATTAGCTACATACACATGTTTTAGTGAGACTATGTGCATACTCTAGAGTTTAACTTCTTCAACCAATCGAATTCTTCTACTAATGGCATCAACCATCTTGTTTTCCACTCCCTTTTTGTTCTTAATGTTGAATGTATAAGCTTGTAGTTGCTCCATCCATTTAAGATACTTGATTGATAACTTTTGCTAAGAATTAAGAAAATTTAGTACATGGTTATCAATATAAACTACAAATTCTTTACAGATTAGGTAATGTATCCATTTCTTTAGGGCCTACACCATGGCATATAACTCTATATCATAAGTAGAGTAATTTTTCTTTGCCTCATTGAGTTTTTCTAAGAAAAATGCTACTGTTGTACCTTCTTGGCATAGAACAACACCTATTTCCAAATTACTTGCATTTGTCTCAATAGTAAATACCTTGTTGAAGTTAGGAAGTACCAAGATTGGGTATTGGGATACTCTATTCTTCAAGTATTGGAAAGCATCATCAGCTTCTTTGGTCCAAGAAAACTTGTTCTCCCTTCCTCCTTTGATGTTGTCTAGCATAAGAGCATATACGTGAGTAAAATTCTTAATGAATTTCCTATAAAAAGTGGCAAGGTCATGCAAGCTCCTTACATAACCTTGGTTCTTTGGTGGAGGCTAGTTGAAAATGGATTCAACCTTCTTATGGTCCATCTTGAGGGTTCCCTATGAAATGGAAAATCCTAGGAACACAATTTCCTTCTTCATGAATATGCACTTTTCGAAGTTGATCACAAACTTGTGTTGATGAAGTTCTCTTCAAAAATTGTTCCACATGGTCAAGGTGTTCTTTTCTATATTGGCTAAAGAGTAGTATATCATCAAGGTATACAACAATTTTTTTTCCAATAAAATCAATAAATATCTCATTCATGAGTCTCATGAATGTAATATATGCATTAGTTAACCCAAATGGCATAACCAACCATTCAAAAAGGCCTTTAGTTTTTTTGAATGTTGTCTTCCATTCATCTCCTAGCTTGATTCTAATTTGTAGATAGCCTAATTTTAAGTCAATCTTTGTGAAGTAGCAAGCACCTCCTAGTTGGTCTGGTAAGTCCTCAATCCTTGGCATAGGGAACCTGTATCTTATAGTGGTTTTTTTTATGGCCCTACTATCAATACATAATCTCCATTTTCCATCCTTTTAAGGGACAAGGACTGATGGAACTACACATGAAATGAAATTTCTTTGTATCAAAACTTTCTCAAGAAAATCAATCACCTATTTTGTAATCTCTGCATGTTAGGTCAAAGTCATCTTATTTGGTGCTTTGTTCAGCAAGGATGAGTCAGGGATCAAGTCAATTTGATGACTGATATCTCTTAAGGGAGGGAGGTTTGTGGGAAAATCATTGGTAGTCACATCATTGTACTTTATCAGCAAGTCTCTAATTTCATTTGGTATTGTTTCTTTATCTTTAGAACTAATGTTTTCCTTGGGCTTAGAAACAAGTATAAACCCTTGGGAGTTAGGTTCCTTCAATGCTTTAAAATTTTCATTCTCTCCTATGGTGACTATAGTAGATTCTATCTTAGGATCAGGCATTGGCTTCATTTTAAAAGTTACCCCATTTTTTGTTATGGAATAGGTGTTCTTCCTATAATGGTGTGTGGAATCCACATCAAACTACTAGGGTCTACCAAGGAGAATGTGGGAGGCATACATCTCAACCAGATCACAAAGGACCCTATCCTTAAAGTCTTCTATAGAGAACTCTACCAATGCTTGTTTAGTTACAAAGGTTTGCTAACCTTTTGTGAGCCAAGAGACATGATAGGGGAAGGGATTGGGACTCTTAGGTAGTTTTAATTTTTCAACCATTATAGAGGACACAAAATTTTTAGTTGAACCAGAATCAATCAAAAGAGTACATACCTTGCCTTGGAATTTGGTCTTTATTCTGAATAGATTCTTCCTTTGAGGTGGTTCTTGGGTCTAAGGGATTTGCAAGAAATCTTGCCTCAGCATTAGACATGTGCCTTCTTTAGGTTCTAGATCCCTATTATCTTGCTAGTCTTCTCCATTGAGTTGTGCTCTCCTCTCCCCTTGGTTATTTTTCATCTTTTTAGAATATTCTCCTACATGATGACCCAATTAGTTCTAGTTGTAGCATTTGATGGGACCATTTCCTTTTCCTCTAACTCTATTAAAGGATTTACCTCCTCTATAGTTCCCTTTGGAACTTGACTCTCCCTAATCCTTGTTTTGATCAGTAGTTTTGTTTCCATTATTCTACCCTTTACCCTAAGAGTTGTTCTTTCCCTTGAAATTTTTATTGTTGTTATTTTCCTTACCTTTGCATTAGTTTTGTTTCCTCTTCCATTTCTCCTCTGCTTTGATGGCTAACTGGTAGTACTTATTCATAGAAGTAGGTGTATGTAGACTTAGTTCCTCTTGGATGGGTAGCTTGAGGCCATTCATGTACCTAGCAAGATTTTCTTCCTAATCCTCCACTATGTTTGTTTTCATGCATAATTTTAGGAACTCCTTTATATAGGAACTCACATCTAAGTCCTTTTAGTTAAGACTTTTCTTCCTCCTATGGAGTTTTACTCCATAGTATTCATGCACATTAGTCTCTCTAACTAGTGCCACCATCCTATCCCAAGATGAGATCATGCTCCTTCCTTTCTTCACCCTTTCAATTTGGATTAAGTTCCCCCAAGTTAGGGCTGCCCCTTCAACTTGGTTTTTTCCATTTTCACTTTTTTCTTCTCTAGAATTCCTTCACATTCAAAAACTTTTCAAGGCCTCAATCTAATATAAGGCCACACCTACATTCATTTTACCATTGAAAGTTGGTAGTTCCAACTTCCCTTCCATGGTCCTCTTTTCTATGGATTTAAGAGCATTCAATATAGGTATTTATTCTATATGCACATCACCATCCTCATCATGGTCTTCTTCTTCTTCATCCCTGTCATCTTTAGAATGTGCCTCTTTGTTCTTGTCCAACTTGATTTCAAGTTCTTTCAGCCTCTTTTCTAGAGTAGCATTGGTTTCCCTAAGTTCTCTCATGATCTTTACAAGTTCTTCATTTGTTACCCTATTGGGTATTTATTCATCCTCAATAAGAGAAATGGCTATGATACCACTTGATACAATAGAGCCCATTATAATAAGTCTTAGATGAATAACTAGCCCTTAGATCCTCTTCACTGAAGGAATGTCCAACAAAAGTGTCTTTGATCCTGCCAATGTGCTCAAGCACTAATCACAAGTGATCAAATTAGAAGGTTAGGGTTATCACAACCCATTCCCAAACAAGGAAATCTCAATCACAAGGAAGAGCCCTTAATACAAGAAAACTTATCACAAATTGCCCTTACAAGCACAATGACAACTTTGACACAAGACCCAAAAACACACAAAAGGACAAGGGGAGACTCAAGGATAAACTTGTGGTCTATTTAGTTCCATTACAAAGTGGATTAGAGGTTAAAACTATATTGTGCAACATTTAAGAAATAGTTACTTCACAAATCCACAGTTTAGGCTTATAGCCCTTAAATTTGAAAAAAAAACTTAACTTCAACAATCTCTAGGCAATTAGCCCTATTTGACCTCCAATAATAAAGGAAGCACACTTTTCCAAAGCCAAAACCCCAATATAAAAATTTAATCATGAAGGGACATACAAAAAAAGTCATAAATCTGATTTTAGATTTTGATGACACCTTTGGAGCGAGTTATGGGAGATGTTGACCAATGCTATAAGCATGCACATGGGACTTGCATTCCTAGGGCATCAAATTTCTCCTTGCCACCTACATATTAATGAAGGATTTGAGCAAATATGAAAATCAAATCCATGAAGCCCTCGAATACCTACATGTAGAAAACTTGTCACAGAGAAGAAAAAGATAAGAAGAGGCAAGGGTTTTCTCTAAAAACATGCAAATTGTATTCTCACATAAAGAAAAGATAATGAATTACAAAGATATCAATCCTTATAAAAGGAGATCAAAAATTGAAAAGGGTAAGATAATAAGTTACAAAGGGTAACCTAAAAGGTAAAATCTATTTAATAATTACTAATTAATTATTAAATAGAGAATGCAAAAACTACATAAAGTGAAATCCTAAGAAGGGAGAAAAGGTAATTTAATTAATGAAATTAAATTAACCTTTTTCTCTAAC
Source organism: Cupressus sempervirens (assembly GCA_028749045.1). NCBI lineage: Eukaryota > Viridiplantae > Streptophyta > Pinopsida > Cupressales > Cupressaceae > Cupressus > Cupressus sempervirens. The sequence goes on along the minus strand of CM053785.1, from coordinate 999,045,200 downwards.
ACCCCCCTTAAGATGAGCAACGATGCAAAAAGAGCAAGGAAAATACAATGCAATGCTAAAAGAAAACTTGGGTCCCAACAACAAGGCCTAATGAGGTACCCAATCACAACAAAATATCTATGAAATGGAGAAATAGAGAAAACCTAGTGGAAAAAACTCTACTCTAAAAAGAGATAGTTGAAAACCTAGTGAAGAACTATAGAAGCCTCCAATTAGAAGAATTGTTGTAGAAGATAGGAACAAGAGGAATCATGAAGAAAACCAATAAAGCATGTAGAAGCTACAAACTCTATCAAAAAGAAACTATTGATCTATAGATTTTCCTCTAAAATAGAACTTAACTAGTTAGAGAATACTATAATCTACATCAAATTAGGAGGCAAACAAAGGCAAACAACTGAACTAGAAAATATAGATGTCATGAAACACCAAAGCCTAAAGAGATAATTAATTGAACCAAAGAAGCATGAGAAACAATAGAAGAAGCTTCGCTAATGTAGAAAAGGGCAGGGTGATAGGAAATTGAAAAGTGAGACAAAAGAACTACATGTCAAGGAACCATGATCAAGATGTACAAAAGAGTACATATGTGTGTACTAAGGTGATCAATCTTAGACACATCATGAGGCTAATGTCATGGAAGGGACAGTCACTAGATAAAGGAATATGGAAAACAAAGGAAAACATCAACCCCCCCATGGCACTTTATCAAAGTAGGCATGTATAATAAGGCACAAGATATAATGAATCCGAAGAATATAATAATCCATATGAGTTTCCTCAAATGACACTACTTGAATTAGAAGACAAAACAAGGCAAATAATTGAAATGAAAATATAGAGGCAATGTGGCACTTTATCTTAGGGTATTTGCAAGAATGCATACAAATGATATCAAAAATTATTAGAAAGGGCAAAGAGCTGTTACAAAAAATAGTACAACCCAAAAGAAGAGATCTCATGCTATGAAAATGATCCCTAGACCTAAAATAGCCAAGATATCTACCTAGATAAATAAAGCAAAAAACATGATAGAAAGAGCATAGAGTATAACCTAGAAGAAATTACAACATTTCTAAAAAGAGGATTGAACCATCTTTCCAAAAATATAACATTTTCAAAAAATGAAGATGGGATGCTCAAGATATGCCCTTTAGAGTGAAAACTAAACATCTAGATTTGACTACCAAAATAGGCAACTAAACTGCATGAAAAAAAACTCATGTACCACTATCTCTATCTCAAAACCAGCTTTTCAATGCTTCTTTTGGATTAAAAAAGACCTCTAAATGCTCAAGTTGTAGCCAAAAAACCACCAGTAGGTCAAAAAAGGACCTAAAGGGCATGCAAGAGTGCTAATTTAGTTCTAACATTAGCATTTCACTACTTTAAACTTCACACCCCGCCAACTATCATAGAAAAGAAAAAGACTACTACATGGTGGTCCCATGTGGCATCTACGTAGAAGTTGGCCCAAAAAAAGTTGTGGCACTTAACATGTGGTAGGTACTAATGTGGCACCAGCATCACATGGAAGGTGCCAAAAGAGCCATGTGGGTGGTGGAAGCCCATAGATGACTAGGCCATGGGGGTAGCAGAGCAATGGTCATGGCAATAGAGGCTAGCAAAGTGGCAAAGGAGTGGCACTGCAATTGTGAAGAGAAGACTATCAGTGGCTAGTAGTGTCAAGACTGCACCAGTCTATGGGACTATTATAGGTCACCACTAGTGATTACCAGGATTGCTAGTAGTTTCAATGATCAGTAGCTAGTTATTAAACCACAACTGCTAGAAAATGACCTTTTTTGCTGATTTTAATTTTAATTTTTTGTCTCATATTGCATGTAGAGGTTGTACAAACCTGTTTTGCAAAGAAATTTTGCCTCCTAAATCAACATTGTCCAAAATGGATTTTTTTATTTATGGAAACAGGGGTTTTGATGCCTTTTGGATCGATCCGTGAAGTCCGTTTGGCTCAAACTGCTACAAAAAGTAGTGACCCCCTATTTTCTTAGGAAATACCTAAAAAACTCTAGATCTAATCTATCAAACCCTCGTTCTCCCTTTTTCTCCAAATACTAAACAAACTACAATAGATCTAGCTCTAATACCATGAAGGATTTGAGAAAATATACAAATCAAATCCATGAAGCCCTCGAATACCTACATGTAGAAAACCTGTCACAGAGAAGAAAAAGACAAGAAGAGGTAAGGGTTTGGTCTGAAAACATGTAAATTGCATTCCTATATAAAGAAAAGATAATGAATTACAAAGAGATCAATCCTTATAAAAGGAGATCAAAACCAAAAAGGTGTAACCTAATAAGTTACAAAGGGTAACCTGAAATGTAAAATATATTTAATAATTACTAATTAGTTATTAAATAGAGAATGCAAAAAGCTCATAAAGCAAAATCTTAAGAAGGAAGAAAAGGTAATTTAATTAATGAAATTAAATTAACCCTTTTCTCTAATAATTAAAACCTAAAACCAAAACCATCTTAATGTACATGATAAACACTTGGGTTTCACCAAAGGCTATTAGATTCCCATGGTTAAATCCCAAGATATGGCAATTTTTGCTTGAAACCCTAGGTATGACAACTTATTGTGACAACATCTATAAAATCTACAATATATTGAGTTAGGAGATTGACAAAGAATTCAAACCAAATCAATCTAAAAGTTATTTCACCAACCAATCAAAAAATGTAGATTGATCCTTTTGGTCTATCTCTACACATCCATACAACATGTTACAACATGGAACTTGCAGGAAAATTTGAGTTATTTGATTAATTCTAAGGAAAAAGTACACAACATATCCTACCACCCACATAAAATGGATTATTTAGACCTCCCCAATGGTCATAAAAAATTTTCAAACCAAATATGGCTGTTGGGGTGTGAAATTACAAAATATACAACTTTTTGCTAAAAGTTGCTTGACAATTTTTTAGCAATTTTGCAATTTTTGCAACTTTTGCAATTTTTGATCAAATTATGATCAAAACACTTCTAAATGATCCAAATAGGACCAAAAAATGCTAAAACATGAAAATGAAGATCTATCCTAATATTTTAGGCTATTTATTCACCTTTGACCATAGTTGACCAAGGGCTTATAATTGTGCCAAACTTGGAACTAGGCCTTACAAGTGGTTCCAAATGGATAGCCACTATTTCTAACCTAACATATAGGTTATTAGAACCTTGAAGAAGTCCTTGAGATGTATCAATACTCTTCATTTGTTGATAATGCTCATGCACCACTTAATCTCCATGCCTATTACACCATTTAACTTTATTCCTCTATCATCCTACTCGATAAAAGTCCACTTCACCAGCTCAACCCAACCTAGGTTTTTTATTTTTTTAGGCTTGTTAAGCATGGGAAACCCAATAACCATATGAATCATTTTCTTTGTGATCTTGATGGGTTCATCACGCCAAAATTGCATGTCATGAACATAAGTGAACATAAACCTAATCCACTTGATCTGGAAATCCCTCATCATATGCAGAATGTGGGTAAAACCCTTTTCTTCTAGCTATTTATGCTTGAGTTCTAGGTTTCCATCTATGCATAGTGTTTCATATGGTTGATTCATCTCTAAAGATTGTAATTCTTGAATCAAAAAATTATAAAAAGATTTGATGTCATGCATCAAGAGTACCTTTTCTATAAATTGCAAATGTGCACCAGCCAAGTCTAATTCTTTTTTGATTGCCAGAAAAAGTTTGAACTTTGGGTTTGCACACACAAAATTTCTTCTCAAAATCTTGTAAACCTTCTTAATCTTTCTTCTAGATAAAGATTCCATATCACTCGGTGATGGAGGAATAAACTCTAACAAATTCACACTAAATCACTCAAGTGATCTAGAATACTCTACTATTTTTTCTCTCAAATTCATAGTGAAGAATAAAAGCTTTTGATTCTTCCTTTTAACCAAAAATATGCCTTTAAGTCACCATTAATACATTGTACACAAGAAATTTTGGTGATAGCATATTAAACTCGACATGCATGAGATGCTTGGCTAAGTCTTCAACTTGGCAGAGACCTTCAATGTTTAACTCGGCAAGCATAAGCTTAGTTATGTCTTGAAATCTATATGTGCCATCTATCTCCAAGCTCATTTAGGTCAGCAACCTAAATTTTCTTGGTAAGGGTTTGTAACCTGACTTTTCTTGTTAAGGTCATTAACATGATGATCCCAATGCATCTAAAATGTTGATTTGGATATTCTTACTTACAGACTGGAACTGATATAGGATGTTTCTTATGAATCATAATTCTAGTGATCTCCATGGCTAATCAATATGAAATGGTTGAGTTACCCAACTCATTGTCTTCAGTGTCAACATTCTCATGACTTTTACTTGCATCCTCTAGATATTTCTTTACCCATTGTTGCCTCACTTGACTTTTGATATTGTCAGCATTTTCTTTCTTTTCATCTTCAACTTTAGCTCAATTCATATAGTTTCTAGCTAGATGTCCAAGTTTTGCGCATACAAAAAATCTCTTTGTAGGGTCTCTCTTCCTCATGTGATTTCTTATGCAATTTTCTTTAATATTTCCATGCTCACCACATAAGTGACATCTGCACCATGTTTTATAATCCCAACCAAAGATAGCTTTCACAATCTATTTTGTTGGGTTCCATTTCTTGGTCTTATATTTTGAAGATTTGTACCCTTGTTTATCGCAATTGAAATTTTTTTTTTCAAACTTGGTTTTCTCTATGCATTCACTTGCTCTAAGACCTTTCTTTTTACAACTATAACATTTTTTTACTAAATTTTGATTTACCATTGCTCCAACACTTGTTTAATGTATTCCTTATCTTTCCATAATGATTACAAGTAGGTCTTTTTTCTTTTGAGCTTGTTGTTGAGATGATTCACCTTAATTTGTATATGCTAATCCTACTTTTCATTTATGTCTAAATTGAGTTTTTTCATTCAATTGATTCATTTTTTCTTGAGATTTCATCATCCTTTCATTGGTTTTCCTTTCTATGCTAAGATTATTTTGCAATCTTTCATTATCTATCCTCAAGTTGATAAGTTCTTGATTTGCATAATTGAGCTGAATTACCAATTCTACTTGTTGAAGAGATAGGTGATGAATTTCATTTTCCTTTCTTGATTTTTTTTAGTAAACAATATTTTATCTTCTTTTTCTATCTCCTTTTGTTCCATGTCTTCACACATTCTAACTGACTAAATTTCTTCTTCTGTTTTCATCTTTTAGACTTCTTCATGTAGAGTGTGTTGGAATTATGATATATTTGTCATTAGTGCAAACACTTATTCAATTATGAATGCTTACCGAGCTCACCAATTAGTCTATAGTGTTTACCAAGCATTCAGTGGCTACCTTATAAGTTTAGTAGGTAAACAATTCTTACCAAGCATTCCAAAGGATACCAAGTGAATGGGCAGTTTAGCAGTGTTTACTGAGCAAAGCAAGGTAAATGAAGAACTCATTGTTCACCGAGCAAAGGAAGGTAAATGAAGAACTCAGTGTTCACTGAGAAAAGGAACGTAAATGAAGAACTTAGTGTTCACTGAGAAAAGGAAGGTAAATGAAGAACTTAGTGTTCACCAAGAAAAGGAAGGTAAATGAAGAACTTAGTGTTCATCGAGCAAAGGAAGGTAAATGAAGAGTTCAATGTTCACCAAGAAAAGGAAGGTAAATGAAGGACTTAGTGTTCACCGAGCATAACAAGGTAAATGAAGAAGTTAGCTTTTACTGAGTGACACTATATCTACCGAGTCACCAATGGTTACAAAGTTCCAAGCAATATTGTGTGGCTAGTATGAACCAAGCCTCTACTTCTACTGAGTGCATGATGATGCCGAGTAATCTAGTGGATGTTGAGTATCAGAAGGCCACCAAGTCAGCTTGAGGAACTCAATTTTTCTACTATCTGGGCGACTCAGTAATGTTCTGTTCACTTGTGTTTTGGCCGACCTTGTAGTTGTAAATATTGAAATGGTATATATGTAATGTATGATATCATTTGTAACATGGTATGGTGTGTAAAAAAAGAAAAAAAATATTTTCATATGAAGAAGGTATTGATATATTTTGAGAAAAGTAAAAGTGAAACAACAGCAGAATAAAAAGGAATACATCAAGGTCAACATAGGAGCAGAAAAGTTATACCTATCACATCAGGTGATCAATGCAACAAGGATCTTATTAACAAACAGTTGTAAGAAGATCCACTACTTCATCCTAACAGGTGAATTAGTTTATAAATCCTTTAACTGGGTGGACCTAACAGTCTTTTTGTAAATCTCCTAACAGAGTGCATACTTCATTGTATGTTTATAAATCCTCTAACAAGGTGGATCTAGTAGTCTTACTTGCTCCTAACAAAGTAGATTACCAGAAGTGATCATTGTAAGCCTTAACAGGCCAACTTTATATTACAGTATTGAAGGTTTGTGGGTATCATCCCCACCCCAGTTTTACTTTCTATTTGGAAGGTTTTTGGGTCACCAAATCTCTGTGTACATGTCCAATAAATGTTTTTTCCTTCAGTTATGTAGTAGATTAGATGAATGAATGATGAATGGCTAAAATGTTGAATTGTTTAAAAGTTTATAAGTTACTAATTCACCCCTCCCCTCTTAGTAAACTACCTTATCTTGAATATTTCCAACAATTGGTATCAGAGCTTTGTGGCTCTCAGGATAAAGTTTGATAGCTTGAGCAAAGATCAAGGACAATGAAGATATTCAGACTTGACAAATCTATTGAAAATGAAAAGCTAGATCTAGAAATGGCCATGGCTCAACTCAAAGAAGAAAAGGAGCATCTTTCTCAATCTCTAAAAGGAAGGAACTTGCAAGACAAATGAATGATCATCAGTATGTTGAAGAAAAGATTGAAGATCTTTTACCATCAAGTAGTTCAAATGAAGCTAATGAAGCAATCAAGGAACTTCTAGCTAAAAATGGTTCTCTATAGGAAGAAGTAAGGAAGCTTAAAAGAGAACAATAAATCCAATCCATTAGGCTATGTGAAGTTTTGGAATAGAGAAGCAAGGCAAATGAAGACCTAGAGGTAAGAAATAATCAATCCCTTCAGCATGAAAATCTTGTAGGTCAACTATCTAATGAAAATGAAGAAATTATGAATCTAAGATCTGAGAATGAAAGTTTGAGAAATGATTTAATTACTGAAAGACAAATCAATGCAAGCTTACAAAGTGACCTAAGATCTGAAAGACAAATCAATGAAAGTTTGGAAAATGACTTGATCACTGAAAGGAAAGTCAATGAGAGAATGATGAAATCTCAAGTAGACATGACTCAATTAAATCAGCAAGGTGAGAAAAACTTTCATAGACAAAAAGGTAAAGCCGGTCTTGGATATAAGGAAGAAGGTGAATCCTCTAGACAAGGTGCCCAAAGGAATCAAAGACCCACTTGCAATCACTATGGCAAGATAGGTCATACATCAAACAAATGTTGGAGTAATGAAAAGGAAAAATTCAATGGTAAATGCTTCAACTGCAATCAGCATGGTCACAAAGCTAATGAATGCAAAGAAAAACCAAAATTTGAAGGCAAATGTCACAAATGCAAGAAACATGGTCACAAAGCATTCCAATGCAGATCCAAATCATTCAATCTAGCTAAACAACTTGTCAAAGCAATCTTTGGATGAGACTACAATACTTGGTGTAGATGTCATTATTGTGGAGAATATGGACATTTGGCAAAGACTATTCAAGGCATCATTTAAGGAAAAGAGACACAATAGTAAGATGCTATACATGCATAGAACTTGGTCATATAGCCAAGAATTGCATGAATATTGAAAGAATTGAAGATGAAAAGAAAGCTAAAGTTGATAACATTTGGAAGCAGATGAGACAACAATGGATTCCCAAATCTACCGAGCAAGACAGTTCAAATGACGGTTATGTCACTCAAGAAATGGGTGACTCCACCATTTCCAATTAAATTTAATAAATATAAAGAACTGCATCATCAAGCCATATCTTAAGCAGTTCCAGAATGAAAAAGTGCAAATGATCAAATCAGTATTTCAAGTTCAAGAACCAAAGGAAAGTTATCATTCACAAATACCCCCCAATGTAATTCTTATCAATGATATTCATACTCATTTCAAATGTTCTATTCAAGAAATCAAAAACCTAGAAATGGACAGTGCCCTAGGTGAAATGAGTGTAGATGGCTCTCTGAAACCTGAGTTCAAGCATCTTGAAACCAAAGGCTTGACACATATCTCGCATATGCCTAGAAACTTCCAAAACAAATGGATTAGGTATACCCTGAGTTGGGTACATAATGGACAATTTTGGTTAGAGCATCCAGTGCTAATCACTAAGAAAATGATTCACAAAATCACGGGTCTCCCTATGCTTAGCAAAGCCAAAACCACAAAAACCCTAAGTTGGGAGGAGTTACAAAGGCAAACCCTAGCCGAATGGGATGGTAGAGGTTTAAAGGTAAACACTATATCTGATGTCGAACTAAGATTTTGCATTCATGTAATTGCATATAAATCATACAATTCTAGTAGACTGAATAGTGTACCTTGTGAAGCTATGGATTTGGCCCTCAAGGTTGTGAAGAAAAACCTTGAACTTGATCTATCTGCAGTATTGCTGAAACAATTGAATAAAAATATGGATATTATAAGGACTTCCAAGAATAACCCTTGTAAATTCAGTTCTTTGTTGATTTTTTTATTTTTCTATATTCAAAAATTCTTTCTGTCAAAAGGAACTGTCGTATGGAGAAAAGACATTCCAATTTTGTATCAAATAAATGAGTTTGTAGCAGAAATGGGTGAGAATTTTGATAGCATCATGGACAACTATTTTGAAGATTTCAAGGAAAGAATGAATAACAAGTTAAGGATTCCTCCTAAGCTTTTTGAGGATTATAAGGATGATGTATGCTTCATGGTTGACTGTGATAAGGTGTACATCTAGGCAGTCAGACCCTGAGTTACATGGGTAAAACCTCTTCCTTATGAGGTAAATATTGATGAAGCTAGGGACATCATAGAAGCCCTAGTAAATGAGCTAGTAGACCCAAGGAAAATTTTTTTTGGAACCTATGATGAAGCAAAGGCCAAAATTGAGCTTGAAATCAAGCTACCACAAGCCATAAGCAAAGGCAAGAGGAAGATAGAAAAATTGAAAACTGCATCTGGCCCTCTTATGCTAATAGAAGGAAAAGGTGAGGATGAAGGAGATGATGAAGAAGGAGGAGAAGAAGAAAAAGAAGAAGAAGAAACTGAAGAAGAACCTCCAAACAAGAAGGTTAAGGTAATAATTACCAAACCTAAAAAGAAACCTACTACAGTATTTACCAGAAGGACCAGAAAAGGTAAGTAGGAACCTATATTGGTCAAGCCTGCACCTACATTTGAGAAAAGGCTCAAACAATTGGAAGAAGGAGCTGGCATCACAAATTTCAAAGCATTGAAATTTGAAACTAGAATAGATGTTGAGAAGATGTAGATAGAGGAACTGGTACAAAGGAAGATGGGTAAATGGAAATACTCCCCGGACAAGCTTGCCTCCCAAATCTCAAAGGAACTATTGGAGAGATTGCAACCAAGATGGGAATCAAAAACCCAAATGATAAAAGATATCTTAGAGCAATCCCTAAAGAATCTTCAACCAAGTCTCACTGGAGCAGAAGTAAAAATAGCAATGAAAAACCATGAAGGTAAAATGATGATTAGATTCCATACATGTTTAATTTTGATCAAAGATATTGAGCATGTTGTAAATGATGCTACAAACATGTGGAAAAACATCTATCATCTGCATAAACCTAGTGAAGACCTGGTGGAAATCAAAGATGATGACAACAGTGACAGTGATGATATTGATGGCACTCCATCCATCATAGTTTCACTGGGTGAGCTTCATGCATTAATGGGAGAAGATAAGGAGGAAGATGGTCCAGTAAAAATTGTAGCAGTAGTCATTGCATCCCTTCCTCACTCTCCACCTTAAACTATCACATCATCAAGGTTGGAGTTAGATTCAGTAGGTTTGATAGCATCCACATTAGATTTATCATCTGTACCTACCACATCACAGCTCTAGGTATCATCAATGGAAGTGTCTACCACTTCATCTGATGGGGACACAACCCAAGAACAGAATGGACACAACAGAAAGGGAAAATTATATTAACTGAGAAAATAAGCTAGTACAAATAGTACAGGAAAATAAACTTCAAAACATGCCCTAAGGGCTTACAATAGCATAAATTTGGAGATAATTTCTCCTTTCAGTACCTCCTCTCAAACTCCACTCCGAATTACCTTTTATAATGCCAAAAATCTCCTTAAATAGACCCTGGAGGGTTAAGGACTAGGAGTACATTCTAGAAAGTGCTAGTAGGCATCCTCCAACCAAATAGAAGGTTCCAGAAGCTGTGTTAGAAGTCAGTGCAAATCTAGAAGAATCCAGAAATGGTAACCGAACTTTCGGGAGGCATAACTTTTGAACTGTAGCTCCGATTGACGAACCATTTACTTTTTTGGAAAGCTCTCAAAGTGCTCTATAGCCCTATTGACAAGCTTAGCTTGTCCCCCATTTTTTGGCCCTTTTTGAGGTCATTTAATGCCCTGAACCTGACTTTGAAGCATTCCTAGGAGGTCTCCAAAACTCGAAAAATTGCAATAACTTTCAAACCGTGGGGCCTATTGACCTAATTCTTTTTCTGAAATGCTCTAAATCATGATTACATCCATCTGGCCAATTCACACCTTCTAGTTTACCAAAATGATGGCCCAATTACATGCTCCTATTTTTTTGGGATTTTCAAACGCACAAATAGTGGAACTATGAGAGTTGGAACCTTTATTTGACCCAAATGGGTATCCAAAAATGAAAAGACATGAAACAAAAACTAAGTCTAAGTACATTTTTTTGGGTGACACAGGATTTCCCTTATACCTCTAGATGCTCTTGCATTAGACACCCAGGGTAGATTGAAAAGTGACCTTGTCACTTTATGGATGGTAGAGGAAATCCCAAATGGGAAACCTCAGCTGCTGAAATCCAAGTTGAGTCCTCGATCGGCCGTCCTTTCCATTTGACCAAATACTCTTCATACTACCTATTTCTGGTACTCCTACCCACATGATGATCTAGAATGTCTTCTATCTCCTCCTTCTTAGAAGCAGGAATTGGACATGGCTCTAACACCAGCTCCTCATCTGCACCATCATCATGATACTCTGTTAAATTTGCAATGTTGAAAATTGGAGAAATCTGAATACCATCTGGCAGCTCCACCTCATATGCATTTCCTGAGTCATGTTTCTTCAAAATTTTGTAGGGGCCAAATTTCTTCATTTTCAGGTTGTTGTAAGTACCGACTGGAAATCTTTCTTTTCATAAGTGCACCATGACTAAATCCCCTACTTGGAAATCCTTATGTTTTCTCCTTTGATCAGCCCTAGCTTTATACTCTTGATTCATCTTGGTTATTTGTGCCTGAACCTCGTCATGTAGATGCTTGATATGTTCAGCAAATTCCTTAGCTTCAGCACTTGTCCTCTCCCCTTGCTCTATCTTCCTCAATTCTAGTGCAGTCCTTGGACTATTCCCATATACAATTCGGAATGGCAATTTTCCAGTACTCCTATTTATAGAGTTATTATAAGAAAACTCTGCCTGTGGTAGAATCAAATCCCATCCCTTGGGCTTATCCCCAACTAAAAATCTCAACAAATTGCCCAGACTTCTATTTACCACTTCTGTTTGGCCATTTGTCTGCGGGTGATGTGTGGAACTGAATTTCAAGTCTGTTCTCAAATTTTTCCACAGTGTCCTCCAGAAATACCCCACAAATTTAGTATCTCTGTCAAAAACTATACTCCTTGGAAGACCATGTAGTCTTACCACCTCTTTGGAAAACAAGTATACAATATGGATAGCATCATGAGTTTTGTGGCATGGAATGAAATGCGCCATTTTGGAGAACCTGTCAACCACCATGAATACTGAGTCATTACCCCTTTTTGTCCTTGGTAATCCAAGAACAAATCCATACTTATGTCCTCCCATGGCCTTGATGGAACAGGCAATGGCTGATATAGGCCAGTATTGTGACTAAACCCCTTGGCAACTTGACAAACCTGGCAACTCTGTACAAACTTCTTCACATCCTGTGAAATTTGAGGCCAAAAATAATGTTCTCTAAGAATGGAAATGGTCTTATCTTGACCAAAATGTCCTGCCATCCCTCCACTATGTTTCTCCTTAATCAGATTTTCCCTCATGGAACTTCTTGGAATGCACAATTGACTACCCTTGAAAAAAATACCATCTTGAATCAAATAGTCTAACCACTTGGTTCTATCTACAGCAACAGGTTCTTTACAAGCTTTCCATGCTTCAGCAAAATCAGGATCCTCGGGGTACAAATTCTTGAGTTCATCAAACTCAACTACTTCAACCTGCATTACTGTAAGAAATGATTGTCTCCTAATTAGTGCATCTACAACCCTGTTAGATTTTCCACTTCTATGCTTCAACACAAATGTATAACTCTAGAAGAATTCTACCCACTTCATATGCCTCTGATTCAATTTAAGTTGGACATTTAGGTACTGTAATGCCTAATGATCGGTATACAAAACAAATTCCTTTAGCAATAAATAATGCCTCCATTTCTTCAAGGCCTGAACTATTGCATAGAATTCTTGATCATAAACAAATTACTTCTTCTTTGCATCATTCAATTTTTCACTAAAATATGCAATAGGCTTACCTTCTTGGCTTAATACAGCCCCAATAGCGCTGCCACTAGCATCACAATCCACCTAGAAAACCTTTCTAAAATCTGGAAGTGCCAACACAGGCTATTCTATCACCTTCTTCTTTAACAATTCAAAACTTCTCGCAGCTGCTGCAGTCCATTTGAACTCTTTTCTATCCCCTCTTATTCTATCAGTTAGGGGTGCACATATGCCACTAAAATTCTTAATAAACTTCCTGTAAAAACTAACCAGACCATGAAATGATCTTACCTCAGTAGCAGACCTTGGAGTAGGCCATTCCAAGATGGCTTTTGCCTTTTTTGGATCCATTTTGAGACATTTAGGTGATATAACAAACCCCAAATAGACTAACTCCCTTTTTGCAAAGATACACTTCTTTAGATTAATTAACAATTTCTCTTCCCTTAGCCTTTCAAGGACACTACGAATATGCAGTAAATGTTCTTCCAAAATCTTGCTGAAAATTAAAATATCATCCAAATAGACAATAACAAATTTTCCCAAGAACTTCTTAAGTACCTCATTCATGAGCCGCATGAAGGTGCTTGGGAAATTCGTCAATCCAAAGGGCATGACTAACCACTCATAAAGACCCTCCTTGGTCTTGAAGGCTGTTTTCCACTCATCTCCTTCTCGAATCCGTATCTGGTGATAACCACTCTTGAGATCTATCTTTGTGAAGTACTGAGCTACACTCAAACAGTCCATAAGATCATCCATCCTTGGCAAAGGAAATTGGTACTTGATGGTTATCCTATTTATAGCTCGAGAATCTATACACATCCTCCACTCTCCATCCTTCTTTGGTGCAAGTACTGCAGGTACTGCACATGGACTCAGGCTCTCTCGAATCAAGCCCTTCCTCAACAACTCTTGAACCTGTCTATTTAGCTCTTCTATTTTAGTAAGAGTCATCCTATGAGCAGCCTTGTTAGGCAAACTAGCTCTTAGAATCAGATCTATCTGATGACTGATTTGCCTTACTGGTGGCAATCCATCTGGAACATTATCAAAGATAATATCTCCAAACTCCCCTAGTAAATCCAAAACTTCAAGTGGTATTTCACTACTACCTTCTTTATCTTTCCTAGGAATCAAAGCATAGCACATATGCTGATGTTTCATGCCATCTAAAAAATTCCTTCCATCAACAAGAGAAATCCTAGCACTGCTACACACCTTTTCACCTTCCTTTTTCATGGGCTTCAATTTGTGGCAAACTCCATCCTTTGTCAAAGAGTATGTGTTTGCATGTCCATCATGCACTACATGTCTATCAAATTGCCATGGTCTACCCAACAATAGATGGAAAACATCCATCGAAATAACATCACAGAGAACTTCATCATGGTAACTCCCAATTTTGAATTTTACTAAACATTGTTCACTTACCAGGACCTTATGATCATCTTTTACCCAAGCAATCCGATAGGGCTGGGGATGTTTCTCCCTCTTGAGCTTCAGCTTAGAGACCATCTCTTCTAATACCAAGTTATCAGTGCTACCTCCATCAATGATCACGTCACAACACTTATCCTCACACTTGCATCTGGTATGGAACAAACTCCTCTGTTGTCCTGGTTCAATCTTACCACTTAGTAGGACTCTTTCATTTACCAAGGTCTCTCCTCTTTCTACATCCTCTGAATGTGATGATTCTGCATCCTCATCCACATGAGCAACCCTAGCTTGGCCCTCAGCTCTCCTATCTGTCCTTCCTTATCGTTGAGGGCATTCAAAGGCATGATGACCTTCTTCATTGCAATGGAAATAGGTACCATAGAAGCCTCCTCTTCCTTGTCCACATCCTCTACCTCTTCCTCTCTAATTTCCATAGTCTTGGTCACGAGAGCGGTTGAAACCCTCATTCCTTTGGTTCCTTCTAGTACCCTCATCTTCATTTTTCTTTTGGGTTTCATTACAACCTCCAGATGATCTACCGCTTCCCCTTCCTCCTTGACCACGCCCTCTTTGTCTTCCTTCAAATCTTTTATTCAACTTCTCTTCAACTCATAGGGCAAACTGGTATGCCTCTTCAACGCTGGTCATTCTTACAAGACTTAATTCCTCCTAGATGCTAGGTCGCAACCCACTGATATAATGAGAAACCTTCTCCTTATTTGCTTCTGCATGCCTTGCTCTAATCAAGAGTCAGTAAAATTCCTCTGTATACTCTTGGACTGATCTTCTTGCTTGCTTTAACCCATGCATCTTCTTAAACAAATAAAGCTCGTAGTCCACAGGAATGAACTGCTTCTTCAATTTGTCCACCATGCGATCCCATCTTGTGATCTTCTCCTTTCCTCTTCTATTTCTTTCTAATTGAACCTCTTGCCACTAGATTTTGGCATGGCCTTTCAGTTTGGCCTTTGCTAACTTAACCCTATCTGGGTCCCTGATATCCTCATACTCAAAGTATTCTTCCAGTTCATTGATCCAATCGATCAACTCATCTGGTTTCAGATTTCCTAAAAATACACCCACTTCAATTGTGGGTCTTTTCCCAAACTTAGTAATGGCCCTAAAAAGCCTTTCCTCTGCATGATTCAAAACTTCCCCATCAAATTCCTCTTCTGGTCCCATTACTTCTTCTTCATTGTCATCCTCACTGTTGTTACATGCGGCAACATTTGCTCCTCTACGAAGCTCCTCTTGCAATGTCTGCACCTACCTTTGGAGGCCTCTAACCTCCTCCAGATTAATAGCTATAATCCTTCTACCATGATCTCTTCATGGAGGCATCTTCTAACTTGATCCTACAACCACACAGTCCTGGTGCAAACTGCCTTATAGTCAGTGCTCTTTCTACACACTCAGGAAAACCTACTCTGATACCACTTGATGGGGACACAACCCAAGAACAGAATGGACATAATAGAAAGAGAAAATTATATTAACTGAGAAAATAAGCTAGTACAAAAAGTATAGGAAAATAAACTTCAAAACATGCCCTAAGGGCTTACAATAGCATAAATTTGGAGATAATTTCTCCTTTCAGTACCTCCTCTCAAACTCCACTCCGAACTGCCTTTTACAATGCCAAAAATCTCCTTAAATAGACCCCAGAGGGTTAAGAACTAGGAGTACATTCTAGAAAGTGCTAATAGGCATCCTCCGACCAAATAGAAGGTTCCAAAAGCTATGTTAGAAGTCGGTGCAAATCTAGAAGAATCTAGAAATGGTAATCGAACTTTCAGGAGGCATAACTTTTGAACCGTAGCTCCAATTGACGAACCGTTTACATTTTCAAAAATCTCTCGAAGCACTCTATAGCCGTATGGACAAGATTCACTTTTCCTCCATTTTTTGGCCCTTTTCAAGGTCATTTAATTCCCCTAACCTAACTTTGAAGCATTCTTAGGAGGTCTCCAAAACCTAAAAAATTGCAATAACTTTCAAATCGTGGGACCTATTGACCTGATTCTTTTTTTGGAATGCTCTAAATCATGATTACATCCATCTGGCCAATTCACACCTTCTAGTTTACCAAAATGATGGCCCAATTACATGCTCCTATTTTTTTGGGATTTTCAAACGCACTAATAGTGGAACTGTGAGAGTTGGAACCTTTATTTGACCCAAATGGGTATGCAAAAATGAAAAGACATGAAACAGAAACTAAGTCTAAGTACATTCTTTTGGGTGACACAGGATTGCCCTTATACCTCTGGATGCTCCTGCATCATCATCTACTGAGCTACAACCCTCTCCTTTAGCTACTGAGCCAACCTCCTTATCTCCATCATCTTCAGCTGGTATAGCAGTAAGTTCCACAATTTTTTCAGCTACATTAGCACCAATTTTTGCACTAGTTAGTCTTCCCATTATAAATATTCCAGCTTGTTCTATAATTTTACAATTTTTTCTGCATTATCTACATCTACTTCAAATCTAGTTAGATTAGATACTGCACTACCGAGTGTATCAACATTTTTGGGAAGTACTCCAATTTTTGATCTAGTAAATACTCCTATTGGCACTCAACCCTTAAGTATACTAGTCTTCACTGCTAGTCCTTCCATCTC
Organism: Cupressus sempervirens; assembly: GCA_028749045.1. NCBI lineage: Eukaryota > Viridiplantae > Streptophyta > Pinopsida > Cupressales > Cupressaceae > Cupressus > Cupressus sempervirens. The sequence continues at coordinate 999,028,364 of CM053785.1, read as the reverse complement.
CACTATTGTGTCCACTCCTAAGGTCAAATTATTCATCACAGAAGCCAAACTAAAGCAACCATTAAGACTTCTACTCACTAGAAAAGAAATTCATGAGGATATTGACCTAGACGCAGAAATAGTGATTCCAAAAATTGACTATGAAAATGATGCCATTAAAGAAATGAGGTATGCTAGTCAACTAATAGAGATGAACGCTATGCAAAAGCTGTTAAGGTCTGAAAGGGATAAGGAGTACAGAATAATTGAGAATGCCAGAAATATAATTACAGAAGCTATAGGTGTTGAAGTAGATTCTACTCAACCCATTTTGATTCAGTTAGAAGAGGCTGTAAATAAATTCAATGAGGACACCTCCGGTGAAGAAAAATTGATTGACAAGGCTGAAAGAAAATTTGATAATAAGGTGCTTGAGCACATTGCTCAGCAGATTGCAATAAAATAGATAGAATTGTCCACAATTCTGGTCAATCCTGAAAATTCTTTTAATAATGTAACTTCACTGTTTGCCAAACTTTGTGATGTTACCAAATATACCAAGGAGATCAAAGAAAAATTAAATAAAATTGATAAGGATATGAAGGTCAGTGCCCAAAAGTTGCAACTTGACCCCAATTCAAGTTCATCCCATCATCTCAGAATCAATTTTTTGTCAGAAAAGTAGGCAGAACTATTGAGAGAGGAAGCTAGGATCAGATCTACACTGATTGACATCCAGAATATGATTCTTCCTATCATGGACACAATGCAAGAATACATTGCCTACTCCAAAACATTGATCCATGACAACAATTTCTCATTTGTAGATCATGTGATTGAACTTTTAGCTAAAGTTCAGATAGCACTCTCCACCTGCAAAATTTTGCAAGAAATTGGGATAAGACTTTGGCTCTTATTCTCAAGGTACATTCTGAGTTTATCTACCATTTTTGTGTTTTTGTGTAAATATATATTGTTTAATTTGGCATTATTGTCAAAAAGGGGGAGATAGAGTACCAAAGAAGAGATAAAGACATATGTAAATAATGAAGCCATGTATATAGATAAGAGATATTTGTAAATACAATGTGCATATTGTATGGGGGAGATATATCTATATTAGGATGTCAAATTTTGCACATAAGTGTTTTTGTCACTAATGCCAAAGGGGGAGATTGTTGGAATTATGATAAATTTGTCATTAGTGCAAACACTTATTCGATTCTAAATGCTTACCAAGCTCATCAATTAGTCTACAATGTTTACCAAGCATTTAGTGGCTACCTTATAAGTTCAGTAGGTAAATAATTTTTACCAAGCATTTCAAAGGATACCGAGTGAATGGGCAGTTCAGTAGTGTTTACCAAGCAAAGCAAGGTAAATGAAGAACTCAATGTTCACCGAGCAAAGGAAGGTAAATAAAGAACTCAGTGTTCACCGAGCAAAGGAAGGTAAATGAAGAACTCAGTGTTCACTGAGAAAAGGAAGGTAAATGAAGAACTCAGTGTTCATCGAGAAAAGGAAGGTAAATGAAGAACTTAATGTTCACTGAGAAAAGGAAGGTAAATGAAGAACTCAGTGTTGACCAAGCAAAGGAAGGTAAATGAAGGACTTAGTGTTCACCAAGCACAGCAAGGTAAATGAAGAAGTTAGCTTTTACCGAGTGACACTATATCTACCGAGTCACCAATGATTACAAAGTTCCAAGCAGTATTGTGTGGCTAGTATGAACCAAGCCTCTACTTCTACTAAGTGCATGATGATGCCAAGTAATCTAGTGGATGTCGAGTATCAGAAGGCCACCAAGTCAGCTTGAGGAACTCGAGTTTTCTACTATTTGACCGACTCAGTAATGTTCTGTTGACTTGTGTTTTGGCCCACCTTGTAGTTGTAAATATTGAAATGGTATATATGTAATGTACGATATCATTTGTAACATGGTATGGTGTAAAAAAAGAAGAAGTAATATTTGCATATGAAGAAGGTATTGATATATTTTGAGAAAAGTAAAAGTGAATCAGCAATAGAATAAAAGGGAATACAACAAGGTCAACATAGGAGCAGAAAAGTTATACCTATCACGTCAGGTGATCAATGCAACAAGGATATTATCAGAAAATAGTTGTAAGCAGATCCACTACTTCATCCTAATAGGTGAATCAGTTTATAAATCCTTTAACTGGGTGGACCTAACAATCTTTTTGTAAATCTCCTAACAGAGTGCATACTTCACTGTATGTTTGTAAATCCTCTAACAAGGTGGATCTAGCAGTCCTACTTGCTCCTAATAGGGTAGATTACTAGAAGTGATCATTATAAGCCTTAACAAGCCAACTTTATACTACAGTATTGAAGTTTTGTGGGTATCATCCCCACCATAATTTTACTTTCTATTTGGAAGGTTTCTGGGTCACCAAATCTCTATGTACATGTACAATAAATGTTTGTTCATTCAGTTATGGAGTAGATTAGATGAATGAATGATGAATGGCTAAAATGTTGAATTGTTTAAAAGTTTTATAAGTTATTGATTCACCCCTCCCCTCTTAGTGACCTACCTTATCTTGAATATTTCCAACAGAGTGAGATTCTTCTCAAGTAGGTTTTTGATTGTTGCATCAGCTTCATCTAAACTTCTATCTTGGAAAATATCTTCAATTCTTTCTTCTATGTAGAGATTTTCATTTGTCTATACTTCTAGGTATTTTCTTCTTTTCAAGGATTGAGAGTGATACTCCTTCATTTTCTTGAATTATTCTATTGCCATCTCCAGATCCAACTTTTTATTTTCAATAGAGATTCCATTTCCTTTGATATTTTCTCAAGATATTAAACTTATGATGTGAGAACCAAATGATCTTATACCAATTATTAAAAATTTATGGTGGATTAGGTGATTAAGAGGGGGGGAGTGAATTAGGAACCAATAAGACTTTAACATTAATTCACCAATTAACTACTTTTATCTAGTTGCATGGATGAAATACTAAAAGCAATAAAACATTCATAATAGTTGACACAATATTTGGTAACCTAGAAACCTTCCAAATAGGAAGTAAAATTGGGGTGGGGATGATACCCACAAGCTTTAGTATTGCAATATAAAGTTGGTTTGATAAGGCTTACAAATGATCACTTCTAGTGATCTACCCTATTAGGATCAATAGGGACTATTAGGTCCACCTTGTAAAAGGATTTATAGAAGGAAATGAAGTATGGACTCAGTTAAGAGATTTAGCATAAGATTGTTAAGTCCACCTTGTTGGAGGATTTGACTGATGCACCTATAGGATGAACTAGTAGCTAATCTTTGCTCTGCAACTTAGTTTACTAATTGAGATTCCTTTAATGTAGAAATGATCACCTTGTTGTGATATATGAGACTCTTCTTTTCCTTATACTTCTTGTAGCCTTTACTCTTCAATTTACATTCATACTTATTACACATGCTTGCATTTGGATATGACAAGATATCTTGTGTTTATACCAATCCAAATAATTATCTTCTAAAATCAGCTACAATACCAAAGTCAACAATCTTCACCAAGTCAGCTCAATGCTGATACTTGGGTTTTGAATACTACTTAGGTGATATTCTAACACTTGAGAACATAGTGAACTTGAAAAAATATGGAACTCAATTGACAATTGTGTTTGGTCCACATTGATCACTCAAGAGTAGACAAAATTCATGAATTGGCAAACATTATAGAAGTCGGTTGACATTGTAGAGCTTGGTTGACATTGAGGCTCAGCCAATGCTACATTTTCTCTACTTGGTTAACACAACTAGCACAGTTTACATTATCTTTCAGTTCCTCTTGGTTAACACTTAATTTCTTCTTTTTTGATACTACAACAACTCAATTTATGTTTTGAGGCTCAGTTAACACTACAATATCTTGGTTAACAATGTGACGCTTGGTGGCAATGTGACCAACCAAATGATCAAGTGTTTTGGCACTAATTAACAAATGATTTGACCATAATGTTAATAGCCATATATAACAACTATGTTGCTGAGAAATAGTATACCATCAACTTATTGAAAATTGTGTCATCTAGCTAGTTGAAGTTCAATATCTCTTTTTCTCTTGTTAGCGCATTTTTCCCAACATCTTTATTTCATCAAAATCTCCATGGATAGAATCAAATAATAGATGGACTTTAACTAACTCTTCACTAGTTCTAGCAAACCAAATGTAGTTTTCTTTATTGATTATATCATTTATTCTGATACTTATTAGTTCCTTTACCTCATTCCCCTAGTCTTCGTTATCCTTTATACAACCTAGGCCTTTTAATGGATGAGGAAAGAGATCAAAATTTTTACTCAAATACTTTGAGAAACACATTTTCAATCTTCTCTATAGCATATCTCTTTTTTGGTCAAAAACTAGTTGATCACTTGTTGGTCAAAATTTTTCTCTATAAGGTCATTGATTACATCAATGATAGAGAAACATAAAGAAGCGATGGAATCATCTCTATTGATCCATTTATTCAAAATTTGTCTCAAGGTGGCTTCAATGTTATTCAATTATTTTCACATGTCCACCAACCTTGACAACTCCAAATAGAATAGGGGCCAATTAATTCTATCTATTATAAAAAAAAGTGTATCTCTTATTATGTCATCATGTTGCATACCTAATTCTACATGCAACACCTATATTTTTGTCTTTTCTTCATTTAGTTCATATGTTGTATAGAATTCTTACTTCTAGGGTGTGGTAGGAACCTCCACAATAGGACTAGGGGGAATTAGTAGGACAAATGAAGTTGCAATTCAAAGATGGTTGGATTATTTCACCACTTTTCTCTTCCCTCATTGCTTCTACAAGTCTGCAATTATATTCTCCATTTCATAGATCTTTCTTCCCCTCTCATCATATAACTCTAGAACCTTTTCTAACTTTGCATTAAGTTTAAGAAATTTATTATTGTCTTTGACAACTAACTCCACCCCAAAATCATCCATTTCCTTATTCATTTTAGCTACCTACTCATTGTCCACTTTTTTAACCCTATAAACCATTAGGCTCACTGTATGTTTAGCATCTAAGAGCTCTTGGATCTTGGCCTTATCTCTTTTCTATATTGACCATATAATTAAGGCCTTGTGATCATTTTTGTATTTCACCCATTTATGGGCTTCTTTTAACTCTTCTTCAATTCTAAATTTTGTTTCTTTTTCTTTCCTCACTACATCAAAAATCATTACACTAACAATGTCCCATTCTGGCAATATTAGTACTTCTAAATCCTTCACCAATTAAATTACCCTTGAAGGGGTTATTTGATTAAATTCTTGCATTAGGTCATTTTTTGTCTCCTCCTCTATGTCAGAGTCTTGTCTAGTAGGTTGCTCTTCTTTCATCTTTTTACATTTTGCTTCAAAAATTTCTATATTGCTTCTCCACAAAAATTGCATAAAAGTCCTACACTTTACAAAACTATCATCATCCATAAACTTTCTTGTAGGCTACTCTATAATAGGATCAATGTAATTCCCATTGAAGTCTTCTATGGTAAGGGCTAAAAGTGGCATTAGAGGTTCCTCAAGTATTCTGTCATCTACATCTGTTTTATTTATCAAAACATCACCTTGACCTCCCATTTTCTTCAATTGATCCGTTAAAGATTTTGCATTATCAATATGGATAGGAGTCTATGAAGGGGAGTATTCCTCATCTTTAGATGAAGATCCTTTTTCCAATTTTAGCCTTTTAACAATTGGTGTTGAGGGTGGGCTTTCTAAAAGTTACATCTTGTGTTGGCAATATGATCAATTAGATGTCTAGAGTATTTTCATTTATGGAAACATATATTCAATATTTCATTTATGTATATAGAGTTAGAAATTTTTCCAATTTTTAGACTGTTTGTAGTAGTATAGAGATAGATGTGATGTGTATAGATGACATGCTTTGAGTCAACTATTGTGTTGTTAAGGATCAAAAAATGACAATGTGGTGATGACATCTATTAGTGCACAGACCTATACAAAATGTACAACTCAAGTTACAGTTGATTTATAGGTTCCAATATTTAACAAAGAAAAATAGAACAAAGCATATTAAAGAATTAGATTGTATGACTTAAGGAATTATTTTGTTGAAAAATTTATTACTAAGTCATAACGAGTTGACATCTTATATGTTTACCCTGTTGGGACTGAAAATTGCATGGTCCATTTTCAGTCACATTTTGAAAATTTTGAAGAATCAATGCCCTAAAGTGCTTTTTATGCATATGTAGTGTAAAGTCCCATTTTGAGTTAGTGTCAAAATTTGCAATTCTGCCTGAGTGTCAACTGGCGACAGGAGGCCCAGTTTGTCTTTGAATATCTTTTACCCAGGAATGTGTCATGACTTGCCACTTTGGGGATGTTTAGTTTGCATATCAAAGAACATGTGTTCCAATTTTTAGCCCATTTTGAATCTGTTTGAATAGGTTTCAAACCCCTCAAATTTGTTCATTTACTATTTTCATGTTGATGCACATTGCTCATAATTATAGGAAGCCATGTTTGACGAGTTATAAATTTTCACCAGTTGATCCAAATGTTGAAATTCCTATTGCATTGCATTTTAGAGGTCAGAGACTTGTTATGTTTCAATTTTTACATCTTGACTCGAATCTGTTTGATCAGTTTTCAAATGCTATTCCAAATGCAAGTTCTATCTTTTCACTAGTGTCAGTAAATGTAGATTGTTTGGTACCCCTATTTAGGACATTATAACTTGAAATCCATGATAGGGGAGATTGAATGGATTATACCATTGTGTTTTCCTCCAAAAATAATTTAAGGGTGCCAAGTTTCAAGTCTTGACGGATCCATTTGCACACTTTTCCAGATCCTTTCCATTTGTAAAAAATGTTTTCTATCAGTGTTTCCAATTTGCAAAATCCAAGTAGCCCACTTTGACTACTTTCCATTTACACCCAGTTATTCATCATAAGCCCAAATCATAGATTTATACTCTCCTCATGATAGTAAATTGATGCCCCAATTTTTGTCTTCCAAAGTGTTAGTTTGTCTAGTTTTCAAAGACAAATCCGAATGCAATTTAGCATTTTCTGACATGTTTTCTTGCAAGCAGTTCTGAGAGGGCAACTTTGACAGTGAATATCTTTTGACCCCAAATTCTTCATGAGATGAGATTCAACAAGGTGCAAGAGTGCGGAACAGAGAATCAATGTGTTCAATTTCAGAGCCTAATTAGGTGTTTTAATTAATTTTCAAAGCCAGTCAAAGGACCTCCTGGCACCAATTTGATAGTTTGTAGATAAGTGATAAAATGAGTTTTAAATAATTTTTAAGTGGTCAAATTTGTTTTCAGTCAGTCTGGGAAGATCAATGGATCAATTTGCAATATCAGTTGTTCGAAAACAATTTTTTTTTAGTTGGACCCACTTTGTGGTCCAACTCAGTCCATCAAACTAACTAAGGTTGTGTGCAAATTGAAGTTGCAAGAGGAGAATTAGAATATGTTAAAACATGTTTTTGAAAGAGAGGCTACATTCAAAGTTGAGTTAGAGGGTATGCATGGTAACCTGTGCCTTATAGGATCTATAGGACCAAGACCTTGGTTGGACCTTCCAAGATTTCCAATCTTAGGGTCAGAAATGATAAGCCCTATTTCCAATCTTGGTTGATTCTATTCAAGGATCACCTAAAGCTAAATGAAGATAAAATGGTTTGCAATGGTTCTAGTATTGAAATTTGTACAAAGGGAATAGATAATGATGATAATTTGTCATTGGGCAATATTAAACAACAAGAACCAAAATTTGTTACCATTCAAGCTAAATCTACTGATCAACTGCATGAAATGAAGTCAGAAGACCCTATTTCGCACATGTGTGGAACAATAGATGAAGTGTATGATTTTCAGTGTTTGATAAGTGAGAAGGAGGTTGAATCCCCTTTGTTCAAAAAGGAGGACGAAGCTCTTGATTCAAAGCCTTCGGTTGAGGATTCACCCGATCATGAAGTGTATGATCTGGTAAATGAACAAAAGGAAGAGGCCACAACCCACATCTAAGTGCAAGAGGAGACACCATAATGAGGAGAGACACCACCAAAGTAAGTATGACCAGCCTAGCAAGGAAGCCTCTGAAAAAAAATTAAAAAGAAGAAGCAAAGAGTAGTGGTAGTAGACTTGGATGAAGCTGCAAGGAGCAAGCGTTAGATGGGGAAGTACTCCACATGGAAGGTAGAGCTTGTAGGGGCAACATTATAAAGAAAAAGGCCCTATCAATAGTAGTTGGAGAGTCCATGTTTTACTAGGGGCAGTGCTCATGCCAAATGAGAAGCTGCAAGGGATATTTAGCGGTTTGAAAGAGGCAAAGAGCTCTAAGAATGTTTTTTAATAGAGCTTGAGAAAAATGATCTCCTGATCATGATTATGTTGATAAAGAGGAGACTGAAGGTCAAAAATGGGATCATATACATGTTGGAGGCTAGGCTATTGTCAAGTCAGCTTATCGTCAAAATTTATTTGGTCATCCTTGTTCACGACAATGTGATGTAAGAATGCACAGTGAAGATGAATGGAGAGAAGAGGCATCCAAGTCCATGTCATAGGAAGAGGGGAATAGTATACATGCCAGAAGAGAAGAAATGGCCACAAGTTCCAAACAAAATGGCAAAGGATTCAAAGCCCACATCCAAGATAGGGAGGAGGCATGCCTTTCATGCTTCTAAATTGGAAGCTATTTGTTCTCATGCTACAAAGGAAACTACCTAAAGGAATCCTGCAATCGTGAGCATGGGAAGCTATTATCCCATATTGCCTATGGGAGACATTTTTTATGTCCTTAAATATGAAAGCACACATAATGCATTGTGTCTACAAGACAAGGTGCATTTTGTAAAGCAATGCATGATGCATGGTGGGTCTGATTGGATAGTTGGCAAGGAATTAAAAAACTTTTAAATGAGCATGCAATTGGAAGCTCAATCACTGAAAAAGTCAAAAAATTTGACAACTCCCTACCTCGCTAGCCAGAAAATCCAAGGTTTTTCTGCTAGCAACATAGCAAATCGCCAAAAAACCTCTAAAATTTGGCCAAGCTCAAATAAGCAACATGGGTCCTACCTAGATACGAAACAACAAATTAGGTAGTGACAAGTGGCAGTTGGCAGGGTGTATAGGGTGACTAAGCAATGATGTGGAGCTCTGAACCAACCATAAGGTGCCATATGGCACAAACTTCAAGGCAAACTATGATGTGGCAATAGATGTCTCAGATCCACTAGATCATGCCACGTGGCAGATTGAAGGGTAGTCACTATGTCACAATGAGAAATTTGCTTGAGAGATAACATAGCGACATAGTGACCCAATAGAAAGATGACACATGGTAGTGATATGGCAGTAAGGTGGACCAGTCTGATGGTGACATGTGGCAAAGGTTCCTAATGTGGCACACTTCTTGAGGTGTTGATATGGCACCCAATTGGCAAGGACTGATGATGAAGCAGTAATGAGCCAATCATGTGACAACACATGGCAACTCGGTCAAACAAAGTTGACCTAAAATGGAAGATAGAGGCAAAAAAAAAATATTTTTTAAATTATATTTTTGGATATCTTGCCTAAAATCATGTGCAATCAGGTTTTAAATAAAATTGGAGATTATAATATAGTTTAAACTTTGGAAAAGTTTAATTTTTTTCAAAATAAATGTTATGGAAGCCATGAACAGAGGCCTAAAACTTCAGAAGGGCATAAATGGAGCATTTTTTTATTGAAAATGAGCACTCCAGTATACTAGTAGAACTGGAATGAGACAAAATTTCCAAATATGAGGTTAGTTTTTGCACAGCTATTCACCGGTTCATGTTATAGGCCAATTTGTAAATTTTGGGGCATTCTCAACAGAATGAGTGTTTTTCATCATTCAGCATCAAAGTTGGTTATAGGGCAGTTTTAAAGGCTTGTTAGGATTTGAATGTGGAGAAAATGATCTTTGAACTACTTTTTTTCATTTTAGAGGTCATATTATAACTAGTTTTTCACTTCTACTGTGAATTCATTTTAACATCAAAATTAGTTACGATTCTCATCAAGTATCTCATCTATTTCTACCTTGTAGAGGCAAAATGATGGGATTTTGATATTCAGTTTTAGAGAGAAGGTAGAGAGAGTCTTTTCATGGAAAAGAGAAGGAATTTCAAGTGTACATATGTCAGATGCAGAGTAGATCTAGGAATTCCTTCTTCCTATATCTTTCTCATTCTTTCTTATGGTACACATTCCAATTTTTTGAAGAAAAAATGCTCATTACTGTGAGACCATATTCTAGCTCTAGTTTTGATGTATTCCCAATACTAAGATACCATTCTTCAACATAATTCTCTCATGTGAAGAGTAGTAGTGTAGATAATATAGCAAGTTCTAATATGTTAGGTGTTTTCATGTTTTAATTTTATGCATCTAAATGTATAGTTTCAAGGAAATCAATAAAAATGAGTAAGAATTTCATTAGTTTCATTCTGATTCTCATCTCCTATCTTAGTAATTTGTAGTCTTATGTGATCTTGGAACAAAGATCTAAGATTCATTTTCATCCCCTTTAGGTTGTATGTCTGATGTATTTTGCTATTGGAACAAAGGGCCAAGTAAATGCTTGATGTGTTTGATAGGGTTACTGGTTATTTTGAGAAGGATATTTTGTGAGAATGAGGTCTTAATGAACACCAATGTTTGAATCACAAGGTGATAGGATAGATTTGATGTTTGGGTATATGAAATATGTCCTAATATCACATATGTATGTATTGAATTCATGGAATTGCCCAATGGATTAGACACTGATCAGTCATAGGATCATTTGCTATACTATTGCATATTGGAGGTTGTTTTGAATCAACATCATTAATCAAACATTTTCCCTTTTATGTTGAAAATCATTCAATGTTAACCCACACTTAACTTGCCAATTTCATGAGTCAGCTTATTAGCTATTTCATGCTTATAAAGTATTGGTTAAATATAGAAGATTTAGGGGTTTTTATCTATTATTCTATGTTCTGGTTATGCTCATTACACTGGTCACATAATTGGATCCTAAGAGGTTCACCCGCCTAGGTTTTGTAGAGCCTAAAGTGAAGAAGAAGTGTAGCCTTATAGTTGGCCCAGGTTCTTGGTGAATTGTGTCCATTATTGGAGATAGCTGCCCATAGACACAATCTTACCCTATATACTTGGTTATTAAAACACTATTAAATCGGGAGCCAACAAAATGGCAACTCTGCTAGGGAAATAAGAAAAGAACAAGAATATTTACAAGAAGAATTTGCTACAATAGTAGGATTATGAGACGTTTTCCATTTCTTTGTTGAAGTTTCATTTCCCTCAGTGTTCTTATTCATTGACAACAATAGTTTATTGAATTGGATAATTTGTAGTATCAAATTCACTTGAAGTTTTGATGAGTTGTTGTCATAATTCAGAATTAGTGTCAAGTGCTTTCACGTTGTCAAGAGTATGAAATTCCCATGTTGTTGAATAAAGTTTTCAAATACCTATTGTAATTTCTGAACTAGCTTGTTATGTCTTGCAAGTTTGGTAAATCTTTTCTCACTAAGTGAGTGGCAACTCAAAGTCATATCTCTGCACCAGTGCTTCATGAATGTGAAGGTAGTTTGAAGCTAGAAACAACAGTCGAGAAGCAGATTTGAAGTATTTGTTCAAGCTTCTTGACAATGGGTGAAAGATTCGTATGAGATGCAGTGCAAGTATTACTAAATCTGGATGAGATCTAATTCTATTGTTATTTGCAGCATTAAAGTAGTTGCAAGCATCCGTATCAAAAGGTATTCTCCACTTTCATGTGTTTTCATTTACATGAAAGTAAGATTTACAAAGTTTCTCTGTCAAATGGTTTATAACATTAAATAGGAGAATTGGTTTGGTATAGTTCAACATACTCTATTAGAGGTAGATCCATAAAGTGTTTTATATGTTGAAGTATGTTTAAATTTAAAATTGAGAAAAGATATTTCCAGATCTACTACAAGTTATGAATACTGAAAGTGTTTAATGGTGAATGAGTTTTGAATTTGAAGAACTGTCAAATTTCCTTTCATCAAGTATGCAGTCAGTTAGTAAGAATCATAGATCTATGAATATCAAAGGATATTGGCATTTTGTTATGATGGCATACCTAGTTTCCCAAATAAGATCCCTAATGGAATTAGAAGGTACTTGCCAAAGTTTTATAGGAACTAGTCCCAATCAGCAAAGAAGCATGTCCAAGTTTTTTTGACTTGATGTATGACTTTGATGTGTGCCATGAAGATCTATGGATGTGGCTATTTGTGAAAACTCTAAAAGGAGATGAAAGAGATTGGTTCACATGTTTTCCTACAACTTCAATTGCTTCATGGGATGAGTTAAGTTCATCCTTCAATGAATAGTTTGATGGGTGGGTAGATGTAAAATTAATGTTCGATCAATTAATGGAAATTCAAATTAAACAAGATGAATTGATCCCAAGATTTAATAGTAGATTTTATGAAACATTAATGGATATCCCTAAAAATTGTAGGCCCCATGATCAAATTTGTTTAGTTACTTATTTGGGTGCATTGGGCCAGAAGATGGGTTTCTTACTAAGGGATAAACAACCACAAAGTTTATATCAAGCCTGTGAAATTGCAATGGATATTGAAGGCAATCTTAAGTATGGAATTATAAGAAGGTGTACCCTTGCTGTTGTAAAAGATCTTGCTAAAATTTCAGAATTAAAAACATGTGTAGTTGAAGATTCTTCATTAGAAAGGAGTAGATTCTTTCCTTGTTGAAAATAATGCATGTGTTTGTGATGTTATAGCAATAGATGATAAGATCACTTCACTTGATCAGTTACATATACAAGGTATAAATTCAGTTATTCATTCTTCTATTGATGATCAGCATTGTGTTGAAAACATAACTAGTCATGAAGTTGAAAAGAATTTATTTCAATATGAGGAAGAAGAGGCTAGAACTGATGTGCCAAGTGACAATTGTGAAGTTTCTAACCTGACCTATTGTGAAGAAGCATCATATGAAGCTAATGATGAGAGGGGTTGCTCAAGCCAAGAAGAGGATCATGATGACATAGGTTCATCTTCATGTGAATCAGATGCAAAATGGGAAGAAGAAAGCAATGACGAAAGTGAGTACTCTCTTGCTAGTAAAGGTATGAGTAATATTCCTAAATCTGAAAATGAATTTCTAGTTCCAAATTATGCAAATCAGCTTAAGGTTGACAAGGATGAAGAAGAATTGTATACACAATTTGAAGACAAAGAGATTATCTACAAGGATGGATTGATTGGTTGTGTAGATGAATGTCCTAAAGATAGATGTAGTAGTAACCAACAATATATTAATGATTCTGAAATTAATGCATCAACACTTAATGATGATTGGTTTGCAAGGTATTTGAATCACCTTGATGAAGACAATGAATATAGTATTGATTTAATTTCTATATGCTCCATTGATGGAGAAGAAAATGAGTCTTCATGTAGTTCTGATTTTTCTTCATATGCTGCAAGTGTTTTTGACAATACATTGGGTAATGGTTTTAAATGTATGATAATGCTTTATATGATGAAGATTGTGATGACTATTAGCCCATTTTTTGTCAAGATGTTCAACAAGGATCACTACATGGAGTTATTAACCCTTTGTTTGAAGAGCACATAGAACTTTTAGATTTAGTTGAGAATGATCTTAATACTGATGCTTTATCTTACTACTGTAAGAAATTAGATTGTTCTTCTCTCGAGTATGATGGTGAAAGCATTGATGAGATTGCATCTCATTAGATTGAGAACAAGGTGTTTAATCAAGGTGTTTTTGAAAATTTGTGTGCACCTTGTAATGTTTTTTATGATGAACTTTCTAATGCAAAGACTGATTCATTTGCTGATTGTGAAGAACCATTGAAGGACTCTAGATTAGTTTCAGATTTGAACATTGATGATATATGTGAGTACCAGTAAAATTGTTCATTTGAGTATCCTTTGGCTATGCCAAAGGATATACAATTTGAAGGTATGAGTGATCCTTTTCCACATGTTGAATATGATGCATTCATATTTGAGATTGATAGCATGCATGATTCATTAAATGAAGAGAATTTTCAGTTTGAGTCTAATAGTTATAAGTATGCTGATTAGAACTTTCATGATGTGTGAGTTGTGGAGGGTGAATCAAATTTTTATATGCATTGTGAAAGTCAAGGTTTAGATTCAGTTTTGTTGAATGAGTTGTTTTAGAATGTTGATCTAATTGGTGAGGTTGATATGAATAATGTTTCTAGCTTACCTCATGCATGCTCAAATGAGAATCAAGTTTTTAATAGAGGTAAAGGTTGTGAGAAAGTTCAGCGGCCCAATGTCATCATGTGTATATAGTAAGTATAGTTGTTTCCTATTTTCAATAAAGTTGTTCGAGAGAAGTTTTTGGGAGTGGTTTGCTTCTACCAAAGATCTGAATCTTTTTCATGCCTGCAGGGGACATGCATCCCCAAATAGAGCCACTATTGGGACTGAAAATTCCATGGTCCATTTTTAGTCACATTTTGAAAATTTTGAAGAATCAATGCCCTCAAGTGCTTTTTATGCATATGTAGCGAGTTAGTTTGAGGCCTATATGGTGGTTGAGTAGCTTAAAACCTTTCATTTGATTTATGCATGTGATCCACAATGTTATTTTGCCATCCTAAGTCATTTGGTGAAGTCCCATTTTGACCTAGTGTCAAAATTTGCAAATTTGCCCGAGTGTATAGCGACAAGAGGCCTAGTTTGTCTTTGAATATATTTTACCCAAGAATGTGTCATGACCTGCCACTTTGGGTATGTTTTTTATGCGTATCAAATAACATGTTTTCCAATTTTCAGCCCATTCCAAATCTTTTTGAATAGGTTTCAAACCCCTCAAAGTTGGTCATTTACTATTTTCATGCCGATGCACATTGCTCATAATTTTTGGAAGCCCTGTTTGACGAGTTATAACTTTTGACTAGTTGACCCAAATGTTGAAATTCCTACTGTGTTGAATTTTAGAGGTCAAAAACTTGTTATGTTTTAATTTTCACATCTTGATGAATCCATTTGATTAGTTTTCAAATGCGATCCCAAATGCAATTTCTATCTTTTCACTGGTATTAGTAAATGCAGATTTTTTGGTATCCCTATTCAGGACATTATAACTTGAAATCGATGATAGGTGAGATTGAATGGATTGTATCATTGTGTTTTCCTTTGAAAATACTTTAAGTGTGCCAAGCTTCAAGTCTTGACAAATCCATTTGCACACTTTTCCAGGTCCTTTCCATTTGCAAAAATGTATTTTGTCAGTGTTTCCAATTCACAAAATCCAAGTAGCCCACTTTGACCGCTTGCCATTTGTGCCCAATTATTTTTCATTAGCCCAAATCATAGATTTATACTCTAGTCATGATAGTAAACCGGTGCTCGAGTTATTGTCTTCCCAAGTGTTAGTTTGCTCAGTTTTCAAAGCCAAATCCAAATGCAGTTTAGCATTTTCTAACATGTTTTCTTGCAGGCAGTTCTGAGAGGGAAAATTTGATGATCAAAATCTTTTGACCATGAATTTTTCATGAGACAAGATTTGATAGGGTGCAAGAGTGTGGAATAGAGAATTAGTTTGTTCGATTTCAGAGCTCGGTCAATTATTTTGATTAGTTTTCAAAGCTAGTTAAAGGATCTCCTAGCACCAATTTGATAGTTTGCAAATAAGTGATGAAATGAGTTTTAAATGATTTTTCAGTGGTCAAATTTGTTTTCAGTCAATCTAGGAAGATCAATGGATCAGTTTGCAATATCAATTGTTTGAAAACAAAAACAAAATTAGTCGAACCCACTTTGTGGTCTGACTCATTCCATCAGACTGACTAAGGTTGTGTGCAAATTGAAGTTGCAATAGGAGAATGAGAATATGCTAAAACATGTTTCCAAAAGAGAGGCTACATTCAAAGTCGAGTTAGAGGGTATGCATGGCAAGCTATGCCTTATAGGATCTACAGGACCAAGACCTTTCTTTGGCCCTCTAGGATTTCCATTCTTGGGGTCATAAATGATAACTCCTATTTCCAATCTTGGTTGATTCTATTCAAGGATCACTTGAAGCTAAATGAAGATAAAGTGGTTTGCAATGGTTCTAGTAGTGAAATTTGTACAAAGGGAACTGATAATGATGATAATTTTTCGTTGGGCAATATTAAACAACGAGAACTAGAATTTTTTAGTGTTCAAGCTAAATCTAGTGATTAGCTACATGAAATGAAGTTAGAAGACCCTATTTTAGACATGTGTGGAATTGTATATGAAGTGCATGATCTACAGTGTTTGATAAGTGAGAAGGAGTTTGAATCCCCTTTGTTGAAAAAGAGGGATGAAGTTCTTCATTTAGAGTCTTCGGTCGAGGATTGGCTCGATCATGAAGTGCGTGATCTAGTAAATGAATGAAAGGAAGAGGCCATAGCCGACTTTCAAGCATGAGAGGAGATGCCATGATGAGGAGAGGTGCCACCAAAGGAATTATGACCGGACCAACAAGGAAGCCATTGCAAATTATTTTTTAAAAAGAAGCAAAGAGCAGTGACAAAAGACTTAGATGAAGCCGTAGGGAGCAGGCATTAGATGGGGAAGTAGTCTACGTGGAAGGTAGAGCTTGTAGGGGCAGCATTATAAAGAAAAAGGCCCTATCAATAGTAGTTGGAGAGTCCATGTTTTAGTAGGGGCAGTGTTCATGCCAAATGAGAAGTCATAGGGGATATTCAACAGTTAGAAAGAGGCAAAGGGCTCTAGGAACATGTTTTAATAGAGTACAAGCAAAATGATCTCCTAATCATGATCATGTTGATAGAGAGGAGATCGAAGGTCAAAAATGAGATCATATACATGTTGGAGGCTGGACTGCTATCAAGTTAGCTTACCGTCAAAAGTTATCTATTCATCCTTGTTCACCACAATGTGATGTAAAAATGTGTAGTGAAGATGAATGAAGAGAAGAGGTGTCCAAGTCCATGTTGTAGGTAGAGGGGAATAGTATACATGCCAAAAGAGAAGAAATGGCAAAGGATTCAAAGCCCATGTCCAAGATAAGGAGGAGGTGTGCCTTTCATGGTTCTAAATTGGAAGCTATTTGTTCTCACGCTACAAAGGAAACTGCCTAAAGGTAGTGTACAGTTGTGAGCATGGGAAGCTATTATCCCATATTTCCTGTGGGAGACATTTTTTATGTCCTTAAATATGAAAGCACACATAATGCATTATTTCTACAAGACAAGGAACATTTTGGAAAGCAATGTGTGATGGATGTTGGGTCTAACCGTATAGCTGGTGAGGAATTAAACAAATTTTAAATGAGCATGTAATTAGAAGCTCAATCGTTGAAAAAGTTAGAAAATCTGGCAACTCGCTACCTCACTAGCCAAAAAATCCAAGGTTTTCTAGCTAGCAACATAGAAAATTGCCAAAAAACCTTTGAAATCTGGCCAAGGTCAAATAAGCAATGTGGGTCCTACATGGATACGAAACAACAAATCAGGTAGTGACAAGTGGTAGTTAGCAGGGTGTATAGGGTGACTAAGTGATGATGTGGAGCTCTGAACCAACCACAAGTTGCCATGTGGCATGAACTTCAAGGTAGACTATGATGTGGTAGTAGATCTCTCAGATCCACTAGATCTTCCATGTGGCAGATCTGAGGGTAGTTGCTATGTCGTGATGAGATAGTTGCTCAAGAGATAACATAGCGACATAGTGGCACAATAGAAAGATGACACATGGTAGTGACATGGCAGTAAGGTGGACTAGTTTGATGATGACATGTGGAAAAGGTTATTTACATGGCATGTTTCCCAAGGTGCTGACATGGTACTTAGTTGGCAAGGACTAATGATGAAGCGACAATGAGCCAATCATGTGATGACATGTGGCAACTCAGTCAAATAGAGTTGACCCAAAATGGAAGATAGGGGCCAAAAATTTAAAAAAAATTAAATGATATTTTTGGATATCTTCCCTAAAATCATGTACAGTCAGGTTTTAAATAAAACTAGAGATTATAATATAGTTTAAACTTTGGAAAATTTTAATTTTTTTCAAAATAAATGTTATGAAAGCCATGAAGAGAGGCATGAAACTTCAGAAGGGCATAATTGGAGCATTTTTTATGGAAAATGGACGCTCCAATATACCATCAAAACTAGAATGAGATGAACTTTCAAAATATGAGGTTTTTTTTTGCACAGGTGCCCACCAATTCATGCTATAGGCCAATTTGTATATTTTGGGGCATTCTCAAAAGAATGAGTGTTTTTCATCATTGAGCATTAGAGTTGGTTAGATGGCAATTTTAAAGTCTTTTTAGGATCTGAATGTGGAGAAAATGATCTTTGAACTATTTTCTTGCATTTTGGAGGTCATATTGTAACTAGTTTTTCACTTCTACCATGAATTCATTTTAACATCAAAATTAGTTACAATTCTCATCAAGTATCTCGTATATTTCTACCTTGTAGAGGCAAAATGATGGGATTTTGATATTCAATTTTAGAGAGAAGGTAAAGAGAGTCTTTTCATGTCAAAGAGAGTGAATTTCAAGTGGATAGATGTTAGATGTAGAGCAAATTTGGGAATTCCTTCTTCTTATATATTTCTCATTCTTTCTCATGGTACACATTCCAATTTTTTAGAGAAAAAATGCTCATTGCTATGAGACCATATTCTAGTTCTAGTTTTGATGTATTCCCAATACTGAGACACCATTCTTGAACATAATTCTCTCATGTGAATAGCAATTGTGCAGATAATACAACAAGTTCTGATATGTTAGGTGTTTTCATGTTTTAATTTTATGCATCTGAATGCATAGTTTCAATGAAATCAATACAAATGTGCAAGAATTTCATTAGTTTCATTCTGATTCTTGTCTCCTATCTTAGTAATCTATAGTCTTATGTGGTCTTGGAACAAAGATCTAAGATCCATTTGCATCCCCTTTAGGTTGTATCTCTGATGTATTTTTCTATTGGAACAATGGGCCAAGTAAATTCTTGATGTGGTTGATAGGGTTACTGGTTATTTTGAGAAGGATATTTCATGAGAATGAGGTCTTAACAAACACCAATATTTGAATCACAAGGTGATAGGATAGATCCGATGTTTGGGTATATGAAATATGTCCTGATATCACATATGTATGTATTGAATTCATGGAATTGCCCAATGGATTAGGCACTGATTAGTTACATGATCATTTTCTATACTATTGCATATTGGAGGTTGTGTTGAATCAACATCATTAATCAAACATTTTCCTTTTTATGTTGAAAGTTATTCAATATTAACCCACACTTAACTTGCCAATTTCATGAGTTAGGTTATTAGCTATTTCATTCTTATGAGGTAGTGGTTAATTATAGAATATTTAGGGGTTTTAATCTATTATTCTGTGTTCTAATTATGCTCATTTCACTGGTAACATAATTTAATCCGAAGAGTTTCACCCACCTAGGTTTTGTAGAGCTTGAAGTGAAGGAGTGTAGCCTTATAGTTGGCCTAGGTTCTTGGTGAATTGTGTCCATTATTGGAGATAGCTGCACATAGATGCAATCTTACCCTATATACCTTGTTGTTAAAACATTGTTAAATCAAGAGTCAACATACCCTACATCAATTTTATATTAAGTCAAGCATGTAAAGACATGAAGACTAACTAAATAGAGTTTTATTAATTTGTTAGATATAAGTAAAGATCTTATCTTGTGCAAATAAGGTGAAGAGTAAAGGTGATGTGAACTATTGTGAAGAATTCTTATATGATATGTGAGCCTTATGTGATGCAAAATATTATGTATGATCAGAGCAAGTGCAACATACAATAGTAACACATTATTATATGTATACCTACTCTTGTGAAGAACTTAATTGTATAATTTCATGTTAGGAAAGTGGGCTCTTCTTGCATACATTGTATTTAGTCTACCAACTCCTAATAGGGTTGAGGCTTTTAATATGTCCTAGTCCTCTAAGAAGGACTTGAGACACTATATGTATTTCATAGACACCTAACAAGGTCAATATCCTTAATAAGATTCTTTTGTTTAGTGGATCATATTTTGGGTATCATCCCCACTAGGGTTTTTCCTTGGCTAGGGTTTCCCTAGTGAAAAAATAGTGGTGTTATGACCTCTTTGTGCATGGTTACATTTACTATTTAACTTTGTTAGTTTACTTTCATATGCAAGTTATAAAGTAATTAAAAATATTTAGTTGTGGGAAAAAGTTTGTAGAATAATGATTCACCTCCCCCCCCACCACTCAGTATTATCTATTTCTAATAATTTGTATAGGAGCATAGTTGCTCAAAAGAGGTTTAACAGCTTGAGTAAGATCCCTATAGATATGGAATAGTTGAAGAGAAATGTTGAAGAAGCTCTTGAACAAATTGATCTTCTTACAAAAGAAAGAAATAACTTGATAGATAGGTATGAGGATGTAAAATTCTACATTGGTAGATTGGAAGACAAGGTAGATGATCTAAACTTTGGTAAGGAATGAAATGTGTAGATTAGTAACAAAGATGAAGTAGGAGTTCTCAAGAAAGAAAATGAGATTTTGAAACATGAGTTGAAAATTGTTGAACTTGAGTCTTAAGAAAGATGGTAGTAAGAATGAACCTAATCTAAAATCTGAGAATGTAGACCTTAGATCCTAGTTAGGTCAAGGAATATTTGAATTAGATTCTATTAATATTGAGCAAGTAGAATTAGAAAAGTACAATATCATTGTGAAAGGAGAATTTGCACAAGATAAATAGTAGTTAGAGAAATTTTATTCTAGTAGTAAGAAAATTAATGAATAGATATTTCACCAGACACCCTCATATGATAAGATAGGCTTTGGTTACTTTATTAGAGTGAAATCCACCAAGAAAGTTGACATTAGAAAAGAACCAGATCTTGTCATTGAGTCCCCTAAAGAATTTGATCTAAGTAAGATTGAATCAAGCATGACTACTAAAGTATCAAAAGAGATTGAACTAGTTGATTTTTCTATGGGACATGATGAATCTAAGGAAATAGAGAAATTCGATAAACCCAAGCATGATGAAGCACCCAAGGAAGTGAGACATGAATTTAGAGGTAGCTATTTCATATGCAATGAAGTTGGTCATATGAAAAGAGATTGCATAGGTAATTCTTTCAAACCTATTACAAATTTCTATTATTATAATTGTCATGGTTATGGACATAAAGTAGTAGATTGTAAGAAACCAAATTTTGATACTAAGAATGAAAATATTAGAATGTTTAGGAATACTAACCCTACAAGTAATGAAAGAGGAAGATTAAAGAAGATCTAATGATGAAGGAAGATCTAATGGAGAAAGGAAACAATTTTTATGTTACAAATGTAACAAGCCTTGAGATATTGTGAGGAATTGTAGAGCTCCTAAAAGTCAGAATGGAACCAATCAGAGAAAGAATGTACCTGTATGTCATTTATGTAATAACTTCAAAAACACAATAAGATTCTATAGAATGGACAGGAGAAACTTCAACAAGAATCCCAATTATAGAATAAAAAATAATAGGAATGATAGAAGGAATGATAAAAATAATGATAATAGTTAGAAAGAAGTAGTAAAAGAACATGTTGATGAATTCAAAGAAAAATTTATGAAAGCTAAGGATCTAGAAAGTTCTTATATAGTTTTGGAGGAAAGGTATTTTCTTGGACTTGATGAGAAATTGAAGCCAAAAATTATTTTTGACTCGTCCTATTTGGATTTAGCATTTGCAGTAGAGGCAGAGCATTAGTTCATCAAAAATGATGTTGGAAAGAGAATTAGAAGTTGCATAGTTCATAGAAGGTAGAGGACAAATAGAGGAAGCTATGATCTAGTATGCAAGTATTTATGCGATAGCAGTAAGTAGTATGGACGAAAACAAGTTTACTAGTAATTAGTGGTAGTCTTTGAACTTGTGGTAGATATGCATTTAATGAAATTCAAGATTTAAAATGATTTAAGGACTGAAAGAAAGATTTTGAGTACCATTTGATCATGCAAAGAGTTTAGAGTGATTCATGAGTTATTTGACATCAAATTGAAGTGCAAAATGAAGTGTTTGAAGTGTGAAGTTGTGAAAGCCCAAAATGCAAAATTTAAGGTATTTTACAAAGGTCAATTTTGAATTTTCATTGTATATAGTTAAAAATTATGACAATTAAGGCATTGTATGATGTTAGTGAAAGACCTAAGTATAAGTTCAAAAAATACACATGCATTTCTCTTATGGATGATCTGTTAGGAGCATTTTCACAAATTCTACTAAATGTGCTTCATGTAGAAGATGTTTGAAGTTATGTTGATTGTAAGTTTGAAATCATTGGAGATGAGGACATACGCAAGGATGTAGGAGTCATGTGTAATAATGACCTAACCCTAAAATTTGAGTATATACACCTAAATGAGCTAAATTTGATCTAGTATATGTTCAACATAGAGTTCAATAATCATAAGTGGACTAGGATTATCCTAAGTAGAGTTCATGATAAGATGTTTGGGATAGGTGTTGTACTATTTGCAATTGAAAATGACCTAATTCACAAGGTTATAGGTTTGAGTAATGAGAGATGCACTCCAATGAATGATAGATATGTAAGAAAAACTATTGAGACAAACCTGTATACTAGGTTTGATGGAAGGAACATGAAGGTGGACATGATTCAAGACAAAGGAGTCAAGGTGTTAAGTAAAATTTTAGGATACAATTTTAACCATAGTTGTAGAATGAACTTAGTGCTAGCAGGATTTATGCATGCAACATATGTTATGACTATATAGAGAAGGAAAGTAAACCTATGTGAGATAATAAAAAACTCAATTATTAGACAACTAAGTAGTTCCCAGGCACAACAAGTTTGGAAAGTAATGAATGTGCTATGAAGTTGGTAATACAATTTTATAGGGCCAAATTGGAGAATGGTAGAGATAGTGGTATTGACAAAATGATGAACAAATTTCAAACTGAGATGAGACACAGATACATAATTCCTCCCTCCAAAACTTATAAAACCTATATGAAAGGAATAAAGCCTGAGGTGGAATTCATTGAACCCATGGGATATGAAATGAGTGAAGAACTCATAGAAGGGTATACATAAATCAAAGTCCAGTCAGAGAAGGATATTGAATTCCCTAGATGGGGTACTTATGAAGAAAAGGTAGTGGAAGTACATTTTGAACTTCATAGAAAGGAAATTAAAAAGAATGTAGAGAAGAAGATAGATTCCATTCTCAAAGAACCAGGTATGACTTGAGAAGGGTTTAATGAGATTAAAGCAATTGTACTAGAAATGAAAGCCAATGGAAAAATTGAGGTGATAAAAATAATACCAATTATTTTTGTAGCACCATCTAAGGGTATAACAGTTACAAGACCAAGTGTGTAGGTACCCACTAAACCCTATGTAGTAGTTGTGCAAGTGCAACAAGTACAAGTTCATCAACCTAAGAAGAAGCCATAGGTTGAATCATTAATTACATAGAGAAAGTATGAGAGATTGGTGAAACTAAAGCAAGAATCTACACCATCCTCCAAGATCAAGGTTAATCAAACCACTAGTGGACTAGGAAAGAGGAGAAAGACACTTCAAATTAGTGATTCAGAGGAATTAGAGGAGGAAATTGTAGAACAACCAGTTGGGAAAGTAATTGAGGAAGAACACCTATAGGAAAGAAATCATGGAAACCCAAGGTAGAATTCCTAAGTATTGACTCAAATTAGCTACATCAAACCTATTAATTAAGTTTAATTTAATTATAAGTCTTCGTAATTTAATTTAATTAAAATTACCTTTTTGCTAATGTATAAGGAAATTAAATGTATTTGATTTAATTAATATATTCTCATTTTAATGTATTGAGTTTAATTATTCAATTAATTGAGATTATGCATTTATGAGGTCATATTCATTTTTATTAAATTAAATATACTCTCCAAATTCTCTCTTCTATTCAAAAATGAAAACTTTGAGAGAAGTGGAATTAGAAATGGAATTGAATTAGTTAACTTTCGATGACACTTAGCATTGAATCAATTAACTTTGTCTGCACAAGGAAGTTTCTATTCAAACTAAATCTCATTTCTAATCTCAACCATCCATCCAAATTGATCTTGACCATTGATCAATTTTGGAATTCTAATTAAGAGACTCTCAATTCCTAATTTCAAGGATGCACTTGAATTATATCAAACTTATGCTAAAATAATTACTTATTTTCTTATACTCATAGCTTTTGATTTTCTTGCATTTTACAATTGATTAATTGTGTATTGTCTTTGATGTTACACAAATGTCATTACTAGTGCTAGTCTCAAAATGGTTTTGACATTTGAGTGCCAACACACTTAACCATTTTCTACATTGGAGCCAAGCACAATACGTATGTTGAGCCACAACATGAGTTGAGTCAGGAAATCCAATAGGTGCCGAGTAGCCTTTAGTTGCCAAGCATTCTTCAGGTGCTGAGTGAAGATCAAGTGCTAAGTGATCTTTAGGTGCCGAGTATTATACAAGTGCCAAGTGATATTTGAATGCTGAGTCATAGATGATGCCGAGGAAAACAGAAATGCAACAGGAGCCAAGTAAGCTAGTTTGTTATAAGTGTTGAGCATTAGGAATCAGTAAGTGTTGAGTAACACAGAATACACATATGAGTTTGAAACTTCACTAATTCAGATGTAAACCATTTTCATGGTCGACATATGATGAATCTCGAAGGATTTAATTGATAAGATTGAATCTTTTCTATTTCCTATGCAATATACATACAACCAATAAGAAAAATGGAGAAGGCATACAACCAATAAGAAAAGTGCAAGGAATGAGTGGGAAACAGAGATTCAATATGGATCATAGATCCATATCCAACCCTAAGTCTTTGAATGTTTTTATAAGGAAGAAAAAATCTCATTGAGAATAATAATAATAATAATAATAAAAAGGAATGTATGGAGAAATTATACTAGAGTTCAGAAAAGAGTATAAAGACTTAAAGGAAGAGAGCAGCAGTGAAATATTCAGTTGTTTAGAACAAAGCAAGAGATAAAAATGAGTATCAGATCTCAAAGGATCAAGATCAAAGAAAGCAGATCAAGTGCCTGTATTCAGCAATCAAAGGATTGTAAGCTATCAAGTTTATTATACCTAATACTCTCTAGCAATTGTATTAGAAATGAAATCCTATGTTGATAGGTTAGCTTAACAACTACTTTGTAGATCCTTTAAATAGGTGATTAAATCCTTTAATAGGGTAACACTTCATGTAAAGTGTTTTAAATCCTTTAACCAGGTCACTATTGACATAGTCTAAAGCTTGTAACAGGGCAGGCCTTTAATAGGGCAGATCATCAGAAAAGGTCAAACATTATTACTGCAGTGATTTTATGGGTATCATCCCCAACCCAGTTTTACCTTCTTATTCTTGGAGGGCTTTTGGGTTACCAGGGCAGACCATCAGAAAAGGTCAAAAATTATTACTACGGTGATTTTGTGGGTATCATCCCCACCCCAGTTTTACCTTCTTATTCCTGGAGGGTTTCTGGGTTACCAAAATCTTAAGTGTTATGTAGTGGTACATGTTTGTTTTTCCCTGGATGTTTGATATGTTTATATGCATGTAATCTACTTTCAGTTAAAGTTTTAATGAGTAAAGTCCAACACTTCTGATTCACACCCCCCCCCCCCCCCCCACTCTTAGAAGCATTATTCCTATTTGAATATTCCAACAATTAGTATTAGAGCTTGGTCCTCTCAAGAAGGAAGCCCAATAGCTTGGAGGAAAAGATCTAAAGATGGAAGTTTTCAAACTTGGAAAGATCATTGAGAACCAGGTGATAGATGTGCATCTCGCTCTACACAAGGTAGAAGAAGCTAGAGTGGAATTAAGAAAATCCTTAAAAAGAAGGAAAGAGATAGCCATAGCTAAAAATGATATAAACTATAGGGAAATTGATACCACACAAATATTTGCCAATGAAGACACTAAAGAGTTTGATGCAACAATAGCATAACTGATGGAGAAAAACAAAGTTCAAGTAGAAGAGATAAGATCTCTCAAGATGGAACATGAATCATAGGCCATAATGTTATGTGAAATAATAGAACAAAAGAAAAGAGGAGTTGAGGATAGATTCATGATGGAAGATGACAAAAGAAATCTTGCAAACAGACTTGAAGAAAAATGTACTGAATTAACAAGGATCTCAAACATGCAGATGGATACACTTGCCCAAATGATGAACCTTCATCATGAACTCAATATGAAAGATATTTAGATCTCTACTTTGAAGATGTAGAATGAAAAACTATAGAATGAATTGAATAGAGAAAAAGAGATAGCAAAGAATCTAAAAAAGTCAAGTGAAGCCATAAAATAATTTGAACAGTTGATGAAATTCCCAAGATCCTCCTATGATACATTAGGACTTGGATACAACAGCACTAAAGTTGGAGAATCATCAAAGAATGGCAAGCAAAGAAGTAATAGAGGTAAGGATTCTAAACCCACTTGTCATTATTGTAATAAAAAGGGGCATACTACTAATGTTTGTAGGAGTAGAAGAATCAACCAGCCAAACACACCCAAAAGCAAGGGTTATTGTCACAAGTGCAACATGAAAGGACATATGACACAAGATTGTAGATCCAAAGTCACAAGGACACAAAGATTTGATGGACATTATCATAATTGTAAGAAGTATGGACATAGAGCATTTGAATGCAAATCAAAGCCTATGTGGACATCAAATCAACCAGCAAAAACAAAAGGGAATGAATGTCAGTACCATTGGGATTACAACACCAGGTATAGCTGTCATTATTGTTAGGAATATGGACATATACCCCAGAAGTACATAAGAACACATTTCAAGGGAAACTATAAAAGATGGTTGAACCAAACCGCATGTCTCAGTTGCCTGAAAACTAGTCATATCAGCAAAAATTTTCCTACAAAGTCAAAGGCACCCAAGATTGAAGTAAACAAGGGAAAAGAAAAGATTGATATGGAACACATCAGAACAGACATGAAGAAGACATGGCAAAAAAAGAATGAATCAAGTACATCCAATGAAAGGGTCACTTCACCCACAAGGTTAAGTGATCATTTCTCATCCAATTAATCACAAGATGAGCTTATGGGGCTGATACATATAAGAAAGTATCATACATCAGCCCTAAACTATAAAGAAGCAATACAAAGTATAAATATGCATGAGACAAGATGCCAAGACAAAATTTTAAAAGATGATGCCAAGCTGTCTTTGGATGCTGAGTAAAATTCTAGTGGATGTCAAGTTTCTAAGAGCGATCGAGTGGATAACTAATGCCGAGTTGAAAAACTCCAATAGAAGCTGAGTAAAATGGAAAAGTAGTCCAAGCCAAGTAATGCTCAAAATCCTTCAGAAGCTGAGAGGGCAGTTGAACATTTAATGCGATGAAAATGGGGTATATTATCGTGATTTCAATCATTCTTCCTCATCGCGATCAAGAAGCAAAGAAGAGAAAGAGAGTAGAGCAACTTCATAGCAGAGAATCCAGCATTCCAAGTAGATTCCAACATCTTAAAATGCATTCTCATTGATCTTGAGGTATTTTCATTTGTGCCAAGCTATGCAGTTTCATATTTCTGTGTAAAGGAAACCCTAGATTGCACAAATGGCTTCAAGCTCTAAGAAAACCCTTGATAAAGAGTCATTTGAAGTCCAGCTAGTATCTAATGAGGTTAAGTAGCCTAATTTTCATCCCATCCCTGAAGTTTCATACATAAATGATCCCACTAGAGCCCTTTCTCACATACCCCCAAAAGTTGTAATGGTCCAGGGTGTAAGAATATGATATAATTGTAAGATAGGAGCCATAGGGATATGGAAATAAGGGAAGCCTACGAGAAGTTGTGTGTAGAAAAAGTTTTGAAATATGAATACAAATTTTTTGAAAGGAAGGGTTTAACACAAGTTTTGAGCTTTCCCACCATATTTAATATAGAATAGATCAGACTTGTGTTAAGCAGAATTAATGATGGTAGTCTATGGCTAGAAGATATTTCCATCAAGATCATGAAAGGAATCATGCATAGGGTAACTGGATATCCTACCCTAGATCGTTACAAGACCTTGAGGAGTGAATCCAAGGAGGTTATTAAGAAACACACAGGTGCTTAGTGGAATAAAAGAGGAATGACAATTCACACCATTCAAGATCCCTTTATTGAATTTGATGTTAGAGTCATTGCCCATAAATTCTATCAATCCAGTAGACTCAACACTATGCCATGTATTGTAGTAGATGTAGGTTACAAATTGGTGAAAAAGGATCATACTTATGATCTTATAGAACTACAACTACAATAGATTAATGAAAATCTAGCTGCCATAAGAAGGACAAAGGGTGCTCAATGCAAATTTGGAGCAATTATAATTTTTGTACTCTTTTATGTTTAGAATGAATTTCCTTCTTTTGGAAAAGTTACATGGAGAAATGATAGAACTATCATATCCCAAATTAATGAATATATAGAACAAATGGGAGACAATTTTGACATACTGATGACAAGCTATTTTGAAGATTTCAAGAAATCCATGAAGCAAAGAGTAAGAATACTAGTTTCCGTAGTAGAAAAAAATACTACTGATATATGCTTCTTAGTTGACATTGATTTTACCTATATCCAAGCAATAATTCCAAGGGTGAGATGGCTAAGGCCATTTGGTTATGAGATCAACATAGATGAAGCATCTGCAACAATAACTGCATTGTTGGTAGAAGAAATAGACAAGAGTGCCCCACACTTTGGCACTTATGATGTGGTAAGGTCAAAGGTAAATATGGAGTTAAAGACAGCCTCCATAATAAAGAAGAAAGATAAATTGATGAAGAAAATTAAGAAGAAATTTGGTGAAGGAATTAAGGCTGAAGTAGAAGAGGAAGATGATGATGACGATGAGGATGATGAGGATGAACAAGAGCAAGGCCAAATGGAATTAACTCAAGGCCTAGGTGAAGACAAGGAGGAAAGTGCTGAGGAAGAAGAAGCCAAGTAAGCACCAACCCAAGCCAAGCCAAAGAAAAGAAAGGCAATAGTACAGCCTCTAGCCCAACCCAAAACAAAGAAGGATGCCAAGCCAACTCAAGCCAAGCCACAAATACCATTCACAAGGGCTACCACAAGGGCATCTTCACAAAAGGAAAATGAACAAATCAAAGAAAAGAAGAAGGCTATTGAATAGACTGGTGAAGCACCAAGAAAAAGAAGAAAATATGTATCACAACCAAATTCTAATGAGGAGGAAAGAATAGAGTTAGAAGATATCAGCCAATTCAAAGTGGTAAGTCATCCTCCAAAATTAGCCTTAGATAAAATGTGTGAAAATATTAAGAATGAAAACTTTACTAATTTGAAAAGCATTGACTTCAAAAAGCTCAGTAAAGAAGAGCAAAACAAAATAGAGGAATCAGTATATGCCATGATGGCTGAATTCAAGACTACACCTCTAGAGCTAGAAAATACCTTGCCGAAAGAATTATATGAGATAATTGAAAAAAATGGCATCATTGTCTGAAAATTGAAAAGGAGATAAGAGAATCTACCTTAGCTCAGGTGATGCCTGACCTAACAAGAGGTCAAATAATAAAGGCTAATAAGAAATATAGTGGCAATTTCACACCAAAGCATATAGCCTTTGATATCTTACAAAGCAAGATTGAAAATGTAGTCAATAAGTCAATAAAAATATGGAAGTTGATATATGGCTTGACTACTATCAAAGAAGGAGAAGAAGATCCCCTTAAGGGACAAAACATAGAATATGAGGAACCTAGTGAGAAGGAGGAGGAAGAAGCAAAGAATACAGAGAAAGGAGAAGAAGAAAAGAAAGGAGAAGAAGAAAAGAAGGAAGAAGAAAAGAAAGATGGAGAGGAGAAAGAAATAGAGGAGGAGACACAAAATCAAGATGAAATGCCAACAAATAAGCAGGAGCAGCAACAAGACCAGAGTGTGCAAGACACACAATTGCCACCCTCTAGCCCTCCTCATGTTCCCATCACACCTGCAAAAACTATAACTGTACAGGATGTTCTTGACACTTCTACTCAGAAAATCAATCCATTAACTATAGAGGATCTCAAAAGAATCCTTGACTAATCCACACAACAAGCAAAATTATGTATAGATCCAGTATTTTTCAGTGTGGATGAATTACAAAAATTAAGAGAAAACACAGTTAGAGATAAGGTGAATCCACAAGAACCACCTTCCATCATCTCTACAGCTACTAGTGGTCAACTTCAAATGTAAACAATTGTTTCATCAAGAATAGTTGACACCATAGTACAGAAGCCAAGTGTAGCAGGAGACAAAGAAATAGAACAAACAGGACATGCTATTACATCTAATCCTAAAGCACAAACACAAGGTGCACTTCTTAAAATTTCTATAATTGATCAAGTTAGTATAGAGGAAACCCCTAAAGAGAAAGAGGCAATTCAAACATTGATAAATTTTCTACCTCAGGTACTCCTTCAAAACAACCAAGCACTGATGCAATGCCACTACAAAAATCTACACTAGAATCAAGTACTACAAAAGTTGCAAGGGTACTTCACTATGGAGACCCTAAATTAGATGAGGAGATAGTCATACCAAGTTATGACTCAAAAACAATAAGCATTGGTCAAATCAATGAGGTGTAGGAAGCATTAAATAGAAGAAAGAGGCAGGAGATACTTAGGAAGGAGTATAAACAAAAGAAAACATTGCATGAGATTAATGACATATTTATGGATGCCTTCAGTTTGCAGTCACCAAATGAGTCAAAGCATATAATGGAACAATTATCAGATATTGTTGACTAGGTGACAAATGAAGACCAAGAAACAAATGTAAAACTTATGGAATGGTCTAAAAGGAAATTCCAAGGGAAAGTAAATGAGAAAATATCTAGTGAAATTGCACTTTCCCAGGTTGAGTTGACAAAAATGCTTGACAAGGTGAAAAAGGTACTTGAGAATATATTCTCATTGTACACAAAGTTGTGTGACTTTTCATACTTCACATAGGAGACTAGCCAAAGAATAATGATCTTGAAGAGAAATCTAAAGATTTCAAGCATGCAATTATACAAAGATCCAACTTACAGTGAGAGTATTTTAATCAAACACTTCACACTCAGAAAGAAGTAGCTGTGTTAACAACACACAAAGCCACCATCAAGGCCAAACTAATACAACTCCAATCCTCCATTACCCCACATTTGGAAGTACTCCATAAAGAACAGGTCTATGTAGAAACTATTCTCAAGAAAGATCCTAATATTTCTACTTTAGATGGACTTGTTCACCTTGCTACAGAGACTGCCATCTAGCACAAGTCATTGGAAATTGCTTTGCATAATTGGGATGTAGCTCTCAGGATGATTATGGAGGTAAACAACAAATTTTTGGTGAAATATGGTCTTAACCCTTAAACTCCTTTGACATAAGTGTCAAAAAGGGGGAGATATTATAAGATGATGAGGGAGACAAGATGAATGAGGGAGACAAAGAGACAAGTTAACAATGGGAGGAAAGATAAAAGGAGAGCATGATATACAGCATAAAATTTTGGTTACCAAGATAGCACAGATAATGGCACAATCAACTCAGGGGGACTTACAATAATTTTGAGGTATATATATTCTAAGTTACAAAATTTTTGATCAAGTTTTATTTAAACCTCTATATATACTGAGCAGATTAGTGAATGTACTCATGATGTCAGTTAAGTGTTTTTGTCACTCATGTCAAAGGGGGAGATTGTTAGTCTCAGAATGGTTTTGACATTTGAGTGCCAACACACTTAACCATTTTCTACATTGGAGCCGAGCACACTATGTATGCTGAGCCACAACATGAGTCGAGTCAAGAAATCCAATAGGTGCCAAGCATCCTCTAGGTGCTGAGTGAAGATCAAGTGCCGAGTGATCTTCAGGTGTCGAGCATTATACATGTGCTGAGTGATATTTGAGTGCCGAGTCACAGACAATGCCAAGAAAAATAGAAATGCAACATGAGTCGAGTAAGCTAGTTTGTTATAAGTGTCGAGCATTAGGAATTAGTAAGTGCCAAGTAAAATAGAATACACATATGAGCTTGAAACTTCACTAATTTAGATGTAAACCATTTTCATTGCTGACATATGATGAATCTCAAAGGATTTAAGTGATAAGATCAAATCTTTTCTATTTCCTATGCAATCTACATTCAACCAATAAGAAAAATGGAGAAGGTATGCAACCAATAAGAAAAGTGCAAGGAATGAATGGGAAACAAAGATTCAATATGGATCATAGATCCATATCCAATCCTAATTCTTCGAATGTCTTTATAAGGAAGATGAAAGCTCATTGAGAATAATAATAATAATTAAAAAAAAAAAAGGAATGTATGTAGAAATTATACTAGAGTTCACAAAAGAGTATAAAGACTTAGAGGAAGAGAGCAACAGTGAAATATTCAGTTGATCAAAATAAAGCAAGGGATAAAAATGAGTATTAGATCTCAGAGGATCAAGATCAGAGAAAGTAGATCAAGTTCCTATATTTAGCAATCAAAGGATTGTAAGCTATCAGGTTTATTATACCTAATACTCTCTAGCAATTGTATTAGAAATGAAATCCTATGTTGATAGGTTAGCTTAATAGCTACTTTGTAGATCCTTTAAATAAGTGATTAAATCATTTAATAGGGTAGCACTTCATGTAAAGTGTTTTAAATCCTTTAACCAGGTCACTATTGACACAGTGTAAAGCCTTTAACAGGGCAGACCATTAGAAAAGGTCAAACATTATTACTGCAGTGATTTTGTGGGTATCATCCCCGCCCCAGTTTTACCTTCTTATTCCTGGAGGGTTTTTGGGTTACCAAGATCTTAAGTGTTATGTGGTGGTACATGTTTTTTTTTTTTCCATGGATGTTTGATATGTTTATATGCATGCAATCTACTTTCAGTTAAAGTTTTAATGAGTAAAGTCCAACTCTTCTGATTCACCCCCCCCCCCTCTCAGAAGCATTATTTCTATTTGAATATTCCAACAACTAGTTAGTGTATGCCGAGCTCACTTGGGTAGTGAAGATATTTTTCTATGTCTACTAAGCATTCTAGAGTTTTCCTATTTCAAAAGGTAGTGTCTACCAAGTTCACTCGGGTGCCAAAGAAAAGTTTGTAGAAGATGAGTGTTAACTAAGCTCACTCAGTTAATGAAGGAAAAGTTGGATGGAACCAGTGTTAACCAAGCTTGCTAAATTACCAAAGGAACTTTGTAAGTATGTACTATTGACTGATCTTCACTTTGTTAACATAGGAAAATCATTTTTGAGTTAGTGTCTATTGAGCAGGGTTGGCTAACAAAGGATTTTCATATTTTGGCATATTCAGTTTAATTGATTTATCTAATGGTTCTAGCTGATTGAGGAGATGAATATTGATTATTCTAAGATGTATTCTATCTGACTTAACAATATCAAAGATATAAATAAAGGGTCAAGTTGAGGATTTGAAGGAATGGAAGTGTGAAAAGTGTATGTGTGATTTGATGATGCCAAGAGGAAGTGAATCAGAAGGATAAACAAAATATTTTTGTGGAGTTGAAAAGATATATTTGATTAGGAAGGATCAAGTATACAAGCCAAAATTAAGATATGTAATTAGCAATTTAGTTGCATCCAAATCAAGTCATCTCATTGTTACTCTCTAACCATTGTAGCAGTGATCTAAATCTCTTAATAGAGTTGGCTTAATAGCCATTTGTAAATCCTATAACAAGGTGACAGTTCTATTGAATTGTTTAAAGACCTCTGACAAGGCCACTCCTAATAGGGTGATTAAATCCTCTAATAGGGTCACACCTAACAGTGTGTTTTTTAACCTTTAACAGTGTTGGCTCCTAACAGGGCTCACTTCAAAAGAGTAAAAATAGTAACTAGTTGCAATTGGTGGTTTTTCCCAAATTGTGTTTCCATGTTAAATCTTGGTGTCAAATGTGTTCATGTTATTTCTTTTATGTGCCTGCAACTATGTTAAAGTAATGATAATTATAGATAACACCTTAAGATTTGTATGTTAAATAATTATTGATCATTCTTAGTGTTTACTAATTTACAAGACTTCTTTGTTTAGCTTCAACAAAATTAAGCATTTATAGAATTATTTTGTACTGACATCTAACGGATCTGGGATTTATTTTGTAGTAACTATTTCACCCCTCCCATCTTAATTACTCTTATATTTTCAACACTCTAAATTCTCTCTTTAGTTTACAAATGGAAACTCTAAGAGAACCATAATTGGAAATAGAATTGAATCAGTTAACTTTCCATGACACTCAGAATTGAATTAGTTAACTTCATCTACACAAGGAAGTTTCTATTTGAACTGAATCTCATTTCTAATCTCGACCGTCCATCCAAATTGATCAAGACCATTGATCAATTTTGGAGTTCTATTTAATAGACTCTCAATTCCTAATTTTAGGGGATGCACATGAATTATATCAAACTTATGCTCAGATAATCTCTCATTTTCTTATATGCATAGCTTTTGATTTTGTTGCATTTTAATCTCATTTAGCTTAAAATTCATTCATTTATATTAAAATGCTCTCTTTATTTCTAGATTGATATTGCATCTCATATAGATTAATCTTGTATCCCATTTAGCTATAAAATCCTTCATTCTAGATGTTTGGTTGCTAGCTTCTCAATCTAAGAGTAATTAGCAAAAATCATTATAGTTAGGAGGTAACAAATCAACCCATTGGACATTTTAGATGGGCAATCCCATGTTCATTCTAAGATGATTCCTTGGATAGGGATCATGTTGAAGTGTGTGTGAATCACAGAGGCCCACTCACATTTATGGTGCTCATTGTGGGGCTGAGAGATCAAG
This sequence comes from Cupressus sempervirens, assembly GCA_028749045.1. Classification (NCBI taxonomy): domain Eukaryota; kingdom Viridiplantae; phylum Streptophyta; class Pinopsida; order Cupressales; family Cupressaceae; genus Cupressus; species Cupressus sempervirens. Next base: position 998,993,352 of record CM053785.1, on the reverse strand, counting down.
TTCCTCATCTGTTGTTTATTCTACATTTTTTCTATGTTCTATGACTTTTGTCTGTACAGTCTCTCAATTTCTTGCACAAAAAAACTCATTCTCATCCAAAGAAACTAAGATTATTTTCCCTATTCTGCACTTCGTCATGCAAAAAAGTGTATCAAGCAGTTTCTCACATGGTACACACCATTTTATCACATGAGACATGCACAACTTCATGGGAAATTTGGCATCAATAACATAAAATTAAAATTTCTAGATTCTATTTTGATCATGATGATTTAGCTAACATTTTTTTGAAGCACTTTATTTTCAGTTTTCTTATTTTTAATAGCTTAATAGTAGTTTACAGATCACTTGTTGAAGCTACCTTATTACAAACTCTTAAACATGACTAATGGTTTGATTGTAGGATGCCTATTCAAAGATACAAATGTTGAAGAATCAATTCAAACCCACTAAAATGTTGTGTCTTCTTTTACTGCTTTCTTACACATAGTTTAATAGAACTTGTGAACTTCATAGGGCTCTAGACAAAGGAATAGGGGAGTATGCATTTTCTAATTGGAAGTGATTCCCAAGAGTAAATTAGAAACCTAGACACCTTTGGAAGATGGCACTCAAGGGAGGCAAGAAAGTTAGTGGTTCTCCTATATGAGTCTTTTTTATGAAGGGATGATGACTTCCTTTTAGGAAATCAAAATCTGGAGAAAAGACAAGTTGGGATTGACAAGCTAACTCAGTGATAAACATGTTCTATGTGTTTGGGTAAGGTGACAAGGTAGAAGAGTATGCTCTTTCCCCTTGAGGAAAATTAGAAACTTAGAACCTTATATCCAAACCACCAATCTGAGTCAACCTTTAGAGGGCTTGCCAGAGTAATCCAACCTTCAGGAATGACCCAAGTGAGGACAAGTGTTTCTCTGATGATTCCATCTCACTATAGTAAAGAATCTTTGTAGAGAGAAAGACTCCAAATCCATGTTAATTTACTCTTCTTCATTCTAATATCACATATCAAGAAGAGGCTCTCAATGTTGTGCTTGTTGGTGTTGGTGCCAATCTTGCTAGTCAAGTGTATGCACTTATAGATGTTGGTGTGGGTTTTTGGCCTCAACTTCATTTGCAAAGCCACTGGGGGTTAATATGGATGAAAGAAAAGTAAAAACCTCATAGTTAGTTGCTACCCACTTCACCTCTGAAAGGGGGAATAATCCTTATTCAAGGAGGGGGAAGAATCTCTCCTATAGATACTCACCATAGGCATGTACATAGATGTTGGAAGGTGGTATACATGCTTGACCCCTACTACAAGGGTGCTCATTCAACATATATTTTATTGAGTCCTTGGACTACACCAAAAACATAGGTGCCCTCCAATGGGGCTATACAGCTGCATGAGGTGAATGCATACACATAAGTTGCGAGAGAAAGGTTTTGCTCACTCTACCATTTTTGGTTATAAGGATAAAGCATGTATTTTTGAGTCTTTAAACATGTCCAAATCTTTCAAACAAACAAAAGGTCAAGACTCCCGCATCCCTCCAAGTTTCTTTGTCCTTAGTTGGATTGTTTGCAACTACTACTTGCTTCTTGTGTTTGAAAACAATTATATACTTGTAAACTAAAATAATGTCCAAAATCTAAGAACAATGTTGATATCTTTCTATAGCTTATGAAAATTGTCAGTCCTCTATTTAGAAACTATCAAAACTATTGAAAATATCTTCAAGTTCAATCAAAACCTATTAGTTTTGTCCTTTTCTAACATCCAATTTTGAAAAATTTCCTGGAAGAAAACCGTATGTCTACACTTCCTTGCGGGGTTCTTTGCAGTTCCTCGCACCCTTTTCTACATATCTTCATACAAATTTTTTCTAAACACTATCTTTCAAAGCCAAAAAGGTATAGTTTTTTATCAACTATTAAATCCTCATGTGGCCCTATGCAAGTCCTTGCATGGGAAAACTTTTCTAAAATTATTTTTCTAAAACTTTGCCTAGTTCTTTGTACTTTCTCACTTGGTTCCTTGAGAATCTTTGAGAACATATTATCCTAACATTGTCAAAATATTGTGTCAAAGTTATCTTCTCCCAAAGTTTGATCTATGCCTACAACATTTGATTATTCCTCTATCTGCAATAGTGTCCAACTCTAACTTTTTGCTTAGTTGACAACTTGTGACTTACACATTAACTAGTCTCTCACTTGTTTATATTATTTTGTTCTCTAGTGTTTTTCATACATTGTGTCATGATAGTCATAACTCTTGTCTATTCTGGCCATTTCTCAAACAAATCATTCCTAGGTATACATCATGCTTATCTTACTTTAAGGCTACATTCTAGTGTTGTCCTTGTCTAAGATTTTCTTTTCATCATTGTGTATGACTGTTGCAACAAGGAGTGGAAATATGTTTCATCCCCATAGACTTAGATGAGGTAGAGCTAGGGGTTGTAATCATGATAGAGGTCACTTCATAGTATATACATGGTCTAAATCTAGTCAATCTAGTGAGGAGTCTCCACAATCTCTCTCACCTATTAGACCACCTTGTGTTCAAAGAATGTTTTCCATAGACTTTCAACAAACTAGGAATCCCTTGTATCAAGAGAATCTTGAAACTAGAAAAATACATATGTCTCCAAACAACATAGCTGAATTCTTATTTAGAAGACCTTTTCAAACAACATACACTGAAACTTACCACACTCCTATAATGGCTGATCAAGACCAAGAAAATGGAGAACATAGTAGAGGACAATACCACCAAAGGAATGGAATACAAAGAGAACCTTACAACCATACTAATGATAATGAGGAAACTGAAGAAATAGCTCCTAAAGACATTAAATTTTTTTGTAAGGATAAACACTTCTAGAAAGTCATGGAGATCTTACTTAATGAAGAGAAAGAGAAATACTTTCTCAAACTTTCTCAAGATGGAGCCAAACTACCTCATCATTTTAATGTTGAGACAATCATCACACATGAAGAGGAAACTGAAATGTCCAAGTTGCTTTTGATAGTTGGCTTAAAAGATGCATGATAAGGATAAACCAATGAAAACATGCACCTTAGATACTCTTTGTCCATTTCCTCTTGACAAGAGTCTAGACATGCCTTGTTTTTAGAGAGGAGTTGAGTTACCCAAGTATGATAAATACTTTGAAACTTCTAATGCCCAAGATAATTTGAGGAAATTGATGCTTTGTCTATAGAATTTATGCACAATTAGATATATCTCATGTGTCTATTCCCATGAAGTCTAGGTGGTCAAGCCATGGAATGGTTTTCATGTATGCCTACTAGTATCAAAACATTCAATGAGATTGCTAACCTATTTGTTCAATAGTACTCACACAACATACAACATCTAGTTAACATACGTGACTTGTGTAACCTTAAACAAAAAGTTGGCGAACCTTTCCTTACATTCCTTTAGAGGTGGCAATAGCTATATGCCAAATATTCATGAAACATTCCTAAAATAGAAAAACTTGACATCTTCATGAATAATATTTTACCTAACTTTGGGTATAAAGTTCAACTTCAAGGTTCGTACACCTTTGAAGACATGGTCACACAAGCTATTTGAATAGAGAAATTTATGATAAAAAAGGGAGAGAGATAACCCTTCAAAAGGACACTAAACAAGGATCAACCTCTAGTAAGGATAAATTCAAGTATGTGAATAAGAACCAAGAAACAGTACATGATGGAGTCATTGATAACATTACTCCTAGACCTACTAAAGTAGCTTTCAATCTTACAAGCAATCTCAATGCATCTAAGAATGTTTACAAGCCCCCTCTTGATAACAAAACATTTGGAAACAAGACAAAAACTCATGTTGGGATACACATCTAGAACAAGTATACACACCTCTTGGTGAACCTCTAGATGTGGTTTAGAAAATGTTGCTTCAAAACAAGATCATTACTCCATTGGATAACTCTCATCCTTATGATCCACAACCACAACCTCCATGGTGGAATAAGACTGCATTTTGCAAATACCATTAGAACAAAGGTCACAAAAACAGAAATTGCATGAACTTTTTTCATAAAGTCCAAGACTTCATTCATAATGGTGAGATTGTTGTAGATGGACATAATAAGAATTCATACCAAAAGGTTTTTAAAGAGCCATTCCCACACTATGAGAAGGGCAAAAAATTTAAACATAAAGCTCATTACAAGGTCAACTACATATTCTCTAATGGTGATGATGTGATCAAAATGGTTGAACCTATGGATTTTGAGTATTGTGACATCATCACAATCAAGGGAAAACAAGACAACATGAAACCTAAGACACAATTTGTCCTAAGGGGTGCTACATCTACTGCATATGAGAAAGAACCATCATAATCTTATGCCAACATTATTATGTGTTCTCATGCCAAGATAGTACTCAAAGACCCTACACCTTCTACTCATGAGTTAGAAGAACACAAAGACAAACCTCTTGTCAATCCATTTGACAAAGGTACAAAACTTGCAACATATTCTTCAACTATTAGCTATAGCATCCTCCATAAATTACAATGGACAAGTTCTCAAATAATGATCTTTGAATTGATCAAAATCTTGCCTTCTCATAGGAAGATTCTCAACAAAGCCCTCACTGTGGAAAACATACCTCAAGATCTTGATCTTGATAGATTCCAATCTAGGGTAGGTCATCTAACCTCACCTTACTATATGTCCTTCTCTAAGGAGGATGATAATTCATTGAGTCATTTGCATAACCAACTATTTCACATTGAAGTCATGTTACACTAGAAGCATGTCCATCACATTCTCATTGAAAGTGGAGCTGGTTTGAACATCTTGTCTACTACTTTGCTCAGGTAATTGGGCTATTTTAAAAAGTTGATTGATCCTTGTCACAAGATAACCATCAAGGAATATGATGAAGTCAAGCATAAATCCTTAGGTCTTATTGTGTTGCCTCTTTGAGTTAGCCTTGTAGAAAGGGATATCACTTGTGAATTCTTTGGCATCCCACTAGCATACAACATTCTACTAGGGAGACCATGGATACATGAAATGTAAGTTGTTCCTTCAATGCACCACCAATGCATCAAGTTTCTACTTCATGGATCTGAAGTCACCATAACTAAAAATACTAGTTACATCTATAACATGCTAAAACCTATTGAAAGATTTGTACCTGCTAATAGGAAATCTACAGATCATCATGATGATAAGCTTAAATCGATCAAGAAGTCACTCAAGTTGAAAGAAACTAGGATGGGTGAATATCACATAGCACTAGTTCTATCTTTGACATCTCTTCCTGAGTCTCTTCATCATTATAGGAGACCATCTGAAGCAAAGAGACCCTTTGTGCTATCACATCAAACTAAATATAATGGTAACTTTGTTAAAGCTACTATACCTCTAGAGGAGGAAGATGAAAACAAAGCCATTGTTGCATGGATATATAGAGAGGAAAATCTAGTTGATCTCACATTACAGTCTCATGAGATTACTCCTAAAAGTATGGCCTAGGTGTTAAAATCATGAAATTCTTTGGCGACTATTGGCGATAAAAATTGCATGGTCAATTTTGAGCACCATTGAAAAATCAAGCCCTTAAATGCTTTTAAGTGACTATGTACCCGACTGTACCCTTGAGGCTTGTGAGGTGTTTAATGTTTCTAACACCCTCCATTCAGCATGTCTACCTATTCTATGAAGTTAAATTATCATTTTGAGCTATTTTGTGAAGTCCCGTTTTGAGCTAGTTCGAAATTTGCATTTTCACCTAAGTGTCAGACAACGACAGGAGCCTGTGTTTGCTATTGAATATCTCACACCCAAAAATATGTCATGACCTACTGCTTTGGGAGTATCTAGTGTCCATACCTAAAAAGCTATGTTTCAGATTTTGAGTCATTTCAAGTTCGTTTGACTAGATTTTGAATCCCTCAAATTTGGTCAGTTCCTGTTTTCATGCTTTTGCAAAATATTCAAAATTCTAGGAAGCCCTATTTGACGAGTAATAACTTTTGACATGTTGATCTAGATGTTGAAATTCCTATTGCATTACATTGTAGGCATTAGAGACTTGTTATATTTCAAGTTTCATGTCATGAAAAATTTGTTTGATCAGTTTTCTAGTGTGATTCCAAATGGAATTTCTGACTTTTTGCTAGTGTTAGTATTTGTAGATTGATTCGTAGCCCTGTTTGTGGCGTCATAACTCCTAACCCATGATTTTTCAATTCAAATGGTTTGTTCCCCTATATTATCCACTGAAAATATTACAAGTGTACCAATTTTTAGAAATTGACGAATCCGTTTGCACACTTTTCCAAGTCAATTCCATTCGCAAAAAATGCTTTCTGTCAGCATGTCCAGTCTGCAAAATTTTGAGTAGCCCACTTTGACTGATCACCATTTGCACCCTATTATTTTTCATGAGCCCAAATTGCATAGTCATAGTGTCCTCATGATAGAGAACCAACGTCCAAGTTTTCATTTTCCCATGTGCTCATTTGCCCAGCTTTTAAAGCCAAATCCGAACACAGTTTGTTGTTTTCTGATTTGTTTACTTGCAGGTAATTCTGAAGGGGCGACTTTGGAGGTCAATGTCTTTTGACCCTGATTTCGTCATGAGACAAGATCTGATGGGGTACAAGTATGCAGAACAGAGATTCAATGGGTTAGATTTCAGAGCCTGATCAGAGGTTTGGATCAGTTTTTAAGGCCAGCCAAAGGACCTCCTAGCACTAAGTCGAAAAATTGCAGAATGATGTCAAATGAGTTTTGAAAGTTGAATTAATGACATAGATCAACTTCCTTTTTGAGTCAATGAGCTAACCAAAGATTTGTCTCCCTAGAGCACCTTGCTTATTGACTGATATTTGCCATGTTTTGGAGAAATGATTGAGTTTGAGGCAGAAAAAATATATACAACGAATGCAGCTAATTAGCAGAAGGCTCAAATTAGTAATAGAGGAATTTTGTACCATATTGTGAGATTGGATCCTCAGCCAGTATGTGCAAATCTTCATTTGAAAAGGCCCTAACAATCAGACTTGGTGCCCAAATGAAAGAATAGGCATGTCAATCTTTCCACCTTAGGAAAGTTGTCAAAACCCCTGTGTGGATGTAGGATTGTCAATAAGGGAAATTCTCTTCATTATTTTAGCTCATTAAAACCCCGGGAAATTACATGTCACCAAATTTTTGAGGGAAGGCCAATTGACTACAAGAAACCCTTCACCTTTTGTAGAGAAAGGAAAATATAGTTATGACATAAAGAGGCAGGGGACAGCTTAAGACAAGGAAACCGTTGTTTCAAAGAACCTCCACACTGATGTTGAGGAGGGAAAATGCATGTAGCCAATAAAAGAGCCCCTCACACCCAAAGCAACCCATGCCATGTAACACTTGAAGGAGATTCACGTAGGTAGCTAGCCAACATTGTGCAAGAAGATGCCTACTCCAAGAAGCCACGTAAGTAACAAGGGCAAAACATAGTTTAAAGATCAAATGAGCAAGAATCCATGCATAATGAAATAAGGAAAACTCATAAGTTTCTTCTCATTCCCAAAAGAATCGTAGCCACATCCTAGCGGCATGTAAAGAAATAAAGCTCAAGCCAAGGAGCTTGGAAGCTCAAGCGAATGGTGAAAAGTTTGACTTTATGGGTACTTTCAAAGCACTTAAGCATAGACATGAGCAGACTCACATTTTGAGAACAAGAGTCAAACATTTGAAACAGAGGATTCAACGGCATAGGAAAACAAAAGGCAAAATCTATGTATTATATGCAAGCCACAACCTGCAAATAGGCAGTCTATGCTCAGTGCACGACATCAACAAACACTCCACACATGCAAGGAGATTTACAAAAAAATGACCTACAGAGGGCATCGCCAAATAGAAAGAGCCAGAACAAAAAAGGCAAGGGCAAGGAAGCCCGCAGATAGTGGAGAAATAGTAAAGTAATAATATCCCACATTCTTCCAGCACTCAGCTTTTTGTAGTTTAAATACATTTCCACGTAATATGGATTGTGTCTTAAAGACACACGCATCTCTAAAGTGCCAGTTCATTGCGATGAACCTGTGCACATGAACAACAGGTAGGGTAAGAGGGTCAAACATATTTTGACTTCCCAAATTGCTAATCCTTAAGCGTATATCCGAAGATCAGTTGGAAAAGCCCTACGGTTTTACGCTCACATAAAAGTAGAGGTTAATATATGGAGGGTCTATGATCTTACGCCCACTGTCATAAGATCAAAAGTGGTAAGTGTCAAGCTTCCTGACGCTATGAAATTGAGGCTCCCATAAAGGCATAAAAAAAAATTTTGAGGTCTCCGATGCTACGTTTAGGTCGTAAAAGCGTAAAGGAGATTCACGGATGTATGCACGTAAATGGAGATATGGAAGAGTTTCGACCTTACAGGATATAGGAGAAATAAAATATTCATGGTGCATATGAACATAAAGAAAATTTCAAAAGCCTCCGGGGCTACGAGAAAGGCTTCAGGAAATTAATTAATATTAAAATATTAATTAATTTAAAATATCTTAAATCTTGCTTAGTCAATCAGAGTTCGACATGTGGCGATAGCAGATTGGGGGATAAGGATATTGAAAGTAAAATGAAATTTCAAAGAGGATCAACGCATGGATAAAAATGGAGAATTTAAATAAATATTTGAATTTTTATATCGTTCAAACTATATAAAGTTTTAAATTTTTTCCATTTTAATGCTCTTATTTCAGTTCAGGGGCCTATTTTTCAAACTGATACCCGGGGGGCATTTTTTGTCAAAAGTATGCACTATATTATACCGTTGGAACTGGAAGAATCTCAATTTTCCAAATTCAGGGTTAGATTATGCACAGGTCTTCACTGGTTCAGTGTATAAGTAGATTTTCAATTTTCAGAGGCATTCTCAATGGAATGAGAAGAATTTAGCATGGAGTGTCAGAATTAGTTGGGGGACGTATGTTGATGATTTCTGAAGCTTAAAATGAAATTTGGAGATTTTTTTCCCTTTCTTGAGCTCATTTTTAGCAAAATATTTTCGTTCTAGATTAGGAATCAAATCAGTTAATTGTTCAAATCAGATATTTCAGATATTTTTGTGCTAGTAGAGGCCTAATGATTGAATATTTGATTCATTAGTTGAGGGGAGAGATGAGAGAGTTCTTTTAACCTGTTGAGAAGGTTGTCCAAGTGGACACTTGTCAGTTACAGATCAGATCCGGGAATCAACTCTTCTCCTATATCTTTCTTTTCTTTCTCTATTGTAAGGGTTCCAATTTTTATGACTGAGAGACCATTCATGGTTCCAATCTTAAGTTCTCTTAGATCTATGATACCATTTTTCTCAGTGATTCTTCCTATTATGAACAACATATTGTATTCCTTTTGAGGCATTCATATTACATAGTCATTCTATGTGTATCTTTTGAGTTTTCGTATGCAGATGTATTTTTTTTAATGAAATTAATACAAAGAGCCTCATCTTTTAGTTTCATTGTGATTCTCATCTCCTGCTGTTGTTATTTGCAATGTTCTGTGTTTAAGAACTAAGAGCTTGAACCCAGTTACATCCCCTTAAGGTTGTATATCAGAATAGATTTACTGTTGGAACAAAGCTCCAAGTAAATGCTTGTTTATACTAATAGGATTGCAGGTTACTCCAAAAGGATATCACCATAAGTACGAGAATTTTAATGAATATTGATTTTTGTTTGCAAGTCAAGAAGATAGACCATATACTTGAATATATGAGTATATTTTAGGTATCCTTCTGTATGTGAAGATTCAGTTAGTGCCCAATGGATAAGGGACTGTTCAGCTTGAAGGATGCATGTTCTTTGCTGTTACATACCTAATTATGTTGAGAAACCAAATCAAAATTAATATTATTTTCCCATTTTATGTTTTGAAGAACTATAAGTGTAGGTCATGGCTTATTTGTGGTTACTTTCCTTGGTTATGATTAGCTACTATGATCAGGAGATTTACTAGCAAATTGAAGAAGAATATTGACCATATCTGCTATAGAGGGTAGTCTTGTAATGAAGTATCAAGATAAATTAGACAAATCCCTTAGGTTTTCCCACCTTGGCTTTGCAGAGCCTAAAGTGAAGTGAGTCCTAATATGACTCTGTTAATTGGCCCAGAACTAAGATTTAGCCTTGCTGAATATAGGATTTAGCTCATCCTTAGGCATGTTCCTAGTCTTTGTTTCTTGGTATTAGGTTTAAATCTACTTGGTATGTTCTTTGCCAAAAAGAACAAAAATAGCTACAAAGGGCATGGCTTGATTAGACACAAAAGAAATTGGCTTGATTGATCTTGTTAAAGCTATAGCTAGAAGATCTCAAGATACATCAAGCCTATGTTTCAAGAAGATTCCCTTCCATCTAGGGATTAATAAATTTATACTAGAATTTGAGAGTGTAATTGAACATGAGTCACAAGCTAATTCAAATGATCATGAGGACAATGTTAATGATGAGGATGCTTATCCTAATTCAATTCCTATTGATCTCACTAAATTCTTCATACAACCATATGACTTTGTACCACATGTCAGCACTATAGATGTTGATAGTGATTCTTCTGTGAATACTATAGTGGAACAAGGAGAGTCAAGTCATACTATAGTCATCAAGGAACTTTGTAAAAATCCAAAAGATGAAGGAGAATTTGTCCCTATTACTATTGGGGAATTCTATAGTCTATCTCCATGTAGTAGAGACTCTTGAGAGTATGAATTTGACTCTCTCTCAAAATAAACTACAGATAAAGATATTGATCAAGTTCATGTTTATGAAAATCAACTTGAAGTAGGTGAACTATCTAGGGTTAGGTCAGATGAGTCTCATCCAGCTAGTATCATTGAGTCTTTGATTAATATAATTAGAACTTAAAGGCATTTGAACACACTTGTGGACAAATCCACTCTAGGTCTCAACTTACTTGTCCATGCATTTGATGATTACACTATGAATACCATAGAACCTACCACATGTCTTTCATTCACCTATCCTAAGCTCATAGACTAGAATTACAATGCATCTAGTGAAGTCCCTACATTCTAGAATGACTATGCTCTTCCCTAATACTTAAACACTATTGAACCTATAACATCTTCCACCAATGAATAGAGTGTCAACATGACTATAGCTAACATCAAATATCTCAGTCACACAGTTAAAAAGAAAGGAAATAAAAGGCCTAGTGGTGAAAGCCACATTATGGCAATATTGGAACCTAAAATAGTAAAAATAAAAGATGTATCCAAAGCTGAAAACCTCTTTGAGGCACCTAAGGATGAGATATTTGATGCACTTCCAAGTCATTTTCAGGAAAGATCATCAATGTTGATAGAACTGACACAACCAATCAACTTGGGAATAGAGGATGTAATAATCCCCTTCCAGATATTATACGAAAAACCCTTGATATGAACTCATAGATTTTAAATCGAAAATAAAACCAACATTTGATAGAAATTCTAGGACTTTAATCCATTTTGTAACTAGCAAATTTGCATAAAGAAAACTTAGGAAAGTTTTTTTAATTTCCATCCAATATTTAGAAATACATACATAAACTAGTAATTAATCACCAATGGTTACCAAATGGTGTTATTTTATTATACTACAGCAATACAATAACAAGCAACTATCCAAATGAACCAATCTTATAAACAAAATTTATAGTTAAATTGGCAATATAGATTAAACCTGTAAGAAGGCTAAGTTTGCATCCAACCTTCAAATAATTTTTCAAGGGTTTGTGTCCTAGAAGAAATAACCAGCAACTATTTCCAGCTCCTAGATTGATATTTGTCTTCAATATTATAATCTTCATATATCTTCCTATGTAGAGTCTATTGTACCTTTATCACTTTTCCCAATGGGATGCACACATCTTTGAGAAATGTGGGATAAAGCCCCTTTTTTATCCTTTAGTCATTTAAATGAACATGTTACTTTTTAAATAAAGTGACAAGTTAAATAAACTTTAAAAGTCACTTAGGTAGTAAACCATATAATCATTAGGAATTAAAATAACTGACCAAATAAACTCAGATAAGCATGTGCAATAGCTCATTGGAAAGCTCTCAGCGAGATGCTTCCAAACCAACACTAAGATATCATGAATACTAAGCTCCATTTACTTACTAAAAATAGTAAGAATCCAAACAACCTACCATAATTGCTCTGATGGGTCTAAAACTAGAAATGTCTAGGCCAAATCTTGAATTGAACCCCATAAAGAACCTTCTCGCCCTAAAACCTAGGCGAAGTGAGCCGACAATATAGAATAATAATGTCCTAGAAAAAAAGGGACATTACAAAGCCTCCCTTCTCAAAGAATACTTTCCCTCAAGCAATCTGCCCATGCCTATAGAAACCAATGCCAGGATCCCATACTTGCCTTGAGAAGGAGGTTCTACTCCTCAGTCGATGTAACATGGCATGCATCATCCCAAATCTTGAATGATGAATCAGTACAAGAGGAGTCAATGTGCCAAAAAATTGAATGTCAAGATCCCAAGGCTCACCATTAAGGGTCACCAACTACCATCTTTTTTTGCCCTATGTACCAATATCCTTAGTCAAAATGAATTTCTCACTCCATGAGTGACCCTGTGAGTCTCTACTATCAAGTGAAAATGGTAGCTCAATAATATGCCAATATCCACCACAAGATAACATCCAAACTCTCCTCCTAGTTCCCTGATGAAAGGAAATACATAAGGATGCTTCCCTTGGACCCCAAGTGAGAACTCGCACATTATCTAAGATACCTCTAACCAAATCCCATAATATCTGCACCACTATACCACTGTACCACTCCCACAATATCTGTATCTATGATAATGATAGATCTAGCCAATCTAACTCAATCATTATATCACCCAGGTGAAAAAAAAAGTAATCCTAATCTCTAGATCTCTGATATGTCAAAAGGATGAAACACACAGATCATAACCTTGTGACTATGTAACAACATAGCATAAACCACTAGATGTAAGATACTATTAGTACCTAGATCCTTGATCACCTAATCAACATGATCCTTGGTAAAGGAAAGAGTAGTTCATGAATCACCAACATCATGAATGCTAACACTGTCTCTAGTATACTGCTCAATAAAAAATGTAGACACCTCATGTGGTATGTAGGATAATGTATGCTCTCCCCACTTAGCTACAAATACTCATTGACTCCTGAAGGATAAATAGAATCATCGAATATACTACCATTATACACAAGAAAACCACTGATAGCTAGAATATACCAGCAAGAAAAATCACCAATCAACAAGTATCTCGTGACCATCTCATAAGAGCTAGGTGATAAAACTTTGAGTAAGCTAAAAAATACCCCAGAGCATGCTAAGGATAAATCCAAACTTCCTACTCCACCATAAGTACCCTTGCTTACGTCAAGGTCTTTGTGAAAAGAAGGTTCACCATTACTTAAATTTTTTGACTTATCCTCACTTGTGATATCACTAACCATGCACTCATGTGAAGATGTACAACTGCAGTCATAAAAATCAGAATTTTTAGACTCATCAACTTCCTAATCCATATAATTTTTCTCACCATATGAAGTCTCAAATGGGGAACACATGATTGAGTCACATTGTTTACCTTCACATCTGCCCACTTTATGAATTCCTTCAATGATTTGCATGATTTCTCGTTCCCTTGAACCTCAGTTATCTTCTTCATAAGTGGCTGCCCCACTCAATTTATTTTTAGGATTGAGGATGGAATAATGTGTTAAGCTAATTGAAGACATAACTCATCTACCTCACTCTCCTTGTCCCTTCCAAATTTTATCGCTAGATCTCTATCCATTAATAATTGCAAATACTCATATTTTATCATTTTCAAAGTTTCAAAAATAGTATGTAAGAGAGGACTTGTGACACCACATACACTACTATGTCTGTCCTCTATCACAACCTTTCATATGAGATTCTCAACCAATTTGGAAGAATCATCCATTTTTGTCAACACTTGGACAATTTTGTCCTCTTTGACCAAAAGCATATCCACTAAGTCAAGGAGTGATAATGGTTTTTGACCATCTCCTTCAAACACAAGTGGGTTGTTCTCCATAGAATTTTTTGATTTTTCATCATTTAGGGGAACAACAATTTTAGATATATCCTCTAACTCAACATGTGCTAGATCATCTATCTTGCCAACATTGTGGCCCATTTGCTTCTTCTCAATTTTTGACATAATTTCCAGCTTGGTATCATCATAAAATTCATCCAAGTTAATTTCTATGTCACCAAATAAGATGTTGGAGTTGCCAACATTGGCAGTTTGGTCAACTCTACTACTTGGGCCATCAATGTGCTCTTCAAAAGGACTAGTGTAAACAACTTCATCAAATAATTTTGTCTCCCAATTACCTGATAGCATACTTGTGCCATTATTATTCTTTTGTATATTATCATGCAAAGATTTCTCTTCTTTTTCAATACTACTATCAAGTTGATTAATGCCTTCTTCATGCAAATTCCTATAACTGTCCTCTGCAAGGAGATCTCAAGCTAGATCATAGTATTTGTTTCTTATTGTATCTATATCATTTTGCAACTCTAGCTGAGAGTCCACATAATCAATGAAAGGAAGTTCTTTTTGAAGCTTTAACAAAAATTTGTTATACTCATCATATAGTCTTTTTACTTCAGTTTTAATATCAAATTGGAAGTCTCATCCCACTTCCTTCGCCATGTAGCTTTTCATGTGCCTATAGATGTCCAATACTGACTATGAAACTCTAGAGAGGATCCAAAACTCCCATTTGGTCTCAAACTAACTAGAAGACTTAAAGGTATTTGGTTAAATAGTTGTCCTATAGATCATATTCCTTCAACATTTATGCACATTGTACCCATCATTTTACTATAGTACTAATACAATGGCTATGAAATGATATCCAAACTTCAACAAAATGGAATTATATGTTGAAGGAGTGCTGCACAGATGTACTATCAAATTTAGCTAAGCCTCAACATTCATCTGTCACTTCATTAGGCCCATAGATTAAGGAACTTCTACTGCTTAAATTTAGATCAAGATGCTGACTATATGGCTAAGGAGGAATTTCATCAAATAGTTCTCAAGAAACTGAAATGTATTTTGATAAAATTGGAAACAAGCTTCTCAAATTTATCTAATATCACCATGAACTGGTTAAGACATGCCATCAACACACGACATGAAACTCAATTCTTTATCCCATCAGCAACTATGCAAGTATTGTAAACTTACTAAATGTAGGAATAAACACCAAAAGATAGGCTTAGCACATAACCAATCTGATAATCTATCTGCCTAGCCCTTGGAATGACCCAGCTACAATCCTTAAACCACTTTGCTAATTCTACCTATATTGAGTTCCAATTGTGAAGAGAAAATTTTTATCAGAGAGCTCTAAATCCATGCTGGAATTTATCAAACAATTTCAAAATATCACGTATTCTTCTTGCTAAATGGAAAATGTGATGTAGTTTCCAGAATAAATATTGTTTTTTGATTCTGTATGATACCACTGAAATAACCAAAATGTGAATTTTAGTTTTAATTACTATATCCAGGTGTATTTTACTATTAAAGGAATTTCATCAACCAATTTGTAACAGTCTGAAGATACTTCTATCTCAATAGTGAAGAAAATCCTTCAACTCAAACACAAGCTTAGCAATTATATTTGGTAAATGTATTGAATTTTAGACCTTCTAATAGTAAATATATAAACTCAGTAATAAAATACCATTGTTCAAACCTTCCAAAATTGATGAATGAAATCACATTAATAACTCAAGGAAATATAACATTAACATCCATACTGAACTGGGCAACATTTCATTCTTACATTACAATGTAATCACAGACATCCTTGTATTAAGAAATGTAATATCAGCATTGAGTTTCCAGTTTATATAAGGCAATAAGATGATAGACCCAGAATGATGGAAGAAATTGTTCAATATTGGTGATGCCTAGTGAAGTAATCTTCTAGCCCATATCTTATTCACAACTGACCACTATTGGAAATAGAGTCAAAGCTGCACTAACCCAACCTTGTCTACACTTCACTGATGTCCTATTGTAGACTGATGTCTTGCTATAGATATAACATAAGGTGAATCAAATTTGTGTTTAAACTACCGACTGGAATGACAGTGGTTGCATCTTTGCATAACTCACATTCACAAGAAATCCCTCATTACCCAACTACCATTGCCTCATCACTTAACGAATAGGTAGGAAAAGCATTCAACTTGTCATAGCTTGTCTACACATAGACACTAATGCAATAAACTTGGACATGATTAGCAACCCATAATATTCTAGATTTTTTCAAAATGTTATTTCCTGGCCTAACTGTGCACTATACACATCTTACTATGATTTTGTGGAGTTGTGCGATGGCATTATCTCTATTTGCTAAATGTATTAGGAATGCAAAAGGGATGCACCATCTAAAATGAACCCAACAGTTCCTTTAAAATGTTGTGTGTCTAATTGTAGCACTTCTTCTCTACAAATAGTGACCTCTGCTAATGCGCAGCAAATGAGAATGGGGGTCGGCATTAGATGCTCACATAAGTACCTTCATGCATTACCAATATCATGTCCTCATGAAAATGGAAAAACTAGTCATAGAGCCACATTTAACCTATTCACTATTAGTTTAAATCTACCTTGAATACATTGCAACTATTTGAAATTAGAGTTGGGTGTGAGTTACCTTGCCTGGGTTCACTTTTGACCTACCTGGGCATGGCTCTAAGTTTGCATGAGAGATGTTAATGGTCTACCTTCCCTTCAATGCCACTGTTATGAAAACTTCTCTACCTTCCCTGACAATGTAATGCTTGTTCTATGTGCACAGTATGGAGCTCAACCACTGTTGTTCACTGCTCCAAATGCACATAACTATTGGAGCTTATTGTATTGTTTGAGTTAGAATCTCAAGCCTTGCCGACTTCTACCCAAAAAATTCAACTACAAATCTCAAAGGTAGCATGGGGTATCATCCTACTCCTTAGAGTTTTAGACTAGAGGGTTTTCATCCTCAAAGTCTCAGACTAGTCACTTCAAAGAAACAAGTACATTAGACTATTTTATTTCATACCTTTCTTCTTGTCTGTTGCATGATTCCATGGGATGGTAGGATTCTTGGCTCTGATACCACTATAATAATCCCCTTCTAGATATTATACTAAAAACCCTTGATATGAACTTGTAGATTTTAAACTGAAAAGAAAACCAACATTTGATAGAAATTCCAGGACTTTAATCCATTTTGTAACCAATAGATTTGAATAAAGAAAACTCAGGAAAGTTTGTTTATTTCCATCCAATATTTAGAAATACATACATAAACTAGTTATTAATCACCAATGGTTACCAAATAATGTTATTATATTATACTAAAACAATACAATAACAAGAAACTATCCAAATGAACCAATCTTATAAACAAAATTTATAGTCAGATTGGCAATATAGATTAAACTTGTAAGAAGGCTAGGTTTGCATCCAACCTTCAAATACTTCTTCAAGGGTTTGTGTCCTAGAAGAAATAACCAGCAACTATTTCTAGCTCCTAGATTGATATTTGTCTTCAATATTATAATCTTCATATATCTTCCTATGTAGAGTCTGTTGTACCTTTATCACTTTTCCCAATGGGATGCATGCATCTTTGAGCAATGTGGGATAAAACATCTTTTTTGTCCTTTAGTCACTTAAATGAACATAGTACTTTTTAAATGAAGTGACAAGTTAAATAAAATTTTAAAGTTACTTAGGTAGTAAACCATATAATCATCAGGCATTAAAATAACTGACCAAATGAACTCAAATAAGCACGTGCAATATCTCATTGGAAAGATCTTAGTGAGACGCTTCCAAACCAACATTGAGATATCATGAATACTGAGCTCCATTTACTTACTAAAAATAGTAAGCATCCAGACAACCTACTATAACTGCTATGATGGGTCTAAAATTGGAAATGTCTAGGCCAAATCTCAAACTAAACCCCATAAAGAACATTCTCACCTGGACATTACAGAGGAAGAGCTTCATATGATACATCTTGCACAGTCTTTATGTGTAGAATAGAGAGAGGAATTTATTGCCTTCTTCCAAGAGAAAAAGATTAATTTTGCATGGAACTACTCAGAGATGCTAGGTTTGGATCCCAATCCTATAATGCATCATTTAGCTATTACACCAAGAGTTAAACTAGTCAAACAGAAACTTAGGAAAATGCATCCTCATGTTGCATTACTTGTTAAAGCTGAACTGGAAAAAATTCTAAAAGATGGTTTCATCCATGCTATCAACTATGATAAATGGATTTCCAACATTATTCTAGTCTCCTAGCATGAAAAATCTATTAGAGTTTGTAAAAATTTCTAAGATTTAAATTTAGCATGTCTGAAGGATTATTTTCCACTCCCCAACATTGATATGATAGTGGATATGACAACAGGATATGAAATGTACTCACTCATGGATGGTTTTCTCTAGCTATAATCAGATTAAAATTGGACCAAAATACTAAGAAAAGACTTCTTTCACTTATGCATGGGGAACCTTCTAATGGAATGTGATGCCATTTGGTCTAAAAAATGTTGGTGCCTTTATCGAAGGGTAGCTACTACAATCTTCCATGATATGATGTATTTAAGAAAATGGAGAACTATGTTGATGACACCTTGGTTAAGTGTGAAAAATGCAACACTCATCTTCAATATTTGGGACCCATCCTGGATATATGGAGAAATTCAATCTGAGGTTCAACCCTAAGAAATGTAAATTTGGTGTAACTTATGGGAAACTACCTGGCTACATTGTTTCTATAAAAGGAATTGAGGTAGATCCAAAGAAAGTTCAAGCAATCATGGACATGCCTTCACCTCATAATATCAGCTAGATGAGGAGCTTGCAAGGAAGACTTCAATCCATTCATAGATTCATCTCATAGCTAGTATATAGGTCACAAAATCTCACTAAGACTTTGTATAAAATGTGTGAAATATAACTGGAGAAATGATTATGATCAGAGTCTAACACAAATAAAGAAATATCTTGCTAATCCACTAATCCTGATGCCTCCTATCTATGGGAAGCCTCTCATTTTGTACATCTCAGAAATAGAGTCATCTCTTGGTATCTTACAACTCAATAAACTATCTCAATTATATATTGATTTCCTATTAAATGAACTATAGCATCATTGAGAAAGCTTTCTTGGCCATCATCTATGCTTCTCAAAAGTTGAAACACTACACACTCAATCATACTACATGATTGGTCACTAAGATTTATCCACTAAAATACTTACTTAGCAAGGCATCTCTAATAGGAAGGTTAGCCAAGTAGGTCATAACACTAAGTGAGTTCTATATTCAATATATTGAGAGAAAGGCAATTTCTGATCAATTAGAAGAAGCACCAATGCAAAGTCTTCTTCTGTTGAAATTGACTTTCCTGATGAATCAATTGTAATGCTAACACACCAAACTTGGGTAATGTTCTTTGATGACTCCTTTACATAATAGGGATCCAGTGTTGGGATCCTATTCATAACACAATAAAAGTATTCATTGTGTAAGGCATACAAGATTATGTTTCCCTGTACAAATAATACTATAGAATATGAAGCCCTAATTAATTGCATGAAGATTGTTGTCAAATGGAAAGTTGATGAATTGAATATCTTTGTGATTCACATCATGTAATCAACTAGTTCAATGATGTGCATTAGAAAAAGGATGAGAAATTGATAGCTTATAAATACATGGTGGATAACCTGAAGAAATACTTTTCTCGTCACTTTTCAAAAAATTCCTTGGGTAAACAACAACGTGGCTAATGCAATGGCTACTCTTACTTCTATGTCACAGATGCCAGGGAATGATCTTCGACATGAGTTCCTAGTGGAGATGTTACTCTACCCTACCTATAATTTCTCTGAATCCAAAATGATCTATTCTATTGTAGGACATGACTCATCCTACTACCATCATATATACTCTTACCTATGCAACCAAATAATTCCAAACAACCTAACCCAAAATAAAAAATGTCACCTTATATGTAGTGCTTCATGATATGTTATTATTACTAGAGACTTAGTTAGGAGAGGTCTCAATGGAAAAATCTTTAGGTGTCTATAACCTGATGAGTCCAAAGGCACATTAATTGATGTATATGAGGGCATTTGTGAATCTCACACTAATGGCTTGACACTAGCTCATAAACTTATTAGAGCTAGTTACTATTGGCCAAATATGGAGTAAGAGGCAATCAAGTATGCCAAGTCTTGCAAACAATGTTAGCTCCATGGGAATCTGATTCATGCTCTAGCCAGGGAATTAATTACATCTATCACAGTGTGGCTATTCCAACAATGGGCATTTGATCTTGTGGGTCAAATTCACCTATCTTCTTTAAATGGACACAAGTTCATCATTATAGCTACAAATTATTTCACTAAATGGGTAGAAGTAGTCCCTCTCTTTAGAAAATGGTAAAACTATAGCTCTATTTGTTATGAATTATATCATATGTAGGTATGGTGTACCTTCCTCCATCATTACTGACAATGGAGGATAGTTTAAAAATGAGGATCTTAAAGAGTTGTGCAAAAAATTTAGAATCATGCAACATTGGTCTTCTATCTATTATCCCAAGGGTAATGGTCAAGAAAAAGCATCTAATAAGGTAATCCTTAAGATCTTACATCTCATAGTCAACAAATCTAGAAGGGACTAGCACCTTAAGATTAATCCAACTTTATGGGCTTACAAAGCAAGTATTAGAACTCTAATGGGTGCAATGCTCTTTGCTTTGGTATATGGAGTGGATGTTGTGCTTCCAATTAAGGTCGAGATTCCCACTTTGAGAATCTCCATGAAGGGCCTTATTACTAATTATTACTATGAAATATCTCATCTTCAAGAGCTAGAATTGTTAGATGAATGTTGACAAGTGGTGCATGATCATCTTTGAACTTATCAATAGTGTATGTCTAGAAGCTACCACAAGAAAGTTAAGCCAAGTGACTTTCGATTGGGTGATCTCATTCTAAGAGAAAACCCTAAGAATCAACAACAATGGGTATAGAAAGGGAAGTTCAAAACTAACTGGCTTGGTCCATACATAGTTATTGTAGTATTTGGATCATGTGCTTATCAGCTTTCAACAACTGAGGGAGAGGCATGCAAGGAGCCCATCAACACTCTCCATCTAAAGCAGTTCTACAACTAACATGTTTTCAAAAGCTCTTTGTACATACTTAAAAGTCTTGGAAAAATCATTATCTTGGTGAAAACCTAGCAATAGGCACCTTGGTAATACCAAAAAAAGTGAAAATTTCAAAAAAAAAGTGTCATTGATGAAAACCTGACAAATAGGCATCATGATAGCAAAAAAAAATCTCTACCAAGAAGGTGAAAACCTGGTAAATAGGCACCTCTTGTTTCAAATGCTATATCTCATAGTCCATCTTATGGATCTTGTACAATTGCTTTACTACTATAGTTTACTACTTTTTCTCATGCATCCATGCATTGAATCTTCTCATAGACTCAAGGGCAACACCCTATAGTGTCATAGGAATCTCTTTACATCAGTCACTAGTTGTTCTAACTATGTCTACCTATTGTTGCTTGTGTCACTCCAGAGATTTCTCTCATGGAAGATCTCTTCCACATCATTCACTAGTTTTTCTAATTGCATCTTCCTACTATCACTTGTATTACTCTAGAAATTTGTCTCATAGAAGATCTCATTCACATCAGTCACTAGTTGTTCTAACTACATCTACCTACTATTGCTTAGTTTCCTACTAAGGTAATGCTTCCTAAATATTCCTCTTTTACTTCAATCACCAATTTTTTTAACTGTGTCTATCCACTATCATCATCCTACTAAAGAGATTTCTTTTACATATGTTTTGAACATTGACACTTGATATCAATCCTATAATAAAAATATTGAAATGATGACATTCATACTAGTTTGAAATATGCTAAGATTTTCTTTGTTTGTTGTCCTTTCTTTTTATCATATTCCTTTGAGCAACTCGATGATGTCTCTTTCAACTAGAGAAGCGAGAACTAGGGACATGATCTTTTCTTTACTTTCTATTTGATGATTTAGCTCCAATGATCTAAAGCATCCATGTAAAAGGGGTGTCCACTATAAGAGCCTCTATCTCATATTAGATGGTCATGTGTACCTCAACTCATTTTATATGGACTCTTCACTAAGGTTGTTTTTTTTCCTTTCTTATTTGAGTGAATTCTCTATGCTACAATAAATACTAATACTTTTCCTATTAAGTGAATGTACAGGTCACTACAAGTATACTTAGCACACTTCTATCTTAGGTTATGAATGCAAGGGTTATTACAGATAGAATACTTAATTATTACTTAGCATAAGAAAGATCTCTCACATATCTGGTGTGTCTTTACATAAGAAACATTTTGGACATCCTAGCATTTATGCTCTGATGCTTATGTTCACTTGCTATATCAAAAGGAACAATTTTTTTGGTCATTCTAGCTTCTTGTGCCTCGAATGCTTACATTTAATCCTGAAAAAACTAGAACATGTGTCATATTCATATTCTCATGATTACAATGTCAATAATAATTCTATGATGTTTGTGGGTTTAGCTAAATGCTTAGTGATGATAATTTTACAAGCTCAATAACCAAACCTAGGTTTGCATCTAATGTATGACTGCATTGAATAAGCACGTGGTTCAATCACTACTTTACTTGTATCCTTTGACATGAGTATTTGTCAATTTCTTCAAAGTATCATGTTTCTTCATGACTACATAGGTGTTCGGTTCGTTGGTTCATCCTCTTGATCTTCGTGAGATACCTGTCATTATCAATAAAAATTGCTACCTACATGAGATGTTAGATCATTTGCATTTTGTATTTCATACATATTTGCATTTTCATCTCATCTACATGACATTCATACATCATATCTAATTTGCATTCATAATCATATCATCAAACATCTCATGTACAACAAATTATAAAGAGAGAAAGTGACACATGCAAAGATAGTTGAATCAAAAATCTCATATATATGGAGTCAAGTGTACATCAATGCAAAACTAAATGCTACTTGATCCCTATCAATGTCAAAATGATACAAATTTATCTTGGCACACCAATTGATACATAGCTAGAATCAAAATCAAAAGAAAGAATGTCTAATTATTCCCCTCTCCCTCATCCCTAGGTGGAGGAGGAGGAGGGGCATTTGGTCTCGCTAGCCATTGTATGCCATCTGATGCTCTCACATATTTAGAAAATTGGGGCATCTAATTTGTGACCTTAGGCACTACTGCAATATATCAAGCATAATAATAAGCTACCCTAGCACTTTGTAATTAGGTCTCCTCTCATTGTTGCTCTAGTTTTTTGTAGAGAATCTTGTTCTCCCACTCTTTGTCCCCCAAGCGCACATCATAGACTTCCAACTATATTTGCATCTCAACTATGTATTATTGTGTTGCTCAAAGTCACTCTCTAGTCCTCCTCAAGGCATCCTAATGTGGATTGGGAGTGGGCTGATTTGGCATCTCATCATTACCAACTATGGCCTCAGACTACTTGGCCAGCTGATCTTACTCCACTCGCTGCCTCTGTGCATCTCCTCCAATGGCACCCAAGGTACCCATCTCACCTCACAAATGAATCTATATGGATCCACTACCTCCTATACCAGCATCATCTCCCATCTATCAGGGAGGAATCTATACCTATGAGGTATGTTTCCTAGGTCTAAACTATTGCTATAGTGGCTATTGTGGTGGCTACTATACTAGCTATCTTGGCACCACCATCCCAACTAGGTCTCTAAAACATGGAAAGGGACAACTCACAAAATGTATCTAATATGCTAGAGTCATCCCCCATCTTCTATTGCTCCTAAGTAATCCCACTACATCACATCAATAGATCAACCATCAATCATTGATCTACCCTAGTCCAGCCTCACTAACCATCCTTGCTCTACATCTAAGGCAAATCAAGTGTATGTGCAATACTACTCAAAAATATCCTATGGTCAACTATATTGTCACCACAAAAATGTCAAAGGAAATCTCTCAATAGTAGCAATTGATTGACCAATCAATGATCAAAGGCTAACATGTGGCCAAGATCCACCCAACCCCACACTACCACTTATAGGTCATCTAACTCATCTCTCTACTACTTGGTCTTACCTAGAGCTATCTAGGTCATTTGTCCCCAATATCTACATATATAGGGCTCATGGTCTTGTCTCAAATCTTGGAATATTGGCCTCCTGATGGGAAAATGCTCCATGCCCATACCTAAAGAACATAGACCCTAGAAGCCATGCTCTTCCTCTCATGATAGAAAATCTCATGCATCTGATGGATCATATGTGCCAACATACACTAACCCCATCCATAATGTACTAGCTCATCTAGCATTTGCTGTAGCATCCAACCCCATCCACGCTCGAGTCCATGCTGGCCTCTGTCAAGCATCAAATAGTAGCTAATGAACACTTTAAGTACTGATGCCAATCTTTGGGTGGGACCATATGTGTGCATGAGCTCATCCCATGTGATGGCCTAGCCCAAGATGAGGTCCTCCTAGAAAATGGCCCTCAGTGCCACTATACCTTTCTGTGGTTGTGTGTCATACACCACTAGAATTTGAAAGATGTCCTCTAGAATGATGGTCATCTCTCCCTATGATAAGTGAAATGTGTTCATCTCTAAGTAAAAGCTCTATGAATGTAGTTAGTAAACTATGATTTACCAATAAGGCAAAAATTTGACAAAAATGTGATAGGCCAAGAGAATCAATATGTGCAAGCTCTATGGCATCTAACTATCTAATCAATGCTCCGTAGGGAGGGTAATGTAATCTAAATGTGATATCAGGAAATGTAACCTGCAAACATGAAAAAAAATGAGAATGGTTAGTACTAGACATACAAAAATGATAAACGCAAGTGCAAAACATCAATGAAAAATCAAATTTTCAAACTAAAATTTTACAAACAACAGTAGTTTTTCACACAATAATTCATTTTCTTGCACAAGATCACACTTTTTTACATGAGGAATCAAATATTTGCACAAGATCAATCAGTATACTCTACAAAAATTCAAGAAAAATTAGGGTCTTGCATGAGAGATGGGTATCTACCACATGAAAAAACCCAGAACACCCAGCGAGAAGTACAAGTTTGGTACTTCCTCTCACAAAATGCAATTGAGGATTGCATAAAGAACAACATCCTCATGTGAAACCTGATGGTGATTTTTTTTAAAATGCTTAAAAATGTGCAAAAAAAGATCAAAACGCATAAAAAATGCAATGACAAAGTAGGTAATCAATGACTCACCAGATGTTCGTACTTCACTGGCCAACTACATTGCTTGGAACATTCAAATTGATGCAAATGCATGAGGACCACCATCTTTCTCCTTAGATCTCTTTTCTTCACAAAAGACAATATGTAGAAATGAATTGAAAATGATTCTTTGGGCCCTTATATATGTTTTCACCTAATTTTTCAAAGTGCTCTGATTGACATGAAAATCACCCCCTAGCTAATTTGGCTCCTCTAAACTCATTTTCAAGAATGAATTCAAAATTTGACACACTTAAACAGCCCAAAATTGTATTTTAAGATTTTGGGACTGACGCGATTGAATGCTTATGTAGTCCATTTTTTCTGATGCTTTATGAAATTTGGAATCTTTTCATATTACATTTTCATCAAATTTTCCAAAATTTTTTGAAAAAGACAAATTAGGTCAAATATGGTCAACTTTTGTCAACCAAAGTCAAATATGGTCTTTTGGATCTTGAAATCACTCTAAATCACCTTCAAATTTTCTTTAGATCCTTCTAATCTCTTCTATATTCTTTTGAACCTTGGATTGCTTCAGTATCTTTCAATATATTGCTTTACATCATTGTTCTAGTGTGTCATCTTCTAATTTTGCTCCCAAAGGGGGTAGGATAATTACATCATTGAATCTTTCAAAACTAGCTTCAACTCAATCTGATTCTTATGTCCTCCTTATGCCCTCATCACTTGGGGCATCTCATCACTCAGGGCATCCTTATTCCCCTAATCTGACATCATATGTCATCTATCTTATCTTTTGATTAGTTGATCACACTCATTAGTCCTTGTCATAGTTTGATGGATAGGTATTAGGGCATTCTAACCCTCACTTCAGAGGATCAAGCCTCATTCTATGGATGATTCTATGACTCATGATTATGTATTGTTAGCTTTTTATGGACCAGTATTCAAGTGTTCTATCTAAACTTTGGAGACTTAAGCTCCATTCTGGAGATAATTCTAAACTCTTGCTTTCAATCACTATTTAATGGATAGGTATCAGGGAAATCTAACCCTCATTCTAGGGATAATTCTATGAATCATGATTAATCTTGTTAGCTTCTAATATATAGGTATTGGGACAATCTAACCCTAACTCTTGAGAATTAAGTCTCATTCTAGGAACAATTCTTTGAAGTTTGATAATTTTTCATTCTATCAATTTTGGTATCTAGGTGTTTTATCTAGATTGCCTAAGGTTAAGCTTCATTCTAGAGACAACCTTAAAAATATTATCAACATCAATATCTAGGTGTTCTATCTTGATTCCCTAAGGTTAAGTTTTTTGATGGAGATAACCTTAAAAAGCTTATCAATTGGTCTTTGTATCATCAATTTCGGAACCAATTTCATTTCTTGATCTATGCTTCACACTTTTGATTTCTTTGAATCAATGTGTTGCTCACACATTCATTCAAAGAGGGGAAAATGTAATACCCCAAAATTGGCACATTGCCATGCTAAACCAATTTTGGTCTATTTAATAAATCCTAAGTCCTATTCTACTAGGTAATTCTAAATTCTAATAATTGCTACTTGACCTAAGTGTCAAATGCAAAAAATGCCCAATCTCCATTAACTACATTCTTTATTTAAATCCTAAGTATTGAGTCAAATTAGCTACATTAAACCTATTAATTAAGTTTAATTTAATTATAAGTCTTTTTACTTTAATTAAATTAAAATTATCTTTTAGCTAATGTATAAGGGAATTAAATGTATTTGATTTAATTAATATATCCTTATTTTAATGTATTGAATTTAATTATTTAATTAATTGAGATTATGCATTTATGAGGTCATATTCAATTTTGTTAAATTAAATATAAGCTCCAAATTCTTTCTTTAGTTCAAAAATGGAAACTCTAAGCGAACTGGAATAAAAAATGGAATTGAATCTATTAACTCTCCATGACACTCATAATTGAATCAATTAACTTCATTTGTACAAGGAAGTTTCTATTTGAACTAAATCTCATTTATAATCTTGACCATCCATCCAAATTGATCTTGATTGTTGATCCATTCTAGAATTCTATTTAAGAGACTCTCAATTCCTCATTTTAGGGGATGTACATGAATTATATCAAACTTATGCTGAAATAATCACTCATTTTCTTATACTCATATCTTTTGATTTTCTTGAATTTTAATCTTATTCAGCTTAAAATTTATTCATTTAGATTAAAATTCTCTCTTTATTTCTAGATGAATATTGCATCTCATATAGATTAATTTTGCATCCCATTCAGCTATAAAATCCTTCATTCTAGATGTTTGGTTTCTAGCTTCTTGATCTAAGACCAATTAGCAAAATCATTCTAGTTAGGAGGCAACATATTGACCTATTAGACATTTTGGATGGACAATCTTGTGTTCATTCTAGGATGATTCCTTAGATAAGGATCATGTTAAAGTGTGTATGAATCATAGAGGTCGACATTTCCCGCTCAAAAGAAGAAGAGAAAAGGAAGAAATAAAGAGAAGAAAAGAAGAGGAAAGAAGAGGAAAGGAAGAAGGAAAAAGAAGAAGAGAAGAGGAAAGAAGAAGAAAGGAATACATAGGAAGAAGTAAAGATAGAAAAAGAGGACAGAAACAAGAAGCAAGAGGAAGAGGAAAGAAAGAAAGTAGAAGAAAATTCTGAGTTGAAGTAGAGATGGAATATTATAATGAAAGAATCATCATTCTTGCCTAATCTAAAATATGTGCAAACAAAATTAGGGGAGGTAAAGTTTTAGGATGAATCTAGCATACCTTATGTTGCACCAAGAGTCACAACTATTGCAAGATCAGTAGCTATCCCATCATCAATCGTCAAACTAATCCCAATATTATTAGATGATGATGATGATTAGAAAGGATTGATGAGCTCCTTGAGAAACTTTTGGAGAAGAAAAAGTCAATTAAGTCTTTGGAGAGAACACTAACAAAAGTTTGGATAGGATGCAAATGATAGTTCACACAACTATTCTCAATCCAGACTTGCAGGCTAAGGCAAAAGAGTTGGTGAAATCTTTTGATGAAGAATTCACAACCTTGACATAAATTGCTTTAGTACAAGCACAATCCAAGCATGATACATCACTATTTGATATAGTATGCACTAATGTGAGAAATGATATAAAATCACTTGATGTATGAATTAAGGATTTCAGGAAAAATATTGATGAAGTTAAGAATTTGTATAGACAATGTGCATTGTCATACAAGTACCTATTATATTTTGTGGATAAAATTAGAGGTCAAATAAGTAAGCTTCAAATACTCACTAAAAGGTTGTAGTTACTAGAGGGAAACATTGAATAATTTGGAACTAAAGTAGAGAAGATTCACAATGCTATCAAGAGCGTTGAAGCTGATAAGGAATAAGTAATCCGAAGGTTCTCTACTCTTAGAGAAATTTTGTCACTTAAGATCAGATTTTGCAGAGGCAATTAGATGAGGTTTTTATAGCTAAGGCCTCCCATGACAAATTTTCCTATACTGAATTGAGCATGGTTGAAGTGGCATCCTATGCACTTTGTGCACTCATTAGTATATCTGACATAGTCAAGGAGAACTGGAAGAAAGATCTAGAATGACTAAAACATGGTTTTATAGAGTGTTTTACTAGGATTACATGTTTATTAGTGTAAAACCACATAGTTTTTGACACCTTTTCCATTGATGTCAAAGGGGGAGAAGTATATGGAAGGAAAATTGTATATGTTAATGATATTTAAGGGAGAATTATATGTGAGGACAATTAAATATGTATATGTAAGGGGGAGTACACCTATATACCATTGTAAAGAGTGATAAGCAATGTAATGATCCATCAAAACATGAACAAAAAAATTTCTATTTTGAAGGCAATTTTTGTGTAGTTACTTTTGTATTTATTTTTGTATGACATCATTTTGGGACTTAGCCAATTTTTCCAAATGTTGCAATCAATGCTAAAGGGGGAGATTGTTGGTAATATGGTCAGTTAGATGTCTAGAGTGTTTTCATTTATAGTAACACATATTTAGTATTTCATTTATGTATTTAGAGTTAGAAAATGATCTCAGCGTTAGATAGTTTGTAGCAATATAGAGACATATGTGATGTGTATAGATGACACACTTTGAGTTATCTCATGTGCGCAATTGAGGATCAACATATGACAACATGGTAATGATTTATGTTAGTGTGGAGACCTATACCTGGTGTACGATGCAAGTTACAATTGATTTACAAGATCTTATATTTAATAGAACATAACAAAGCATATCAGAGAATTGGATTGTACGAATTAAGGAATTATTTTGGTGACAAAATAATTACTAATTCATAATGGGCCAACATCCTAGATGTTTACCCTAAGTGTGAAGACATGAAGCCCAACTAAGAAGAGTTTTGTTAATTTTCCAGATAGAAGTAAAGATCTTATCTTGCACAAATAAGGTGAAGAGTAAAAGTGATGCAAACTATTGTAAAGAAATATTATATGATATTTGAGCCTTATGTGGTACAAAATCTGATGTATGATTAGAGAAAGTGAGAGATACAATAGTAAGACAATATTGTACAAATACCTACTCTTGTGAAGAACTTAATTATGTAATTTTATGTTAGGGAAATGGTCTCTTCTTGCATATATTGTATTTTGTCTACCAAATCCTAATAGGGTTGAAGAAACTCCTAACAAGATTGAGACTTTTAACAGTACCTAGTCCTCTAACAAAGACTTGAGACACTATATGTATTTCACAAACTCCTAATAGGGTTAATATCCTTAACAAGATTATTTTGTTTGGTAGATCATCTTGTGGGTATCATCCCCACCATGGTTTTCCCTTGTCTAGGGTTTCCCTAGTTAACAAATAATGGTGTTATGAGTTCTCTTTGTGCATGGTTATATTTACTATTCAACATTTTTGGTTTACTTTTTCATATGAAAGTTATAAAGTAATTAACAATATTTAGTTGTGGTAAAATGCTTATAGAATATAGATTCATCCCCCCTCCCTCTCAGTATTATCTATTTCTAAGATCTTGTATAAAGAAACATGCTTAATATTCACATTTCTAGCCACTAAATATCCAACATTACTTTTTAGAGTATACTATCTTAGGCTTATTATGTCCTACTTACCAATATTTTGTCTACTTTCATGGCTTGGTTTGGGTATGCTTGTATTAGCATCTATTTTTTGTCATTAAGAGTTTACATGAACCCAAAAAAATTTTCCATAAGTTTATTTATCTTATCTCCCTATTATTTAATGTCAGCAAGGGGGTAATATTTCATATCTAAAGCTTTAATAAACTCTAAGACCCTACTATATACTTTCAATTTTTCCTTCTTTATTTCCTATTCTTGTAAATAATATTCATTTGTTATAATATCTTTAGGGAAATAAACAATATTTTCATATGATTTAGCTTTGGTCCTATCTTTGAATATATCATATAAGCCTTTTGGGTGAGTAAAACAAAGATGAGATTGAGCCATTTGGTATCTATCAAGAAACTTACCTAGATGTCTTCATCTTCCTTTGGTGAACACAAAATTGTGGATGACTATTAAATTTGGAAAAATGTCCCTCTTGACCTACTCACCATCTCTCTCTCTCTCTCTCTCTCTCTCTCTCTCTCTCTCTCTCTCTCTCTCTCTCTCTCTCTCTCTCTCTCTCTCTCTCTCTCTCTCTCTCTCTCTTCAAGGACTCCTACTTTCCACAAAAACTCAGCAATTCCCACCTTTAGAGGCACCTGATGTGGGAGGACATGAGATTTCCCTTGGAAACCACATACTTTGAAGATAGCAGATATAGAGTAAGGGATAATATTCCCCAAGTTATGACTTTCTTTCAAATCCCTGTAATGATCCTTGGGCCTAATCAACTCTAGTAAGGGTTGGGGAATCCTCTAACTATCTCCAATCAATAAGATCCTCATATTTGAGGCAAAATATCTGTCAAAATGGAGAAAAATGGTGTCAGTGACCTCCCTTGTCATATCAACACTCCAAAGCTGAACTAGTATCTTCTCCATATCCTTCTCTAATTCTAGTTTCACATGTTTTGAAAAGATAGAAACTCCCTTGTATAGGGACATATACATCAGTAAGGAGTACTAGAAAAAGTGTTTGTCAACCTTACCCTTGCTAATGCCAATTAGTCCATTGTGAATCACTTCATATGAGTAGGATGCAAAATAAAAGAATAGAGCTCATACCATATTGCAATTTTTGAGAAATAATAAAAAATGGAGACCCTTAGATGTGAGCTTTCTCATCCATGCCAAATATTTTGTAGAGGGATATATAAAGAGATTGTACCCTAGGATTTAAATATTTCTGGTGTATGAGATGTTACCAGTGAAAGATGCCCTATTCTTGAAAAATTCTCTTATAGTGGCCCTCCCCAAAGGTATATCCTCTAAGCATCATACCTTCTTTGTAGATCTTCCAAGTCAATTTGTTCATGCAAGTCATGTACAAGGTTCAACATGAAAACTTCTATGATCACTTCTGCTATCACCCTAAATAGTTTATCTCTTGTGTAATTCTTCACAACCTTAGCACATGATTATACCTCTTTTCCAACATTTTTAGTAGGTAATCATCAAAGAAAACACCAAGGATGACCAATTTTCCAATGTCAAATTCTCATACATTAATCAACAGAGTATCACGTCTTCTCTATGAAAACCACTATTTGAATACCTTCAAACTACCCAATTTTGTCTCTGCATCCCTCAACCATTTTTCCTTTTCATAGAAACCTTCACCAATAATCAATTTAGTAAATTTGAAACTGGAGTTCTCTAGACAATCAAAAATTTAGGCACTTACCCACAAATTTATGACTTCAACAAAACAATCTATTCGCAACAATTCACTGTGTGTAAAACTCAAAAACTAAGCTCTGATTTATTGTGCTTCATATTTATTTTTCTTTGTAACTAGTTATGGAATGAATCAAAGATGTTAGGCATAATTATCTTGCATGAATTTTCTTTGATACACCATTAATGGTCCAATAGAAAAAACTATGTATGTTTTGCCATGAATTTGAAAAATAGTCCTTGATCTAGTCATAATCTAATGACCGTAATTCAAACTTAACAATTACATAACTTTTTACCTAGTGGGACACATCTCAAAACCTCTTATTTTCTCTTTGGCTAAAACTTGAGCACTTTAATTATGCAAAAATATGACCACCGTTGATCCTTTCTCATCTTACGATCATGAAAGATCATTGCTATCATTACATTCCTTTTAAGAACTAGGTCCATCGAGACATGTATCACCACCTTACATTCTAGTGTAAGAGCACCTATGAAGTCACCTAGGGTCACCATGAATCTAGTCAAAGACAAAGGAATAAAATCATCCCTGAATGTGGATTTGGGTGTATTGGAATTAATAATGACAATTTGTAATAAAATTTTGTCAAGTCCTATTTGTCTAGGTAGAGGAATAGGACACCAAACTATTGTAAGTTGGGTCAATAGTACCCAAATGGTCTAATTAGGATTTATAAAAATAGACCCTAGGAGTGAAATTAAATAAGTTAGAATACTTTTATTTCAATAATTTGTAAGTTAAAAATTCAAATATTTCAATATTAACAGTTACTTAGTTTAGGTGGGAAATGAAGTTTTAATGACTAAATGCAATTGTAACCAAACCAAAATGAATTGAGTTGGTTTTTTTGGTTACTAGGCATCATATATGATTTGCATATGGCTGGAAAAATAGACAGTATGACCTAGAACAAAGATTGTATAGATTTCACAAGTTTGAAGCAATAAAGTGGCAATTTTTGCAATTTTCTTGATTCTTGAAAGTTGTAATGAGTCTAATTCATTGAATAGACATCAATGAGTATTGTATAATCTCTATAAATTCATTTTCAATCTATTTAAATTGGGATTTCATTGTAAGTCTCAAGTTGTGCTTTGATAGAGCATAGTTTTGCATTGTTTTAGAGGCATAGAATGAGATTCATCCCCTTTTTGTAATCACTGCAACTTGGGGATGAATCAAGAATTTGTATCATAGATATATATAACACTAAATATGCAATAAAACCCTTCAGATGTTGTTGGAGATCTTCATTGGGTGTTTGTTGCAGGGATAAAGAGCATGAAAATGGTTGGGATGTTATAACAGTAGCATATTGGGCCTCATGAGGGGTATATTTTATGTTGGGAAACACTTATTTATGTTGAAAGGATGGTTAATCAACCTTTGGTTGGTTGAGATTTCACTTGGAGAGTCTAGATTGAAGGAGCCCTAGTTTTGGAGGATTTGGGAAGCCTAATTTGGGGCTTTTAGTGTTCCAAAGGGGTCTGGGACTAATTACTTTCATATTTTCAAGTGTTTTAGGGCATAATTAAGCACTTTCCAAGAGTAGGAGTCCTTTGGCTAAGTTTATGATATAGTTCCTTTGAAAAAGTACCCATTTTTATGCATTTTTGGGATCCCAATGTCCTAATAGCAGGGGTATAGTCCAAAACAACCTACCTATTTTTTTATATATGTTGTAAAAATTGATAAAGGGTATCCAAAAACCTAATTTATTTTCCAATTCATTCAAATTTTTTTGGAGTTATGGGCTTTGGAAGGTCGCTATTGTCCTAATGTAATACAAACTAGGCCTCTTGGTAGAATTCAAATCTTTTGTGCATAGTCCATAGAATTTGACTCCATAGAAGCTTTTTTACTTTTGAATTTGTTCGAATTTAGTCCCTTGTGGCTTTAGAAGCTTTGAGTCAAGGTGTTGGGTTGAAATCTCCTTTTGAGTTATTTTGGAAGGGTGTCTTTGAACCTTGTATTTTCTTTATATGTTCGATCCCACCATTTTTTTGAGAAGCCCACTACTCTAGCCTCTGCATCACATTCTCACTTTACATAAAAAAAATTCATCTTTATAATGAAAAAATATGGCATCTATTGATCCCTAAGAAACATATGGTTAGGATTTCTACCTCTAGATGTCTATAAAATGTGGTCCATATGGATATGTGGTGAATTATTGCATTCTTGCTTTAGGTAAACCTAAAACACCTTTATCTTGAGAGAATGCAACATCCATCAATCATCTGAAGATATGATATCTTGGAGAAAACAATAATCTTTGTTATACTCAGTACACATAGAAAATCAAAATATGCCACCTAGAAATCTATGCTGAGAGAATCTTTTTGCAACTCATAACATAGGTTGGTCCCACAATATCCATGTGTCAATTTCTCACATTATCATTTTGGTTAAAAATTTTTTATTTTGGCTTTGCGAGAATATAACTTCCATCAATCTTGATCTAAATCTATGGTTGAAAAGATGTTTTTCCTTCCAACCATATTGAATGAGGTGTGGATCCATGGGAACACTTATTAACTTCTTGCATTGTCACATTTTCTAAACTGCTTTTCACTTCATCTTGTGACAATACAATAGCCCTCAATCATCACTTAATCAATGATTAGGGAAGAAGGTTCAATCTAAATGAAGAACCAATCCGAGTGTGACTTCTAGCACATTTTAACAAAGCACATTGTAGTAAGAAATTATGGCCCCCATTAGGACACACATCAACCTGTCACACTTGCATTTCTTAAACACTAAGCACTTTGAATATGTGAGGATGTGACATATGTTGATTTAGAAGGAGATCAATGATCATCATAAAAAGACTAACTTCTATATTTACTTAGGTCCCATAAGGTAGGTTTTTTTCTATCACTTTCTCTCTTTGGTTGAAGGCTTTCCATCTTGAATTTGCAAGAATGTGATGCTCATTGATCTAGGAGGAGATTAATGGCTATAATAACAACTCACCCAAAAGGTTATGAACTAGAAAATCCAAGACACATGCTAACCACAATACAACCCTAGGTTAAAAACTAGTTACAAACTAGGGAAAAACAACAATTTCATGAAAGATTTTAGAAATGACCATAGAAAAACCTTAGAATAAGAAATTTGAAAAGGTATTAGAGATTTTTCAAATCTCCCACCTCAATTTTAAAAGGTGTGATCAATTAAAAATGTTTTGAAGGAACCTAGAGCACAAAAAACATTATGGCATAATAAATAGGGTTTTTATAGGGCACAACTAATCTAGAGGAATGCGCCCCTAGTTTCTTGCATGGGACAAATTGGATTTTTACAATAAAATTTAAGGGGTTCTACTAGGTGAAAAACTAGGCCAACAGTGGTTCTATCTAGTGATGATGAATAAACTAAATTCATATGAGGGCTTAGGATCTCTAGTAGAAGCATACCATATACTTGATAAAATAGACAGCTTTTTTAAAGAAAAATGCACCAACTAGGAGACACAAAAAATATGTACGTAGAGGGAAAAATATATACAATAATTTATAGAAATCATACACATAAGCTACTATTCATGGAAATAAAAGTACCTTCAATAGAAGTACTTCTTCAAAAATTGTCCATGAGTTGGCAATTAAACAAGGTCACTTGATAGTTCTTTTAGAATATATGAATCCTCACCCCATGTAGATTCAATTAGATATGGGCCAAGACAAATGGGATCAAAATTACCATGCTTTCCTTTATCTTAAATTCTTGCATTCCACATAAAAATTACTTCTTTCGGCTCAAATTTCCTTGCCACTGCTTCTTTGCCTGCAATTGCGATTTTGCATTTCTAACAGAGGCTTCCTTCCTAGTTTCATTCAACCCTACCAATTCATCTATTCTCTCTTGCATTTCATCTATGATATCATCATTATACAACTAGATATAATTGTATAGGCCTACCATGTTATTTTGGGGCATTCTTACTTGAATTCTATATACTAGATCAAAACGTGACACACCTATTTCCTTTTCATTTGTTACTCTAGTAGCCCAAACTACCAAATGCAGCTTGGAATCCCATGCCTTTTTTATTTTCATCTAATGTCCTCTTTATGATCTTCAACAAGATTTTATTAGTTTATTTAGTTTTCCCGTTCCCTTGTGGATGATAAAGGGATGACGTTGATCCTATAATGCCATATTTGTCACAAAATTTTATAAATCTCTCTGATCTAAAACACATGGCATTATCAGTCAAAATCCTTTTAGGACACCCAAATCTAGTTATTATTTTATTCAACAAGAAATTATTTACCACTTTACTAGTATCCTTCCTAGTAGCAATAGCCTCTACCCATTTTGTGAAGTAATTCATTGCTACTAGTATCTATGAATAACCAGTACTAGATTTAGTTGAGATTTCACATATGAAGTCCATTCCCCATTGTTGGAAAGGTGCTTGCACTTCTACTAATTTCAAAGGGGTATTTCTAGAGAATTTTAACTTTCCAACAAATCTCTTGCAAGAATCACATTTCCTAACCAGAAAATGTGCATCTTTAAATAAACTTGGCCACTAGAAACCAACCTTCAATACTTTTGTTGATATAAGTTTTTTTTGAAGTGAAGAACCTATAATAGAACACTCATTATTTTTTCAATCATGTCAAAACTGCTACCTATTGGTGAGGCAATTATTTTTTGGTTTGAAATCTATCATTTAGTTGATTGATGAAGAGGATTTGAAAAGAGGATATAACAATAGAACCTAGAGAAAAGTTGAGTTATTTTGTATGTAAATGAAGCACTAAGAACAAGTAATACATTGATACTATAGTGTATTGTTTATCTACTTAAAGTCTAAAATGAAAGATTACTCAAGTTAAGACTAGAAGAAGATCAAGTCAGAAAAGTTTCAACCAAGCCTTGCTGAGTATTCAATGCAAGCCAAGAAAAAATTAGTGAAAGTCGAGTGAAAATCAAGAGGTGCCAAGAAAAGATGAAAATAAATGCAAACCAAGTGATTTTTAGTATATGTCACTCATAAAGTTTAGTTGGTGTTGAGCATCAGTAAACTTTAGTGTTTGCCGAGTGAACTAGTGTTGGTCAAGTGATAGAAATGTATTAGATGTTGAATGACAACATATTGATGCTGAGTGCCAATAAATGTGTCAAATCAAATATTTGACAGATGTAAGCCAACTATTTTATTTTCTTGAATTATGTAAATTTAATGGAAGATAACTATGATGAGCTTGTGGTGGAGAATACAAGATAAACTATTTTGAGGAAAATTTAGGAAGATTGTTAAAGAAGTTTCTAGAGTAACCAAATAAAAATGTGGGTAGATTCATTGTATCCTACCAAATTCTACCTAATCCTAAAATGGATGATTGTGGTTAAGCGGAAAAATATCTAGATTCTCTATTTTTATAGAGAGCTAGTCAGAAGGAAAGGTTGTCATGTGTGAGAACCTAAGAAGGACAATGAGTCTTGGGTATTGCTTCATTTAGTAGCCAAACAGAAGTGACTATAGTTGGCATGCAATGCAAGAAGGCTTAAGAGTATGAATTCTTGAAGGGTGAACATGCTATCAAAGCTAAAGTGTATGAATGTCAAGTAGAATGGAGGACTAAAACATAGATCTGTAATCTACAAGTGAGTTGTAGTTTGTTATCAGATCAAGCCTTACTGTTACTTTCTAATGATTGTATTAGCCTAGGTTAAATCCTTTGGAATAAGGTTGGCCTAACATTCATTTGTAAATCCTTTGACCAGGTGACATTCTAATGAAATGGTCTAAAGTCCTCTAACAAGGCTCACTCCTAATAGGGTGATTGAAATCCTTTAACCAGGTCACAATTAATAATGTGTATTGTAACCTTTCATAGGGTTGGCCTTTCATAGGGCATCACTTCAAAAGAGTGAGAAATAGTAGCATGTTACAAGTAATTTTTCCCAAATTTGGTCATGTAAAATCCCTACATTAAATTGTGTGAATGTTATACTATTTCATGTATACATTTTTGTAAAGTTGTTTTGACCTAGGACAATAACCTACAAAGTTTAAGTGTTGTATCATCTAATGGATGCATGCATGATAAGGTTTTATGGATATGGGTCTACTAAGCATCAAAAAGTTTTATTTATACATCTAGACCTTGGATAACTAATTTACCCCACCTCTCATTTATTCTAAATAATTCCAATAACTTTATGGGTAGTAGTATTTTCCATGTAATGACCTTCAGATACTCCTGAATACATATCAATGAGTATTTTTCCCGACTCCTTGTGATCAATACACTTTAAAAATATTCCTTCAAAAATCCTCCACCATAGACTTCCATTAACAATGATGTATCTAATTGCATGCAATTTCATAGATCTCTTTTCACTATCAGTTAGATGGGCTAGAGTCTCCATGTTTTTAAAGTAATATATCACATATTTGTACCAATCATAATCATCCAAATAATATGTGTTTGATCTAAGGACTTCACCTACAACATTTATTTGGTTAGAATCCAAATTTTATTGAGCCATCAACTTTTCTGCTCCGTTCTTGAGCATTTTAGAAATGGGTCTACTAATCTTAGTGAAATTTATACAAACCTTTTGAATAAGTAGACTTGGCAAAAGAAGGATTGAATTATTAGCATGAACATTGATGATGATACTTTGGGGAGTATCCTGAGCATTGGAGAGTATTGACATGTTGCATTCATGATTGCATTTTCCATTGATGTCAACATAACGTTGATTTTGTAAAGGCTGGCAGAGTAGCAGACAAAGATCTTGATGGTATGCACAATGGTTTGATTGTATGGTCATGTATAGTTATGGATATGTATGACACATTGTCTTGATGATGTGATTAAGTGTGTAGAGTTTGAGACAAAGATATATAGAAGTTGTACCCAATTTATAGAGAAGTTCAGAGATAGAGTATTGGAAAAGAAGTTCCTGATATTTGTTGGCTATCTTACATATGAGATGTAATGAAGAGATGCGTAGTTAGGTAGTGATTGAGGATAGTTAGATGATGATTTCAAAGAGTGTACAAGCCTTAGTATTGTAGATGTGAAGTTTTGTATAGACTATGAGCCGACAGTGCTATTGTAATTATAAGTAATTAATTATCTTATTTTAATTAAATGGGAAAGCCTCAAGGCTGACTCTAGGAATTAATATGAAGATATAATATAAAGGAAAGATATTTTCCTTGATTGTAAGGTGTGATCAATAAGAGAGATGATGAAAATGTTAAGTTTGATCTAAGAAGTGATGAAGGTATGTTTCTTGGCTATTCATTGAAAAATAAGGCTTATAGATGTTTCAACTATAGAACTAAGACAATAGTTGAATGTCCAAATATAAAGATTGATGAGAAGTTTGGAACCAAAGAAAAGATGGTAGATTATAATTTAGATGAAGAAGAGAATAAATCTGTAATTGTTAGAAAGAATGTTGAAGTTTTGTTTAAGACTAACAATGACTTGCAAAAATATGTACTAACTTTTGAGAATAGAGGAGAACAAAGTTCTATACCTAGAGAAGAGATAAGAGTTGAGATGCCAACTCCTACCCCTAATAGAAATCTAACAAAGAATCACCATCTTGAAAAAATAATTGGAAGTAAAGAAAAGGTGTAATGACAAGGAATGAAGTAAATGAGGAGATATGTTTGATATATCAAGTTGAACCTAAGTGCACAAATGAATTAGTCAAAGATAATCATTGGATCCAAGCAATGAAGGAAGAATTAGATTAGATAGTAAAGAATGATATATGGGAGTTAGTTCCTAGAGTAAAGGACAAGAATGTGATCGAAACAAAATGGATTTTGAGGAATAAGATGAAGCTGGGAGATGTTGTGAGAAACAAGGCCATACTTGTTTGTAAAGGTTATTCATAGCAAGAAGGCATTGATTATGAGGAAACATATACACTAGTACTAGGAATGGAAATAGTAAGGATATTTCTAGCTTATGCAGCAAACAAGAAATTCAAGGTTTACTAGATGGATGTTAAATCAGCCTTTCTAAATGGAAAAATAGAAGAAGAGGTTTATATTTAGTAGCCTAAAGATTTTCCTTTATCGAAAGATAAAGACATGGTATGTAGATTTGTTGGTGTAAATAAGTATTTACTTATTACACTTACTTAAGTTTACTTAGGTTAATGCATTATTTAATTATATTACATTATTTTATTATTTTTTATTTGTGAGACACTTGAGAGTTTGCACACCTTTTGAGTTGTCATGTTGAAAACACAAGAGTATGCAACTCTATTTGAGCACATGGTGTCTACAACACTATTTTTCATGTCCCACCCTTGTAGGCTTATCCTGTCATCACCACACTTACTTCTGTGCTTAATGGAGGATAATCCATATATAATGGACATGTGCTTGGTTGTATGACACTTCATGGTGCTAACTTCTATGCATTCTAGAAGCTCTCCTGAGGCCTTTATATTTAGGCACTCCTAATGTACTATAATGATGAACAAGTTATTGAATACATTGTTATTCTGATCATACTCTGTCTACTTTGGTCTATCATGTGCTTTTTTTTGAGTTCTTAGTTCTTGGATGAATTTTTCCCTTAAGCAAATTCTTACAAGATTGAAGAAATCTCTTTATGGTCTAAAGAAAGCACCTAGAACTTGGTATGTGAGGTTAGAAAGTTACTTGGAAAATATTAGATTTGCTAAAGGTACAAAAGAAAGTAACTTGTACCTAAAAGAAATTGAAGATGGATTGCTGATTATTATAATATTTGTTGATGACATCATTTTTGGAGGTAATGATGAAGCTAATGATAAATTTTTTGAGGAGATGAAGATTGAATTTGAAATGAGCATGATGGGACAAATGAAGTTTTTCCTAGGATTATAGATTGTGTAGAATAATGATGGTTTATTCATTTCACAAGCTAACTACCTAAAGATTTGTTGAAAAGGTTTGGTTTGGAAAGTTGTAAACTAGTTGGAACACCCATGGCAACTAGTCACAAGCTATCCAACAAAGATGAGACACCTATAGTTCAGCAAAAGAAGTATAGACCAATGATTGGAGGTTTGCAGTATCTCACTCACACTAGACTAGATATAGAAAATGTAGTTGGGATTGTATCTAGATTTAAAGTTGATCCTAGAGAATATCATTTTGCAGCAATAAAGAGAACATTTAGATATCTAAAAGGGACATCTAATTATGAAATTTGGTATGAAAGATCAAGTGATTTCGCACTTTGTGGATATACTAATGCTGATTGGGAAGATAGTATGGATGAAAGAAAGAGTACCAATGGTGGAGCATTCTTTCTTGGAGGAAAATTGGTTTCTTGGTTAAGAAAGAGGCAAGATTATATTTCATAGAGCACTGCTAAGGCAGAGTATCTTACAATAGAAAAAAATTGTAATTAGGTTTTTTGGATGAAGTAGATATTGAAGGATATAAAAATTGAGATTGAAGAAGTTTTTATCATTTATTATGATAACTGAAGTATAGTGAGTATGTCTAAGAATCATGTATTGCATTCTAAGACTAAGCATGTATTTATTAAGTATCAAGTGCTCAGAGAGAAAGGAATAGAAAAGGAGATCAGATTAGAGTATCTAATTACTAAGGATTATATTGTAGATATATTTATGAAGCCTTTTCCTAAAGATACATTTGAGTACTTGAGAGGTATGCTTAGGGTTATGCCCCTACCTACTTCTGAGTAGTTGATGTAGAGAGTGCACTAGTCCAATGGTACAGAGCACTATTATTTGACTAGACTGAATGACGATGCTTCTTGTATGGGGCAATATCTAGTATGTACCAAGACATTGAGGACTCTTGGTATTTGGTATTTGGTATTGAACCATGTCTTTGGAAACACAAGTTGGTGGATGACTTGGACCAGCTGATTAATAATTGGTAGTTAACAATTGATACATTGAGATTGAGGATTTTGACATTGATTTCAATCGAGGATAATATGCATGAAAAACATCTCGTAAGGTATGAGGGAGAGTATGTATGTAAATAACTCCTAAGTTATGGGGGAGAGATATCTTTTTAGAGAGATTTAGAAAGATTCATGTAATGAAGTAGGAACATGCACCTAATGTGTGAATCATTAGTGTAAGGTAAACAATTTATGTGTACGAAGGAGTATGCACCTATGTGTATTTATTATGTTTGAGATTATTTTTAGCATGTGGACAACTTATGCTAGTTAGTAGCTACAATAGTAGAAGATTGTTTAGAATTCTTAGAACTTGGATGTTTTTTCATCTATGTTGCCATCAATGAAAAAGGGAGATATTGTTAGTATGAATACTAATGATACTACTTTTGGGAGTATCCTAAGCATTTGAGAGTATTGATATGTTGCATTATGATTTTTCTTATCATTGATGTCAACATAGCATTGGTTCTATAAACACTAGTAGAGTAGCAGACAAAGATCTTGATGGTATGGACAATGGCTTGTAATAAAGAGATGCACATTTAGGCAGTGACAGAGGATAGTTAGATGATGATTTCAAAGAGTGTACAAGCCTTAGTATCACACATGTGAATTTTTGTATAGACTATGAGCCAAAAATTCTAT
Source organism: Cupressus sempervirens (assembly GCA_028749045.1). Classification (NCBI taxonomy): domain Eukaryota; kingdom Viridiplantae; phylum Streptophyta; class Pinopsida; order Cupressales; family Cupressaceae; genus Cupressus; species Cupressus sempervirens. The sequence continues at coordinate 998,950,455 of CM053785.1, read as the reverse complement.
TGTAATTGTAATTAAATTAATTATCTTATTTTAATTAATTGGGAAAGACTCAAGGTTGACTCAAGGAATTATTATGAAGATATGGTATAAAGGAAAGATGTTTTCCTTGATTCTAAGGTGTGATTAATTGTGTTCAAGTATTGTGATTGTTGTAAGAAGTGCGAAGTGCGAAAGGGAGAAGAGTGCTTACTAAATATGAGTAAGCAATCCAAGGGATTATTGAATGTGAGATTTGAGATCTAGTTACAAGATCTGAAGGAGACAAAGTCTGGTTGATAGGATAGAGATAGAGGAAGGAAGTACATTTTAGTTCTATTATTTTGTAAGGAATAATAAAGAGATCATTTGGATAGTGGGTTCATTGGTCTTTCCCTTGAAGCTTTTTGTGCAATGGGTCTAGCTATCTTCCATAACTCCTAACAGCATTGGCACAACTCATAACATGGTTGGAATCTCTTAAATGGGATTCAAAGTCTCCTAATAGGGACTCATATGTATTAAATGATGTAATACAATCCTAGTAGGGTCTATCCTGTAACAAGGAATATTTATATTAGTACATCATCTTGTGGGTACCATCCACACGAAGGTTTTCCCTTTGATCAAGGGTTTCCCTAGTTAACATATTTCATGTTATTATTTATGAGTATCTTGTTGTGGTTTCAATTTATATTACTTATATGGTTAAGACTTTTTAAGGTTGTTAATTGTGATATTATTTGGATAACTGATTCGCTCCCCCACCTCTTAGTCATATCAGTGGACTATGTATTATAAAATGAATACCTTTAACATTTTTAAGCTTAGGAACCTTATCTATTATTGCCACTCTTTCTGGATCAATCTTAACTCCATTTATAGACACTATGTGACCAAGAAATTTTCCTTCTATTACTCCAAGAGTGCACTTCTTTGGATTCAATGAAACTCCATACTCCAAGGCCTTTATAAAAATATTTTCTAGATACTTGCAATGATCATCAACCTTTTTTTAGTATGTTTTTAGATCATCCTGATAAACAACCATAAATCTATCAATTAATTCCTTGAATTCAACATCCATGGCTCTCTAGAATGTAGCTCTTGCATTTATCAACCCAAAAGGAATCCAAAAATATACATATGTTCCCCAAGGGGTTGTAAAGGTTTTCATGAACTGCTTCTTCTCATCAACCAAAACTTGGTTGTATCTAGAGAAACCATCCATCATGGACATTAATTTTTAACTAGTTACTTGCTACAACATAGCCTCCATGTTTGGAAAACTATAGTTATCCTTTAGGGAAGCAATGTCCAAATTTCTAACATTAGCACACAACCTAATGTCAACATTTTTCTTCCTAATTGGCACTAGGTTGTGATCTGCCTCACAATAGGTGTGTGATAATCATGCTCAATGACTTACTTAGGAATAGTTTAATCAATCTAAGGGTTACTTCTCCTACCATGAGGTGCATTTAATTTTTCAACCCAGGGACATATACTTGAAATGGTGGGCAGGGTATGTGCACTAGGTTTCTTAAAGAGTCATTATGCTTATGTTGCAGGAATGTAAAATGTATACAAGAACCTACACTAGTGTTGCAAGAAAGTAACACACTTAACTCCTTATTCAAATGAATGATGGAAATATAACTCTATGCTAGCCTATATTTCAACTCAGACCATCCACCATAACTACTCTTGCAAATGTTATAGGAACATTCACAAAGTACAATGCTACAGGAACAAACTTATAACTTCTATCTAAAATACTGGGAATGTTGAAATTAAATCTACACTACTCTAATCTAATCCACCTCCCAAGTGGGCCCCCTTGGTTGGCTTCTACTAACCTACTAGTTCACAAAATGTAAAGCAAGAATTACTTCATTATATTTGAAAGACTCTTTACATAAGAACAATACATAAAACTATAGATAACTCGCTACAAGAGTCAACAATGCTTTTCCATAAAAAATTTCAACTCCTAAAACTATCAATCCAATCCCTATAAATAGAGGATCAACACTTATTCTAAAGAAGGAAAGAAAACAAACTGACTAAAAATCTGTTAGAGGAGAAGAGGGAAATATAATAGCTCACGGTATAAGAAATAAAGTTTGAGTAATCAATTTAGCACAATAATAAACACATAGGGAATATAGCAACACTTCATCCCTAAATTCCTAGAATAATAGCTCCTTTTTTGTAGTAGCCATGTCTTCTAGTGCCATCATGATTCCTTTGTCATAGCTGGGCCTTGATGCTCCTCCTTGAATCCTATCGACCGCTCTCTAGCTTCTTCCTTTCCTAGCAAGTTAGTTGTGATGTAGTAATATTTATGCAAATAAGCATAATCAAATTGAATCCAAATTTTAGAACACACATTCCAATGGTTATATGAAATACTGCATTATATGTATAATATTGTCAAAATATGACATAACTATCTACTCATGGTTTAATGGTTCTATCTGGACTTTATCATAAGTTCAACTAGTTATAAGTTCACAAATGTCCTAGCACTTTTAAAAACATAGTATTAAAATTAATATAAAATAGAGGCAATAATTGGCCTCTAGTAAGTTTTATGCTTGTCCTCAAGCATTGCATCTTCTGGCCATTGATTGAAAGTCTCCAACCTCAGTCCTTCCTCTCTTGTTACTACTAAAACTGTAGTAGAATCCTCTTGCTCTTTCCTAGACTTCCCTCCTGCAATTCTCCTACAACCTATCAAGTCATTCAGAGTTGATGTCATATAGTAGCTAAAGTAGCATGGGTGGCTACATTGTTAATGGACACCAAAATTCTAGTCTAATTTTCATTCCTAGCTGCATGTATTTTGGTGTGCGATGAAGGGTTACCTTTAGGTTGATGGGGCTATGTGGTTCTAACCTTTTGACTCCCTTAGGGAATCTATTCCATCTGCTATTATCACTGGCCATGGCTCTTTGAAAGAAAAAGTAAGGCATGTTGTCATACTCTACATACGCTTTTATTTTGGCCTTGAAGATTTGTTTTCTTATTTCCTTGTAACCATTCCCATAGGTCAGCCTAAACCAATCCCTAAGGATTTCTTCTAGTTTATTTCTTTTTTCTCTTAATGGTAGGGTTTTTGTTCTCCCCTAGTCTCTATAATTGTTTAGTTGTGTATCATAGTTGGCCTCATTATGCATCCAAGACATTAGGGCCCTAAGGTGTATATCACCTATATAAAATAGAGGGTTCCATTAAGTTTCTATAGGGATAATGAAATTATGCACATAAAATTCATAGAGTAAATTTAGTTCCATGATGGAAGAGTTTGCTACAAATAATGGAATTCCTGAGCTAACCTAAATTCTATATTTATATCTTTAAGGGTCATCAATTGGAATAAGAGAAATTATTCTTTCAAATAGATGGCATAGATCCTAGGTGGTGCAAGTAATTATTTGGTCAGCCAGTTTAAGGGCATGATCCATCTTTTTCTTTTGTTTTTCCAATTTCTCTTTTAATTCTAAGATAACTTGTACTAGAGATTCTTCATCAGATTGTTTAGGTAAAGTGGACTGGGTTTCTGAGGGCACTTTAGGACTTTTTCCTTTCATTCTAGGGCTTCTTTGCATAGGATTTTCTTCAAGCACCACAACATTTTTCTTGCTAACCCTCTTCGACATCTCTACTATAGGAGTAGCTACTGTAGGAATCAACTTTATTTTCTTTTTTTTTGAGATTGTAGGGTTTCTTTTTTTGCTGCCAAAACCAAAGTTTCATAACTTTCATTTTTTTTTCTTAAGGTAGAAGTAGGTACATTTCTCTTTTGAGCAAGTAAAGGCACATTATCATGCACATTTTTGGTTTATGTACCTTGGGTACCTTTCTCAACAGTTGTGTTAATGGGGACTACATTATCTTGGCTAGGCTACATAATAGGGGCAATCTAAGGTACAAGGTTTAATGCTAGAAAAATTCTAACCATGACATAGGAGAGACATCCCTAAGAGATATTTCTATGAGTAATTTAATTAGGGAATGGTGAGTATTAGAATAGTCATTTCCTTTCTAGGTTTCCCTAGCACTAATGCATAACATATTGAACAAGAAATTGGGAACATTTACTGGAAAATTATACCTTACATAACTGTGTAACTTAAAATGATGTGTGTGTAAATTAGAAAATATTCCTTCACAAGTAAAATGCATGATAAGATGCATGGCCAAATCAATGTATGGCAGTGGAAGAGACATTCTTTTGCATCCTTGCTTAGCAATATCCAATAGGTGGTCGCCTAGAAGGAAAAACTAGGCCTTGGTTGATCTGTCATCATGTGCATTGGGGTAGTGCTCCCCTTTTGTTGGTATCCCATTTACTTCTACTATTCATTCCTCTATGGAAATGAATATCAATCCCCATACTATTGTTTCACCTTCTTAAAGTGTATTTGTAAATTCAGTAGCTACTTCTTCGTCAAACTTTGTTAATTTAAGGAAATATCCTAGCTAGCCACATGCATTGAATCTTCTTACTGCTTCTACATCAAAAAGTAAAACACTATGTTCTACTAGTTCACATCGCTACAATAGACCTCACATTTGTGCTTACTAATCTCAACCTCTACTTTGGTTGCAACAATTACCTTCTTCCCTTTTGTGAATTTTAGACTTTTTCTTTATAAAACCATGAACCCTTTTCACATTCTTTTCTATGAATTTCTATCATAAACAATAGTCATGAACAATAATAATGTGGATTTAATGAGAATAAATCATATATATGATTTGAGTCACATATAATTTAATTTGGGTCACATCTTAGTCTAGCAATGAGGGATTATTCAGGAATAAAGGTATGACACGTGACACTTTCATACTATGGCAACTAAATTTTAATCAAACAAAGAGAGAGTGAAGATTTGAGGATCTTTAATGAATAAATAGAAATTTCATTGGGAATTAGTAACCTTCCCTTCCCCCTATGAAACATGGACAAGTGTCCTCACTTTTCATACTTGGCATGAGGTACAAAACTAGCATAATATCACAATTATATATTTAATGTAGTAGTATATATAACCAAAAAAATCCATGCACTAAAAATGAATAGAATTTGAAAATCTTATACTTTTCAAGTTGATCATTTCATGTTCCAGATGAAGGTGGTGAGAGTAGAAGATTGGCAGTGACAACATATGTCAGTGAACTCGCCATTTTATTGAAAGCATAGAAAAATAATGACATGGAAGGTGGGTGGGTGGTAGAGAAAGAAATGAGATGAGTTGAAAAAGAAGAATTTAGAAAGTGAATGGAGAATTGAACTTTATGTAAACATATTTTTTTTATTATGGGCATGCTCAAAGGAATTCTTATTGAAGAGTTGTTGGAAGAAGGTTGGCACCTTCTACTATAGGAAGTATTACATGATGTTTGTTGGAAACTAGCTATTGAAATTGTTGCAAGAAGTCTTCTTTCATTTGTGGCTGGTGATACAACTTTAGGCAATGTCCATTGACTAATAACTTGAAGTGTACTAGATCAATTTTGGTTAACTAGACTACTCCATTTGCATATACATGGCTTATTTCATAGGGACCCAACCATCATGTATGCATCTTGCCTAGTAAATCTGGAATCATAAAGTAACACCCAATCTCCAATTTGAAATTGCCTAATCTTAATATGGAAGTCATTCCATTATTTCCTTTGCTTCTATATAATTTCTATGTGTTCTAGGGAATACTTACACATTTCATCCAAAGAATTATGATGCAGTAAGTGCTCTTTGTACTGCAGGAAGATCAATGTTTGACTCCAACGTTGTTCTTAAAGTTTTGTTTTTTAATTCAATGGGTACAATTATTGTTTTTCCATATAATAGTTTGAATGGTGTGAACCTGGTGGTGGTCTTCCATATTTTTTGATATGATTGAACAACTTCTAGTAGTCTATTGCTCTAATCTCTATTGTGCAGATGAACTGTCTTTGTCAAGATGGCTTCTATCTCCTAATTTGTAACTTTTTCTTGTCCATTAGTTTGAGGATGATAGGGGCTTGATTTTTCATGTCTAATACTATATTCTTTCATGAGTTATGTGATTAGATTGGAAGTGAATTGAGCACCCTGGTTAGTAACAAGTTCTCTAGGTATGCCATATCTAGTAAAGATTTCTTCATACAAAAATATGGCAACTTTATGGTCGTGAGCATGCTTCATGGCTTTGACTTTGACCCATTTTGTCAGGTAGTCAGTGCATAAAAAGATGTATGATTTCACATTGGATGGAGAATGTATTGCGCCAATGAAGTTCATGGCCCATTTTTTGAATGGTGTTACCATCACCTTTGGATTGAGAGGCATTTCATCTAATCTTGTTGGTCAGCCCATCCTCTAACATTTATCACACTTTTGTGTATAACTAACTACTTTATGAATGTAGGCCAATAGTAACTAGTTGTTAAGATCTTCAATGTTGTTCCTTTTTTTGCAAAGTGCTCCCCACATGGTTCATTATGAAATGCATGTAGAATTTCATATGTCTCATCTTCTCATATGCATCTCCTCATAACTTGATCAGGTCTAGTGTAAAATAGTGTATTATCAATCCAAGAGAAATGGAAGCTTTTCCCTACAAGCAGCCTCTTATCCTTGTAAAAGAAATGTACTAGCATTTTGTTATCTACAATGTAATTAGCCATGCTTGCATACCATGGGGTTTGGACAATAATATGAAATAAATGCTCATCTGATTAAGGAAAAGCATAGTGGTGGATTGGCTGGACATTTTGGAATTGATAAGACATTAAGTTTCCTAAAGGAGAAGTATTATTGGCCACAAATTTATAAGGATGTTCAGAGATTTGTAAAGAGTTGTGGAGTTTGTCAAGTTGCAAAAGGAGTGACTCAAAATACTAGTTTATATACACCTATTAATGTTCCTAAGAAACCTTGGAGTGAAATTAGTATGGATTCTAGTCTTGGATTACCTACTATAGTGAAGTGGTATGATTCCATATTTTTTGTAGTGGATAGATTTTCTAAGATGGATCATTTCATACCATGTAAGAAGACATCAGATGCTAAGCATGTTGCTAACTTTTCTTTAAAGAGATTGTGAGATTTCATAGATCACTAGGAAGTATTATTTATGATAGAGACAATAAGTTTGTTGGTTATTTTTGGAAAACTTTGTGGAAGAAGATGGGTACTGAGTTGAAGTTTAGTTCTACATTCCATCCACAGACAGATGTACAGACAGAGATTGTGAATAGAAGCTTGGGTAATTTGCTAAGATGTTTAGTTGGGAATAAGCCAAGTAATTGGGAGATGGTATTAGCACAAGCTAAATTTGCATACAATAATTCTGTGAATAAGAGTACAGGGAAGAAACCTTTTGAGAAGTGTTGTAGGAGAAGAATTTGCTGATTTTATGAAGTCTTTACACAAGGAAGTGAAGTTGAGGATAGAACAAAGTAATTACAAGTATAAGGAGAATGTTGATTAGTCTACAAGACATCATGATTTTCAAGTTGGTGATGAGGTGATGGTTCATCTGAAGAAAGGAAGATTTCCTATTGGAACATACAGTAAGCTGAAGATGAAAAAGTTTGGACCTTGTAAGATCTTGAAGAAGTTTGACAGTGGAAACACTTATGAAATTGAGTTGTCTAATGAAATGGATATATCTTGTATACGTAATTTTGTTGATTTATACAAGTATCATAAGCTAGATGATGAAATTATTGTATTATAGGATTATCCTAAGAAGAAGATTGAAGAAGTTGAATAGATATTGGATCAAAAAGTTTATAAGAGCACAAGGGGAAAATATTATTATGAATATCTTGTGAAGTGGAAGAACAGATCTATGGAAGATGGTTCATGGATTTTTGAATCTGAGTTGTATTCACCTCAGGTTGTGACATCTCAATGATTTTGGAGAATCATTTCTTCTAACCCTAGTTGTCTGATGCAAGAGCATCTCGAGTTGACTTGTAATCTTGCACTTTTGTTCATTCTACTAGTTGGTGCTAAGAATTTAGTGGTTTTTGAGTTCTTAGTTGCTACCAAGTGATTCCTTTGGTTGCCAAGTGATTCCTTTGGTTGTCGAGTATTCCTTTGGTTGTTGAGTGATTCCTTCAATTGTCAAGTGATCCCTTGGTTTCCAAGTCCTCCATGGTTTCCAAGCATGGAATGATGTTGATTTCGTAGTTGATGTTGAGTGACTCTTTGGATGTCAAGCCCGTGTGATTGCTAAGTGCCAGTATTTTTTGAAGTCTTTGTTTGCCACATTATCTATGTTTAGTTCCAGTTTGGGCTGACCTTGCTTGCATTTAATTTGGTATAGGTAGTTAATAATTGATTTGAGTTGACTTGTGGCTATGCATGCATTTAATGTAGTATTTAATTCTATGATAGGCTAACTTGTGACTGCACAAGTATTTAAGGAGGTCTAGGATTGAGTTTGGATAAAATGGGGATAGAGAAAGAGAAGGAAGGATATGGTTTTGGAACTGTGAACTTGAAGTTGGATGATGAATCTAAAAGTAATATTTTGGTAATTGGTCATAACCCAAAAGGCCTTACAGTTGGGCATGTATGGTAATTATCTGATGAATATATAAATATTTTTTTCTCCCTCTCCTTGGTGTTTATCTTGTGTTGTGTTTTCCATTGTGTTAACTCTTGTAGGGTGGTTTGGATAGCTAAATGTGCCTTTGGCCCTAATTATTTTGTTCCTCTCTACACCAGGTGGTATCAAAGCTTGAGGTTCATTCCTGTGGTGATTGGATCATGTAGAATCATATTTCTAATTTGGTTGTAGGGTGGTAGATCAAAAAATTTGACCTATAACTTTTAGAGGGTTATGATCCATAGGAACCTCATTTGTAAAGATGGTTCATGGTAGAGGAAATATTGATAATGCTATATTGGATCAATTGAGACAAATTACTGCCAGATTAGATGTTGTGGATAGCCCAAAGGAGAGGAGAACATCTTAATGATGTAAGTGATGATGAAGCAATAGCATCAAACCATAATCTAGAACCTAAAGAAGAACGAGATGAGGAAAGATTGTTAAGAGTATTATCTAGGGCACATTTAAAGCCTACTATAGAGGTAGTTCCTTATGATTGAAAATTGAATACCAATGTTTTGTTAGATTGGATCTTGGATATGGAGAAGTTATTTGAGTATGAAAACACTCCTAATAATAAGAAGGTAAAGATTGTAGTTACTAGGTTAAAAGGTCATGCCTCACTATGGTGGGAGAATTTGCAAACTAATAGACAAAGAAGAGGAAAGGAACAGATTAAAACTTGGCTAAAGATGGTGAACAAGGTAAAGAAAAAATTCCTTCCTACTGATTACCAAGTTAGCTTGTTGAGAAAGATGCAAAATTTGAGACAAAAGGACATGACTGTGGAAGAGTATATGGAGGAATTCTATAGATTGGACATTAGATCTAGACATGTGGATGATGATGTTGAGAAAATTTCAAGGTACATAAATGGATTGAGATCTAGAATTCAAGATGAAATAATTTTTGTGAAGTTAGAAAGTGTGGAAGAAGTATATCAATATGCCTTGAAAGTTGAGGAGATCTTGACAAAGAATAATAAATAAAGACAAAGAGGTAGAGGTGGTAGATTATAGAGAGTCAGAGGTAGATCTTATGAAGAAGGTGGAAAATATTATAGTTATGTGCATGATAAAGGAAAATCTAAATGGAAGAATGATGACAAAGACAAGACCAAATAGAAAGGTGGTAGTTCTTATAGAGGAGGTACTGGTTCTTATCGAGGAAGAGGTAAATCATATTCTAGAGGTAGTTTGCATGGTAATTGTTTTAGATGTGGTAAAGAAGGGCATAGATCTTTTGAATGAAGACCTTCTAAAAGTGGATAGAATAGTATAAATGCTATGATTGAAGAAAACATTGAGAGTTCACCAAGTGGTCCTAAGGTTGGAGAAAATCTAGTGGTTCACAAGATGTAAAATGGCTAGAAAATGTTGCAAAGTGATCATTGAGATTGGAATTTGTACAAATTTTGCATCAGAATAGTTGGTTACAATGTTTCAATTCTAGAGGGTGAAACATCCTAAACCCTATCATTTTTCATGGATCAAAGATGAGCATAAGATATTGGTAAGTGAGCAATGTGTTGTGAAGTTCAAGATTGGACATTATTTTGATGAAGTTTCATGTGATATTATGCCTATGGATTGTTGTCATATTTTGTTGGGTAGACCTTGGAAACATGATAAATATGTTGTGCATGATGGAATATTAAACTAATATATTATTTGGGTAAATGGGAAGAAACAAAAATATTGCTACCTTTGATTGAAAGTCCAGATGAGGTTAGTTGTACTACAATAAAAGTTTTCATGGTTAATGGAAAGCAATTTGAAAAGGAAGTAAAGAAGAATCAAGTTTTTTTTTCTATAGTTCCTAGAGGACCAAGTGTTGGTAGTAATAACTAGGTAGTAGAATTTGGTAATGATAGAGTGAGAATAGATAGTGGTAGCCAAGTACCAAAAAAAATTATAGAATTGCTGAATGAGTATAAGGATATTGTTGCTAAGGATATTCTTGATCATTTACCACTAGTAAGAAGTATAAGTCATTTTATGGATCTGATTCCTGGAGCTAGTTTTCTAAACAAAGCACCATATAGATTGACACCTATAGAGAATGAAGAACTTAACAAAAAAGTGTATGAATTTTTGTAGAAAGGTTTGATAAGAGAAATTTTGAGTCCATATGTTGTACCTACTGTACTAGCACGTAAAAAGAATGGAGAATGGAGGATGTGTACTAATTCTAGAGCTATTAACAAGAGCATAGTGAAATATAGGTTTCTTGTGCCAAGGATGGATGACATAATGGATTGTTTGAGTGGAGAAAAGTATTTTACCAAGATTGATTTGAAGAGTGTCTATCATTAGATCAAAATTAGAGAAGGCGATGAGTGGAAAATTTCTTTCAAGATAAAAGATGGTTTGTGTGAATGGTTGCTTATGCCTTTTAGTTTGACTAATGCACATAGTACATTCATGAGGTTGATGAATGAAGTTATAAAAATATTCTTGGGTAAGTTTGTGACAATTTATTTGGATAACATTATAATATTCAGTAATACAAAGGAAGAACATCTAGAGCATACTAGACAAGTATTGCAAAGGTTGAAAGAGGAAAAGTTGATTAATCTAAAAAAGTGTTCTTTTATGCAAGAGGAGACTATGTATTTGGGATTTGTGATTTTAGATAATGGTTTGAAGATGGATCCTAATAAGGTTAAAGAAATTTTGGAGTGTCCTAGGCTTGAGAATGTGGGTGAGGTAAGACCTTTTCATGGTTTGGCTAGTTTCTATAGAAAGTTCATAAGAAATTTCAGTTCTATTTGTAATTCTATGACTAATACAATGAGGGGAGATAAAAAGGAATTAAAGTGGACACATGGAGCTGATAAGAGTCTTGAGACTTTGAAACAAAGGTTTTTTGAATTACTTGTATTGGCTTTACCTGATTTCAAAAAAGTATTTCAAGTTGAATGTGATGCAAGTGATAATGCAATAGGAGCTATATTAAATCAAGAAGGTAAACCTATTGCTTTCTTTAGTGTAAAGTTGAATGATGCTTAAAGGAAGAATTCTATTTATGATCAAGAATTTTATGCTATTGTCCAAGCATTGAAGAAGTGGAGACATTATTTAATTCCTAATGAGTTTATGTTTTATATTGATCATAAAGTTTCAAAATACTTTGGAAGTCAAAATAAATTGAATCAGAGACATATGAAGTGGGTTGAGTACTTTTATAGTTTCACATTTTTCATCAAGCATAAGAGTGAAGTTACCAATAGAGTTGTTGATGCATTGAGTAGAAGACATTCTCTATTGACTGAGATGAAGGTTAAAGTTCCTAGTTTTGAAGACATGACAGAATTGTATGATACTAACCTTGATTTTTATGAGGCATGGAGAGAGTGTAGAACACAAAATTTAATTGATCACATAAGTAATCATGATGATTATATCATTCAATAAGGTATGTTGTTCAAAGGTATTCAATTGTGTATTCCTAGAAGCTCTATGAGTGACACAGGAGTGCACAATGGGAGCCTTTAACTAGTAGGCAACTAGCTAAGTTTAGAACCCTTCAATACCCTAAAGAGAGGGTCTAGGCTAAGATACTTATCAAAAATATCAAAAATGGACTCAAAATAGGTTATCACGACCCTAAAAAGGCAAGGAACCTAATCACTAGGTTTGCCAAAGTCCAAAACACTAATAAACAAGGATTCTCTAAAAGACCTACTAAGGAACAAACCCCCAAACTTTAATAAAATGACACAAATGCCATGGATTTAAATTAAAACACCCCTCTAGTCTATTAAGGTCTGATTATAGCAAGAAAAATGGTTCTTTTGGGTTCAAACAACCCGTGGTGTCAAGTTGCAACACATTGCCATTCCTTGGCTAGTAGCCCTCCCTAATAGGAAAAGTGAGCATAATATGGAGTTATTCCACATGGAGACCAAGTTTAATTTGAGATTACAAAAACATTTGTGAACATATAAAATATTTTAAAACATCAAAACTTGAATTCAAGTTATAGTCACATGGTTGTAGCATTTAGGTTAGGCTACTAAGCCTAATTAGGGTTGCTATTACACTATAAGTGCCTTCTTCCTTAGGCCAAAGCACAAGGTGATTTTTGGAACATGTTAGGGCATAAAAAAAATATATAATTCCAAATTTTCAAACCTTTTAATTCTCCCAATCAAAATTTATAATGGCTATTGTAAAATGTTGTAAGGTGCATGTATGGTACCATACACCTAGGGTATGGTGGCAAATCCAAACCACTATTTCTCCATCCTTAAAACCTAAAAATTCTTAAATTTCATTGAAAAATCTTGGATTCCACCAAGAGGCATCAAATTCCCATGGTGGAAAGTGCCAAAACAACCAGGCCCTAGGTAAAACCCTTGTTTTAATCCTGAAATCTAGGCACTGCCAATAAAATGTAGATAACTTGCAAATTGTAAACAATTAGAATATGAAACCAAATGAAAATTAAAGATAACTTATTCCTCTAACTCATGGGGTCATTGGTACATGTCCCAAAATCCATACCAACTCATACAAAGGCTTTAAACTTGCAAATTTATAGGAAAAATAGGTTATTTTATTGATTCTTTGCCAAAAAGTACATTCATATCCTATCACCCACCTATAAGGGCTATATAGGATGCTCCCAATGGTTAAAAGGTTGGTTTTAACCAACTAGCCATTTGGGAGAAGGTTTTTTTTTAAATTTTAAACAACTTTTTGAAAAGTTTCTCAAAGTTGCTTAACAACTTTTTGACCAACTTTGACATATTTTCCAATTTAGCATTTTTGCCAACCAAATTTTGTCCTAGGCCTAATTTTAAGATCCTTAGTGGATCTAAACATGAAAAAAATGAAGAAAAAAAACATGAACATACCTATGCCTAGGGTTTGGGATCAAAAAATGACCAATAGTTAGCCAAGTGCTTATAAAATGCCAATCCTAGGACTATGGTCTCAAAATGAGATCCACTATGAAATCTATTATTCCTAAGCATGAATAGGGCTATAATGAACTTAATGTAAACTCATTTATTTATTTTTGATGGTGGAGTGGGTACTCCTACACCATACTCCCTTGGATGTTTAAAACTCAAGTCCCCACTTGAGAGTAGATGTTCCACTGATGTACCATGATGTTGTATTTGATCTTCATTTAGCCATGTGGCATCAATATTTGGGATGCCCTTCCATTTGAATAAGTATTGCATTTACTTCCTTGATCTTGTTTTCTTGAGGACCTTGGAGTCCAAAATGGCTTCAATCTCCACTAGTTTTCTTTGTGGAAGGTTTATAACATAGTCCTCATCTTCTTGCTCATTGTTTGAACCTGCTATAACCTTATATGGTGTAAGGTCTGCAATGTTGAAAATTGGAGAGATTTGCAAAGTTGGAGGAAGGGATATCTCATAAGCATAGTAACATATTTTGTTCAATATGCTGCAAGGTCCTACCTTTTTACATTTGCAATTTGGAATACCTACCCTTGGGTAGTCTTTCCTTCCTTAGAAATGCCCAAACTCTGTCTCCAACTTTGAAGTGTACCTCTTTCCTCTTCTTATTAGAAATTTCTTTGTACTTCAAGGTAGATTTTTGCAAGGTATATTTTACTTGCTGCTGCACTTTGGTGATTAGTTCTACTAACTCTTGGCCTTGAGTACTGATTCTAAAATTAGTTGAAAGTTCCCTTAGAACCAATGATCCATGGGATGCAAACCATACACTACTTGTAAAGAGGTTGTGCTAGTTGATCTGTTGATGGAATCATTGAAAGAAAACTCCACTTGGGGTAGTATGGTATCCCAACTTTGCAAATATTTCTTGGTTAGGCATCTTAAAATATTTCCTAGGGACCTATTTACCACCTTGGTCTTTCCATCTATTTGAGGGTGATAGGCTGAACTATAGGTGAGATTTGTGCATACCTTCTTTAAAAGTGTCCTCCAAAAGTGGCCTTGAAACTTGACATCTCTATTTGAGACAATTGTTTGAGGTAAACCATGAATTCTTACTACTTCTTTGAAGAAGAGATGGGCTATATAAGATGCATCATAGGTACTCTTGCATGGCACAAAATTGGCCATTTTGTTAAACCTATCCACTATGACAAACACACTATCAAATCCTTTCTTGGTTTTGGGTGGTCCCATGACAAAATCCATTGAAATAGATTCCCAAGGTCTTGAAGGAACTGGTAGAGGTTGGTAGAGTCCTTGATTTTTTGTCATCCCTTTTTCTTGCTGGTAAATAGTACAAGACTCAATGAACTTCCTAACATTTTTATTCAACTTGGGCCAAAAATAACTTCTCTTTACCATCTCTATTATTTTGGCAATGCCAAAATGACCACGTAGGCTGCCACAATGCTTTTCTTTAATTATGTTTTCTCTCATTGAGCACCTTGGTATGCAAAGTTATGCTCCCTTGAATAGTAGACCATTTTGAATTAGATATTCAAAGAAACCAGTATGATATTTGCCTTCCATTTTTGTACAAATTTAATATATCTTTGGAAAATTAGGGTCATCTAGGTATAGGTGCTTAAGAGACTCTATCCCCACACTTTTTAGTTGTACTTATTCAACCATACCAATCCTCCTACTAAGAGCATTATCAACTTTCTTTGCTACACCCTTTTTATGTTGAATGGTGAAGGTATAGGCCTGTAAATGCTCTACCCATTTGAGATGCCTGACTGAAAGTTTCTCTTGTGAATTCAGGAAGCTTAGTGCATGGTTTTCAGTATAGACTACAAACTCCTATGAAATCAAGTAGTGCCAGCATTTCTTGAGGGCTTGGACCATGACATAAAGCTCTAGGTCATATGTGAAATACTTCCTCTTGGCATCATTCAATGTCTCTGAAAAGAAAGCAAATGACTTGCCTTCTATGCTTAGTACTACTCCTATGGCCAAATTGCTTGCATTTTTCTCCATAGTGAAGACCTTTTTGAAATTAGGGAGGACCAAGATAGGGTATTGGGAGACTCTATTCTTCAAGAATTTGAATGCATCATTTTCTTCCTTTATCCATGCACACTTAGTCTTCTTTCCATGCATCGGTGCACATACATGACTAATTTTTTTGATGAACTTCCTATAAAATGTAGCAAGTCCATGGAAGCTTCTTACATCACTCTAATTCTTTGGTGGAGGTTAGTTAATGATTGCATTTACCTTCTTAGAATACATCTTAAGGGTACCTTGTGAAATGACAAAACTTAGGAATATAAGTTCCTTTTTCATAAACATGCACTTTTTCAAGTTGATCACCAACTTGTGCTAATGGAGTCTTCTTAGTACCTATTCTGTATGATCAAGATATTCCTTCTTGCTATGACTTAATATTAGTATGTCATCAAGGTAAATAACAACAAATTTTCTAATAAAATATATGAATATCTCATTCATAAGCCTCATAAAATTTCTAGGGGAATTACTCAAACCAAAAAGAATTATTAATCATTCAAAAAAACCTTTAGTGGTCTTGAATGTTTTTTTCCATTCATCTCCAGGCTTGATCATAATTTTCTGGTAGCCAAACTTTAAATCTATCTTGGTGAAGTAGCAAGAACCTCCTAATTGATCCAATAGGTCTTCGATTCTTGGCATGGGAAACCTATACCTTATTGTGATCTTGTTTAGAGCCCTACTATCCATACATAATCTCCATTTTCCATCCTTTTTAGGGGCCAAAAATATAGGTACTACACAAGGACTAAGACTCTTTTGAATGAGTCCTCTTTCCAACAATTGAGTGACCTATTTTGCAATCACTACATGTTGTAATGGTGTCATCTTATATGGGACCTTATTAGGTAGGGATGAACCTAGTATGAGGTCTATTTGATAGCTTATGTCCCTAATGAGAGGGAGGCTAGTGTGTAGGTCGCTAGTAGTGACAAATTTGTACTTTTGCAATAGCTTTAGGACCTTATTTGGTATGGGCTCCTTTTTATTAGTTTGTATGTCCTTGGTCTTTGGGATCAAGATAAATGATTCATTATGAGATTCTTTTAAAGTTTTTAATATCTCCTTTTCCCCTATGATAATTACAGTGGGTTTTTTTTCAACTTTTCTATCTAGTAGGGGCTTCATGGTGTAGGTCTTCCCATCTTTGGTGATGGAGTAGGTATTTTCCTGATAATGATGGGTACTAATGAGACCAAAATATGGTCTATTTTATCATTTCATTTTCAGTTGAATTTGCAAACTTTCTAAAAACTTTGATGTTTAAGAACATGATGTCTATGATAATTTTAGACAAATGTGTGCATAATTACTTTCTAGGACTAAAATGAATATGCTATGAAATTATTTTTCATTTTATTACAAAATAGTGTGAATGATGTTTTTCTTCCTTAGCTAGGTTGGGTAGTTCTCCTGTGGCAATGGGACATAGGGTAAACTAATTTAGATGACATATTTTGAATTAGTCTTGATGTATGTTATTACTTTGGAGGCACTAATATTTTGCAAATTCAAAGGTAAAGTCAAGTCAACTAAGCAGAGTTAGCAACCCAAGCAAATGGTGGTAAATTTGATTAATAACCTTCCACAATCACCAACCATTTCATTCATAATAGCTAGTACCCATTTTCAGGAAAGTGAGAGTCAAAGTGAGAAATATAGGGGTTGTGAGCTCCTAAATTCATGTTCCATTTGGTGCCAAAGTTGATACATCTCTTGTAATATTTAATGTCCTCCATTGTCTCCGTAGTTGATGAAGTCTAAAATCTAGGAATTTTGTTCCTAGTTTGTGCTTAAATAATTGGAAGTCTGTGTTCCAGAAGAAGGAAAAATTAATTAGTATTTTTTAGTAGAAGGAAGAAGTTTTCTTAGTTTTGAGTACTAAATGTAATCTTGTTGCTTATTAGTATGTATGTTTATTGTTGTTATGAATAAAAATATCATTTTAGGTTTCCATTTTTGAGTAGTTCTACTTCACTTATCTGTTGGGGCCCACATAGGAAGTGGACTAATTAATTAGCATAGGATTTACCTTCAATTTGTAGAACTAGAGTTGAGCTGAATTAAGAATTCAAATTACAATACCTAGTGTAGAACTTGCAGTATTGTGAATTAATTGAAAAACCATTAAAATGCCACAATAGATGATTTGTAAGCCAAAAGTGATCCATTCCATTCAAAAATAGAGTTTATAAAAGTATGATGGATCCCAAGGGTCATCACTATCCCTTGGAAATGAAAATGAAGAGTCCACAAGATAATTAATTACAAAATAAATCTAAACAACTATAGAAAACCACAAAAATCCATATTAAAAAATACATCTACTTGTAGAAGTCATAACTTTCTACTCATAGCTTGAAAACACAAACTATCAAAATTTCTAGAAAGATCTTCTTAAGTTCTACATTTTCTATCCAAATTCTTAAGCATATGACTTATTGGCCCTTCCAAATCCTAGAAATTTCTTGGAGGCCTTTGAAAATGCAAAAATACTAGAACATAGAAAATACTGAAAAAATAGATTTAAGTATTTTTTTCATTTTTGCTTGTGCCAACATCTTCTACATCTTCCTAGGCTGTGTTTTGATTATTCCTTCCCCCTTGAGAGGAAATGGGCCCCATTTCATCTAGACTTTGCATCAAATGTGGAAAATGAAGCTGGATTTGTTCATGTGTAAGCCACTTTCCCTATTGAAAAATTTTTTCTGCTTTCACCAGATGATATAAATAGGTTTTTTGGTTCCTCAAATTCGTCATGACAACCTCCACAATTTGGTCACTTTGGAGTGGATTAAAAAATTATGGATTCAACTCTATATGACTAATTTATCTAGCAACATCTGTAATGTCTAGTAATGGAGGGAAATATGGCTTCAATGGTTCTACATTGAAAACTAGATGGACACCCAAAAATGGAGGTAGGTTGAGTTCAAATGCATTTTCACTAGCTTTCTTGATGATCTTATAGGGACCATAATGAAGAGGATGAATCTTTCTATGAGGGCCTTGTAAATGTTCCTTCTATAAATGCAACCATACCTTATCCCCAACCTAAAAAATTATAAGTTTGATGTTTTTCATGCCTCTATTTATACTTCTTAATGGTGCTAAGGGTTGATATCCAAGACAAACTTCAAATGGGTTGTGGCCAGTTGAGTTATGGATTTCCCTATTGTAGCTATGTTGTACATATAGAAGGATCTCATCCCATGTTTGAGGATTTTTGGAGTGATACATACACATAATTTGAATAATCATTCGATTAACAACCTCTATTTGACCATCTATTTGAGGATGGAATGCAGTGGACTTTGTTAGTTTTGTGTCCATCTTTGCCCATAATGAAGATCAAAATTTACTAAGAAACCAAGTATCCCTATCTAAAATAATGGTTTTTGGTAGCCCAAAATGAACCCAAACATGGTCAAAAAAGAGTTTTGCAATTTCTTCTATAGAGATTTCCTTTCTATAGGTCACCAAGATTTCTAGTTTTGAAAATCTATCTAGTACAACATATACACAATCTTGCCCATGTTTAGTGGTAGAAAGACCAGACATAAAATCCATTGAAATTGAATGCAAAGGTTTATCTAGAATAGGAAGTGGTAAATATAAACCCAACTTATGATTTGTAGGCTTTGTAATAGCACATGATGTACATGCTTGAATGTATTCTATCACATCATTTTTCATTCTTGGCTAGTAAAATTATTTTTGTGGTATAGCAATAGTCTTACCTATTCCAAAATGAGTAGCAACCTTACTTTATTGAGCTTCCCATATTAACTTCTCAAATTCTTCCTCCGGAACACAAATCTAGCCAAAGTGGCAAATCAATCCATCTTGCAAGCAATAATCATTCACATGCTTAACTTCCACAAGCTAAGTATAAACATCAAAAAATTCATTATCCTATCCGTACAAGTGGGCCCAATTTTTTGTTTGGTGACCACATGATTCTAATACCATACTTATTCTTACAATTGGTATCCTACTCAAACAATATGCTACCTTATTGATCCTTCCTTTCTTATGATGAATGTTGAGATGAAATTGTTGAAGATAAGTTGACCATCATTGGTGCCTGTCATTCTGTAATTTTCCTTACGTTAGCAAAAATTGAAGGGGTTTCTAATCTGTGTGAATGATAGTCTCATTTCCCAATATATAATGTTTCCATTGCTTGTAAGCTTGAACAAGAGCACATAATTCTTTATCATAGGTGAGATATCTATGCACTATATCAGAAAAAGTCTCACTATGGTAGGCAATTGGATGTCCATGTTGCATGAGGACTACTCCCAAGGCATATTTTGATGCATCAGTTTGAATTTCAAAAGATTGTTGTAAATCAAGAAGAGAAAATAGGTACAGAACATAACTTTTGTTTCAACTCCTCAAATGCTTGTTGTTGATCACCTATCCACTTGAATTTTTCTTTCATAGCTCCTCATAATGATTGATTCAAAGGCTAAGAAAAATGTGAAAATCCAAACACAAATCTATGATAAAAGTTAGCTAACCCCAAGAAGCTAGGCAACTCTATGAGATTCCTTGGAGCAAGCTAGTCTTTAATTACTTGGATCTTCTCAGGATCAATATGAACACCTTCACTATCAATAACATATCCCAAGTACTTAATACTTTTCATACCAAAATAACATTTTTCCTTATTTTCATAGAGTCCATGGTCTTGCAATGCAGACAATATCTATTCCACATGTTGTAAATGTTCTTCCCATGTTTTATTAAAAATTAGAATATCATCTAGATACACAACTACAAAAGAGTCAGTGAATGGCCTAAGCACATCATTCTTAATCCTCATAAATGTGGTTGGGGCATTTGTGAGGCCAAAAGGCATCACCAACCATTCAAATAATCCCTCTTTGGATTTAAAAGTAGTCTTCCATACATCTATTGGATCAATTGGTACTTGACGGTATCTAGATTTCAAGTCAATTTTAGTGAAGAATTTTACCCATCGAAACTATTCTACAAGATCATGTAAACAAGGAATTAGATATCTATTTTTTATAGCTATCTTATTTAATGATCTATAATCAATACAAAGCTTCCATGTACCATCCTTTTTCTTTGCAAGAACAATTGGGCTACCATAGGGAGATGTACTTGGGTGGATATCTTCTTTCTTAATCAATTATTGAATCTATCTTTTTATCTCATCATTTTCTAGAACTGACCTCCTAAATAGAGGCTCATTAGGCAATGGGGTTCCTAGAATGAAATCAATAGAGTGTCTAACTTGGCAATTTGAGGGTACCCCTATTGATAACTCAAACACATTCTAGAATTTGTTAAAATTTGATCCATTGATCTTTGTTCTTTTTTTGTGATGGACACCATGGAGTAAGTATTACACACACTTTTCTTTTGTTCCTTCAGAAAAATAATTAATAAAAAAAATTCACCAATTTGGGCTATTAATCTTCTACATTGTTTTGCACTAATCAAAGATGTAGAGTGTGCAGGACTTACCTCTAGAATCCTATACTTTTGTCCACCTAATTTGATTGTCACACTTCATGGTCTAGAATCATACACCCTATGATGTTGATACATGTATGGATCTCCTAAAAAAATATCACACACATCAAGAGGAGCCACATCATAGATCACCTCATCTTTGAATGGTTTAATGGAATATGATAGATGAGATTTCTTGTTTACTTAAATATGTCTCCCTTGGCTAACCCATACCATAGAATATAGTTGTGAGTGCGATGTTGTCTTCAGATTCAATCTTTTTGTAGTCTTAGTGGATATCAAATTATTTTGACTACCACTATCAACAATAAAATGCAAAGCTTTTCCTCGTACTCACATTTTTTAATGGAACAATATCTCTTTATCATCACAAGAAAATACCTTTGTAGTGGCCATTGTGGCATATGGTGTAGTGCACCAATATTACAGTCAAAGGAACCAGCAAATATAAATATATTTTTCTTTTTCAATGAAAGCATTTTTATTTTATTTTATTTGTTATATTTATTTTCCTTGATCTACAATATTGATGTACATTCTTACAATACATTTAACTAACTTCACTAACCACTTTAGTTCCTTCCAACCAGAACATTATTTGAAATTCTAACAAAATGTCTTTATAACCAAATGTATCAATTTCAAATGGAGACACACATTTTCTCTTAGAATCATTTTAGAAACAAAAGCATAACAACTTTACTCATTTCTATATACTATAGGATAGTGCATGATATATAAATTTCTTTAATCACTGAATGTAGCAACATATCAACAAGTATAGTCCACTTATACAGTCCACTTATACAATTTTCTAGCTTACAAGCTATCATAAAACACAAGATTGGGAGTTATCCAAGGGTGACTCTCCCTAATACAATAAGAATTCACTTGGAAGTATGTTTTTGTTGCACATGAAAATAAGACAACATCCTTCTTCTCTTCAAGTCTTCAATCCATAGATCAAAACTTGTAGTACAACACACACAAACAAGCCCATGGTACTCTCCTCCCAACCTTAGGCCTTTTAAAGGCCACCCTCGAGCAGGGAGAACCTTGACTAGGTGGACATACATTACTAACAACCATTTACAACACAATGCTCACATTACAAAACTGTTCACACATTTTACAGTTGACAAATAAAACCACAAATATTCCCAACCAAGGTAGACCACTTAGGATCACATGTAGATCTATCTCAAGGGGTAAGGGTGGAAAATGAATGTTGGGGAGACTCCACCTGCAACTATGCCTTCATTAGGCTATACATTTTATACACATGCCTTCACAAGGAAACCCAATACCACATACATGCCCTCACATGGCATCTTTACAATACTTATAACTCCAGCAAGGTGGCATATGGGGCCCATAACACCCATATGGCATCCCTCTCCTAATCTAGGAGAGACTCTCACCCAAGACATTCCCTATGCACCCCTTACCCTCACAAGGCTCTCTTTCCCTCCCAAGAGATGAGACTCACCTTGTCACACCCAAAATAGAAAATTGCAACAAGAACATATGAATTCACAACACAAAGTAAATCATAATACACACATACACCAAAACTGAAACATGATCCCTCAACCTTACACAACACAACATTACAACACACCATATTACAACTACATTACAAAAAACTCACATGCATAACACAATAAAAATAATCTACTTGACAACAAGCTTTCATAGCAAGGGTACATAAGGTTACCAACCTGGTTTCCAAGCAAATTTGAGCTCCCTCTCTTTTTACCAGCAATCCTCCTCCTAAGCTATCTTCTTCTCCTTGTTTTTTTTTCCCCTTTTTCCAAAATTTTTACCCCACTTAGATTCTTTTTCCAAATCTATCCAAAAATTCTCCCCCCAAGAACTCTCCAACCAACTCTCTCTAAAGAATGTTTTCTTTTGATGCTTAAGTTTCCAAATTCGGCCAACTTGGGAATCCGCAATTTTTGGGTGCTCTTTTCAATGCCTAGGGAAGCTTATAATACTTAAAAATGCCCCTACCTCCTAGGTATATCATATGGGCTTTAAAATAAGACCTCAAACTACCCCTAGGGATGGTGTAAACCTCCTAGAAATTCACAAAAGGTGTGCATTCGACCTAGCATGGAAAGAATCCCTCTTGGACCCATAAATACACCTAGGGAAAAGAAATCCTACCAAACCACTCCTTGGTTCACTCAACCACCTACCATCCCACTAAGCATGCTACAAAGGAGAACATGTGTCAAGTGACACCACAATACACACAATACACTTGGCAAGCCATCAAGAAAAACAAATTTACTTTTATAGAATCACAATAATACACACAAATTGGTTTTACAAATAAAATACAAGGGTAAAAAGGTTATACCCTCCTTAGGGTTAACCTTGGTTTTTCCAAACACCTAGCAAGGTTCTCCATAAATCCATGGGCTTCTTTCTTGCACACTTATTGCAAATATCAGTAGTCCAAGAATAAGGTGATAAAATGATAATGTAAATATAAATCACATAGATTCTATCATCAATGAATAACATAACTAATATGAAATATGTATTTCCATTCATATCACATTACACACTTCACATTTGTAGCAATTCTCTAATCTAGATAGTAAAACATTATGATCATTTATTCTTACAGAAAATTATGGAATTAATCTACCTTAAGAAATGCATCAAATATAATATAAGTATACGATTCTAGTTTATTCAAATGATACATGAATTCTTAATGTTACTCTAAATATGCTAAGACATGATAATCTAGCACCATATGGAGACCACAATTCAAAAATCAAACATTCACTTGAGTATAACATAAGCTTTAATCATGACATATGGATCATCAAGAAGGTAAGTAAGCATATCTGAATAACATCATAAAAACTACTTAGAATATTAGTGTCCTAGTAACATCATAAGGAATCATCATATAGCCTAATGATATAGGTATCAATGTCCCAATAACATAACATGAAATCAAATAGTCTAAGGATCAAAATATCAATGTCCATAGGGGGTAATAATGTGTCATCTAGAGTCTAACTATCAAAGTCCAAAAGAAACAAAATGTCAATAGTGCTATGATGGTCGGGGCGGGACATGACATCCTCCCCCTCTAGGCATGAACTTCCTCCTAGAGTTCATCAAATAGATAGGGGTAGTCACATCTCATCTGCATCGTGTCCTCCCATGTGGCCGTGACCTCATCATAGCAATCCCATTGGACCTTAACCTGGTCCACTTCTCTGCCTCGAAGTTGAAGGGTCTTGTGGGCCAATATGCGAATGGGCTCTAGGGACAGCTGGCCATCTGGTGCTACTTGCATAAAACCCCAATCTATAACATGAGATGCATCATAAATATACTTCCTCAAGGAAGAGACATGAAAAACATCGTGGATGCGTGATAGGCTAGGTGGCAAGGCTAAGCGATAGGCAACTGGTCCTATCCTCTCCAAAATCTCAAATGGCCCAAAAAATCAAGGAGCAAGCTTAGAGCCCTTTCCAAAATGGATTGGACTCTTGTGCGGACGCACTCTCATAAATACTCTATCTCCCACCATAAAGGCTCGATCTGTCCTATGGGCATTAGCATACTTCTTCTGTTGGTCTTGAGCTTCCCTGAGATGTTGCCTAAACAACAAGACTTTTTGCTCCATCTCCTTGATAATCTATGGTCCAACTGTTACCCTGTCCTCAATCCTATCCCAACTTAATGGTGTCCTACAAGGTCTGCCATATAGGGCCTGATAAGGTGGCATGCCCAAAGAAGAATGGTGCCCATTATTATAGGCAAACTCTACTAGATGCAAATACTCCTCCCATTTAACTTGATTATCCATCACATACATGCACAACATGTCCTCTAATACCTGGTTAACTCTCTCAGTCTACCCATCTGTCTGAGGGTGGTATGTTGTGCTCAAGTTAAGCTTAGTCCCTAAGGCTCCCTGTAACTCTCTCCAAAAGGAGGAGGTATATATAGAGTCTCTATCAGAAATAATCTTGCGAGGAATGCCATGGAGTCTCACAATGTCTCGCATGAATACTTGTGCTACTGTAGGAGCAGTGAAAGTGGTACGTATAGGTGAGAAGTGGGCCACCTTGGTCAATGTGTCAACTATCACCATGATGGCATCGTGACGATGAGAAGACATAGGAAGACCCACAACAAAATCTATAGAAATAACATCCCACTTCCACTCTGGAATCTCATGAGGATAAAGTAACCCACCAGGATGTCCATGTTCTGCCTTAACTCTCTGGCACTCTAGGCATCTAGCAACTATCCCTGCAATATGCATCCTCATGCCGGGCCAATGAAAGAGTCATCTCAAGTCTGCATGCAACTTCCTAACCCTTAGATGTGTTGCATAAGGTGCCCTATGAGCCTCAAGAACAATAAAATCATGCAATCCTCTAGTAGAAGGTACATAAATGCACCCTCGGTGACGTAGAAGTCCATCAGACTCTAACACATAGTTGGAGAACCTCCCCTGAAGAGGCCTCTAAGATCTAATCATCTGACACACATCCCTATAAAAATCATCCTCTAGTAAGTGTTGCATTATTCTCCCCCTCAAATCTATGCTGGTGACCATGGATGACAACTTATGGCATCTCCAACTTAAGGCATCTGCAACCACATTCTCCTTCCCCTTGATGTAGTGTACATCAAAGTCATACTCACATAAAAACTCCATCCATCTCCTTTGCCGAGCATTAAGGTTCGGTTGAGAGAAAATATACTGAAGGCTGTGATGATCTGAGTGGAGTTCAAAATGGTGTCCCAAAAGGAAATGGCGCCATCTAACCAAGGCATGTACTACTACTGCAAGCTCAAGATCATGGGTAGGATAATTGAGTTCATGAGTCTTAAGTTTCCTAGACTCATAGGCTATAACTCGCCCATTTTGCATGAGTACTGCCCCTAACCCATCCAATGACGCATCAGTACACACTACAAAGTCTATAGAGGGATCAGGTACTACAAGAATAGGAGCACTAGTGAGGGCCTTCTTCAACTCTTGAAAAGATCTCTCACATTTTTCTGTCCACTCAAATTTCTTCCCTTTTCTCTGGAGAGAAGTAATAAGATGTGCGATCCTTGAGAAACCCTCCACAAAATGCCTGTAGTAACCAGCCAACCCCATAAAGCTCCTGACTTCTATAATTGTCGTCGATGTTGGCCAGTCTATAATGGCTCTAATCTTTGATGGGTCAACTGAGATCCCATCACCTGATATCACATGACCTAGGTAGTTGATCTCTGTGCAGAAGAAAGAACACTTCGGCAAATTGGCGTATAATTGATTATCTCTCAAGCATTGAAGGACTTGTCTCAAATTTTCTTCATGCTCCTATTCATTCCATGAATAGACCAATATATCATCCAGGAATATCACCACAAATCTATCCAAGAATGTACAAAATACTCTATTCATAAGGCTCATGAATACAGATGGGGCATTAGTGAGACCGAAAGGAACCACTGTAAACTCATAATGCCCATATCTCATGTGAAAGGAAGTCTTATGGATGTCACTCTCCACAATCCTCAACTGGTGATATCCTGACTTCAGATCAATCTTTGAAAACACTCGAGCACCTTGAATCTGTTCAAATAAGTCATCAATTCTAGGAAGTGGATAATGGTTCTTAATGGTTAGCTTATTAAGTTGGCAGTACTCTATGCACAACCTCAAGGATCCATCCTTCTTCTTGACAAAGACAACTGGTGCTCCCCATGGTGAGACACTAGGATGAATGTGCCCCTTCTCCCAGAGTTCTTCTAGCTGAATCTTGAGCTCATTGAGCTCATTAGTAGTCATCCTATATGGAGCTCTAGATACTGGTTGGGCCCCTGGAACCAAATCAATATGGAAATCCACTGTCCTGGGTGGAGGCATACCCGATAATTTAGAATGAAATACATCTCTAAACTCTTGTAACACTGGGTAATCCTCAAGACATGGCCCATTCTCCTCTCCCTCAAGATCATTAATGGTAATAGCATATAACTGACACCTTTTTCTCATACATCGCTTAAGCTGCATAGCGGAGATCATGCAGAGGGACACAAGTCTCTGAACACCTAAAATCACTATAGGTGTACCATGATCATCATTACACTCCACCTCCTTCCTCCTACAATCCACCTTGGCATGGTGAGCACATAGCCAATCCATACCAAGGACTACATCATATAATCCTAAGGGGGTGATACGTAGATCTGCACAACTAGTGATATCCCCAATTTGAATAGGACAATTCCTGACCATGGATCTAACCAATACCTTAGCACCTGAGGCTAACTCTACATCCCAGCTAACATCTTGCTTAACTACCACCAGCCTATAATGCTCCACAACTAAGGGTGATACAAAAGAATCAGTAGCTCCTGGATCAAACAATATAGATATACTACTACCACCAATAATACCTGTGCCTCTATCATGGTAGCCTGATGCTCAGCCTGTCTGTCATCTATTGCTGCAAATACCCTATGAGAACATCCCATGTCACCCACTGTTGGTTCGGATGCAACTACCCTCTATCTATGTGGATAATCCCTAGTAATGTGACCCATGCCACTACAAGGATAACAAAGTCCCCGGGTCTGAGTCTGTAATCCTATAGATCGGGGTTGCTGGTGTCCCCCTGTCTAAGTAGATCCACTAAAACCACCTCTAGTGGCTGCTGAGTCCGTGCTGGAGGTGTATGAGAAGCTTGTGATCTATGATCCTGACGAGAACCCTGTGCTTGCCTCTGCTTGGGCTTAGTGCCCTGGTATCCCTGTGGAGGCTTCTGCCTCTGATCTTGCTATGACTAGGGGCCTCTAAAAGATCCTGAAGAGTGTCATTGATTTCCCTTCCACTATGACCTAGGTGGAAAGGGGGTAGTACCTCGATGTTGAGATCTATCACGAGTATCCTGAGCCTTATTGCATATATCCTCTGCAATAAGAGCCCTCTCCACTGTAGCTCTGAAGCCTATTGGTGTTGCCATGCAAACCTGTCTTGCAATCGAGGGATTAAGACCTCTAATGAAACGGTTAATCCGGAGCTTCTCATCTCTCATATAGTCAACATAAGGGAGGAGCTCTAAAAACTTATTCTCATACCGTGTTACTGTCAATCCCCTCTGCTGTAAAACATTATGATCATTTATTCTTACAGGAAATTATGGAATTAATCTACCTTAAGCAATGCATCAAATATAATATAAGTATACAATTCTAGTTTATTCAAATGATACATGAATTCTTAATGTTACTCTAAATATGCTAAGACATGATAATCTAGCACCATATGGAGACCACAATTCAAAAATCAAACATTCACTTGAGTATAACATAAGCTTTAATCATGACATATGGATCATCAAGAAGGTAAGTAAGCATATCTGAATAACATCATAAAAACTACTTAGAATATTAGTGTCCTAGTAACATCATAAGGAATCATCATATAGCCTAATGATATAGGTATCAATGTCCCAATAACATAACATGAAATCAAATAGTCTAAGGATCAAAATATCAATGTCCATAGGGGGTAATAATGTGTCATCTAGAGTCTAACTATCAAAGTCCAAAAGAAACAAAATGTCAATAGTGCTATGATGGTCGGGGCGGGACATGACATATGGGTCATCCTTAATGATTTGTTCATCCTCGTTTTGTTTTCAAAAATCTGTCACCTTGGGTGCAATAGCTTCTTCATGGGTTTCCATTATTAAATTCTTTATAGTTCTACAATCTTTGGTGTTATGAGAGGTAATTTTATGGACTTCACACCACATACCTGAGTCTTGCCCTATTTTATTTATGCCTCATGTCTTCTTTTCTGGTGCATTTGGAGATGGCCCTATGGTTTTTTGTTTTCCCATTGGCTTATTACCTTCACCTTTCCATTTGTTGTTCATTGGATTTTCCCGCCTCCCTTTTTGTTTGAACTTCTCCTCAATTATTGATGCACATTTTAAAGCACTAGAAAATGTTTCTATATCCAAGAAATCCATTTCATTTTGAATATATCTATGAAGTCCACTTTAATACTTTAGAACTCGATGTTTTTCTAAGACTTTGATGCCAAGATTTGCAGACAAAACATGAAATATGTTGGTGTACTCCTGAACTAATTGGTATTTATTTTGTTAGAGTAATTGCCATTGCATATATTTATATTTGTAGGTATCCTTAGGGTAATATTCTTATTTTATATGCTCTACAAATTCTTCCCATGTGGTTTTTCCATCAAACATCATAGAAAATTCATGTTCATTATGAGCCTCTTAGTTTTCTTCAGTTGTTAAGTGAACCTCCTATGCCAACTTCACATGATTCTCAACTTTGAGAAGGGAAAAGGTTATCTTTTCAATATCTAAGAAATTATTGACATAAATGTACCTCTCCAATTTGGACAACCAATCATCAACAACATCTGCATCAATTTTTCCTTGAAAAGTTGGAATATCAAAATTTACCTACACCTTGAATGGGGTTTGGCCAAAAAAATTTTGATTGCTCGGACTAGCTTGTGCCTCTCATTTTCCATGCATCTTTGAAATTTTTTTATCATTTATTCATGTTGCTTATTTAATGCATCTTCCACCAGTGTTTTGAAGGATTCATCCATCCCCTTAGTTTGTTGTTTTTCAATCTACGACTGTGTGTGTCTCAAAGGAGGATAATCTAAGAGATCTCTTGTGTCCAATCCCAACCTTTGATAAGCTGACCACTATTAGAAATGCTTTAGAATAACTAAGAGGGGGGGGTGAATCATTTATTCAAGATCCAAATGTCCTAATAAATTTGTTTCACTAAGTATAGTGAGCCCATTTAAACTATCCATGCATCCAAGCTAAACATTCTTCATAGAAAGTTACTAAAAAATCAACATGCAAGAACAAGACATGAAATATCAACACATAACACAGTGATTTACATGGAAACCCAATTTGGGAAAAACCACCAGTAACATGCTACTCCTTTCTCACTCTTCTAAAGTGATTCCCTATGAAAGCCTTGCCCTATTAAAGGCTACAAAACACATTGTTAAATGGACCTGGTTAAAGGATTTCAACCACCCTATTAGAAGTTGGCCTAGTTAAAGAACTTTAGAACGTTCACTTGGAATGTCACCATATTAAAGGATTTACAAAAGAGTTGTTAAACCAACCTAAGTCTATAGGATTTTTCCCTGACTGATACAATTTCTAGAGAGTAACAATAAGGGCTTTTGATCTAATATAACTCACAACATAACTTGTAGATTTTAGATCTCAATTTAGTTCACAAAATTTTTTGGTTTTCATTCTCTGTAGCTTTGAAAACTTGTCCTCCTTTCAAGTTTTGTCTCCTGGAGTCTTCATGCTTGTTGTGCCAATGCAATCACCTCTGTGGTCACCTATCGATGTAGAGTCTCTATACTCTATTCCTCCCTCTTGATGCCTTCTCCTTGACACCACACACTCTCTCCAAGCACTTTGCTTCTTGACCTGTAACTCCTTAAATAGAAGTCTAGAATGCTTTTCTTGCTCTAATCTTCCCACTCTTATTTTTGGTTTGAATGGATTAGGTAAGATATGATGTATCTACCCCTTATCCACTTGTATCTAACTAAAAATAGTTTATCTAGAATTTTTTGCCAGTAGCTCAGCGTCCTTATCTTCCATCTGGTTCACAAAATTCAAGGGAATAAACTTGTTAGCTTAGATCTGGCAAATCTTTGACTTTTTGAATAATGTAGCAACTCAACAATATTGACTTTCTAATGCTCAACACATACTATGTTACTTGACACCTACTATGAATTCACTCAGCATCAAATAAGTTTTATTGATGCTCGACACCTATTACATTTTTTTCTAGCTTGGCACTTGAACTTGCTTGGCACCTTCTATTTTACTCAAAAGACACTAGATTTTTTATTTGCTTAACACTTACTAATAATCTGCTTGGCATGAACTAGCTTGCTTGGCACCTACTAATGAATTTAGTCAAGCTTTGCAGATAGCTTTGTTATAACTTATTCTTCTAGAGTTTCCAAGTGTTGCCACCCTTTTTATCTTTAACTATATTATCAGTACATCATTTTACCATTGTCTTAACTGATCCTTGTACTTCATTACAAAACCATAACTCAACCTTTCCCTTAGGTACTTTTGTTGCATCTTATTGATTAAGTCCTCTTCATCAATCAACTAAGTGA
Organism: Cupressus sempervirens; assembly: GCA_028749045.1. NCBI lineage: Eukaryota > Viridiplantae > Streptophyta > Pinopsida > Cupressales > Cupressaceae > Cupressus > Cupressus sempervirens. Next base: position 998,919,182 of record CM053785.1, on the reverse strand, counting down.
TAGTACTTGGATCTTATAAGAAAATTTCATTTCAGCATATAGTAAGTTTGACATTAGTGAAAAACAATGATTGAAAACATTCTTTATCAACAATCTCCCTTCTTCAATAATGATCTTTTGAATCAAATTTCAACAATCTTCCTCTTTGTCATTGATGGTAAACCAAACTGATCAACCAAGTTATCAAAATGCTAACTAGGTTAAAACAGTAAGTCAAATGCCAAAAAGAAAACTTTGTATCCAAAGTTACTCATTCTATCAGCAACTTTGAATTTCTTATGAATTCCTCTAAATTCTGTAAGTAACTCCCTCTTTCAAAGTATTAGGGATATCTCTTTTGTTGATACACTATCTTCCCCTTTTTGTTCTATGATGTAGAGCCACACCTTGGAAAAATTAAGAGGAATCAGTCACTCAACTGAGTTGCTTCAAGGGGCATCTACACCCTTCAGGATCACACACTAAAATCAAATTCAAAACAAAACTTTGAAAATAAATCTCCCAAAATTTCTTCTTGCTGCCTCAAGATAGACCTGCACTCAGACATGAATAACTTTCGAACCAAAAAATATTTACTCAATCTAAACATTGAGATTTGGCATAACTAGGTTTCAAACAACATATAAATTTTTTAGAGAAATCCAACAGTTCAAACTTGAGCTATTGACCACGCATTAGAGTACATTTTTCTGCAAAACATTGCTTCTTGCTGTCTCTAGATAGACCCGTGAACAGACATGTATAACTTTTGAACCAGATCAAAACTCTTTGATCACTCTAGTGAAGATGGGCATAATTAGGCCTATAATAACATATCCAAAGCTCATGAAAATTCAACAGAGCATTTGAGAGTTATTACCCACGCACTGAGATTAATTTTTTGCAAACATACCAAATTCGACCCAAAACTAAAACTTTTTAATCTTCTGCAAACTATCAACTTGTTTCCAGTGAGAAGATAAGAAAAATCCGTTCAAAACTCAGACCATCGAAAACTTGCACAAAGAAAAAATGAAAAAAAAACATTCCATATCTCTCCAAATTCGATTTGTGTCTTACATAGCCGATTGGCTCACCCTTAAAACTAACTTTTTTTTTCCTATTAAAGGATGTGAAACATTTTCTTCTTATTTTAGAAAAGAAGAACGTCTTCTATCCAAAAAAAGGATAAGAATCTGAAACATTTTTTCTACCAATATTAGACAGTCATTTTCTAAGTCAGGAATATTCCAAAAACTGTCTACTACCTATTATTGGATTCTAAAAATCATTAAACACTCCACCTACAAACTAAAAAAAAACTATTCTAATTTAAGATCCACACACCTGGTCCTAGGTGGCTATATCTGGAGAGCTTATCGAACTGCTACTCTAGGTATGCCACCACATGTAGGATGTTATTACAAACTTCAAAAACTAAAAGCATTTAAAACATAACATTAAATTCCCTATTACATTTTCAACAATGTTGCCTCCTATAGCATTTCTCTTCTCTGCCACTGCAGCATACTCCCCTGTAGAATGAATCTCAAGTCCTCTTGAGATGATGTGTTGTAGAAATGAATCTCATTCTTCTTTTGAACTTTCCAATTCCTTTGAACTAGGATGAGCATATCTACAAGAAAAAAAAAAATAATATCCAACTTCTCCACCTTGTAGCTTTGATTCTTTAATGCTGTAAATGTCACAGAAAATTCTCCAGCATGATTCACTATACATGAAATCTGTATCCTTGCATAAACATTATTAGAAGAAAACATATCATCAGTATTAAGATTATTTGAGTTCTCTTTTTGAATATGAGCTTCCTTATACACCATGTAATGTGCATCATATCTATCTTCATCAATAGTAACCATAAACTTATCTGCTTCTTGACTATCAACTAGTTTCACATCTTGAATCTTAAGAATCATATTTATCTCTTCTTCCTTTATTAAACATTTATCATCATCTTGATCTTCTGTAGTAATCTCACTTTCAAATATCTCTTTCTTATTACAACTTTTCTCAAGAACAATAACAGTATTGCACTCTTTCCTTTCTTCTTCAAGCTGAGTTTTCATACTACCGCCATGCCTTTTCCATTCTCCCACAATAGCTGCAAATTTTTCCCATAAATCAAATTCTTCTTTAGAACTTGCTGTTACACATTCTTTAGCTTCATCTTCATGCCATTCCTCTTGACATTTTTCTTCATTATGCATATTTAAGGCTTCATCAGTTGCCTCCAAAATCTTTTCCATAGGAGTACCTTCCAACATTGTACTCTTGTCTATTTTCAAAGGACACATTATTGTTCCAACCATAACTTTATCAAACTCAAATCCCATAGGGATTTCCTCTTTATTCTTTTCATCAACATTTACTTGCTACACTCCTTCTTTCTGCATTTTATTTTCTCTCAACTTAGCTTCATTCTCTTCACGTTTCCTTGTCAAACTTTTTATTTCCTCTTCTATCTTGCTTACCTCTTCTCTTTGTTGTTTGAAACCTAGTTATGCCAAATCTCAACAGTTGGATTGAGTAAATCTTTTCTGGTTTGAAAGTTATTCATGTCTGAGTGCAGGTCTATCTAGAGGCAGCAAGAAGATATTTTGGGGGATTTTACTTTCAAAGTTTTGTTTTGAATCTGATTTTAGTGTGTGATCCTGGAGGTTGTAGATGCCCCTTGAAGCAACTCAGTTGAGTGAGTATTCCTCCTAAGTTTTCCAAGGATTCTTTGATATGTTGATGGAACTTGTGTTATTACAATAGAGTATCACAAGTTCAGTTATCTCTTCCTTCATACCTTTCAAGAGGTGCTCGATCCATACAATGTTAGTGTAGTTGATAGCAATAGCAACATATTCAACTTTAGCTATGGACTGTGAGGTACAACTTTTCTTTTTGCTAGTCTAAATGATTAATCTTTTACCTAAGAAGAATGCTCCTCCACTAGTACTTTTTCTATCATCTATATTACCTCCCCAATCTGCATCAGTGTATTCAACTCAAACTTTTTAGTCCTCTTGTAGTATAAGCCAAAGTTATTTTTTCCTTTTAGGTACCTCATTATTCTTTTTACTACCATAAGATTATTTTATCTTGGGTTTGCAAAAAATCTTGCCACTATTCCAATAGATAATGCAATGTCTGGTCTACTATGTGCAACATATTATAACTTTCCAATCATTGATCTATACATTGTTTGATTTACTTCAGCTAACTCGACGTTCTTATATAACTTATGTCCTATTACCATTGGTGTATTGACTAGTTTTGAATCCTCTAACCCAAATGTATTGAGTATCTTCTTGATATATTTTGATTGAGTCACAAATATGCCATGTTTCAGTTGATGTACTTGCAATTCAACAAAGAATTTGATTTCCCCAAACATTGACATCTCAAACTCATGTTTCATCTAATAAAATTTTTTTTTGCATAGTGCATCTTTTCCTCCAAATATTACATCATCAACAAAGATTTCAGATATCAAAATATCTTTACCTTTTTCTGCCTTGATATACATGTTGTTGTTTTCATCTATTCTCTCAAATCCTATCTTCACAAGATATTTGTGAAGTCTATCATACCAAGCTTTAGGAACTTATTTTAAACCATAGAGTGCTTTATGCAGTTTGTAAACCATATCCTTGTTGTTGTCATCAACAAATGCCTCTGGTTGTTCAATGTATACTTCGTCTTCCAATATACCATTCAGAAAAGAAGACTTTACATCCATTTTGTAGACTTTAAAACCTTTGTAGGTAGCATATGCAAGTAGAATTCTTACTCCTTCCATCCTTGCAATAGGGGCATATATTTCCCCATAGTCTAATCCTTCTTCTTGTGCATAACCTTTACAAACTAGTCTAGCCTTATTTCTTGTGATCTCACCATTCTCATCTAACTTGTTTCTAAATACCCACTTGGTACTAATTACATTCTTATCAGCTAGTCTTGGAACTAAAGTCCAAGTTTTCTTCTTCTCTATCTAATCAATCTCTTCTTCCATAGCTTTGCACCAATAGTCATCCTATAGTGCATCTTTCACTATTTTTGGTTCAATCTTGCTCAATAGATATGATTAATTTCTTAGCCTATTTCTTGTCATTAGTCTAGCTTCCTTGTCACCAATGATTTTTTCAGTAGGGTGATGTCTTCTCATATACCTAGATAGCCTTGGTTCTGTCCTTGTTTCCATGTTAGGTCTTTTAGCTTTAGAGTCACTGTGCACATCTCTTTTAGGTAACTCAACATCTCTTTCATGTGTACTAATTTTAGAGTCAAAATGTGCATTATCTTCATTCTACAACTTGGCTTCTGAATGTAACTCAACATTCACTGGTTGTGACTCGACTAATACTGAAACTTTTTGTTGATTCCCAACTTGATTGGAAGCTTCTTCTTCAATGGGCATTCCTTCATAGAAGTATACAAAGGATTTGTACTCTTCTAGTTTCTTGATGGATTCTTCTGCATGCTCATCAAGGTTTATATTTGCACTCTCCACAATTTTGTCAGTGTTAGTATTTAAACACTTATACACTTTACTTCTAGTGGAGTATCCAAGGAATATACCTTCATCACTCTTTGCATCAAACTTTCCATTTCTAGAGTCTTTAAGAATATAGCACTTACAACCAAATAATTTGAAATTTTTTACATTGGGTGAGTAACCATACCATAATTCAAAAGGTGTTGCATTGTACCTTTCTTGATTTGTACTTGATTCAAGGTGTAGACAATTGTACTTACAACTTCTCTCCAGTACTTTAGAGAAACATTCTTCTCCATCATTAATGTTTTTCCATATTATATCACTCATCTATTCCTCCTCTCTGCAATTCCATTGTAAGGGAGTTCTAGGTGCTGATGTTTGTCTTTTAATTCCTTTGTCATTGCAAAATGTTTCAAATTATTTTGATGTGAACTCTCCTCCTCTTTCTAATCTCAAGCACTTTAGACTCTTCCCTATTTCTTTCTCAACCCTAGCCAAATAGTAATTAAAGATTTGAAATACATCAAATTTTTGCTTTAAGAACATGACAGTCATCATCCTAGAGTAGTCATCAACAAACAACATTATATATATGTTTCCTTTATAACTGTGCACTTCTATTGGGCCACATAAATCAATATGGACTAACTCTACTACTTATTTGGAAGTGTAGGTTTTGCTTTTGAAACTTGATTTGGTCATCTTTCCTAGCTGACAATGTTTGCATATTGTATTGTCAAGCTTCTTTAGTTTAGGCAATCCTCTAACTTTCTTCATTTTGCTGATGCTAATCATATTATCAAAGTTGACATGACATAGCCTTTTATGCCATAGCCACACATCATCAAATTTTACAATATGATAGGCAACATCCTCTATATCTAGGTAAAATGGATTACTCCTAGTTTGGTCTCCTTTTCCTATCAGATTTCTATCAGTTTCATAGATTTTGGCAGTTTTGTTTCCAAATTCTACTTTGCATCCTACATTGCTTATTGTGACACACTTAGTAGATTGTAATTCAATCCTTCAACATAATGTGCATTATTACATGAAATTTTCTCTATAAGCTTAATAGAACCTTTTCCTTTGATTAGACATGGAGCATCATTTCCAAACCTAACACTATTTCCATCATACTGGGTAAAGGTAACAAACTTACTTTTGTCTCCTATCATGTGATGTGAGCACCCACTATCTATGATCCACCTTCCATTCTTGTTTACATAGGTTACCAATGTTATTGAATCATCTTCATCTAACTCATCCTTCATAGCTACATAGACTACCTCATCATCATTTTCATCAAAATCCTCTTCTTCAACAATGTAGAACTTTTTGCCTTTGTCTTTGCAATCTCCATTATCATCTACTCTTTTATTCTTGTGCTTTTTTCCTTCTCTATAGTTCTTTTTCTATGTGCACCTTGCAGTAATATATCCTACTTCATTGTAATTAAAACAAATGATAGATAGCTTACTTTTGAATTTACCTTTACCTCTTTGAAATCTTCTAGCTAGCAATGCTTCCAATTATTCCACATTTTTTTCATCTATGTTGCTATCACTAGATACATATTTTATCTTTATTTTTTTCTTCTTTGATTTCACCTCTTTAGTATCTTTCAACAATAGCTTGGCCTTAAAAGTAGATTCAAGATTCTTAGGTCTATAGTTATCAAAGTTGGATAACTCAAATGTAGTAAGTCTTCCCTATATACCTTCAAGAGTTAGCTTGTTTTCTAGTATGCATCTTAATTCTTGGATGGCTAATACTCTAATAGCATAAATGGGGAGCAAGGTTCTTAAGAATTTTCTATTAATAGTTTCATCATCTAAATGACCAACTAAACTTCTTATTGCACTTACTACTTCCTTTATTCTAGAGGCATATTGAGCAGTGTTCTCACCTTCCTCCATTCTCATGTCATCAAACTTTCCTCTAAGGCTTTATCTTTTTTATCTTTGGACATTTTGATCTCCACCATAAATATATATCAAGGATTTCCACATCTTAAATGCAGAGGTACATCCCTTGATGTCATCACATTCAACATAGTTGAGAGCAGAGACAATCTCCAGCATTGCCTGATTGTGCTCCTTTTTCTTCATATCTTTTGCAATAGGAACACCTATTGGATCAACATGTTTCACTTAAATTGAGGTTTTTGCATGATCATCTATTGATCCAAGGTATAGCTTCATTAAAATTTTCCATGCAATGAAGTTATCTCTGGTGAGTTTGCGAACTTCTCTCTTGGACATCTTTATCTTTTTGCTTCTAGTACCTTTAAACCAAATCAATAGATGGCTCTGATACCAATTTTTAGAAATGCTTTGGAATAACTAAGAAGGGAGTGAATCAGTTATTCAAAGTCCAAATGTCCTAATAAAACTTTTTCACTAAGTATAGTGAGCCCATTTAAACTATCCATGCATCCAAGCTAAATATTCTTCTTAGCAAGTTACTAAAAAATCAACATACAAGAATAAGACATGAAAGATCAACACATAACATAGTGATTTACATGGAAACCCCATTTGAGAATAGCCACCAGTAACATGCTACTCCTTTATCACTCTTTTGAAAAGGTCTACCCTATTAAAGGCTACAAAACACACTGTTAAATGTGACCTGGTTAAAGGATTCCAACCACCCTGTTAGAAGTGGGTATGGTTAAAAGACTTTAGAACATTCACTTGGAATGTCATCCTATTAAAGAATTTACAAAATGGCTATTAAACCAACCTAATTCCATAGGATTTTTCCCTAACTGATACAATTTCTAGAGAGTAACAATAAGGACTTTTGATCTACTATAACTCACAACATAACTTGCAAATTTTATATCTCAATTCAGTTCACAAAATTGCCTAGCTTTCAGTCTCTGTAGCTCTAACAACTTATCCTCCTTTCAAGCTTTGTCTCCTTGAGTCTTCATTCTTTTAGTGCCAATGCAATCACCTCTATGGTCACATATCAAAACAAAGTGTCTATACTTTGTTCCTCCTTCTTGATGCCTTCTCCTTAACACCACACACTCTCTCCAACCACTCATGCTTCTTGACCTATAACTCCTTAAATAAAATTCTAGAATGTTTTTCCTACTCTAATCTTCCCACTCTTATTTTTGGTTTGAATGGATTAGGTAAGATACGATGTATCTACCCCTTATCTTATTTCTTCTACAAATATCATGTCTAGAATGTTTTTCCTACTCTAATCTTCCCACTCTTATTTTTGGTTCGAATGGATTAGGTAAGATATGCTATATCTACCCCTTATCTTGTTTCTTCTACAAACATCATGTTTGGAATGTTTTTCCCACTCTAATCTTCCCACTCTTATTTTTGGTTTGAATGGATTAGGTAAGATATGATGTATCTACCCCTTATCTTGTTTCTTCTACAAACATCATGTGGAATCCACCTGTATTTTCCTAAAAATGGTTTATCCAAAATTCTGTGCCACCAACTTAGCATCCTTATCTTTCATCTAGTTCACAAAATTCAAGGTAACAAACTTGTCAGCTTAGATTTGGTGAATCTTTGACTTTTCAAATAATGTAGCAACTTAGCACTATTGAATTTTTGATACTCAACACATACTATGTTACTCGACACCTACTATGGATTCACTCAGCATCAACTAAGTTTTACTGATGCTCGGCACCTAAACTTGCTCGACGCCTTCTATTTTACTCAACACACACTAGATTTTGCATTTTCTTGGCACTTATTGATAATCTACTCAACATGAACTAGCTTGCTCGACACCCACTAATGAATTTAGTCAAGCTTTGTAGACAACTTTGTTATAACTTATTTGTCTAGAGTTTCTAAGTGTGGCCAACCTCTATATCTTCAAGTGTATTATCAATACATCAATTTACCATTGTCTTAACTAATCCTTGTATTTCATTACAAAACCATAACTTAGCCTTTCCCTTAGGTACTTTTGTTACATCATATTGATTAAATCATCTTCATTAATCAACTAAGTGATAGTACCTGGATCTTATAAGAAATTTTCATTCTAGCAAGTAGCAGGTTTGACATCAGCAACAAAACAATTATTGAAAACATTCTTTATCAACAATCTCCCTTCTTCAATAATGATCTTTTCAATCAAATTTCAACAATCACATATGATGGTACATATAGGAGTGAACAAGATCTAATACCACTTATCTAAATTAAGAATTTAGATTACAATACCTAGTGTAGAACCTGCGGTATTGTGACTTAATTGAAAAACCATTAAAATGCCACAATAGATGATTTGCAAGCCAAAAGTGATCCATTCCATTCAAAAATAGAGTTTATACAAGTATGATGCATCCCAAGGGTCATCACTATCTCTTGGAAATGAAAATGAAGAGTCCACAAGATGATTAATTACAAAATAAATTTGAACAACTATTGAAAACTACAAAAATCTATATTAAAAAAATATGTCTACTTGTCTAAGTCATAACTTTCTATGTGTAGCTTGCAAATGCAAAACATCAAAATTTCTGGAAAGATCTTCTAAAGTACTACATTTTGTGTCCAAAGTCTTAAGCATAGCACTATGTCTTCTTGGCCCTGTTGAAGCCTAGAAATGCCTCAGAGGCCTTCGAAAATGCAAAATACTAGAACATAGAAAATACCAAAAAAAATAGATTTTGGTATTTTCTCATTTTTGCTTGTGCCAACATCTTCTACATCTTCCTAGACTATGTTTTGATCATGAGTGGATTGTTCCTGCAACATAGGCAATTGATGTAGTTCTCAGCTATATTGTCATTCTTTGTTATAAAATATTTGATTCTCAACTTTAACATAGATTTCTTGTAGCATAATCATTTAAACTTTCATAGAACAATTCTTAAGTTGAGAAAAGTTTGAAGCATATACTTTGCAGACACCATTTTAAGTTTATATCCCTGGTTGATAAATTAAATGAGTCCAAATGAGTTGGTTTAGAAACACTCAGGATGTCCAATCCTAGATTAAGTAGTCCATTACTATAGTATTTTGATCCCTTTCTTTGGCCAAGCATTTTTTTGGTGTCATTGCCAAGGATGGTGTTAATTCAAACCAATCTTTGTAGTTGCACTTTTGTTCCCTATAGAATATAATTTAATATTAAAGAAGTATGTTATACATAGAAGAAGAGACTACCTTGGTAGATTCCTTCCTCATGATAATTAGGAAGAACCATCCAATGATGTTTATCCTAAACTAGATGAACCCCAAAGAGAGAATGATAAAGATGAACCTTTTGGAAATTTATTTGTTGATATTAAAGCTGAAATACCTTCTTCATCTTCAAAAGAATCACTCCACTTGAATGAACTTTTTGTTGAGCCTACATATCAAGATAATCTACTAGCCATTGTTATATATCAAGCACCACCTCTTCCTCTAGGAATGGCTATGCCTACCTTTCATTTTCCTATTCCACCTCAGCAAGAGAATCAAAATTTGAAGAACATACCTATTTTTGCTCTTCCAAAATTCTATGATCTTATTGTAGAAGACCCTAAAACCTTTCTCTTTGAGTTTGACATTCTCTATAGGAGCTATGACTACACAAATAATGCCCATAAGTTGAAATTATTTCCTTCTACTCTGAAGGAGGCTGCTCTAAGATGGTTCATGGGGTTGGGTGCAAATGTTGTAGCAAACTAGATTAAAATGAGTAATTTGTTTCTTCAAAAATATAAAGAATATTGTAGAGTCAAGATATGAAGGGGGGTGACATTTTTAAAATATCACAGAAGGAGGGTGAAACCTTGGAAGAATATGTTTCCAGATTCTTGTTCAATGTGTAGTAGAACACATAGCATAACTTAAATGAAGAATCTAAGAAGCATCTTTTTCTAAGAGGTGTACAAGAAGAGAGCATGGAAGCCTTAGACCTAATGGCTAAAGGAGATGTTACATAAAGGACTTGGAATGAAATCAAGGAGATATGTTAGAACTATTCAAGAACTACTATTAAGAAAGGTAGAGGACTAAGGAGCCTACCACATAAGACCAACGGTGGGTCAGGAGTATCTAAGATGGAGTTATCTAACCTACTATTTGACTTCAAGAAAGATATCATTAATGATGTTGCTACTTAGTTGGATACCATGCAAGGCTATCAGAGAAAGGATGAAGTTGATGCTATGCTGACTAAATTTTTCCCTCATTGTAGAGAAAGGAAGAAGAACTGCATATGCAAGACCATTACAGCTATGAATGCATAGCCAATGCCCACTGAGTTCAAAGAAATTGATGAGGATATAGGAGCAGTGATTTATGTTATTCAAAGGCTGCCATGAGCTTAGAGATAAGGTATTCCTCAAGACCCTCTAAATAATTTTTGTTATAATAATAATTAGTGGCAAGGCACTATTCCTCCAAATTATGCCCCTCAAGGATGGAATTGGAACAATAATTGGCCTAACCAGTAGCCACGATATAACCAAGCCTACCAAAAACCACCTCATTGAGGACCTAACCAACCACCTTAGTAGTAAGCATTAATGCCTCCACCTCCTACAACCAATGTTAGCCCATAGAAGCAACCACAACTTTGTGCTCAGCCAACACTAAATCCCAACAATAAGCAACAAGCTTATTCTTTGAAGATAAATGATATTCATCTAAGGTTCAGAATTAAGTTGCCTCCACCTAAAGGTCCTATAATAACTAAGGTCATTGATACTGAAAATATTTCAACAAATCAACCAGTTGATGCCTCAATTCCCCCACAAGCATCTACTCCCCCATATTTACAAAGGTTAGTTCTTGCAGCTTCATCTAAACCAAATCTTGTAGCAACTGATGTCCTAGACCAGCTTAAACAAATGACTACCCATATTCCCTTATTGGATGCACTTAAGTAGATTCCCCTTTACAATAAAGCTTTAAAAGAAGCATGTGTCAAGAATTCTAGGAGAAAGAAAAAGGATCTTCCTACTGTCCATGTGTTTGGACAACTTTCTAATTTAATGTTGAGCAAAGCCCCGATGCCTAAGTATTTTGACCTAGGAAGTCTTGTGGTTACCATACACATAAATGGCATCCACATTCAAAATGTTTTGATTGATCTAGAAGCATCAATTAATGTCATGATTAGAGAATTCTTGTGAAGATTTAGTATTATTGGATTAAGGGACACTCCTACAATACTTGAGTTAGTAGACAACTCAACTTTCAAGCTTGATGGTATGATAGAAGATATCATTATAACCTTGGATTCCCTAGATTTTTCTTCAAACTTGGTTATGCTATCACCTAGAGGCACCCTTGGAGGATATCCATTAATCTTAGGAAGACCTTGGTTGGCTACTGTAGATGCATTCATTGCATTTCAATTAGGATAAATGATAATATCATATAATGCCAAGACTAAAAAGTTATCTCTGTACTCTCTTGCACAACCACAACTAGATCTTGACCAAATTTCTTGGCCAGACCTTGGTGACGATCCTCTAGAAGTTAATTCTATCCAATAGCTCATGATGCTTGATAGAAACCCATTCATTGTATCCCAAGAAGAAGATAATGTACTAGCTACAATCCTTACTAATTAGTATGATTCTGAGGAGCCCACTTCTGCAAATCCTCTTGGATCCTTACAAACTATATTGCCTAAATGTGATGCATCTCAATCTCCTCTAGCACCTAATCATCTTTATACATTATCACCCCATGAAATTAAATCTCCATTAGTAGTAGAGGTTTTAAAGATGGATAAGGTAAAGAGAGCTGATATTGCTATAGGAAAAGAGTTGAATATCAATAACAACCTTGCTGCATCTCAGATGACAAGTATCATTAAAATATTGAAAGATAGTTAGCAAGGCTTTGCATGGGACTATACTAACATGAAGGGCTTAGATCCTAGTCTTTGAAAACATAGAATATTTACTAACTCATAATGTAAGCCAGTGAGACAACCCTAGAGGAGAGTAAACCCAACATTAAAAGATATAGTCAAAGTAGAGTTACAAAAAACCCTTAGTGTTGGATTTATTTATCCTATTTTTGATAGCCAATGGGTGTCACCTCTAGTTATTGTTCTAAAGAAGAGAGGAAAATGGAGAGTATGTTTAGACTATAGGGATCGTAATAAAGCCACTAAAAATGATCACTTTCCTCTGCCATTTATTGATCAAGTACTAGATAATCTAGTAGGAAGGAGATATTTTTCATTTTTAGATGGTTTTAGTGGCTATAATCAAATCCAAATCTCTCTAGAAGATTAGGATAAGACAACATTCAACTATCCATGGGAAACATTTGCTTACTTTGTCTTACTATTTGGATTATTTAATGCACTTATAACTTTTCAATGAGTGGTACTTAGCATATTTTTTGACCACTTATGGTGACACATTTGAACAAGCTCATGCTAACATGGAGAAGGTGTTGAAAAGGTGTCAAGAATACAACCTTTCTCTTAATAGTGATAAATGCTATTTCATGGTGGAAGAAGGAGTTGTTCTTGGCCACTACCTTTCCTCTTGTGGAATTTAAGTGGACTGTACAAAGATTGTTGTAATTACTAATCTACCAACACCAACCAAGCAAAAAGATGTAAAAAGCTTTTTTGGACATGCCAATTACTACAGGAGGTTCTTCAAAAACTTTAGTAAGCTTGCTGCCCCCTTGTACAACTTACTCAAGAAGATAGCTGAATTTGAGTGGACAGAAGACTGCGAAGCAACATTCCTATAATTGAAGGATGTTTTGACTACAACACATATTCTTAGAGGACCTAATTGGAAGCTACCTTTTCATATTCACACTGATGCATTTGATACTACTTTAGGAGTAGTTCTGGGCTAAAAAGAAGGTATTGTTGAGCATGCTATTTACTATATTAGTAAGAAACTGTAGGGTTTTGAGTTGAATTATACTATCACTAAAAAAGAATTGCTTGTTGTTGTATATGCACTTAATAAATTTTGGCATTATATCACAAGCTATGAGGTTTTTGTCTATGTTGATCACTTTATTATAAAATATTTGATGAACAAACCTACTATTTCTAGTAGATTAGCACATTGGCTACTCCTCATACATGAGTTTAATGTGAAGATAATAGATAAACCAAGATGAGCCAATGTAGTAGTAGATTTTCTATCATGACTTCAAGTACCTAATAATCTTGTAGCCATAGATGATAGCTTCCCTAATGAGCATCTATTTTCAATAGAAAGTTATAACCCATGGTTCACTGATATAGAAAATTACCTTGCTACAAGAAGAACACCACTACACTTTTCACCCAAGTAGCACCATCTCTTGGTGGAAAAGAGTTTCAATTTCTCATGGATAGTTTAGTTGATGTTCTACACTGGACTAGATCAAGTAACTCATTGGTGTGTGAGGGAAGATAAAACCTATGACATCCTATAGGCATGTCATGATGAACCATGTGGGGGTCATTTTGTAGTAAATAGAATAGCCTACAAGATTTTAATAACTAGATACTACTGGCCTACTCTCCTCAAAGATGCAGCAAAGTATACAAGGTGATATGATCAATGCCAATGCATGCGAAGGCCCACTTAATTTGATGAAATGCCTGTACAGCCATAGGAGGTGATCATGCCTTTTGACAAGAGGGGTATTAACTTTGTCAGTCCAATTGAACCCTCTTCCCATGGAAAATCATACATCTTAGTATGTGGTGATTATGTAACTAAATGGGTTGAAGTGCAAGCTATGACACATGTTAGAGATCAAAAAGTAGTAGATTATCTATATGAATGCATATTCACTAGATTTAGAGTACCTAGAGAAATTGTCACAGATCAAAGAACTCAATTCACATCCAATCTAATTGTACAACTCATGAAGAAGTACATGATGTGTCATTGTACATCTTCCCCATACCATTCTCAAGCTAATGGTCAGGTAGAAATTACAAATAGAGAGATAGAAGCAATCTTCACTAAGACAGTTTCTATTCACAAATGGGACTAGGTTACTTGGCTTCCTAAAGCAATTTGGGCTTACAGGACTACATGGAAGAGCACCACTGGATTTAACCCATTTGAATTACTCTATGGTAAATCTACTTCCATGCCTATAGAATTTGAGTACAAGACTTTAAAAACTACTTTGGAATTGGGTCTTGATCTTTCAAAGGCTCAAGAAGATAGATTATTGTAGTTGAATGCCCTTGATGAATATCACAAATCTACCCTGCATAATACTAAGATAATTCAACAACAGTGAAAGAAATGGCATGATAATTTCATCCATGATTAGAAGTTTTCTATTGGAGACTGGGCCCTACTATATGATTCCCATTATCATAAAATTCCAAACCCATTAGATTGGATAGTATGAAATAATTTCTATGCTTGAGAATGGTGCAATGCATCTCTCTACCATTGATCTTGTTCACTTCAAACTACTTGTTAATGGGCACTGCTTAAAACTCTACCATAAGCCATCTAGTCATGAAGAGTTCCTACAGTAATTCTGACCATCTATTGATCCTACAATTCTTGTAGTGACTACAAATGAGTTTCCCACTCATTTGTCATCCTCTCTCTAAAATCATTTCACTCATCATAATAAACTACTTTCTTTGTGAAAGTATTTTCTCCATAATAATTCCACCTCACTCCACTTTTTCTCATCTTCCACCCCACCTCACCCTTCATCAACTTTCATGATGGTATCATCTAACAAAAAAAATTACAAGGTTTGTATACATACTCAATTTCAAATGTTTTCTTCATCTGTTCTATTTTTAGTTACCTTTATCACTAGCAATTACAGGAGATATTGCCCTATTTAGTTGGGGGAGGGGTATTATATTTCATTCATTTTTTTGTGATCATTAAATGTTTGTGTTATTCTTTATATGCCACCACATGATAAAAAGAATGATGTGATGTGACTACTACCTTTATGTCACACATTTTTGCAAACTAGTAAGTATGACTTCTAGCTGAGGTATTTAATACAGAATTAAGTGATCTTAAATGCTAAAAAGGTTAGTTACTTAAAAGAAGTACTATCACTTGTCTTCTCATTTTGTTACAAGTTTTTCCATTTTTGAAATTACTCCTTGTTGGTAAATAGATTTTCCTTCTTCTTTTCCTCTTTTTATGTGCCCAAACTTATAATGAAGAACAACTTTACACAATAGTCGGGAAACCATTTCTAAAAATATCTAGTTTCCCTATGAATTGAGGTACAACTCCCTATGTAAATGATATTCAATGAATTATGTTTTATCTCTAATTCCTACTGCGGGGTATGTTCTTAACCAGAGAATAGTAGAGGCAAAACCTAGCTAATCCCATTCAAGACTACCTCCGACAGATTTAGATTCTAATCCTATCCAATTTTAGGAACTCACACATCCTATGACTTCCTAACATTGGTGATGCAAGAATGCTATTTGTTATGAAAATGCAATGAAATGAGATGAAAAAATGAAGATTGAACATTCAAACCTTTGCAATAGGATCAGTTGACAGTACTTTGATGTATCTCTCAATCACCATTTGACCAAGAATACAAGAAAGTACTCCAAATTGATCATAAAAATACTCTGATTGAAAGTAATAAAAAAAAGTGTTGCCCAAATACCCTGATTCATAACAAAAACTTTCCTTGTTTTAAACACACAGATACAATACTCTGATCATATTTTCTTGTAGACTATAGCCAAACCTATTACAAAAAAATTGAACATTAATCTCAATACATGAATGAAATTATAGAAATCAAACGTGCTCTCTCCTCCACTTTAGCTCTCTAACTATATGTAGAAATGGGAAGCACCTGGACAGTAAAGAATTGACACCAAGCGTGATTGTCTCTGTAATCTCCCTTCATACCAACAATTAGCCAACTTCTATATGCAATGAAATGAAAAACCTAAACTATATGCCTTCTCCTCTACTCTAGCTCTCTAACTGTATGTAGAAAAAGCACTCATTTGTCATCCTCTCTCTAAAATCATTTCACTCATCATAATAAACTACTTTCTTTGTGAAAGTATTTTCTCCATAATAATTCCACCTCACTCCACTTTTTCTCATCTTCCACCCCACCTCACCCTTCATCAACTTTCATGATGGTATCATCTAACAAAAAAAATTACAAGGTTTGTATACATACTCAATTTCAAATGTTTTCTTCATCTGTTCTATTTTTAGTTACCTTTATCACTAGCAATTACAGGAGATATTGCCCTATTATATTTCATTCATTTTTTTGTGATCATTAAATGTTTGTGTTATTCTTTATATGCCACCACATGATAAAAAGAATGATGTGATGTGACTACTACCTTTATGTCACACATTTTTGCAAACTAGTAAGTATGACTTCTAGCTGAGGTATTTAATACAGAATTAAGTGATCTTAAATGCTAAAAAGGTTAGTTACTTAAAAGAAGTACTATCACTTGTCTTCTCATTTTGTTACAAGTTTTTCCATTTTTGAAATTACTCCTTGTTGGTAAATAGATTTTCCTTCTTCTTTTCCTCTTTTTATGTGCCCAAACTTATAATGAAGAACAACTTTACACAATAGTCGGGAAACCATTTCTAAAAATATCTAGTTTCCCTATGAATTGAGGTACAACTCCCTATGTAAATGATATTCAATGAATTATGTTTTATCTCTAATTCCTACTGCGGGGTATGTTCTTAACCAGAGAATAGTAGAGGCAAAACCTAGCTAATCCCATTCAAGACTACCTCCGACAGATTTAGATTCTAATCCTATCCAATTTTAGGAACTCACACATCCTATGACTTCCTAACATTGGTGATGCAAGAATGCTATTTGTTATGAAAATGCAATGAAATGAGATGAAAAAATGAAGATTGAACATTCAAACCTTTGCAATAGGATCAGTTGACAGTACTTTGATGTATCTCTGAATCACCATTTGACCAAGAATACAAGAAAGTAATCCAAATTGATCATAAAAATACTCCGATTGAAAGTAATAAAAAAAGTGTTGCCCAAATACCCTGATTCATAACAAAAACTTTCCTTATTTTAAACACACAGATACAATACTCTGATCATATTTTCTTGTAGACTATAGCCAAACCTATTACAAAAAAATTGAACATTAATCTCAATACATGAATGAAATTATAGAAATCAAACGTGCTTTCTCCTCCACTCTAGCTCTCTAACTATATGTAGAAATGGGAAGCACCTGGACAGTAAAGAATTGACACCAAGCGTGATTGTCTCTGTAATCTCCCTTCATACCAACAATTAGCCAACTTCTATATGCAATGAAATGAAAAACCTAAACTATATGCCTTCTCCTCTACTCTAGCTCTCTAACTGTATGTAGAAAAAGCACCCCCCCACCCCCCCCACCCCCCCCCCCCCCCCCCCCCCCTTCCTTCTACATCTTTTACAACAACTTATATATAAACATAGCCTACGCCCTTTACGGGAATGTGAATTGATTCAAATTCAAATTTTGAAAAGTTTTTAGAAGACTATTTTTGAAATACAAATAAGAGAAGCCCAAAAGACTTCTATCTCTTCCTTTGTCATGACTGATAATCAACCTTTTTAGATGCATTAAGGAACATCTAGCATGATCTTCATCACATTAAATGTGTAAATCTTGAAATTTTTGTTAGCAAGATCTACTTAGAGAGAACTTTCTGCATTCCTATAATGAATTGGGTAATATCAAAGATTTTGACATCTGGACATACAATAGGACTAAAAGTAATCCTAGTTGGAAATAAATTATATTGATCTACAGTCATCTAAATGCATTCTTTGATCATGTAAAAGATAAGATCAAGCTGTGACAAGCTGCAACATATACTAGCCTAGTGTGATCATCATAACATTTGTATTATATGGCTTTGTGTATGCAGCATCCACATTCACCACGGTGAAGTTATGGCTTGCGATCTAGAAAAATAGTTCATTGTTTAGGGTGGCATTGATGATCCTTACAAGATATGTTTGGCCAGCCTTAACTTCAAATACAAAGGTTTCTGAACTAGAGCATGGATATAGATCACCAAGTTGGCCATTAATTGTTAAAGCATCTGATACATTTGGTCCACCACCAGTACAAATTGCTTCATTGATGACATCAATAGGATTGTTGTTCCACCATTCTCCTAAGATAATGGTAGCTTGGCTAGTGGGGGCAGGATATGGATATACAGTACCCTTTTTAGGGTAGATGAAAATTGCTCCATAAATAGTGGCTCTTAACCAAGATGCGTGAGCATGCCACCATAGAGTTCCTTCTTGATCAACAATTTTGAAATTCTATGTCATATTTCCTCCCAATTGAATGGGACACTATGTTATGTACTCTGGTCCATTAAACCAAGATGTGTTTAATTGGCACACTCCATGCCAGTGAATAGTAGCATTATATAGTTCTTCATTGTGAACTTCAACGAGAAGCTTGTCTCCATTGTGAACATGTATGGTTGGGCCTGGTAGTTGTCCATTGATAGTTATTCTATCATGCTTGTTGCATAAATTTGTATCCGAGGTACTTTTTATCTATTGCCAAAGGTTGTTGGGTTCACCCACACCATCCAATAATCACTATTTTCAGTAACTAAAATATTATTTGAGACAATAGAATAAAAGGTGTTAACCATCCTTTATATGCAACAGTTATCAATAATGATCTCATTATATTTGATCCCTTCATATTTCTTTGCATATTTATGACAATACTCCAAAAATAGCCCATCTACAAGTTTCATGGTATTGGCCTTGTGCACAGCTGACACTATTTTTCTATTGTTAAGACATGCATACTCAAATGCATACTTAGCAATCCATTCTGAGCAAAACTTTGTAATCACCTTGCAATTTTCCACAACACCAGGAATGACCTTATGCTCAAGTCTTGAATAGTCCCCCTCTATATTATTCCTAATAACAACAATATTCACATTGTAGTGCATGGTAGGAAAATTGGGAATATTCATGTTTGTTTTGATTGAATCATCATTGATATTTTGCAGAAAGACAAACTTCCTCATACTGTTGTGCAACATTGTCTCAACTAATGTCTTGATTCATCATCCAAGGCATAGCTTCTATTTCAAGTGTATTTAATGAATAGTTGACATATCTATTAGAAATCAAATGGACAACTAGATTCCATTCACTATCAATTTCATTTATGATTCTTGAGTTTCCATCAATCTAGTATATCAGTGGATACAACCAATTTGTTCCTATCCATGGAATAAAACAATTGCATAAAGTTGAATAGATTTTCTCCAACCTTCATTGCTATATAATTTATGCATTGATGTTGATTGACTGGTTTTAGATTAGAATTCTAGTAAACAGATGCTTAATAAGAGCAATCAAATAAGCATAGCTCACCACAGGAAGATAGCGATGAAATATTGTTGTAATTGGCTATTATTGAACTTCCACCATAGTAATTTGTCTTTGAAAGAGTCACCATCTTAAATGTTGCAGATACATTATCATTTCTACAATTTGGGATGGTTCCTAAAGGCAAGCATCCTAAAGATGGTCTATTGGAATCAATTTGATATGATCCAGTTGGATACCACATATACCAGTAGTAGTACAGGGTCTTAAATCTGCAGTCCAATCTACAATCCATCTAGGGCCATTGTATTCTTTATAAATGATTAGCATAATATTGTATTAGTCATATGAGAAAATCCCATCAGATCCCCCATACAGGCTTGGAGATCATAGCTTCATAATCATCCTTTATCAGAGAAGATCGTCAATGATAACATGATATCCTTGTCAGGCTAGGAGCTATCATCTACCCAACATGACAACACTTGAACCAACCCATCCAAATTATGAATGAGAAGCCAAGAAAGAGGGAAACCTAACAAGGATGGCCTACCTATGAAGGACTTAGACCTAGACACAAAATTGACTTGAGGACTATATTACTCCAATATTGCCAAAAAAATGGGTGACTTAAAGTCAGGCAACAGTTGGCTCCGACTGGGGAATATGTACTGCAAGGTGCATAGAGAATCCAACATCTCTAGTTAAGCAAGTGTCTTAAGCATTGGGTTACAGAGTCTAGACAAAATATCAATGAGAAAGTGCATATAGGGAGGGTAGAGGGGAGCAGGGTAGACTGAAACAAAGTGAGAGAAAACAACCACAATAGACTAATCAAGAAGAAGCTATACTAGACACACAAAAATTGGAAAGAAAACTTATTTACAAAAGGTGAGGAGACCTCACCAACAGGACCAAAAACAAGGAAAGATTCAAATGTGGCCATTCACAGGAAGAGAAAAATATTAACCTCTTCTAAATAGAGGAAGATACTGCATCAATCTGAAACAACATTGGTAAACTCTAACCACTCCTTCACTGTTGAACATAAGCCCCAAAGCTATCTGCAACATGATGACCCACAAGACCTTTCCAAATAGCCATGCTTCATTATAGATCTCTGATTCATTTATGTTTCCATGTACATCCTTTCTTGCATACTCAAACTTTTGTGATGGAAAAGAATATTCAACATATTCTAGATGCATTACTGGAATAGAATTTGTTTCATCTTTTTCAGCGTTATCATTTCTATTTGTTCCATCATCCTCTTTAGTATAGATATTGTCTTTCAAATCAGGATTAGCAAAATCAGAATATTGAAAATATTTTAGGAAAGAAATATCATCATACCTTTTGCAAGTACTGTCAAGAATAACTTGTGATTTCAAATCAGAGCTGAAAAATGCATCCACATTTTCCACATGCTCTGACTTCTTTTGTGAATGATAAAGACAATCATCAGATTTAGTATATGCTACCACAGACTCTATCAGAACTAAAACATCCTCTTCATATCTAGCATTTTTTAAATCTGAAAAATGTTCCTCTGAATTCAAAACTTTAATATTTGAATTAACTGTAGAAGATCCATATGTGTCTGATACCATGAATCGATTATTCTTTATTTCAAGATTATCAATATCTTCATCTAATTCTTTATCTTCTACATGACATTTTAAAACTTCACCAATCATTGAAATATTTTCCTCTTCAACATCTACATTCTCAGATTTAATAGGATGACCAATAAAACATAATGTAGCCAGTTCATTAGTTTCAGGAAGATAACAATTGGAAGCATAATCCTCATCTATTTTTCTTTCAATTTTGCTTGTAATCTCTTCAACCATATTTTCAGACTTGGCAAAACATTCATCAAGAGGATTAATCATTTCATTTTCTTCAAGACAAATGGATTCCAAAATAGGCTCATCATCAACTTTTGCAATTTGAAAATCATTTTTTCCAAAGTCTTCCATGAAATTCAACTTTTCATGATCTAGAGATACATTAACTATCTGATCATCTTTATGTAATAGTTTATTTTTGTCTTCTTCAAATCTAAAACTTTTTAAATCAGAAGTAAATGAAGGTATGAAAGAACAATCTTTATCTACTGTCCTTACCAATTCTTTATCACTGTAGGAGATGCCTTTGTCTGTTGAAAGTTGTACTTCTGAATCCTTTGCATCCAAGTCGGATTCATATTCTAAAAATAAATTTCCAAAGTGCACAGGTTTATTACTACATTCACTAGCTTGCTTTGAAAAACTTCTTTGATATGAATTGTTGGAGCTTGGGAGTTGTCTTTTCAAGGCAAGCAATTCATTAGCCAATTTTAGAATCAATTCTTCCTATGAGGTTGATTCACTGATGCTAGCTTCATTATGAATTTCACGATTCCATATACCTGCAGCGATCATGTCATCTTCCAATTCTATAGAAATTCTTTGAGCTACGTCCAAATTTGTAGGTTTGGATCTTCTCAATTTGAAGCCTATGTCAAGAGGCATAGCACTGATAAAGAAATTTTTCAAATTGTGTGCGGTAGGTCTATTTGCTGCTGGAATTCTATGAATGATCTTTTTGAAGTCAGCAATGAAATTTCTCATACTTGTAGAAGATAACTTCTTTGCTGATGCTAGTTGAGTCATCAAATCATATTCATCTTCAACAATCTTGAAATGATCTTCAAATGCTACTCCCATGGTATCCCAATTTGTGATGGATCCATCTACCAAATGATAAAACCAGTCTGCAGCCACCTCAATAAGAGTCTCATCAAATAACTAGATTGCAACATCTTCATGATTAATTCTCAAAATATTCATAGTTGTGAAGAATTTTCTTATGTGTTTATCGGTAGTAATCCTTCCATCTCCTGAGAACTTGGGTATATGCTTTCTAGAACTAGAAGGAAGAGGATGATAGGATGCAAAATTAAGTGGACCAGTAGCAACTGCCCAAGGTGCAGCCATGTCTTATTGCAATAAAGTGACATAAATCTAAATCAAATTTATGGAAAGATAATGATGTTACCTCGATCATGAGCAAACAAATTTCTAGCAAGTTCTCCAAAAATTTGTTCTAATAGGCATGATCTTTTTTACAACGGAGTCGCCAATCTCTAAGTAGTAGAGAAAATGAATATTGTAGCTTGAAAAACCAAAGTATTCTTCCTCTTAGTCATCAAAAACATGAGCTAGGAACCCAAATCATAAGAACTTTCAAATCTTTCAAACTCTGATATAAATAGTTTCTTTTAAAGACACAGAGTCCCCAATCTCAAGTAGAGATAACAATAATAAACTTTAAAAATAAAATCTCTAGCACTGATCTTCTTGTCCAACTCCCCAATGGAGTCACCAAAAAATTTTTGGTAAATAGATTGTCCTTCTTCTTTTCCTCTTTTTATGTGCCCAAACTTATAACGAAGAACAACTTTACACAACAGTTGGGAAATCGTTTCTAAAAATATCTAGTTTCCCTCTGAATTGAGGAATAGTTCCCTATGTAAATGATATTCAATGAATTATTTTTTATCTCTAATTCCTACTGTGGGGTATTTTCTTAACCAGAGAATAGCAAAGGCAAAACCAAGCTAATCCAATCCAGGACTAACTTAGGTAGATTTAGTTTCTAATCTATCCAATTTTAGGAACTCACACATCCTATGACTTCCCAACATTGGTGATGCAAGAATTATATTTGTTATGAAAATTCAATGACATGAGATGAAAAAATGAAGATTGAACATTCAAACCTTTACAATAGGATCAGTTGATAGTACTCTGATCTATCTCCCAATCACCATTTGACCAAGAATACAAGAAAGTGCTCAAAACTGATCATAACAATACTCCAATTGAAAGTAATTAGAAAAGTGTTGCCCAAATACTCTGATTCATAACAAAACCTTTCCTTGTTTTAAACACATAGATACAATACTCTGATCATATTTTCTTGCAAACTATAGCCAAACCTATTAAAAAAAACTAAACATTAATCTCAATACATGAATGAAATTACAAAAATTAAATGTGCTCTCTCCTCCACTCCAGCTCTCTGACTGTATGTAGAAAAGGGAAGCACCTAGACAGTAAAGAATTGATCCCAAGTGTGATTGTCTCTACAATCTCCCTTCATACCAACAATTTTCTGACCCCTATATGCAATGAAATGAAAAACCTAAACTATATGCCTTCTCCTCTACTCCAGCTCTTTGACTGTATGCGGAAAAAGGCCCCCCCTCCCTTCCTTCTACATCTTTTACAAAAACTTATATATAAACATGGCCTACGCCCTTTAGGGGAATGTGAATTGATTCAAATTTAGAATTTGAAAGTTTTTAGAAGACTACTTTCAAAAATATAGAAATAAGAGAAGCCCAAAAGACTTCTATCTCTACCTTTTCCATGACTGATATTCAACCTTTTTAGATGCATTAAGGAACATCTAGCATGATCT
Source organism: Cupressus sempervirens (assembly GCA_028749045.1). Taxonomy (NCBI): domain Eukaryota; kingdom Viridiplantae; phylum Streptophyta; class Pinopsida; order Cupressales; family Cupressaceae; genus Cupressus; species Cupressus sempervirens. Next base: position 998,894,903 of record CM053785.1, on the reverse strand, counting down.
TCATCACATTAAGTGTGTAAATCCTAAAATTGCTGTCAACAAGATCTACTTAGACAGAACTTTCTGCATTCCTATGATGAATTGGGTAATATCAAAGATTCTGACATCTGGACATACAATAGGACTAAAAGTAATCCTGGTTGGAAATAAATTATATTGATCTACAGTCGTCTAAATGTATTATTTGATCATGTCAAAGATAAGATCAAGCTATGACAAGCTGCAACATATACTAGCCTGGTGTGATCATCATAACATCTGTATTATATGACTTTGTGTATGCAGCATCCACATTCACCACGGTGAAGTTATGGCCTGCGATCTAGAAAAATAGTTCATTGTTCAAGGTGGCATTGATGATCCTTACAAGATATGTTTGGCCAGCCTTAACTTCAAAGATAAAGGTTTTTGAACTGGAGCATGGATATAGATCACCAAGTTGGCCATTAATTGTAAAAGCATCTGATACATTTGGTCCACCACCACTATGAATTGCTTCATTGACGACATCAATAGGATTGATGTTCCACCATTCTCCTAAGATAATGGTAGCCTAGCTAGTGGGGGCAAGATACGGATATATAGTGCCCTTTTTAGGGTAGATGACAATTGCTCCATAAACAATGGCTCTTAACCAAGATGAGTGAGTGCACCACCACAGAGTTCCTTCTTGATCAACAATTTTGAATTTGTATGTCATATCTCCTCCCGGTTGAATGGGACATTGTGTTATGTACTCTGGTCCATCAAACCAAGCTATGTTTAATTGGCACACTCCATGCCAGTAAATAGTAGCATTATATAGTGCTTCATTGTGAACTTCAATGAGAAGCTTGTCTCCATTGTGAACATGTATGGTTGGGTCTGATAGCTATCCATTTATAGTTATTCTATCGTGCTTGTTGCATAATTTTGTAATTGTGGTACTTTTTATCTATCACCAAAGGTTGTTGAGTTTGCCCACACCATCTAATAATCACTATTTGCAGTAACTGAAACATTATTTGAGACAATAGAATAAAAGGTGTTAACCATCCTTTATATGCAGCAGTCATCAACAATGATCTCATTATATTTGATCCCTTCATATTTCTTTGCAATTTTATGGCAGTACTCCAAAAATAGCCCATCTGCAAGTTTCATGATATTGGCCTTGTGCACAACTGACACTATTTTTCTATTGTTAAGACATGCATACTCAAATGTGTACTTAGCAATTTATTCTAAGCAGAACTTTGTAATCACCTTGCAGCTTTCCACAACACTAGGAATGACCTTATGCTCAAGTCTCGAATACTCCCCCTCCATATTATTCCTAATAACAACAATATTCACATTGTCGTGCCTAGTAGGAAAATCGAGAATATTCGTTTTTGTTTTGATTGAGTCATCATTGATATTTTGCAGAAAGAAAAACTTCCTCATACTATTGTGCAGCATTGTCCCTACTAATGTCTTGATTCATCATCCAAGGCATAGCTTCTATTTCAAGTGTATTTAATGAATAGTTGACATATCTATTAGAAATCAAATGGACAACTAGATTCCATTTAGTATCAATTTCATTTATGATTCCCGAGTTTCGATCAATCTAGTATACCAGTGGATACAACCAATTTGTTCCTATCCATGGAATAAAATGATTGCATAAAGTTGAATAGATTTTCTCCAACCTTCATTGCTAGATGCTCTATGCGCTGATGCTAACTGACTAGTTTTAGATTAGAATTATAGTAAATAGATGCTACATAAGAGCAATCAGATAAGCATAGCTCACCACAGGAAGATATCAATGAAATATTGTTGTAATTGGCTATTATTGAACTTCCACCATAGTAATTTGTCTTTGAAAGAGTCACCATCTTAAATTCTATAGATACATTATCATTTTTGCAATTTGGTATGGTTCTTGAAGGCAAGCATCCTAAAGATTTTCTATTGGAATCAATTTGATATGATTCGATTGGATACCACATATACCAGCAGTAGTGCAGGGTCTCAAAACTGTAGTCCAATCTACAATCCATCTAGGGCCATTGTATTCTTTATAAATGATTAGCATAATATTGTATTAATAATATGAGAAAATCCCATCAGATCCCCCATATAGGCCTGGAGATCACAACTTCACAATCATCCTTTATCAGAGAAGATCGTCAATGAGAACATGATATCCTTGTTAGGCTAGGAGCTATCACCTACCCAACATGACAACACTTGAACCAACCCACCGAACGTATGAATGAGAAGCAAAGAAAGAGGGAAACCCAGCAAGGATGGCCTACCTATGAAGGACTTAGACCTAGACACAAAATTGACTTGAGGACTATATGACTCCAATATTACCAAAAAAATGGGTGACTTAAAGTCAGGAAACACTCCTATAATCACTTCAAAGGAATAATGGGGGGTGGTTTAAAAAGAAGAGAACTAGCTAACCATACAACATTGTTGGGAGACCCAATTGCCTACCTATATTTCAAGCAAAGGAGTGGATGAATTACATGTTCAAATTGTATTCATGGGATGAGGAGCTTACCTTATAATTTTTATAGATGTTGAAGGATGGTTTTTACATAGTCAGAGGAATAAGGGTTCCAATTTCACCCAACATTGTGGCTAAGGTAATGGAATTATGTCTGTTCAAGGAGGAGTTTTCAAATGCATTGGATGCAATGTCAGCCAGAGCCCAATTTATAGTGCACATAGACCCACAACTTCAGATAGACTAGAAACAAGGTACAATTTGCACATCTTTACCATAACCATTTAATGAATGTGTTATCTATATTGTGAGATATTTTACTTGTGAGGGGAGACATTCATATTTTCATGCCATGCATTTCAAATTTTTGAGCTGCCTAAGACATGATGACTTCCCTTTGAATGTTCCTCATTTTATGTATCACTTTATGTTAAAAGAGTTGTTGTAGTGCAAAAAGGAACCCCAAAAGATGTTTCGCACCACTATTTTATTATGTTCATCATAGAAAAATCCTTTAGGGAACAACTTGGGATATCTTGGGATGATTTTGTTGAAAATAAAGTGTAAAACCCTATTAGGCAACCTTGATGCAGGAGCATCCCATACTCATCTGAGGCACATTGGAGATTCAAGGACATATAGAGGTCTTGGAGCATCTCATGATATCAATTGCTCTATTTTACAACCCATCATGGTTTTTGAAAGAACAAAAAGTTATAGTTTTGTATGATGTATGGGCTGATTCTAATGTTGAAGAGTTGTAATTGATCCTTGGAATGGGATCTAGTGGTTGTTTAAGGTAGAGAAGTCATTAGTTAGGGTCTAGTATTATGTCATAACAACCCCAAGTCGTTGCATATGTTAAAATAGTCAATAAGTCCCTTTAGACATAGTTTCTTGCTTTAAAAAATTCAAATTTTGCATAAGAGCCATTTTGGAGGGAAACCTTCTAATTTGAATTTATTAAAGGGATAGGTAGTGAAATGAATTAGAGTCAGTTAAGGAGGTTGAGAACTATCTTCTGAACATATGTGTGTGTGTGTGTGTGTGTGTGTGTGTGTGTTGGTATGGCCTCTACCTTAAGATAGTACGGACTATTATAGAATTTGCAATAAAAGTGTTTCATTTCAAGAGCAATTTGAAGAATCCTTTTTTTTGTAAGCATTTTTTGATATTGGAATGAATGGTAATATCATTTTAGATATGTATTGAGGTGATTCACGGGGTTTTGCACTCAGATTTGAAGATTTGGTCATTAAAATTCTGTACTGTTGGCTGTAACAGTCATATTTTAGGCATTTTTGACAGTTTTCTTTGATTAATCATGGTATTCCCATGAAATTTTTACTTTTTCTTCATGGAATACCATCCATTTAACATATATTATGATTACTAACCTTGTATTGAGCATTTAACTAGTGATTGGTGGCCACCAAAGCAATTAAGGTGTGAAAAAAAGAGGAAAATCCAAAGGGACAAGTATAGCAGTAGAGAATCTACCTTAAGGAGGTAGGGTTTTTATGTTTTTTGGAGTTAGGTCATGCCATAAATATGGTGTTCCATCTTTGAACAGATTCTAGAATTGATTGGAAGTGGGAGAACCGTAAAACCCTTGTTTTATGCAATTTAATGAGAGGGTTTGTTGGAAAGCATTCCTGGAAAGGTCAACTTGGAAGAAAGATTGAGGAATCCTTATTTTGGCATCAAAATACCATACTGTAGAAAGTTTGAGAGTTAGGGGACAAGTTTGAAGGGTACTTGCTTTGTAAAAGTGGCTTAAAAGGCCTAATTTTGAGACAAAACTGTCCTATTCTGTACAATCTTTCCAAAATAGTGATATCTAATTTTTTAATATGTTATAAAACTTTGAAAAGGGTATCTAAATATCATATTTTTTTTCTTGGTGTTTTGTAAAGTTTGGGAGAAAAGTCAAGAAAATAGGGTCTTCTGATCCGAAGAATAGAGTAGCCTAGTCAAGAGGGGTAACTTGGGTTTATGCATGAACTTGGTTTTGGGATTGTAAAACCTATTTATACATGTCATTTTGCATCTATTGAAACACTTTGTGTGGTTCAAGAGATAGTTGAAGGTCTATTCCATATTTTTGGTATTTGCCCTTTAAGGTATCTTAGAACCTAATAGGAACCTTGGGAGTTTGAATCAATTTTGTGGGAATCCATCACCTTTTGCATGCCACCCTACATCAAACCTATAGAGAAAGTTGAAGAGGAAAAAGAACCTCAAGAAAATCTTGTAAACCCAACACCAGGCTCTTTGTCATCCAGACCTAAGAGGTTATAGAGAACCCCAATTTCCACTCTCATAGCTTCTATCTCTAAATTAGGTCCAACATCTCATATAGGTAAAAGGAAAATATTGGCTCTCCTGCAGTTCCTAGGATTTATAAGAAGAAGAAAGGAAATGTACAGGAAACATCTTCAAAACTTTTTGTAGCTTCAAAGGTAGTAGAAGTACCCCTCAGGCATAGAACTCAAAGGAGCCAATCATCTATAAAACTCAATGAGGGTGTATCTTTTCAATCCCCTATGTCTAAAAATGTAACTATTGAAAAAGAGAAATCATATTCTTCTAATAAGGATAAGATCATCATTGAATATGGTTCAAATGAAGAAAGTGCAGAACATGTACCTACAATAGCAGGAACATCCTTTGTCCAACCACCCATCATCTCCATAGATTCAAAAAATGACAACAGTGTACTCTCCTCCTATTCTTCAAAGGAGAGAATTTCATGAAAAAGAAATTATAATAAATCTAGAAATAGTTAATACTATTGTGGAAATATATTCTTTTTCAAGGACTTGATGCTTTATCCTCTGCAACCTAGAAGTTGTTCCTCTTGGTCCTTCACCTATGTCACATATTACTTAACATCCTAGTTCCATTGTTTCATTATTAAGCATTATTTCATAGTTATCTAATTAGTTAATTTAGGAGAAGGAAGAATGGAAAATACAGAGAGAGAGAGAGAGAGAGAGAGAGAGAGAGAGAGAGAGAGAGAGAGAGAGAGAGAGAGAGCTTAGACAAAACTATCTTCAATCAAACTCAAGAATTGATTGAAAAGGATGCAGATATTGAACAATTAAGTAGCAGATGTACAAAAGTCACTACCATGATTCTTGAATTGATGTCATGTTTCTCTCCTTCTCCTATTTATGCTCTCTTTTTGAAAGAATAATTTGTCAATTATTAGATGACTTGTATAATGTAAGATAAAAGTTTAACATTGAATGCTCCTCAGGAATTGTTCCAAGCTTTTCATACTACCCTTGTAGCCATCAAAAGTTTACTCCATGAACTCTTTTTACATAATTTAGTAGTCCCTAACAATAGAGATTAGAACCCTCTACTTTATGTGGGTGATATTCAACTCAAGGCATTGATGTCTTGGATCTAAAATGAAGTTAGCAGAGAAAATTAGGCCTGCCAATACAAAGAATTAGAGTACGAGATTCCACTTTTTCTTAGGCCTGAAGAAAAAGATGCTAGAACAATGTACTATGATTGGTTGAAATTTTCTCAATCAAAATCCAAAAATTGGATTATTTTTCCTTTAAGTGAGGCAACCTATCAAGAATATAAAGCTATGGCAAAAACAGATCTTCCTACAAAAAAGTTAGGAAATCAAAGGCACTGGATAAGATTGAGTGAAGACCTATAGAAGAAGGAACCTCATTCTCTATTGAATTTTATCATGGCTACTTGGTGAGTACCCTGGTACATTAAGCTAGGGGAAGAAAGGAAATGCGATTGGATCCCTTTAACTTTTTAGCCTCCACTACTATTGTCGCCATTGCTTGCTAATAAGCAAGATATAGAGAAATTTGATCTGACAGAAGAGCTCTATAGATGGGAAGGGTATAGGAATGTATCACCTAATTTAGTAGTGCAACATGAATACTAACTATTAAATGAAAGCATTAACAATATTAAACAACCCAACACTTAAGATAGGACCGATGATTATCACCACAAAAGGAAGCAAACCAAGAATGGTAGGCTCCTAATGATATAACACATGATGAAATGGACTTGTCCCTAATAGGTAGATATGTGTGCTCACAACTATGCTCAAGCTTCAAGTGGATGGATGGTGTGCATATAGGGTAGTTTCAACAATATAGTCATGGAGGTATTTCAACATTATGATCATATTTTGGTAGTTTTTAGGCTTTCAAAATAGCATTATAACATTGCATGAAAGGTGGATGATGTTTGTGAATGGAGAGGGTTCCATTTATAAGCCAAGGGGTAGAGAGATGGATGGTTAGGATGAAAAGATGATAAGATGGTGAGGGAGGGCTAGGATGCAAGGAGAAGAGAGCACATGGATTGTACTTGTTTATCACCAATAGCAAAGTGACACTTGTCACAAGGAGGATGAGTGTGAGAGGATAGGATATGGGTTGGTCAAAGGAGTAATGAAGGAGGTTAAATGTGTAAGAGGGATGTAAGAGTCATTAAGGGAGGTGTAAGAGATATTTTGAGGATGTAAGAGGTGTGGTTGAGTTTGTTGACTTTGGCCTGAGGTTAGCAAGTCTTAACCCATGCTTAAAGTTGTGCACATGCTTAGGAGGGGGATTAGGATTAGCTTAGAAAGTGGATTAGGAGGGCAAGTGGTTTTGCTTTGATGGGATGGGTTAGTTAGGTGGCTAAGTGAGGTTAGTATGGGTGAATGGGTTGGATTAGGGGTTAGGATAGGGTTTAGGAATGCTTTTAGGATTTTAGATATTTTATTAAATAATTTATTCAATAAAATGAGAGTATGGAATTAAATTGAATAGATTTGAGGATTTACTCAATTTAATAGAGGAATAGGATTTAATTGATAATTTGATTTTAGGTGATCATTTGATTTTATCAATTGGACTATAGTTAATTAAATAAATTAATTAACTAGGGGCTAATTAATTAATTAATTAATTAACAAATATTTAATCAATAATGTCCTAGGAGAAGACTAAATATGACTACCTATTGATGTAATCAGATTTAGGTGTCTACTTTTTGCCCCTCTTTGACATACTATTGAAACAACACTATTTCAAAGAAGGTAAAATATAAATGATAAGAAGAAGACTTTTTGAAGCAACATGGTTGCCCCAATTTTGGGTAGAAGATGAGAGAATGGACTAGGTGATACCCCCTCAAGAAGGTGGCAGGGAAAGAATGCGAGACACAATAGCTTCTTTAAAAAAATTTGTAGAAAGCCTGTGGGGGACAGGAGGACATGGAAGAGGGGAAAATGGGTTTTTTTTAAAAAGAAAAAAGGGAGGAAAAAGATGGATGGTGGACAATAGGAAGTTGTTGGAGGGCTTACAGAGGTAGCAAAGGCACTGGGGGGCCTATAAGTGGCTAGAAGAGTACTAGAAGGGGTCATTTTCTTTCAAATAGATGAGGAGATATAGTTGCCAGGAGCTTTGACTTGGATTCTATGATGGCAGTTATTGGATGAATGAAGTATCAAGCTAATGTGGTGCAACGAGTGAGAGTGTTATAGATGCCCAATTTCTCGGTAGGGTCAAAAACCTCCTTGTCATTTTTCATTTTGAATTAGTTATAGCATTTTTGTGAAAGTAGGAATGCTATCCCATGTACATAGGTCTAGCGAGAACACGCACAAGATCAATGGGATCATGATCCTATGAAAATAGTTTAGGTGTAGGAAAAATTTATTGTGTGAATCAACTTTGGCAGGATCATGATCTTGGGAGGGGATTTTATGTGGGGTTTCAAGAAACTAGGTTGGATCACGATGCTACCAAAAAAATGCAGATATCACTACGGGGACACAATCTCATAGCAGGGGGAGGTCAACATGGGTACAAGATAGGGTTGACTAGGGGAGGAAAGGGTAAAAATGCAATCTTGTGGGAACAAGGGTCTGTGGGATCGCTAGGGTAAGCTCATGCAGGAATGCACATATGGGAATGTTGGTCAAATGGGACAAGAGTGGGCAAGGGTAAAAGTTGTGATCCTGTAGGAACATACATCCATAGGATCACTAAGTTCTAGGTTCATGAGAATGAGTCAGTGGGAATATGAGTCAAACTAGCTAGGGTAGGGAAATTTGGAGTTATGATCCTTTGGGAACATATATCTATGGGAACATGAGGTCAAGTGTATGTGGGAACACATTTGTGGGAACATAATTTTGGGGAAAAATGTAGAAAAAGATTCAGGGTGGGTAATATGAGGGTTGGGAAGCTATGGTAAGTAAAACTTTGACAAAAAAATTGATATCTAAGTGTGTTGGCTAGTGTGCAGTGGTCACTAGATGACTTAGTATTGTGCAAGCAGCAAGCAATGCTATTACATGTAGGAGACCTACTGATGCCCATAGACTAGGTGAGGATTGAGGGAATTAGATTTGGCTACCTAGCGAGGTTGCTACATACATAGACTTATATGGTGATGGTGATGATATTATGCAAGCAGTAGCACAATGAGAGTATGACCTTTCACCTATCGACCAGAGAGATGATCATGACGCTGGAGGATGTGTATCAGATTTTTAGATTACTAGTACAAGGGATGTTGGTGATTGTGACCATAGATATGACAACAAAGGCTATCATGTAGAGATTGGCTAGGTTCAGGGTGGCATACAGGATCTAGAGGAGGCAAATTTACTTTTATGTGTGTGGGCTTGTTTCAGGGTACATTGCCCTAGATATAGGTGGAACAAGAGTGACCCTAGTGCTAATACTAGTGATTATGTGTATAGTAGATGTAGGAGTCTCGGTAACATGGGGATCTTTGATGCTAGAAAAGTTGTATAGGGATTTGCACCAAATAGTGTACCAGAGTGCCAGCCATTAAGGGAGGAGCATAAGATTCCCCACTCTATTACAGGTATGGGCTTGGGAGCACATTGTAGTGCTCAGGCCAATTGGTCAGAGAGATAGGTAGGCAGAGGAGCTAGTGGCCTATAGCTAGGTAGAGCCATTGACCTACCACCATACAGAGATAGTGGACTACTAGAGAGTCTAGTTGGATGAGATTGTGATAGTGGTATGGAGGCCATATATGGGTCTGGGGCCATGGGCAGAGGAGGGGTAGCAACTATTGTATGCAATATCACCCTATTTCATTTTTGGGTAGTGGGAATACATTATCGAGTAGTACCAGCTAGATAGGGTCATGCGGTAGTTTGAATGGTAGTAGACAGTTCCAAGGGAGCCAAACTAGTGTTAGCAGGTGACATGTGAGCTAGTGTCTATGTATGGGCTAGCCTTATAGAGAGAAGGTTTATTTAGGGCATGGCTAGAGTTAGAGCCATAGTAGTGGGACTGGTTTAGCAAGGTAGCAAATGTAGGCTCCACTTAGGAGTACCAAGATGGATTTCAGCAGCTGAGACTAGTTGGCCAAGCACAGGTAATGAGGGCAGTGGTAGTGGTAGGGGAGTTAGCCTGGGTAGTGACATAGGGGAGGTATGTAGCCAAAGGGCTACATCAATGATAGAGGTGATTTATTAGGAGGAGGAGCCAACTTGGCAGAGGTGGAGGGTAGGGAGGTAAGAGAGAGGGGCCCAATCAGAGAGAGGAGAGGAGAGAGCAAAGGAGAGGAGGGAAAAGCTAGTGAGAGAAGAGAGAGAAAAGGAGAGGAGGCCATAGGGGGAGGGGGAGTAGGGGCCATGAAGGCCAATAGGAGGTAATGGAGGAGGGCTAGTTGTAGGGGGAGGGGGTGGTGGATGGACAGCCTAGTATGCCTCACTACAACAGACACATGATATGATGAGCCAGCTACTCTGTGACACAAATTAGGAGTGGGATCAGCTCAAGATAGAGAAAGATCAGCTATGATAAGATTGAAATGTATCACAAGCTAGGTAGAAAGGGAAAGCATTGAGGTGGGGAGGTTGCAGATGGAGTTGGGGTATGTGGTGAGCTTGGAGAGGCAGGTGGTATAGGTGAGGTTAGATGCTTTGTAGCACGATTAGGATCGACTAGTGGTGGAGGTGGTGACCCTAAGAGTATAGGTGGTGGTGGGTGGAGGGATGGATGAGCTAAGGATATTGAAGGCTAAGGTGGAGGATCTAAGGGACAGGGTGAGATTCTACCAGGGAAGGTACCATGCAATAGTCCCAACAGATTAGATAGAGCATTACAGGTGATCAACACGGTCAGGTACAATTGGGACCCATACAAGGATGCATGGAGGGGGGAGAGTGGATGGAGTGCTGGGGGTTCACAAAGGATAGGTGGGTATTAGCATACAAGACACAATCACAGGACAAGATAGAGCTAGAGGTGAGACATAGGGATGAGGGGGAGGAGGGATGAGGCAAAGAGCTAAGGGACAAGGGGAGGACGTATGAGGCCACCACCTCCACCACCAGTAGTGCCAAGGGTAGAGAGAGCTACCTATGAGTCTCACGATGAGGAGGCAGTAGAGGAGGAGGATTAAGGTGACCAGTGATATGTTGGATAGTTTTGCACGATGAGCATTTTGTTGTACAAATTGGCAGTTTTGAGATATATGTATATTTTTGTGCAGGCACAGACCCAATGTATTGATATGATTCATTTGTATGATATGGATACTGTATATGTGGACTTTGAGGGACTGTATTCTTTATTCTTTCAATAATTCATTTTGAAGGAGATATATATAGAGTTGATTATTCTTTGGGGTAGGATATGTGTTTATGGACTTATGAGGGCATGAGTATGGTTTAGATGTAGCTGAGAGATTGATATGTTTGATATGCAGGATGTGATCTTTGATGATGTTGCTGATAGTTTCTAATGCAAGATATGATATGTGATGAGAGATATGATTTCACTGAAAGTTTATGATGCAGGATGTGATTTTCTATGATAGTATAAATATGATGTGATATGTTTATGATGTGATTTTCTATGATAGTGTAGATGTGATGTGATGTGATTTTTTTTCTATGATATTGCAGATGTGATGTGATAGATTTGGATGTGATTATTGATGATGTGATTTTCCTTATGATAGTTTAAATGTGATGGGATATATTTTTGATGTGATTCGTGATGATGTGATTTTCATTGATAGCATTTGATATGTTGTGGTATGATGACGAGAATGGTTATATAGTACTCAAATGAACACAAACTAAAAGATAAGTGACAAATGTAAAATGAATCACCAACTTAATGATAAACAAGAAATTTATGATGTTTAAAATGAACACAATGTAAGGATAAACATGGGATTTATGATATGTGAACATAGATTAAAGCAAAATGAAAGATGAATTATAATGTTTGTGAAATGAATCACAAACTAAGGATGAACTTATTACACTAAAAATGAATCATAATTTAATGATGAACTATCACACTAAAAATGAATCACAATCTAATGATGAACTATCACACTAAAAATGAATCACAATCTAATGATGAACTGTAATGTTTAAAATAAATTTACAATTTTAATGATGAATGAAAATGCTACAATTTTAATGATTAATGATAATGCTACAATTTAATGATGAATGAATATGCTAAAATTTAATGATAAATGAAAATGCTAAAATGAATGTACAATTTGAAAAGGAACACAAACAAACTAAAGGTGAGAATAGTAAATTTATGATATGCTAAAATGGACACAAACTAAAGGATACATCTAAGACTTATGATAAGCATGTGAGGATAGAATAAAAGATAAAATGCTAGGATATTGTGAGATATGATAAAATGACACAAGCTATGAAAATACAACATACTAGATTCTAGGAGAAGCAAGACAAATGATGATGGTGGAATAGGATAACCAATACTTGAATTAGGATAGTGATTGATGATATAAAAAGGGATCATAAAACATAGGAGATACTAACTTTAAGGAGAATGATGTTGGGACATGAGTGACCAAAACACTCACAGTCAGGAGGATATTAGAGTGTAGAGCTAGGATAGTAACTTATGATAGGGATCACATTATGATGGTGGTGAAATTGTAGCCTGAGGGATGAGAAGCTGTGAGAGTGGGATAATGACAACAAGCGTCAATGTTTGATGATTCGAATTGAAAGATTTTGAGAGTGGAAAAAGTTGGAGTTTGAGAGAGATAGGTGATGTAAAGGAAGAGGATACCACAAGTTATGGAGTGACAAGAAAATAAATGTGGGGTGTACGAGAAGCTTGAGCAAGGGGTACTTCATGAAGAAGTTCCACTATGTAGTGTGATCACTTTATTTGATATAGGAATATTAGGGATCTACTAAGGTTACTAAGAACATCAAGGCCTTTTCCCCAATATTACATAGGAATGACTCATACAAGCACGCAAGGATTGCCTTAGCATCACACATGAGTCTTAGAGAGATTAGTGTGGGAATGATGTTGGCTGATCCACAAGAAAATGATATCACCCAAGTGCATCATGTTGTTAGAAATGAAAACATGGCTGAAATATGCAAGGGTGATATCTAACTAACTCACAAGTAGAAAAAGACTACAATCAAAACCATGCCTTTAAGTTGCCCCACTCAAAACACACCATGATATGAAATGATCATGGTGATCTTGAGGAGGGAATAACTAAAATCACGTGCAAGAAATCAAACAAAATATACAAAACCCAAACATTTGCAAGGAAAGAACAAAAGTGTGAAAAAGTAACCTTTTGCTATAGAGATCAAACTGATGGGCTACTAATGAGTTGGAAAAAAAGGAAGAGATACTTGGAAAGGGCTTTAAGACAAGGATGTGTAGGATACCAACAAAAGGGGATAATGAACAAAAGGGGATAATGACATCTTTCCACAGATGATGGGCTAGGACCACAAGGTGTCACAATAAGACCTCAATAAGATAGACAAGTATGATGCATACAATGACTGGGAACCTAGGAACATATAATAAAACATAGTAGTAAGTATGTATATGATGGGGGAAAGCTTAGGATGAGGAGATAGCACTGTTATGATACAAGTATTGTTATAAGGGTGTGATATGTAAAGCACAATTTGTTACAAGGATTATGATACTGTTGTATTTACAAGATTGTGATACATAGGATATAAATGTTGGTACAAGGATATGATACACAAAATACTACTCACTAAGTAGGATGCATATGGTAAAGTACAAGGATGAGAAACACTTGATAAGATACATGCGGTAGAGTACAATGGTAGAGTTCATTAGGTATGATACACAAGATGTTATAATATAGGGGTTAGGTGGGATATTGCAAAGTAAAAAGTGCTGGAGGTTGATGTGGCGAGGCATGGTGGGAGTGTAAATAGTAAACTAGGAGGAACACCTTGGAAAAATAGGGAGATGGGTGATGTGGGAGATGAGTGTCAATGATAGATAATAAAAAGGCTAAGTACACCTAACACCTATTTGCTAGGTTTTCACTAAGGACCTATCCAAGGTGCTTGAATTGCCAAGTTTTCACTATTGGATGCTTATTTTTCTTGACCTTGCTTTTTGTCTACTGAGATTTTCTTCTTTTAGGCATATAATTTCTTAAGTTGAATGATGTTGGTAGGATCATTCAAGACTTCAACTTCAAGTGTGAATAGCTAATAGGCTCCTGAGGAAAAAGATGTTGTGACCACATAAGGACCAAGCCATGTGGGCTCAAACTTGCCTTTCTTTTCTTAATCAGTCTAAACCTTCATGTTCTCCTTGAGGACCATGTCACCTTCTTAAAAATTGTGCAGATGGACTTTCCTATTGAAATTGTGCTTGAGCCAATTTTGGTAGACCATGAGGTGGTCCTATGCCTATTGTCTTCTCTCATCAAGTAAATCAAGCTGAGTAAGTCAAGCCACTCTATACTCTTCATCATATATCCGACCTCATAGAGAAATGCAAAGGGATGGGAGTTCAACCTCAATAGGCAAGACTACTTCAACACTATAGACCAATGAGTATGGGGTTGTGCTAGTGGATGTATGGAATGAGGTGTGGCATGCCCATAGGGCAGGATTGATTTGCAAATGCCAATCATGACCAAAATCATTGACAACTTTCTTTAGGATTTTAAGTAGGGTTTTATTAGTTGCCTCCACCTAACTATTACCTTGTAGGAAATACAGGCTAGAAAAATGGTGATGGATGTGAAGGGAAGTGCATAATTCCTCCATATTTAGGTTTTCAAAATTACCTCCATGGTTAGTGAAAATGGTAACTGGGATGCCAAAGTGACATATGATATGATATAAGATAAACTTGGACACCTGAACTCCCATAGTAGTGACAAGGGGAACTACTTTGACCCACTTAGTGAAATAATCAATGGTAGTGATTATCCATTTATGTCCTTCTGAAGAAAGTGGTGCAATAAGTCCACAAAGATCAAACCCCTAGTAGGCAAAGTGCCATGGTGGTGCTATAAATTGTAGATCCTAAGCTGGGGCTCAAATTATATTAGCATGTTGTTGATGAGGTAAACATCATTTCACAAACTCACATGCATCATGCTCTAGAGTAGGCCAATAATACCCAACCTGAAGGATTTACTTAGCTAGCACTATCTCACTGATGTGAGCACCACAAAGTCTAGTGTGTACCTCTTTGAGAGCCATTGTAGCCTTTTTTTGGGCTAAACATCAAGAGAAAGTATCATGATAACCATGATGATATAGGTTTTGGACAATGCTAGTATAACAGGAAGCTCTTCGAATAAGGTTTTGGCATTGGGTTCATGTGAGATGGGGAGATATGATACCATTTAGTAGGTAAGCATGAATCTCATGGTACCATGGGGATTGAGGATCAACCAAGATGCATACCTATGTTGACTCATCATTCTCATATGTGGGTTCATGCAGCTGTTTGACCAAGAATTCATATTGCATAGCTTCACATGATATTTCCAAGAGAGAACCAATAGTAGCCAGACATCTACTACTTTATTTTGTAGTCTAGCTATCTATATGAACTAGAGTTGAGTAAAGTGTTCCTTTAATTGATCAACTAACTCCTTGTAAGGTAGTAGCTTGTCATCCTTGGTCTGATATTCATTCAAGGCTTGTTTGATGATAAGCTGAGAATCACCATAGATCTATAGCTCTGTGATATTCCATTCAATGGAAATCTTGAGCCCTACAACAAGTTCTTCATACTCTAAGATGTTATTGGTACACCAAAACTATAGCTTGAAATATTTAGGAATGTAATCTCCTTGAGGTGTGACCAAGAGTATGCCCATGCCGAAGCCATGAGATGTGTAGGATCCATCAAAGTATAGCTTCTAGGATGGTTTTTCTTCTATCAAATAGAGGTGTTAATCTAGGAACTAAATAATGAGAGGATGGTCTGCAACCAAGGGTGCATCTAGCAAGTGATCTGCAATAGCCTGGCCTTTGAAGGCTTTTTTGTAAATATATTGGATTCCAAACTCACTAAGAAGCATAACCCATTTTTCCAGGTGTCCTATAAGTACTGCACAAGATAACTTATATTTCAATGGATCAATCTTTGAGATTACCTACACAGTGTGACTCAACATGTAGTGATGCAACTTCTAGGTAGAAAATACCATAACTAAGAAAGCCTTTTCCATCGGAGTGTAATTGAGCTCATATCCCACTAAGGTATGGCTAATGTAATAAATAGCTCTTTCCTTTCTTGTAACATCAAGTTGCACTAGAAGAGCACCTAATGCTATGAGAATAGCTATGATGTACACTATGAGGGGACACGCTACAACTAGAGGAACCAAAATAGGTGGATTAGCTAAGTATTGCTTGATGAGCTCAAAGTTATGTTGGCAAGCAAGGTCCCATATAAATTTTTGATCCTTCTTGAGTAGATGTGTAAATGGTTGGCATTTATTAGGGAGCTAGGAGATGAACCATTTGACTGATTGAAGTTTTCCCTAAAGAGAATGAAGGTGCTTGAGTGTCTTAGGAGGAGCCATATCCATGATGGCTTTAACCTTTTTGGGATCAATCTTAATGCCTCATCTTGATATAATGAATCCCAAGAGCTTTCCTAAGGTGACGTTGAAGATACATTTCTTAGGATTGAGCATGAGATGATATTGAGCCAATCGATCAAACACTTCCTTGAGATAAGATAAGTGATCAAGAGGATTAAGGGACTTGACTAAAATATCATCTACATAATCCTCAAGAGTCTTATGGATTAGGTCATGTAAGATGACCATCAAGGTGTGCTAATATGTTGCCCCAACATTCTTTAGCCCAAATAGCATCATGTTGTAGCAGATTGTGCCCCAAGGTGTAGTGAATTCCATCTTATGTTGGTTTTCCTCTTCTATATGAATCTAATTATATCTGGAGAAACCATCCATTAGTGACAAGAGTTCACGACCTTTGGTGATATCACTATCATGTCGATATTTAATAATGGGATGTCATCCTTTGGACAAACTTTGTTGAGATCTCTAAGGTCTGTGCAGATTCTGATATCACTAGAAGGCTTGGTCATAGGCACCATGTTGGAAATCCATTCAGAATAATCTATTGGGTGAATGATTTTTTCCTCTAGAAACTTCTCTATCTCTACTTTAACAAATAAAGCAACTTTGCAGTGCATCTTACAGATCTTTTTCTTAACAGATTTGGCCTTCGGATCCATAGCCAAATGGTGTACAACTAACTTAGGGTCCAACCTTGGCATGTCTTGATAGGACCATGCAAAGTGTCCAACATTCTCAGAAAGGAATTCAATGAGAAGATCCACCTAATTGAGTGGTAGAGATGCTACAATGTATGTGATGTGTGGTATCTCAGTCAAATTGATATTGACTAGTCAAGTTTCTTTTGTCAAGACTGAAGATATTGGCAGTCTATGATCTTGTTGGGGGAGGATGAAATCTCCATCTTAAGGAACCTCTAAGAGGTTTTCACAATCAGATATGTCCTTTATTTTTATTTCATTTTGTGAATCATCTAATGGCACTCTAGAGGAGTTTTCACCAGAGGATGTTTTGCATTTGGTTTTTTTCTTTTTTGTTTCTTTTTTCATTTCAATTTTATGACTAGAGATTTCCTCCTCCCCAAAGTAACCTATTGGATCCAGTTTGTAGACATATGCCAAAGGTGGAGGCAGCCATTTATGCTATGTTTCTACCCCCATGAATTCAAGGAGAGTGTGCTCGGTAGAGAATTCATCAACATGAACAAAACTTGGTTGGTCCCAACAATGAGTTCGAGGTAAGTGAGGGGTAGGTCTATGATATTCAAGGATAGTTTGTAGAGCACAAAGGCTCCGAGGATAATTTCAACAAGGAAAATATAATCATAGGATTTCTTTTCTACTTCCTTAGGAATGTCTTTGACCTCAATAAGGATATTTTGGATGTTCATAAGGGCATGACCTTCCTTTGTAGTGCCCCCAGTTGTGGGGAGTCCATAGCCTAAGGCTTTTTTTTTCTCTTCTTTGTATGATTTCATAGGCTACCTAATGCCCAACTCTAGGTAGCCTAGACCACCTCCTTGATAATCCCATTGTTCAATACCAAGGCGATGAGACCATGAGTATTTTTGTTTGAAGTGATCAAGAAGTTCTTCACTCTTTGGAGGTGGTTCTTTGTACAACCATGTTAGTAATATTATGAGCATTTTCCTCTCCATTGAGGATACCTTTGGTAAGAAATGTGGTAGAGCCAAGCTATTTGATTTGAGGGGCAACATCTAGTCTTGGTATCTAATAGGTTGGGAGACCTCGAGTGTGTGGATTAATTGGTAGAGTGCCAAAAGAAAAAGCATCTATGAGATTGTATTCACCACAACCTTAGTATTTGATCTTAATTATGGAAAGAGTGGAGGCTAAAATGGTGTCTGGATCATGGTAGGTGCCAAAGGAACTGACGATAGTTTGGCCAATTTTGATTCTAGGACAATGGTTTGTGTATGAAGCTTCAACCGCATTATAGTAAGAAAAGGGTTCAAGATCTGCATGGATGGTTACCTCAGTTCCATTATGTGAAAATTTTATGCATTGATGATATATGGATTGAACGGCCTTCATGGAATAAATCCATGGGTGACTAAGGAGGATGTTGTATGGAAGGTTAAGATTAACTACATGATGAAGTATTTCTTGAGTTGTTGGGCCAACTCTAAGAGGGAACAAGATGATACCTTTAGTAGTGCACTCCAAGCTATCATATGCCTTGATGGTGATCACTTCAACAATGATATCTACCTTAGTGTATCCTACCTATTTGATGAATTTTAAAGTACATAGATTCAAAGCCAATCCATTATCTATCATGACCCATTTGACTGCAAAGTTAGAAACATGGACAGCTATGCGAAGTGGAAGGATATGATTAGGTTTAACTACTAGGATATTGGTGGTTTTGAAGGATAATGCACATGATGTGAAAAGATGACCATCCAATTTGCAAAACTTAGTGACATTTATGTTAGAGGGGACATGTGACTCATGTAGAGTATTGTTGAGGATCTCTTGATAAAGTGGGCTTGTTTGCAAGAGATCCAAAATGGAAATTTGAGCTAGTATGTTTCCAAGGTGTTCCAAGATGTTATAATATGGTCCTAATGAGGATAATCCTAATGGAGATGCTCTAGATGGAGGTGGTCTTAATGGTGCAGACATAGGTGTGCCAGCTAGATTGAGTCAAGTTTGGCAAGTAGTAACTGCACATTGGGTATCTGGGCCTTTGATGTTTATAACATTGATAGATGGCTCAACTTTTGATATGTAGCTAATAAGGTTCCCATAATCCAAGTATGCTGAAGTATAGTTCTGATACTTTTCTTGGTTATCTCCTTCTTTTCCTTGAGTATTATTCAGTTTTTTGAAAGGAGTGTTTGTAGGCACTTTTCCTAGGTTTGTGTTATTAGTAGGGAAAGCATATTAATACATCATTAATCCTACATTAGGTGAAGCCTGTGCCCCCACTATGATTTCCTTCTAGTCAATGAGGTCCTAGACATAATCCTTGAGTTGCATACACTTAAGGGTAGTGTGTCCTTTGACACAATGAAATTTACAGAACTCATTATCCTTGTACTAGGATGCTCTAGACTAATTTGGCTCCAAAGGTTGTGTTTGTGGATACTAAACAAAGTTATCCTCGGCAAGTTTGTTAAATATTACATCAAGGGGTTCCCCCAATGGGGTTTATGCATATGGTTGTCTCTAAACATGGGGTTTAGAACCTACTAAAAGTGTGATGGCATTAGTTTGATTATGATGAGTAGATACTTGCTGATTGGTCTGCATAGGTGTTTGTTGATATACAAGGGGTTGTTGTTGAAAAAATGTGGTGGAAATATTGGTTGTTGCCCCAATGATGTGAACTTGTTAGGTTTTGGTGGCATCATCTATCATTGTATTTTTGTTTTTATTCCAGTATTAGGTTTTGTCATTATTGGGACCTTGGTCTTGGGTGTTTTCCTTGTAAATTCTGATAACACCATCCTTAATGAAGCCTTGTTCAAGTTCCATCCCCTTTTCCTTAATGTCTTTGTATGTTTACACACAATTCATAACCATGCAATGGGCAAGGCTAGGATGCTCTTTTTTTTTGAACATTTTGACAAGGTGATGTTTGGGGATGGTACATGAGATCCTAGTTGTGAATATTTTCTAGCATTGTAGGTATTCTACATGGATTTCTCCTCCTTTCTGCTTAGTATGAACTAAGTCCACTATAGATAATTCAGTTTCAACAAGATGGGTGTATTGAGCCACAAAGGCTTCAGAAGAATAGTGCCCTGAGGGATACGAAAGAACCATTCTAGGGTTGGTCCTCCTAAGCTTTTTGGAAAGAGCTACATGAGGAACACATCATTATAGGCCACCTCTTGACAATGCATATAGAATTCCTTAACATGTGTGACTAGATCACTTTTCCCTCTAAATTTTTCAAACTTGGGGATCTCAAAATGTTTAGAAAATGGTGTTATTGTTATGGTTTTGTCAAATGGATATGGGCAATCATTCTCAAATTTAAAAGTTTTAGAGTCTGTCCCATCTTTGAGGGCTTTGATAGAATTTTTCATCTCTTCCCATTTAGAGTTTATAGGTGGGGGAGTGGATGCCCCTAGTCCAAGTGCAAAAGATTGATAGGGAAAACCTTGATTTTCATATGGCATTTATGGAAAAATAGGTTGCACAGCTAGTGGGATGGATGGTATGGGTTGTTGGAATGTGGTTTCTGTATACTATTGCATCTACTAAGAAGTTTTTTGGTGGGGAGGATAAGTACTAGGTTGTTTCCCTATGGGATAGTTCTATGTGGATACCTGAGCATACTGTTGGCGTGAAGACTGTGGCTAAAATGGTGGTAATGTTAGTAATGCCTAAGCCATGCTTTGGGAATATATGTTGTGCCCAATATATGTGGTTTGTGCTCCTACTTGAGTAAATGAATAATTTTGAATAGGTTCAAGGTAACTAATCTATGGTGGAGCATTCATAACAAGGAATTGCAGTGGTGGGGTGTTTTGGCTATTGCTTAAAGGTGTCATAGAAAAGTAGTTGGTAAGGGGTGGTAGTGAATAGTTGTGCGAAGTGATGAAAAAAAGTGCTTGAGGTGCAGAGATGGCTACAATGCTAGGGGGAAGGCTAGTAGTAGAGCCCTATGTCATAGAAACATTCCAAGGTCCCAAAGGAAATGAGGTTGAAGAGCTTTGGCTAGCTACAAAGGGGTTGATAGTAATGTTGGGTGGGATGGAAGATGAGGTGTTCGACCCTAGTGGCAGCATTTGCATAGTAGATGGACTAGATGTGATGTGAGGTGAAAAGGTAGTGTTGCTATGATGTAGAGCATCATAAAAAATAGATTATCAATATGATCCTTTCAACATCCATTCAATAATATCTTTATATAAAGGCATCTTTTGAGGAAAACCACAACATTGTTGTCTTCAAGATAGTCTTTAAAGATTGATTTATTTGACCCATAAAATCACAATATTAAATTTTCTAGAAAGAATGAAGTTTTCATCCAACATCAAGATATACCATTTTCCAAAATTAAAAGGTCTTATAATTCCATTTGGTTCCTCAACCAATAACTATTTCAGACTGCCATTTTTCTATCATAAACTAGATTTAAAACACCAAAGCCTTCCTAGGGCATCTCATATCTTCCTCAAAATGAATATAAATGAAACTAAAAAAATTTAAAATTATCTATTAATGAATATAATTTCCAAATATTTAAGCCATTTATTTTTACTATTCACAAATCATTTTCCAAGCATAAATCACTACCTACAACTACAATGCAGATTGTTAAAAACCAGTTTTCACTCAAATGCCCATAACTTTCACAAATCTATATACAAAAAACCCAAACCAAAAGGAAATGAAAGTTAAATCATTTATATTTCCAATGAATATTTTTAGAGGTCTTTATTCATCCAAATATGTCTGTACCAAATGCTGCAACATGACTATTTCCTGAAATCCTCAAATCTGCAAATATTAACTTTCACCAAAATGTGCATAACTTATTCATTTCTTTATAAAAATGAACCAAACCAAAAGAATGAGAAAGAGTATTCATCCTTATATATATTAATTACAATATTTCATGGTTTTAATGCTTTATATTTCTGTACAATACCTGGAACCAACACTGAAACTGAAAAACCAATCAAAATAACAATAATAGAATGCACTAGAAATGTATCAAAATATTTCCTCCTTCAAAATATATAATTTTGTTTCAACCATACAATGGTATTTATAAGGTATTTGGTAGTTTTTAAGTTCATAACCAACTCCTACACCAACCATCTACCCTTTTACATCTTTTTTTGCAATGTTAGCAACATTCTCAATGTTGCATTTTACAACTTTTTTATGCAACTTTTTACATTTTTGACAAAATGACTTTAAAACTTTATCAAACCTCTCTGTACATACATAAATATAATATTTAAGACCTCTTATAATGCATTTACCATTTCATAGGCCTTTTATATAATTTGACCATGTAGACCTAAACATGACCTATTTGACAACTTGAGCAATATTGTGCACATGCTTACATTTTCTATCAATACATTTACAAATGGATTCAAAATGAATCAATACATCATATAATTGAATTTAAATGACTCAAAAACCTTATACATCTCATAGTGACCTCTAGGATTAGGTGCTCCTACACCATATTACCGGCCTTGAAAATTTTCCAAGTCTCTTGGAATGGTGTGCCATAACCTACAAGAAAAAAAATTATGACAAAAATCTTCATCTTCACCTTCATTTGACTTTGCCTCTTCATGCCTTTATTACCATCATCTTTTCCCTTAACGACACAGGACTGTCCTTAAAATCATCTTCTCAAATACTCCTATTAGTGGAGCATTAATGTCTACAACTTCCATGGTGCCTTATCAATCAAAGATCCACCTTTACCATTTCTGTTTCAAACTCACCACAAACAACTCTCCCCTATGCCTCACCTAGGATTCCTCCCCTTTGCCTCTCTCCCTAGTCTCTTGGCAATCAACTAGACCAATCCTTGGCCCTTGACCATTCATCTTACCCAATTGTAGATCTTAGAAGATGTCTCTCTTCACATTGCACCTTCTACCCAACTTTATCTCCATTGGAGAATGGTTATGATAGACCTTCTCTTGTCCACCCATACATCCCAACCTTCATATGTAGCAAGATGGATAAGCACTTGCAACCAAAATTCATCAACAAGATAAATACCAATTCTCCAAGGTCCTGGTGTGGATTTCCTCCATTGGTGCTCTATCCACACACTCAAGATCTTCAAGATTTGATACCAATTTGATGTAGAGAATCATACACACCAGATTATCAATAGGATCCTTTATGATCCTTTCAACATCCATTCAATAATATCTTTGTATAAAGGCATCTTTTGAGGAAAACCACAACATTGTTGTCTTCAAGATAGTTTTTAATGATTGATTTATTTGACCCATAAAATCACAATATTAAATTTTATGGAAAGAATAAAGTTTTCAGACAACATAAAGATCTACCATTTCCCAGAACTAAAAGGTCTTATAATTCAGTTTTGTTCCTCAACCAATAATGGTTTTAGACTACCATTTTTCTGTCATAAACCAGATTTAAAACACCAAACCCTTCCTAGGGCATCTCATATATTCCTCAAAATGAATCTAAATGAAACCAAACTAATTAAACATTACCTTTCAATTAATCTAGTTTCCAAATATGTAAACCATTTGTTTTTACCATTCTAAAATCATTTTCCAAGCCTAAATCATTGTGTACAACTCCAATGCAGATTGTTAAAAATCCATTTTCACTCAAATGCCCATAACTTTCACAAATTTATATAAAGATAACCCAAACCAAAAGGAAATGAAAGATAATTCATGTATATTTACAATGAATATTCTTATAGGTCTTGATTCATCAAAATATGTCTGTATGAAATGCTGCAACATGACTATTTTCTAAAATCCTCAAATCTGCAAATATTAACTTTCACCAAAATGTGCATAACTTATTCATTTCTTTATAAAAATGAACCAAAAAAAAAGAATGAGAAATAGGATTAATCCTTCTATCTATCCATTACCATATTACATGTTTCAGTCTGTACATGGCCATACAATACCTAGAACCAACACTAAAACTAAAAAACCAATCAAAATAACAATAATAGAATGCACCAGAAATGTATCAAAATATTTTCTCCTTCAAAATATATTATTTGGTTCGACCATAAAATGTTATTTATAAGGTATTTAGTAATTTTTAACTTCATAACCAACTCCTACACCAACCATCTACCCTTTTACATCTTTTTTTGCAATGTTAGCAACATTCTCAATGTTGCATTTTACAACTTTTTTATGCAACTTTTTACATTTTTGACAAAATGACTTTCAAAATTTATCAAACCTCTCTATACATACCTAAATATAAGATCTCTTATAATATAATATTTATCTTAAATATAATATTTAAGATCTCTTATAATTTATTTACCATTTCATAGGCTTTTATACAATTTGACCATGTACATCTAAACATGACCTATTTGACAACTTGAGCAATATTGTGCACATGCTTACATTTCCTATCAATACATTTATAAATGGATTCAAAATGAATTAGTACATCATATAATTGAATTTAAATGAATCAAATGCCTTATACATCTCATAGTGACCTCTAGGATTAGGTGCTCCTACACCATGCTAGATGTAAATGGAGGATTTGATGGAGTAGGAAAATGAGTGGTGGAAGCAGATGCAGATGGTACACTTGGGGTTGGTTGGGATGTAGTATGCACTAAGGGTTGAGTGAGAATGGTACAGGTGTTTTGTGGAATGGGAATAGGCACTTATGTTGAGGGTATATTGGGGTTTGCTAGTTCCATTTAAGGTGGTTGCCACCCAAACAAAGGGTGTGTAGGATATGATATGTTGATAGGTGGTAAACGCCAAAACTCAAAAGCACCAACATTGTCCCTTAAGAAATTTTCCATGATGGTTTCTTTGTTTTTGTCTATGATGGCATTCATAATGGTGGAATGATCAGGTTGGTTCATGAAAGCCTCAATATCTAGGGAGGAACCTGGCTCTTCCAGGATTTGTGGTGGTGGATCTGATGGCATCATGGAAACTACAAGGTATGACTGAGCTCAAGATGTGTTACTAGTATGTATGGTATCCATGTCCTTCTTTTTCTATGTGTTCTTGCCAAAACATGTTGTGGGTGGCATTAAAGGATGATTTCCCTATGGATGAAAATGCAAAGAGGGATGATGTTAGGTATATATGATACTTTAGGAGTCTAGATGATATGGTGCTAAGTGAAAGAGGTTATGTTTATCTAAAATATGAGTGTGGAAAAGTGATGGTGATATGAAATGGCCCTAACGTTTGGCTCAAGGTGATGTGGGACACAAATGATAACCTATTTCTAGAAAATGGTGAGTTTCAAGGATAACTATGATGATGGGATAAATGATGCTAAATGTTTCTAAGGAAATGGTGGGAGATGCTGGATTTTAATAATGCATGTGGAGGATTCTACTTTGAAAATCTAAGATGGGAGGAGGTGATCCTATTTCTAAATGTTTGTGTGTGTTAGTGAGATTTCTAAATGAGAGACAAAACCTATAAGTGCACAAGTGTGTGTGGAAAGAAGGAGGACCTCATCATAATGAGTAACATTAGAATTGTTGATAAGGATATGATTAACACCATGTCAGAGAGTTAGGTTTTGGATTTTGTAGTCCCACTCAGTTTGTAATGCTACCTCTACACTGTCTTTCTCAATTTGATCTAGTTTGGCAATCCTTAGGTTGGGGGTGTATTTCTTTTGTTCTGTTTCCATTTCCTTGTAAACTAGTATTTGTGGAAGTTTAGGATTTTTGAACTTAGTCTTGGGATGGCCTGACATGAGATATTTCCAAGGGATTTTGATCACAACTATGGGGTTTCAAAGGTAGTGACTATGCTAAGTATACATTTTGGACCTTGGGTTTGAAGCACAAATCAATTGAGAATAGCCAAGGTTTTTTCAACAATGGAAAAGTTTGAGTGAAGTGGGACAAGCTTAATTTTAGGTTTTGTTGCAAATGAACTTGTTAACATACTTTGGTGAAGGGAAAAATGTGATAATTTTGGTCAAGTAGGATAGATAACAAGGATAGTTTGGAAAGAGAAACATTTTGGATAACTAGCAAAAGGGTTGTTTGTAACTAGATTTTGTTGGGTATTTTGTGGGTTTTTAGATAACAAGTATAGGTAAAACCAAGAAGGAAAAATGTTGTTGTGAATGGACTTTCCAACAACCATTTTTCATATGCAAAGATGGAGTTTTTGAAAGGCAATATGTGTTATTTTTGGTCAAGTAGGATGGGTAAGGATATTTTGAAAAAGGACAAACTTTGGATACAAGAAAAAGGATTGGTAACTAGAATATGCTTTAGTGATTTTGTTGTTTTTGAGGGAATAAGTATAACTTTTTTGGCAAAGAAAAAATTTGGACCAACAAGACAAAGAGTTGTTGCGAATGGACTTGCTAACAACTACTTTTTGAGATAACAAAGGTGGAATTTCTTTGATATGAGGTTTTTTTGTGAACAAACAATTTCTCAAAGGACAAAGCAACTTTGAGAAAGACAAACAGATGATCTATTTAGCAAAAGGATTTTTGATAGTAACCAAAAAATTGTGTATGTTTTACAAATATTTTTCATGGGTCTTGAGGCACAAATAAGATATTTTAAACACACACTTTATCCCTAAGGTCAAATTTTTGATTGCAATATGCTATTCAAAAGCCCACAACTTGGTGTCTCCTAATTCTAGTGCAATATGTCCCTCTCATCAAAGAGGTGAGTCGATACAAGAGTTGATTGAAAACTGATACACATCAAAGAATCTTCAAGGCATGGCATACAGAAGTTCTACTTCTATAGGAACAATGACCCTTGGAGATGAAACCCAAGTGGCCTTATACCTCTACCAGGGGAGCACAATGGTGAGTAATCTTGAGGGATGTTGTTTCCCTTGCACCTTGAATGAACATACCATGGAAAAAAGTGAGATACTCTTGAATAAAAGGGTTGTAAATGGGTCTATGGAGTCCTTCAAATGGTTTTTATGTATGTGATCCACTTAAGAATCTATTCTAGACATGTTGAAATCATCAGAAAGTTTTCCCACCTTAGGCTACCCCCAGAAACACACTACCCAAACTTGAATGATGGAGCAAGAAAGTTTACCTTTCCCCTAATTTATATATTGGCTAGAATTTTTATCATTTTGAGCTTCTCACCAAAGGGGAAGCACTTCTCATAGGTGGATGAACTCATTAGAAGCACTCGTAAGTTATTGCAAATGGTCTTGCTAACAACTTCAGTACATGCATCACATATTTTAATGTCTTACTTTACTTGAAAAGAGAGAAGTCAAAGATGTGCTAAAATGTACAATCTCAAAACATGCAACACATTAGATTCATTACTATTTGGATGCTTTAGTGCTCCATTCTATGATTTGAAGACACATGTGTTTAATCATTCAATGGTTCATTCCATATTCACAACATCATCAACAAAAACAAATCGAGTCAACAAAGGGGAAATTGAGCATGAAAGCTTTAAAGAGGAAGGAATAAGAACATTTTAACTTTTAAGGCATTCAAGATTGGATGAAGTTTTTTTTTTTAGTCCCAAATTTGAAGTGTTTGGACATAATGTTCTTTAACACTTAAAATGAAATGTTCATCGCATTGATTAATTTTAAGCCTTTGTCATTCAAGAGTGGGTTTTTTACTTAAGAAGCTATTTCAAACATTCCATTTGAAGCAAGATGTTCTAATCATTCATTCCAAGAAAGTAAGGGATTTGTTCAATTTTAACCCTTAAAAAGATCATTATGGTGGTAAAAACCTACAATGAAACTATTAGTGTTCTGCTCCAAAGAATACCTGCAATAGGAAAAAGTCAATTTTTTCTACAAAATAGTCAAATCTATAAACCCACAGGTTAGGCATGAATCCTACAATGATGGGAATGAGGTTAAAAATCATCGGATCAAGGTACAGAAACTAGTGAAAAAAGGGAAAAAAGATAGGCTACGGATTGGAAAATATAGAGCGTTCCCATGAGTGGGTAATGCCACGGGATTTTTTATCAACATTCCCATGGACAAGATTTTTAGTAGGTTTGACTGGTCAACATTTAAAGTTGGATTCTATGGTTTGACTGACTGGGGCAACATTCCCATAGGTAAAAGTTGCAATCCCACAGGTAGATTCTAGCATTCCCACAAGAAAAAATATGGCAAGGATGTAGAGATAGTTTGGGGACACATGCAAAAGATGGATGGGGGAAAAGTGTGAAATCGTGATCGTGGGTTCATGTTCTCGTAGGATAATAGGCTCAATCCTGCAGTTGTAGGATCATGTTCTTGGGATTGTGGGATCGCAGACAAAAGTAGTTTTGAAGTGGTTAAAATTGAAAAGCGTTCAAATGGCTAGGAGCATGTTCCCTAAAGATTGACTTGTGTACCTACAACAATGTTAGTAAGCTTCCTACAAAAAGCCATAAGAAAACAAGGTTATTTTGGATAGTTCATCACAAAAGACTTAAAAATTGATTAGATTGACCCAAATGTGGGGTCCCACCGAGCATGCCAAAATGTATCACCTAATTTAGTAGTGCAACATGAATACTAACTATTAAATGAAAGCATTAACAATACTAAACAAACCAACACTTAAGATAGGACCAATGATTATCACCACAAAAGAAAGAAAACCAAGAATGGTAGGCTCCTAATGGTATAACACATGATGAAATAGATTTGTCCTTGATAGGTAGATATGTGTACTCACAACTATGCTCAAGCTTCAAATGGATGGATGGTGTACATAAAGGGTGGTTTCAACAATAGAGTCATTGAGGCATTTTAGTATTATGATGGTATTTTGTTAATTTTTAGGCTCTCAAAATAGCATTATAACATTGCATGAAAGGTGGATGATGTTTTTGAAGGGAGCAGGTTCCATTTATAAGCCAAGGGGTAGAGAGATGGATGGTCAAGATGTAAAGATGATAAGATGGTGAGGGAGGGCTAGGATGCAAGGAGAAGAGAACACATGGATTGTGTTTGTTTAGCACCAATATGGAGGTGACACTTGTCACAAGGTGGATGAGTGTGAGAGGATAGGATATAGCTTGGTCAAAGTAGTAATGAAGGAGGTTGAGTATGTAAGAGGGATGTAAGAGTCATTAAGGGAGGTGTAAGAGATATTTTGAGGATGTAAGAATTATGGTTGAGTTTCTTAACTTTGGCCTAGGCTTAGAAAGTCTTAACCCATGCTTAAAGTTGTGTACATGCTTAGGAGGGGGATTAGGATTAGCTTAGAAAGGGGGTTAGGAGGGCAAGTGGTTTAGCTTTGATGGGATGGGTTAGTTAGGTAGCTAAGTAGGGTTAGTATGGGTGAATGGGTTGGATTAGGGGTTAGGATAGGGTTTAGGAATGCTTTTAGGATTTTAGATATTTTATTAAATGATTTATTCAATAAAATGAGAGTATGGAATTAAATTGAATTTGTTTGAGGATTTATTCAATTTAATAGAGGAATAAGGATTTAATTGATAAATTAATTTTAGGAGATCCTTTGATTTTATCAATTGGACTATAGTTAATTAAATTAATTAATTAACTAGGGCATGATGATTAATTAATTAAATAGAAAATATTTAATCAATAATATCTTAGGAGAATACTAAATATGACTACCTATTGATGTAATCAAATTTAGGTGTCTATAAGGAAGAGTAAAGGCTTTTATTGGAACTATGCTATAGGAGATAAAGGATAGAGTATTCCCTTAGATTTTAGGATGGTTGTGAGGGTCAAAAATTTCATGTTTCCTTGAGGACAAGTCAAAGTTTTAGTTGCGGGAAATGATGAGACCAAAATATGGTCTATTTTATCATTTCATTTTCAGTTGAATTTGCAAACTTTCTAAAAAAATTGATGTTTAAGAACATGATTTCTATGATAATTTTACACAAATGTGTGCATAATTACTTTCCAAGACTAAAATGAATATACTATGAAATGATATGTCATTTGATTACAAAATAGTGAGAATGGTGTTTTTCTTCCTTAGCCAAGTTGGGTAGTTCTCCTACAATAATGTGACATAGGGTAAACTAATTTAGATGACATATTTTGAATTAATCTCTATTTATGTTATTACTTTGGAGGCACTAATATTTTGAAAATTCAAAGGTCAACTAAGAAAATTTAGTAGCCCAAGAAAATGGTGGTAAATTTCATTAATAACCTTCCACAATCACCAAACATTTTGTTCATAACAACCAGTACCCGTTTTTTAGGAAAATGGGAGTCAAAGCAAGAAATCCACGGGTTCTGAGCTCCTAAATTCATGTTCCATTTGGTGCCAAAGTTAATGCATCTCTTGTAGTAGTAAATTCCATCCATTGTTTCAATAGTTGATGAAGTCTAAAATCTAGGAATTTTGTTCTTGTTTTGTGCTTAAATAACTAGAAAACTATGTTCCAGAAGGAGGAAAAATTAATTAGTAGTTTTTAGTAAAAGGAAGAAGTTTTCTAAGTTTTGAGTACTGAATGTAATCTTGTTGTTTATCAGTATGTATGTTTACTATTGTTATGAATAAAAGGATCATTTTAGGTTTCCATCTTTGAGTAGTTCTATTTCAACTCTCTGTGGGGGCCCACACATGAAGTGAACTAATTAATTAGCATAGGATTTACCTTCAGTTCGTAGAACTAGAGTAGACTATGTTGTTCCTATAGCCATTGATAGTAAAATTAGTGGATTTTTCCTACAACATAGGCAGTTGACATAATTCTTAGTTGTTTTGTCATGCTTTGTTAAAATAGATTTGATTCTAAGGTTTAACATAGATTTCCTATAGCATAATCATTTGAATTTTTGTAGAATAATTCTTAAGCTTAGAGAAGTTTGAAGCATATGCTTTGCAGACATCATTTCAATTTTGTGTCCCTAGTTAATAAATTAAATGAGTATAAATGAGTTGGGTTAGAAACACTCAAGATGTCCAATCCTAGATTAAGCAGTCCATTTTTGTAGTATTTTGATCTCTTTCTTTAGCCAAGTAGGTGGCATCAACATCAAATTGCCAAGGCCCACCTAGAAGGATATGAGTTGTATCCATCTCAACAACATCACAAGAACCTTATCCTTGAAATTAGAAATAGAAAATTCTACCCAAGCTTGTTCTATAACTAGATTTTGTTGGTTTTTTGTTAGCCATGAAACATGATATGGGAAAGGGTGTGGTTACTTAGGCAAGTTCAATTTCTAAACCATTTCACAAGAGACAAGATTTTTAGTTGAACTTGATTCAATAAGGAGATTGCATACCTTTCCATGGCATTTGATCTTTGTTTTGAAGAGATTCTTCCTTTGTGGAGGTTCTTGGTTTTGTGGCACTTGAATGAAGACTTGCCTCATCATTAGACATGCTCCTTCTTTTGGTTCTAGTTCTCTTGAAGTATCATTATCTTCTTGTTTATCCTCTTGGACAAGTTGTGCTCTCCTTTCACCTTGGTTATTGTTCCTCTTCTCAGGGCATCTTCTTGCATGATGTCCAAGTTTATTACAATAGTAACATTTCAATGGTTCACTTCCTCTTCTTGAGTTTTCCTTCCTCTATTGAAGGGTCTTCTTCCTCTATAGTTCCCTCTTAAATTAGAGTCACTATTCTCCTTATCTCCTTGGTCAGTATTTTTTCTGCTATTGTTACTACTTTGTCCCTTGTTCCAAGAGTTGTTTTTTCCTCTAAAACTCTTCCCACTATCATTGTTATTTACCTCACCAAATTCTTTCTTTCTCTTCAATATTTCCTCTACCTTAAGTGCCATTTGGTAGCACCTATTGATTGTGGTAGGGCAGTGTAGACTCAATTGTTCTTGAATGGGTATTTTCAATTGATTCATGTACCTTGCTAGCTTCTCTTCTTCATATTTAGTTGTATTGGTCTTCATACATAGTTTCAAGAACTCCTCAATGTATGAGGCCACAACCATGTCCTTTTTTTTTAGACTTTGCTTCCTCCTATGGAGTTGTACCCCATAGTCCTCAAGTACATATGTCTCCTTGACCAATGCTATTATTCTATTCCAAGAACTGGTCATTCTCTTTCCATTCTTCACCCTCTCTGCCTGGATGAAGTTCTACCAAGTTAGGGCTACTCCCTTCAATTTGGATCTTCCAATCTTTACCCTTTTCTTTTTAGGGATGTCTTCACATTCAAAGAATGTGGTTAATGCCTCTATCCAATCCAAGGCTAGATTAGCATTCATATTGCCACTAAAAACTGAAAAATCCATCTTCTCCTCCATGGTCCTCCTTCCCATAAATTTCAAAGCATCTATGAAAGGTCTCATGGTCTACAGGGATGTTTTGAGTAGCATCATCCTCCTCTTCTTCACTCCCTTATTTTCTAGACTCTTCTTTGTCCTTGTCATCAAGATTTTTGGCAAGTTCTTGAAGCCTCTTGGTTAAGGCCTTTTTTGCAACAATTTTTTCTCTCACCATTCCTACCAATTCAATGTTTGTGACCCTTTGAGTGATCTCTTCATTCTCAGGAGTAGACATAGCTCTGATACCACTTTGAAGCAGTAATGCACAATGGAAGCCTTTAAATGGTAGGCAATTATGTGAGTTTGGAACCCTTCAATACCCCAAAGATAGGATCTAAGTTAAGATACTTATCAAAAGTATCCAAAATGGACTCACAACAACTTATCACAACCCCAAAAAGGAAATGAACCTAATCACTAGGCTTGCCAAAGTCCAAAACACCAATAAACAAGGATTCACTAGAAGGCCTACTGAGAAAAAAACCTCCAAACTTCAATGAAATGACACACAGAGCATGGATTTAAATGAAAAAACCCCTTTGGTCTATTAAGGTCTGATTATAGTAGGTAAAATGGTTCTTTTGGATTCAAACAACCTATGGTGTGAAGTTGCAGTACATTGCTATTCCTTGGCTAGTAGCCCTCCCTAAAAGGAAAAGTGATCATAACATGGAGTTCTTCCACATGGAGACCAATTTTAATTTGATATTCTAACAACCTTTGAAAACATATAAAACATGTTAAAACATCAAAACTTGAAGTCAAATGACAGTCACATGGTTGCAGCATTTACGCTGGGCTGCTAGGCCTAATTAGGGTTGTTGTTACACTGTAAGTGCTTTCTTCCTTAGGCCAAAGCACAAGGTGTTTGTTGAAACATGTTGGGGCACACAAAGAAAGTCTAATTCCAAAGTTATAGAATTTTGAATGCTCCCAATCAAAAGTTATAATGACTATTGTAAAATGTTATAAGGTGCATATATGGTGTCAGACACCTAGGGTATGGTGGCAAATCCAAATCACTATTTCTTCATCCTTAGAACTTGAAAAATATTAACATTCATTGAAAAATCTTAGATTCCACCAAGAGGCATCAAATTCCCATGGTGGAAAGTGCCAAAACAATCAGGCCCTAGGTGAAACCCTTATTTTAAGGCTAAAATCTAGGCACTACCGATAAAATGTAGATAACTTGCAAATTATAAATAATTAGAACATGAAACCAAATAAAAATGTAAGATAACTCCTCCTCTAACTCTTGGGGTCATTGGAACATGTCCCAACATCTATAAAAATCCATAAAAAGGGTTGAAACTTGCAAATTTGTAGGAAAAATAGGTTATTTTTATTGATTCTTTGCCAAAAAATACATTCATATGCTATCACCTACCTATAAGGGCTATATAGGATTCTCCGTATGGTTACGAGGTTTCTTTGAACCAACTAGCCATTTAGAAGGATTTTTTTTTTGAAGTTTAAACAACTTTTTGAGCAACTTTGACATATTTTGCAGTTTAGCATATTTGGCAACCAAATTTTGTCCTAGGCCTAATTTTAAGATCCTTAATGGATATAAACATGAAAAACATGAAAATAAACATGAAAATACCTATTTCTAGGGTATAGGATCAAAAAGTGACCAATAGTTAGCCAAGGGCTTTTAAAATGCCAACCCTAGGGCTATGGTCTTACAATGAGATCCACTATGAAATCTATTATTCCTAAGCATGACTAGGGCTATAATGACCTTAGTGTGAACTCATTGATTTATTTTTGATGGTCAAGTGGGTGCTCCTACACCAATGAGGTTGAATCTAATTAAGGAAAATCATAGTGGTGGAATTGTTGGACATTTTGGAATTGTTAAGACATTGAGCTAAAGGAGAAGTATTATTGGCCACACATGTATAAGGATGCTCAAAAATTTGTAAAGACTTGTGGAGTTTGTCAAGTTACAAAAAGAGTGAGTCAAAATACTTGTTTTTATACAACTAGAGAAACCTTGGAGTGACATTAGTATGAATTTTGTTCTTGGATTACCTAAGACAGTAAAGGGGTATGATTCCATATTTATTGTAGTGGATAGATTTTCTAAGATGGATCATTTCATACCATGTAAGAAGACATTAGATGCTAAGCATGTTGTTGAACTAAAGAGATTTTGAGATTGCATAGATTACCAAGAAGTATTATTTATATTAGATATAGTAAGTTTGTTGGTTATTTTTAGAAGACTTTGTCGAAGAAGATGGGTAGTGAGTTGAAGTTTAGTTCTACATTCCATCTACAAACAGATGGATAGATAGAAGTTGTGAATAGAAGCTTGGGTAATTTTCTAAGATGTTTAGTTGGAAATAAACCAAATAATTGGGAGATGGTATTGGCACAAGCTAGATTTGCATACAATAATTCTATGAATAGGAGTATAGGGAAAACACCTTTTGAGATTGTTACTAGATTGTAGCTTAGAGGTATATCAAATTCGAGAGATATTTCTAGTGAAGAAAAGAGAAGTGTTGCAAGATAAGAATTTTATGATTTTTTGAAGTCTTTACATAAGGGATTGAATTTGAGGATAGAAAAAAGTAATTAGAAGCATAAGGAGAATGCTGATTAGTCTAGAAGATATCATAATTTTCAAGTTGGTGATGAGGTGATGGTTCATCTGAAGAAAGGAAAATTTCCTGTTGGAACATACAGTAAGCTAAAGATGAAGAAGTTTGGACCTTATAAAGAAGTTTGATAGTGAAAATTCTTATGAAATTGAGTTACCTAATGACATGGATATATCTCCTATATTCAATGTTGCTAATTTATACAAGTATCATGAATAAGATGATAAAATTATTGTATTAGAGGATTATCCTAAGAAGAAGATTGAAGAAGTTGAATAGATATTGGATTAGAGAGTTGATAAGAGCACAAGGGGAAAATATTATCATGTATATTTGGTGAAGTGGAAGAATAGACCGATGAAAGATGCTTCATAGATTTCTTAATCCAAGTTGTATTCAGCTCAAGTTGTGACATCTCAATGATTTTGGAGAATAATTTGTTCCAACCCTAGTTGTCTGATGCAAGAGTATCCTTGGTTGCCTTGTAATCCTAGACTTTTTTTCATTCTACTAGTTGGTGCAATGTATTTAGTGTTTTTCAAGTTCTTAGTTTGTGTCAAGTGATTCCTTTGGTTCTTGAGTGATTCCTTTGGTTTCCATGTATTCCTTTGGTTGTCGAGTGATTCCTTTTATTGCCAAGTGATCCTTTGGTTGTTGGGTCCTTTGTGGTTACTGAACATGGAAGGATATCAAGTTCATAGTTGATATTGAGTGACTGTATGGATACCAAGCTTGTGTGGTGGCTGAGTGCTAGTATTTTGTGAAGTCTTAATTTGCCAAGTTATCTATGTCTAGTTCTAGTTTGGGATGACCTTTCTTTCATTTAATTTTGGTATAGGTAATTAACAACTGATGTGAGCTAACTTGTGTCTATGCATGCAATTAATGTAGGATTTAATTCTATGATAGATCAACCTATGGCCACACAAGTATTTAAGGAGGTCTAGGATTAAGTTTAGATAGAAAAGGGATAGAGAAAGAGAAGGAAGGATATGGGTCTAGAAGTTTGAACTTGAAGTTGGATTGTGAATTTGAAAGCTATATTTTGATAATTGGCCATAACCTAGAAGGCCTTATAGCTATGCATGTATGCTAGTTATCTTATGAATATATAAGCATTTTGTTCTCTCTCTCCTTGGTGTTTCTCTTCTATTGTGTTTTTTGCTGTGTCAACTCTTGCAGGGTGGTTTAGATAGTTGGGTGTGCCTTTCATCCTAGTTATTTTGTTCCACTCTACACCAACTAACTAATGGTGATACCCACTTTCTATTAGAGATTGGATAGATGAATCCAACATCCAACACCTTCTACAACTTAGTCTTAACTATCTCACACTATGTTAGATTTATTCTCCTTTGAGGCTAATGGAGTGGCAAGATTCCATCATTGATATAGATATTATGGGTGTAGATTTTAGGGCTTAGTCCGACCATATCTTTATAATCCCAAGCAAAGGCATTTTCATGTTGATTGAGGAGCTTGGTTAATAATTCCAATTGTGACTAGGACAACTTGTTTTTTGCATGGAGATTATGACAAGGAGAAAGTTCCATGATATTTTTTAATTCTACCATTAACACTTCTAGTACTAGAATTGTAGCTACTTCACTTGGTAGTAATTGTTCAATTATCTCAAGGCTTTTTGGGTAGACACAGTCTTCATAGGTACATAGCTTTAAGACAAAACTTTCAGTAATATCTCTTGCTACTATACACTCATTGGTAAGAATTCTCTATATTACATCATCTTCCTCCTACATTTTTAGAAAAGAGTTCTTATGCATCACCATGAGCTAGGCTATAGAATTCAACTCTTCCTCTTCATGCTCTAAATTTGGCCAAGTGGTTCTCTCAAGTTTGGTTGGGTTGGGCAGGTGGATATAGTGCTACCTTCCTTATGGTTTGACCATTTGAAATTGTCATATTACTTGATCTACAAATAATTTTGGCATTAGTGGTGTCTAACCAAGGTCTCCCTAATATGACAGGATAGCCAAAAAGTTTCACTTTAGGTGATAGAATAAGAAAATCAGCAGGGTATTCCCATGAAACTAAAGTTACTATCACATCTTCTATGAGACCATCCAAAGTAATAGTTGAACTATCAACAAGTTGTAACACTATGAGAGTTGTCCTTAACCCTTCTATGAATAACCTATGCATTGTATCTTTACTCATCACATTTATTTCTGCTCTCAAATCAACTAAATAATTTTTCACAACTTGTCCATTTATGATCAAATTAACTACTGGACTACCAAGATCTAAATACTTTGGTATCACTACCTTCCCTAATATGATATCTACTAATTTCCCAACAACATGGAATATTTGAGTATCTTTCTTCTTTCACCCTGGCTTCTTAAGGAATGCTTCGTTAATAGCCTTTCCATAAAGAGGGACATCCTTGATAGCTCGGAATAGAGGGACTTGGATGTGCATGTTTTTCAGTTGGTCAACAATATCAAATTTATCTTCCTCTTGGGATATAGATTTCTCTTTATTTATCCTATGTAGAAAGGGATGATTCACTGAGGTTTTGTTAGTAATCCTACTAGGCACATCAGTTGGTGGGTTGGTATTTGGCAATGTAGCTTTTGGAAGTGGTGTTGTAGGAGTGTCTATAACTTCCATGATAATAGGGTATTCTAGTGTACGTAGAGATGTACCAAATCTCAAATGGATATCATATATCTCTACTAAATAAGTAGGGCACTATTGAGTATCAGTAGTGTTTTGTTGCTATTGTTGCTTATTGTTTGGAATTGGCTGAGATTGAGTAGGCAAGTGGGTTGGCTTAGGATTAGCATTATTTGTTGTAGGAAGTCGCATTATTGCAAGTTGTTGCATTGGAGGTAGTAGGTGTTAGTTACTAGGATTTTGGTTAGACCACTGTGGAGGCCCCCTCCATTGGTTGTTTTGCTACCAATTTCCTTGCGGTGGTTTCCATTGATTTGGCCACTAGTTATTTTGCTATTAGACCACTTGTTGTTTTTCTAATTTTTTCATTGATCATTTTTTTGATTAGGACATTGGTTATTTTTCTAGTTTTTCTAGGGATATTGGGAGTACTAAGAAAGGTTTTGATAACTTTGGTTGTCCCATTGATTATTGTAAGGATTTGAAAAAAGTAGAGGATCTTGAAGCATACCTTATCTTGAAGCCCATGGTCAACATTGAGCAATGAAAAACACTTGATCATTGTCCCCATATATCTTTTTGTACTCTATTAGAAAATGTTGATTTTCTAGGTTGGATACCAGCTTACATGTGTAGTCTTTCTTTTTTTTGTGGTAGTGATGATAGTACTCTACCAATTGTGATTCAACCTAATATATGAATATCCTTCAAAGATGCTTAGAGGATTCTTCTAGAGAACTAAATTTTGGAGATGTGAACCCATTATGAAGGAAAAATAGTGCTAAAAGCCTTAGGTAGGAAGTAGAAGAACAAAGTATGCAAGCTAGCCAAAGGATTAATTCCTTTCTTATGATTCCAAATAAAAGGAAAATGGGTTTGCAAAAAATATGAGTGTCTCTCTTTCTCTCCCACATGTGTTAATGTCATCTACATTTTGGATTTGGAAAAAAAGTGAGGCACTTCACATAAAGCTAAGAATTTGTGTTATTGAGTGACTTTAGTCATATCACTTTAAGTAAAGTAAGAATACTTTCAAGAACTTAGCATTTTATGTGTAAATAAACATAAATTTTAAATAGCAGTGACTCATGGAATTAAATGAAATTTTTTTCATTATAATAATTGGCTGGACTTAATTACATTCATGTGGTTCCAACATTTTAATTCCTAAAGTTATTTCATCAAAATTGCATGTAATTGGTTTCCTCAAGTTTATTTAAATGGTTATTTATCAAGAACTGCATCCTATGCAATCATAGCGAATGACAATCAAAGTTGTTGGTTATGATATGTTAATTGGCTTAGAGAGTGAGTTAAAGATCTTATAGATACATCCTTCAAATCATATAATCTAGGCGACCTTCATCGAAGACTTAAAACTCAACCCATTCACCCAATTACTCAGAAGCTCAAAGAGAGTGGATTGGTCAAAGCAACTAGTTTTCCAATGGTAGTTCATGCACCTGAGTTGGTGAAGGAATGTTTAGAGAGATACAATGTGGAAACAAAATAGATTGTGTTTCTTGATCAATCCATTCTCATATCATTTAGTAAGATAGTGATGCAGTCAACATTTGGTATCCCCATGAAGGAGAAATATTGTGATGTTGGTTTTGGATCCTTCACATGCATGTTCAATGGAAATAAGACCCATAGATGGGAAGACATGCAAAGGACCTAGTTCCATACTACCCACTCAAAGAAGAGAAAATTGCCAAAAACTCTATTTGGCACAAATCTAAAGTGAGAGATTGTGGATATCCTCCCACTCTTGCTTAGGATCAAAGGAAAATAGGAGATTTTGGAGTTCATCGAGCACCACTTTTTCCTAGTATAAGAAATCTATGCTAAGGATATGCAGATCAACTAGGCACAAATCATCTTTGATAAGCTCACTTCATGGTTGAATTCTACCAGAGGATTTAAGCAATTCGACATGTCCTTTTATTTGATCTATGCTCCAGCAACATACCACTTGTGGTTTGGTCTCCCAAGCATCCCAAATTATGATGAGAGTACCAAAGTCTATGAATTTCATTAACATCTATAGCTCCAAAAAAGATATGAGGAATATGTAGTTGTTAATGATTCTTTTAGAATGAAGTTTTACAGAGAATTGCAAGGATTCCTTGAAAAGAGGTTCTCGGTAGAGGAAATTTTGGCTATAAGCCAATTCTAATGCTCATTCATCTAGTTTTTGAGTTTCTCCTATTTGAAAATAGGAGGCTATGATGGATTTCCCAAGAGGCTGCCCAGATATCTAGAGGAAAAGCTGTTCTAGTTGAGCTATGTCAACAAATTCTGGAAGTGAACACCCTATGTTCAAATGTGAAGAAGATTGTTGGGATTCCATTCCCTATAGTGGTAGGCCTGTATTCATGTGCCTCCAAATTATATGCTCAAAATGTGGTAAATATTTTTGAGAATAAGATTAAATTGTTAGATTATGAGGTTCTTAAGCCTCAATATGATCTAGTTAACTTTGTAAGGGATCATTTGAAGTTGGGATATGCCTTATCCTAGATATTGAAGATTTTTGGTCTAGGTGTTTTAATGAGTACCAAACTTGGGAGAGATTTTGGTCAAGGCTAACCATTGATGAAATAAAATTATATAATGATTCTATGGATGTTTCTAACCTTGCAGATGATGGAGCTTACATGCACCCCGCATCTTATGAAAAGATCAAGGGCACACCAATCTTGTAGATCCCACCTGCAGACCTAGTCATTGACACCATGGAGGTTCTCATGAAGGGTATAATCAAGAGAACATACAAGTGGGTGGAGTGGACCTAAGAAAAGAAGAAAATGACTAGAAGCACTTTTTATACAGGTGGAGTATCTGCTAAAGCCACCTAGTCAGCTACAACAACCACTACTATAGCCACTACATCAACATCTACAAAGCCATTACAATCTATTGGCCAAGGTGGAGACTAGCCTCCAAAAAATAATGTTCCACTCACTCCCACCATTGCAACTAGCCCTCTTATAAACATCAGGAAGACTGGAGAAAAGGACAATGACAAGGATAAAGGGAGGGAATAAGAAAAATTAGTTGCTAATCCATCCTCCCCTATTCAAGTAATAAATTTGGATGGGGATACTAACCCCATGCATGGCTAGGAATAGGAAGCATCTCAACAAGGGGATACTCTAGCCCTTTTAATAACCAAAGTAGTTGCCTTCCCTCTTGCTTCCCAAAGTGAGACAACCCAATTGATTTTGAGGAAGTTGTTTGACCCCTCTGCACTACAACCTGTTCATCTTATAGGTGAATAGGAAATAAACATATGATAACTTATCAAAGTGCAATGTTATTCATTAGTCAAATGCTTTGATTCATAACAATAATTTTCCATAAAATGATGCCAAATACATAATTGAAGACACATTTATAATATCTGATATAGTGCTCATGAAATGAAGAACCATGTCTACACTAGTAGCCATATAACTACCTTATTTGTTAGACAACATCATCCTCCCAAAAAGGAAAACTCACCTCCCGGTGACTCAAAACTAAAAAATTAGGAGACAACATACAAACATAGAAAAAAAATAGACTAGGGAGGAGGTTGCATCCCTAGAGTCTTCAATTACTGGTGTAACTTAAAAACTTGATCAATGTGTTTCCATAAGTCCTTTTGTTTCTATATGTTAACTTCCATCACCTCCTTTAAGAAAAGTGTTACCTCTATGGCTTGAACTTGGGCCCTTTGCAATCCTTGTTCAGCCACCTACAATTCTTGTTTGGCCTTTTCCTTATCTCACAAGAGCATTGCTTTCTCAGCCACCCATGTTGCCTGTTGGCTAACCAATTTAGTAGCTAACCTCTCTTGAGATTCTACCTCATCTACCTTGGACCTCACAATTGAAACCGTCTTTGCTTGCCTATCTACCTCTACATGTTTATGAGCTTAGTAGATGTCTTTATATACCCCTACTATCTCATATGAAAGCTTCTCTATGGTAGTTTTACATGGTCCCAAATTAGGATTTGTAGCCTAATCAACCAACACCTCTAGTGTTTCCATGGTTGTCCATCCTATGGTCTCAATGAAAGAGCAAAAATCTTCTAGAAAGACCCACCAAATATAGGCTCAGACCAACTACAACTCCCTCCTATGGTTCAATGCCTAATGCCAAAAAATTTGACCTCTCTCTAGCATAACCTCCATGGCTCTAATGTATGCCCTAGTCTCTCCTCATCTAACCCATAATCCTCTCTATCCTTAGTGTCAACATCCTGCTCCATATTTGTATTCATCACTACCTCTTCTATGGTAGCCACATTTACATCTAGTGTAGCCTCATCATCTCTAGACACATCCTCGAATTGTGGTACTCTCACCTCCTATGGTGGTAACATGGTAGATACTCCTAGGGATACCTCTCCCTACCTAAGGGACTAAATGGAGGAGCTGACATCTATAGGAATGAATCAAAATTATTGTCTCAAAAATGTACTAGCTCAGTCCATCACCCCAACATTCACTGATTGTGTTGTCTAGGTTATTCCAACACTCTCAACTAGTTGGGTTGGCTATGTTGGGTAAGTTGTCTAGGCTTTAGTCAACAAAAATAAAGCTATGGTGATAACAACATTAGAGCCAATCACATCTAGTCAAACTTGAGGCGTTGCCTCTATTGCCTACATCTCCACTAACCCTACTATCGATACTATTGATACTAAATTTGGTGGTACTATATCTACTAAGATGTTTCATGGAGTCATAAAATTTGTAGTTTCTGTCATGGTCATGGGCTGAGTCATGAGAACTAGTGCATGCCTCTGGTCAAATGGAGGAATAAGTAGGGTGGTGGCTATCAAGTGAACCCAAGTTGACAATTGGGGAGGCATGAAAAGTGTGGACCCTCGAACTGTTGCATGACATGTAGCTTATTTTGATGTACTCTCTTCCTCTAAATGAGTCTCACTACCCTATTTAGTCTCCTCTCTTCTATTGTTAATGTCACTATACACATCTAAACCCTACAATATCCCTTCTAACTGGTCATTGTGCCACACATGTCCAAATGCCTCTAGTAAAATACTAGGGGTTCTCTTAGCCTCAATTTCCCTCTTGGTGGGACTTCAAAATTATCAGCTAGAACTTGATGGAGGGCTACTTCCAAAAACAAACTAATGGCATGATGCAACATATAAAATGTCTGATGTTGTAATGTCATGATCTCCTCCATTCTATCTAGGAGGACAATGGCCCAATCATAAATAGTACCATTCATGATGCCATTCATGATGCCTACTCGCCTTGGTTAACCTTCTTTTTATGACATCAATAATACATATCCAATGGCCCTATCAGATGAAATCCTGCCATAGTCCTCAACTCTTGGTACCTCATACAATGGACTTAAATTCATCTAGTGTGAGGTCACATCCCACCAATCCTACCCAAAACTCCTTATGCTGTTGTGGAAGTTT
The DNA here is from genome assembly GCA_028749045.1 of Cupressus sempervirens. NCBI lineage: Eukaryota > Viridiplantae > Streptophyta > Pinopsida > Cupressales > Cupressaceae > Cupressus > Cupressus sempervirens. Next base: position 998,851,874 of record CM053785.1, on the reverse strand, counting down.
GTGGTTTGTAGTCACCACTTTGTGACCTCCTTGTCTAGGAATGCCAAGAACCTTGTTGAAATCTTGGGCTTTGAAGGAGACTATCATATGATGCTTCTTGTATACAAATGTGCTTTTTTTGTTGTGCATGTTGTAGGTTTCGATCATAGTTCTTAATATTGTCTCAAACAACCTAATAGATAACATGGGGAGTTTTATTTCCTAATGTACTTGGGCATAGATCAGAGTTTTCTTGATTAAGTCTATCTCTAATGTTTCTTACCACCATGTTGTATATGTGAAAATGTGGCCTATGCTAATACACACACTTCAACATGGTCATTGTATGTAGATTCATCCTGGAATGAACATTGGATTGTTCATCCGAAAATTAGCTGGAAAAGCAACCTATTGCCTTCTATCTAAAGGGAATTGCTTGTCAGATATCCTCAGATTTGAGGTGTTTAAGCAACCAAACCCTATAAGAATGAAGGATTTGAAAGAAAAATGCGACTAGTCTATATGAGAATGCAGATTAATCTAGAATGGAGTATGCACATTTAATCTAAGAACATGTAAAAGAAATTATACTAAATGTATGCATATTAAATCTATATGAGAATTAAAATAGAAAATGAATATGAAAGTAGGGAGCTCAAATGTATGCACAATCCAACAGTAATTCGATGCAAATTCTCATTCAACCTCCTCTCAAAATGAAGAGATGAGGGTCTCTTAAATAGACTTTTTTGGAATCCATCAATGGTTGAGATCGATTTCAATCAATAGTCAGGATTAAAGGTGAAGTTCAGTCATAAAGGAAGATTTCCAAATTAAAGGGAGTTAACTGATTTAATTTGAGTAGAATAAGGAGTTAACTGATTTAATTTGAGTAGAAAAAGGAGTTAACTGATTCAATTTGAGTAGAAAAAGGAGTTAACTGATTTAACTCATTTTTTATCAATAGTGAACTGGAAATTTCCCTTTTTGAACTGAAGAGAGATTTTGCTAAAATATTTAATTTAATAAAATGAGATATGCTCTCATAATTACCTTTTCTATTTAATTAAATAATCTTTTAATTAATTTAGAGGCATTTTTCTTATTTAATTAAATAACTTCATTGAATTAATTAGGAATGGCTTCCCATTTAATTAAATAATTTTGTTTAATTAATTAAAATAGGCACATTTATTAAATTAAATAAATTTAATTCTGTAGTACATTAGTCTTTAGGATATAATTTAATTTAATTAAAGTATAAATACTTAGTAATTAAATTAAATATTAATCAATAGGTTTAATGCGACTAACATGAGTATGTACTATAGAAATTAAATAAGAAATATGATGAATGCAAATTAGGGTCTTCTACATCTGACAATTAAGTCAAGTAGCAAATAGCAGAATGAGAATTGCCTATTAGAATAGACCTTTAGGATTGGCTAAAAATAGACCAGAATTGGTATCATGGCAATGAGCCAATTTCGGGGTATTACACATCTCTACCACTCACTACCATTCAACCCTTCAAATTGAACTATGAGATGTGACTAGTCAACCTTCACCTTCTACTTCTAGTTGCTTGATGTTGTTGGCCTTGCTACATAGACTCCTAAGGCCAACACCCATGCATTCTCTTCCATCTTGACACTATGCTCCTTTAGTTGATCCTTCTATTGTCTTCTAGGAGAAAGTTGCTGCTATCCTAAGTTGGCCTACACCTACCACATCTAGTGAGGTAAGAAGTTTCCACGGTTTGTCTCAATTTTATAGGAAGTTCATTAGGAACTTTAGTGGTATTTGTGCACCATTTCTTGATACCATAAAGGGGGGAGTCAAGTCCAAGTTTAGGTGGACAAGTATAAGGAAAGAGGGGGATAGGGAAAAAAAATGAGAGTTAGAGTTTTGAGATTCTTGAAGGGAAAATATCTCAAGGACTCTCTGGCAGCAGCCAAAGAGCCAAGCATTGTAAAAGCCTGGTTAAGCATTAATGAATAGTTTTTTTTGTGTGCAGTTTTGTTTTGTTCCTATCGTTTTGTTCTTCTCTTTATGCATTCGATTTTGCTTTAGATCTCTATTGAATGAGCATGGAAAAGAGTGATCATTGTTTATTGGCAAAGAATATTGGTTTCAAAACTGTTATTGGAACCACGAACCAGCTTGGAAAAGTTGAGGAAAGCTGAGCATGAACGACATCAACACATTAATTGGAGAAACATTTTGTTACAAAAATTTGGGTCTTCTTGCGAGGGTCATCTCTCACAAACCCACTGTTGGATTTCTCTCCATTTTTGATATGTTTGAAAGAACCTAATTGCGCAGCTTCTCACTGGAGAAATTTGGCAGATGTTATGTCTATAAAAAGTTATTAAGGTCTGTTTACGAGTCTATGAAGAGAGGCAGCTTAAGTGTAGAAAGGTGGCAGCATTATTATTAAGGTGGTAAACAATATAGATTCAAATGCTATGATAATTAGAGTTTTATTTCTATAAGAATAAGCATAATGGAGCTAAGGTGATTAGTATGGTATTATCATAGCCCAATAATGTCCATCGTTAGGCTGATAGTGAGTATGACAACCCAAGAAACCTGAGAGCAATGCCAATTAGATTGAAGATTCAGTTATGAAAATGATTTAAGTCTGAAGATTGAAGCACCGGACAGACATTTAGTTGGTCTTTTCATTGAACATGGGGTGGAAGCATTTTTTTGTTACACCAGAGTGGTATCAGAGCTAGCGAATGGTCTGGTGACATTGTAGTGGGAAGAAGCATAAATGGTTGCATTAATCCATCAAGCTGCAAGAAGAACGAAGAGAGTTCTTGGGAAGGTCTCAAGCGGAGATCTTGGTATTGTCTCCATGAGGATGAAGCTGGGTAGAAGGTGCAAGAAGCAACCACTGAGCAAGAGTGGGAAGCATCTTCCAGAATCTTCGATGGCTACGATGACCGTATAGTAGCAGTATGAAGAATGGTGGACAGCAATGACAATGCAAGGATGTCATCAGAGTGACACAACGAAAGCTAAAGAGTGAAAGACCACGAAGAAGAAGCAAGCACATTTCCTTGGGACAAGGAAATTTGTCAGTCTGGGAGTTTGATGGGAGACCCCTCCAACATGGCCAATCATGGCAAGAGTTTGCAATAGTGGAAAAATTTCAAATCTGGGAACCATGGGGTACAAATTGTTTATGAAGTAGCAATATTATGTTTTAATGGTGAAATATAGCATTAAAATGTGTTATAACGGCATTTCCCTTGTATTAGGAAAGAGATATTTATGAGGAGACAATAATGCATTAAAATAGGAAATATGGTTTTGTAACCATAACTATGTAACCGATTGCAACTCTTTAATAGAGAGCAAGTATAAGGAAAGAGGGGGATAGGGAAAAAAAATGAGAGTTAGAGTTTTGAGATTCTTGAAGGGAAAATATCTCAAGGGCTCTCTGGCAGCAGCCAGAGAGCCAAGCATTGTAAAAGCCTGGTTAAGCATTAATGAATAGTTTTTTTTGTGTGCAGTTTTTTTTTGTTCCTATCATTTTGTTCTTCTCTTTATGCATTTGATTTTGCTTTAGATCTCTATTGAATGAGCATGGAAAAGAGTGATCATTGTTTATTGGCAAAGAATATTGGTTTCAAAACTGTTATTGGAACCACGAACCAGCTTGGAAAAGTTGAGGAAAGCTGAGCATGAGCGACATCAACAAATTAATTGGAGAAACATTTTGTTACAAAATTTTGGGTCTTCTTGCGAGGGTCATCTCTCACAAACCCACCGTTGGATTTCTCTCCATTTTTGATATGTTTGAAAGAACCTAATTGCATAGCTTCTCACTGGAGAAATTTGGCAGATGTTATGTCTATAAAAAGTTATTAAGGTCTGTTTATGAGTCTATGAAGAGAGGCAGCTTAAGTGTAGAAAGGTGGCAGCATTATTATTAAGGTGGTAAACAATATAGATTCAAATGCTATGATAATTAGAGTTTTATTTCTATAAGAATAAGCATAATGGAGCTAAGGTGATTAGTATGGTATTATCATAGCCCAATAATGTCCATCGTTAGGCTGATAGTGAGTATGAAAACCCAAGAAACCTGAGAGCAATGCCAATTAGATTGAAGATTCAGTTATGAAAATGATTTAAGTCTGAAGATTGAAGCACTGGACAGACATTTAGTTGGTCTTTTCATTGAACATGGGGTGGAAGCATTTTTTTGTTACATCAGGCTGCATACTAACTGATTAACTATCCCTTATTTTGTCTTTATAGTAAAACAATTAGGTTTTGCTTCCTAATGGTAATGCTCCTTCAGATAGTATTGGCTTCCATAGAATGATATTATTTTCTTCTTCTTTCCTTATTGGATTATAATCTATGATTCCTCTATGGATGGGTGGATTACAATCTCTAATTTCTCTCCTTAATCATCCTTTATCATGCAATTTCTATGAAGTTTCTCTGTGATAGGCCTCGATGGAGTTCATCAACACTTGATTTCCCTTGTTGCTCTCTCTACATGCTTGTTTATAGGGGTTTGACCTCTTTTCCTTCTACTTGTCTACATGAGTTCCTAACATACATGGTTTAGCATTCCTTTCATCTTACCACAAAAGTCTTCATAAACCTTTTTATTTCTATCTTTTTCCATGGAAGCCTCTTATACATATTGTTCACAAGGCTTTCTAATTTTATATCTTGTCAATCTCCACGGTAGCCTAGTGTCTATAGGACTCATGTTGTCCACAAGAAACATGTTGTCCATGGGATACATGGTGTCCATAGGACACATGTGTCTATGGTTGCCACTTGTCCGCAAGACACTTTGGCGTGGCTTTTTCTAAATTAAAAAAGAATTGTTTTTAATTTTTTAATTTTTTAATTTTGTTAATTTTATTTTTTCAAAAAAGAAAAATAAAAATTCCTAAGTCTAATTTTTGGTGATCCCTTTTTGTCATTCATGATAGATCTTTAGCTTCAATCCATTAATGGCATTAGGGATTACTTGCCCAACCAAGGTCCATAATTTTATCAAACCATTGTTGCCAAATTTTCTAATTTTATATGGTTCAAGCCATTTGACCTTGAATTTTCCTAGTTTTACCTCATTGTAGCCATAGTATTAAAGCACCAATTGTCTAGGCTAGGACCTTGTTCTTTTCAAATGTTTTTTGTGTCATGCCTTTCAATGGGTCTGTGCCACCTCCATCACCCATTGCATTACTAATTTGTGTTCATCCAATCTATTCATTTGATATAGGTGTTCACATAGACTCTCCATATCTCTGAGTCTATTTTCAATTGTAATCTGAAGGCTTAGGACCATGAATCTAGTTAGCACCACAGCTTCTTGTCCAAACATTAACCAGAATGGTGTTTGTCTAGTTGTGACTTTAAATGTTGTGTGGTATGCCCATAACACTAAGGGCAATTTTTCCTCCTAGATTTCTTGTTCTACCCCAGATGATTTATATATGATGGCCACAAGAATTTTGTTAGTCACTTCCTCCTGGTCATTGGCTCATGGGTAATATGGACTTGACAATGAATAAAAATTCATGAATTCCATCGTTAGTAATTTGATCACATGATTCACAAAGTGACCTTGTCTGTCACTTGTTAACAAGATGGGTATGCCATATTGTGTGATAATATTTTCATACAAAAACTTTGTTGTACTTATTGTAGAGTTGTTGATAATTTCTCGTGCTTCAATCCATTTTTTTAAATACTTAGTGACCAACACCATGTATCACAAATGTTGGACCCTACTCACCTCCAATGGACCTACAAAGTATAGTCCCCAATGATCAAACAACTCTTCAAAGTGGGATGGGTTTAATGACATGAAGTCTTACTTGAGTGGTTTTTTAGCTCTTTGGCATATATCACAACTTAACACCCATTCTCATGCATTTTTGTAAAGTGTGGGCCACCATAATATCACAAGGAGGACCTTCTATGCCATTATGTTGGGTCCTATGTGGCTTCCTATCAGACCTTCATGTACTTGCCTTAGAACACTCTACACTTATTTTTCCATTATACAACACCTCAAAACTTTGTCGGGGCCCATCTTATATAGGAGACCATTTATTAATTAGAAAGTTTGGCTCCTTAACACTAGCTTTCATTGTTTTCCTGGTAGCATCTCCATTAAAAATTGAGATGTGGATAGATATTCCCCAATAGATTTGTACCATCCAAGAAGAATGGTGATCTTGAACAAGTGTGAATCCAAAAAATCATCATTGACCCCCCTTCTAGTGGCTCTCCAAACTTAATTTGGGAGAGCTAGTCCACAATTATGTGACTCTTCCTGGGTCACATAATAATGGTGAAAGTGAATTCCTATAGTAGTAACAAGCATTTAGTAATCATGCCTTAGATAATTGGTTTGTTCACTGAGTACATCAATTTCTAGTGGTCCACATAAAAGGTGAATGGAGTAGCTAAGAGGTAATGTTGAAATTTTTGTACTAAGTACACCATCTTAAGGGCCTCCCTTTTAGTGGTGCTATAATTCTTCTTGGCACTTGAAAGGAATTAGCTTGCAAAATATACTAGGCGATCTAGGCCATAGTCACTAGTTTGTGCCAAGGTTGCACCTATGGTGAAGTTAGAAGCATCCACATGGACATGGAACTCCTTTTCCTAGTTTGGGTATGCCAAGATGGGCACCCCCAATAATCTATTCTTCAACTTTGTGAAGGAAGTCTCCTACATAGAGTTCCAGAAGTATGGTTCTCCCTTCTGTATCAACATGTCTAAGGGAAGATAAATTAGAGAATAGTTCTTTATAAACCATCTATAGTATCCAATGTTCCTGGGAAAAGACTTGACTCTAGTTAACTCTATTGGGGTTTCCATTTCCATAATCACCCTTACATTTTTCAAGTCAGTCTTCAATCCTGACTTGCAAACAATGTGCCCAAGTACTTTTCCTTGAAGAACCATGAACTGACACTTTCTAGGTTCCACTACTAGCCTTTACCACTAACACATCTTGATACATTCTTGAAGCACCTTCAAGTGTTTCTCCTATCCATTGAAGATGGACCAATCATCCAAAAATTCTTTGAACTTGCCTATTGACATTTTATAAAATATTTATAAAATAATTCTCTGAAATGTATCAAGTGTGTTACACAATCCAAAGGGCATCTAGTTATAGGAATATACTCCATCCTCCACTACAAAGATAGTTTTCAATTTATCTTCTTTATCAATGGAGATCTGGTTATAGCCAGAGATTAAATCCATGAAGGAGCACATCTCGTGTTCTGCCACTTCTTCTAGGATTGTGTCTATGAATGGGATGGGGAAGGGATCTTTTATTGCAATGAAATTTAGGCACTAAAAGTCTACACATATCTATATTTGGATCCTATCCTTCTTCATGGATATCACAATTAGTGATAGCCACTCACTTGTTTGGACTTTGAATATTATGTTAGCTTCTAGCATTCATTGTATTTCATCATCTACCCATGTTGTGTAGTTCTTGTTTATTCTGTATGGTCCCTTCTGCATAGGTATGGCTCTAGGTACCAAAGGTATGTGATGAATGCACATCTATTGTAGAAACCTTTTTAAATCCTTATACGTCCACAAAAATACATCTTTATACTCCATAAAGATTTTAAATGTTGCTACCTTGAGTATGTGGTTCCAATCATCTTCAAAAAATATGTTCCTTAGATTCTCCATGTCACCAAGATTGGTAGCCTCCACTAATGGCTCTTTATATCTAATAGTTTTCCCTTCAAAGAGATGAGTAAGACTCTTATTGATCTTTGTGTTACCTTCTTTGTATTCCCTAAACACTGATGGAGATACCTCCTCATCTTTAGGTTCCTTGATGCCAAGCATGTAAAATGAAAGAGTTTGTAGTCTTCCATTTTCCCATGAAAATGTCCATTCATTGAACTTGTTTCATCTCCCAAACATTCCTCTAATTCCAAAACACCTTCATCATTTAGATCCATATGGGTTCTTCCCTCATCCATCTGATGTTCCCCATCTGACATAGAATCCAACGATGATTCTATTTCTTCACTTACTATCAGAGTACAGAGATTAATGGAAAATTTATACCCTCTACTTTTCATTGAAAAAATATTTTTCTTCCAATTGTGATTCACCTTTGCTACCACAAGCCATCCTCTTCCAAGAATGGTATCATATCCCTTTTTCTTCAAGGAAATGACCATGAAATCAAGTACAAATGGTAGTGTCTCGATGGTTACCTATTAAGCCATCAGGGCCCTAGGGGCTTTATCCCCTATTGGTCTGTGTTGAGAAACTTGAATGTGGGTGGCCATAGGGTAGGTTTTCCCAATTTCTTCCATGTCTCCTTGGGGATAACATTCACCTTGGAGCCACCATCCACGATGGTATCCATTAGGATGGTTCTAAGGAATCCCATCTCGACCATTGCAAGGTGATGGTCATTGCTTACTATTAAAAATGTGGGATTTATGGCCGACCCTCCTAGTAAAGTTAGTTGTTCCTTCATCTCCAAAGGGTTTGTGTAGGCATTCAATAAGGACATCCTTAATTGTAGTACTATTTATAAGAGGTCTTGAAGTCTAATGGATACCTCCATTTGCAACATTTGGTTCACCATAGTACCTTTGATATCTTTTCTATACTTCATTTTTCTTTCTATTTCTTCTCATGCCTCTCACACTCTCTGCTTCTTAGTGTGGGGATTAGGATACATTTCTTTCTTAGCCTAGTTGTAGGTGAGAACAAGAATTTTTCCCTCATCAATGTTAAGGAGGTTCACCTATTTTGGGTAGTTGGCATCTTCTTAGTCCCCTAGACCACACCATCGACATAATTTTTTAGGAGTTTCATTCTTTAAGAAATATCTAGTAAAGTGGCTGCATTGACTACATGCACAAAATTGGATTATTGGCCTTCCCTATCTCCCTGAGTGGTTGTTTCTATGGCCATCAGATGTGACATTGTTGTTGCCCTGGGTCTCATTATTAGTGCTATAAGTGGATGGTTGTTCTTGTGTGAAGAGTATTTGTTGGCTTCTTGTCTTCATGTTGAATGGGTACTCCTTTCTATAATGACCCAAGACTTGAAAAATATTGCACATTCCCTTTTTAAGGCATTCTCCCTTTGTGTTTCCTTTCTCTTTACAATTTATACATCATATTTCACCCTCCTCTATATGGCTAGTGGTTTTGTTCATGGATTTGAACTCCTTCCACATCTACTCCATGTCCTTTTGGAGGGTCTGTATTTTCTTGTTGGGTTCCTCATCATTTTCTTCACTACTTTCCTCTTTAGAGGACTCATCACTCTTAGAAGAGAATGAGGATTTACTTTTCTTATTCTTTTTTTTCTTTTCCATCTTGTCCTCACTTTCTAATTTCATGGCATGGTCATAGGCATCTATGTATGATGTGGGTGGGACTATCTTCATCTTTCTTCTCACTGCCTCACATAGTCCTTCTACCAAACACCATTTCTTTAGTTCATCAACCAGTTGAGTATCCATTTTTCTAAGAATATCCTTGAGCCTTTGGTTGTAGGATCGCATAGTTTCCTTTTTTCCTTGTTTGCAATTGTAGATCATGACAACAAGCTCATTGTCATCCTATAGCAGTCAAAATTCTATGTGAAATTATTTATTTAGATCATCCTATGTTGTGATCTTTACCTTTTCCATGTTAGAAAACCAATCCACCACCACTCCTCATAGGTTGGCTGGAAACTGGTTCTACTAGTCATTTGCATCAATGACCAAGTTGGCGGTCCATATGCTTTTGTGTGTATGACAATGAGATACAGGATCTTCCTTCCCATCTCCTATGAACTTTGCAAGTTTTTTCTTCTAAGAAATTCTAATTATCATCCTTTGATGACCACTCAATTATGTCCCAGAACTATTAGGAGTTGGTCCTAGTCGGTTACTTTGACCACTGTGCAGTGTCCCTCTGACACTTTCTTGTGCCCTGGTATCTTCCATTGGCCTTGCCTCCTTTCCTACTTATTCATGAGTTCTCTTTCATAGTGATGTATAGGATGAATGTAGAAATTATTTTTTTTGTCTCCTTGAGCATAGTTAATTTGTGCCATGTTTCCTTGAGCAACTCCTCATTGCTCCATATTTTCCATTTTGATGAATTGTGGCACCCTTCCAAGGCTCCTACACCTCCCACACCTTCTACCACACTTGGTGATTCCTTTGACTACCCCACAATCCATTCTTTAGCAAGTTTTCTTAGTCACCACCTTCATTTGGCTTGGATTAAATTTCCCCACATAGATTGTAATTCATCAACATCCTCCCTCAAGTTCCTTTCTAAGAGATTGGAAATTTGACATATTCCATTATATAAAAAACAAAAAATAACACTCTTTTATTTATTTAATATGTATACATCATGTGTCAACTCATATGATAGTTATAGACTCCTAAGTGCTCTTAAAACCATCGCTCATAAGCTTATGGTTCATTTTTGTGACATCGTACATCTCTCTCCTCATAGAAATTCTTGAGGGTTTCTTGATGATGTTCCTCTCATTCCACTTCTTCCTTGCATCTCTTCTATGCCATGTATGCTTGTACAATTAGATAAGAGAGTTGGTCTAAGAATCTATTAGTGGTTGGGCTTGCACGCATAACATCCCACACATTGTTTGGTGTAACCTCATTCTCTGCAACTTCTCTTTGTAAAAATGTTTCAAGGCTCATGTAGTATGGGATGTGGAAGTTCTGGGTTGCCTCATGCTTGACTTCCAAGATTTTTGTTTCATCATCCTCATTTATTTTCTAGTTGTCTAGTATGGTTATTTCCATTTATCATTGTCCTTCCATTTGCTACAACTCCAGATTCAAACTGGAAATGACACCAAATGTTTATGTTGTAGGTGAACATGAAAGAAACATATGATAACTTATCAAAGTAAAATGATATACATTAATCAAATTCTTCCATACATAATAGTAATGTTCTATACAATGATACCAAATAAATAAGTGAAAGCCACATTTATAATATATGATACAGTACACATGAAATGACACAACCATGTCTATACTATTAACTATCTAAGTACCCAATTTGTCAAACAACACAATCTGCTATCAATGTGCTATCTATAGAGCCATGGCTCAAAGAGACCATTGATAGGAAGAAGAGGATATATGAGAATACAGCCCCATCAAAGTACTTGATCACACAAGTCACCTCCTACAAACCATCAAAGAGAACAAAGAAGTCGAAGATAATTTTTGTACTAGCTATAGATTCAATGACTAGCCACATGCTAGTTGAGATTGATGAGCCTTAGAAAGAAGGAATATTTCATGAGTTGTCAAAGGAAAACTTCCAAAATATGACATTGGATCTTGGCATTTTAGTTCATGACTCCATGGTGAACATGTGGAAGTCAACTAATGAGAAAATTGAGGATAAGCTAGAAGAACTTAGAGAGGAGGAGATATTGAAAGCCTCAAATAGAGAGCTAGTGAATTACATAAAGTTTGTACTTAGAAGTGCTTCTTCCAATAAATTCATCCCAAATGTAGAGGAGAACAAGAACTTACTCCTCAAGTTGCAACAAGAAAGACAATTTGGGTAGGTAGGCTAGGCATGGGTAGATCAAATCGAGGCTCAAGGTCCCCCATTAGTTGAAATCTTGGTAAGCCTAGGGTTAGACACTCACAATCTTAGAGAGGAAACTTCAAATAATCAAACAACCATATAGAAGGCTATAGACAAATTGATAGAGAACTTGGCCCTTCTACAAGAAGTGATAGACATGAAGACTAATGTGGCCATTACTCATAGGATTCTAAAGATTGGCAGAGAGTCACTATTCTACTAGAAGAAATCCTTTGAGTTTTTCATAGAAAGCTTTATGAGATCTATAAATGAACTCAAGGATGTGCACGACTTGGTGAAAAATATCATTGAAAAGTTTTCAATATTTGAAGATCTTACACATAGAGTCCTTCATGTCTACTAATGGAAAGCTTTTAGACATTAAGAGGGTGAAATCCAAGTTCCTAGCATTTATTGATGAAGTTGTTGACCACCTCAACTTCCAAGTGTCAAAGATCTAGGAACTCTTAGTAGCAGATGTAGTCATAAGGAGAGAGATGGAGAAATTCCAATCAAGGGTTGCTAGAATTGATGAACTGATAGAAATGAATGACTATTGGATGATCCGAGCTAACAATATCCTCATTTTAGGCATCAAATAGCTAGATACAATAATTAAAGCTATGAAAGCTTATAGAGATAAATCATTTACTTTTAAGAAGGCATGATGTTCTAATACTTTTCTAATTTTAGTCATTCTTGGCATTTTGCTAATCTCTCTAATTGACAATAATTCAAGCTTTTCCTATTTTTTGTTTTTATGTCTAGAGATGCTCTGCAAAGTAATCATTCAACATAACTGGCCATTTTGAGAAGGCCTATAAATGTTATCTTTGATGAAGTTAATAAGATTGAAAAAAGTTACTTTGGGAAAACCCTTGTAGCTAGGACTACTGTGTGTGACTTTGAGTTCATTTAGTTTAAAAGTTGAGTATATGGAATGAATGTGTGAATGTTGAAAGTTGAATGATTGTGAATGAAATTGATTTGTTTCCTTCATTCAATTGACTATATGTCTTACTCTCTTTAGTATAAGTATATCTTATGTTTTCTCTATTGTTCACTATGGTCTATGTGTTTAGTTTAGTTCATTACATAAGGAAGCCAAAAACTAGTGTGTGGAGTAGCTAAGGGATAGACAATCTGGGTATTATCAAAATATTAGATAACTATGCAATCTAGGAATTACTTATTCCACTATCTTTCCTTTCCTTCTATTTTTTTAATTATCTTTGGATGTTTCCATTCCTTTACATTGTTAGTCTAAGTAGATTGCATTTTATGAGTTGATTCCCCTTCTTTCCTAGGTTGTTTAAAGTGTTGAGAAATGTGGTTTTTGCCTCTTCTGCTCTTTGGTTAAGACAATAGCCCCAAAACCTGAAAGATAAATTCATTGCATATCTTGCACTCATAAGGGAGTTATACCTTTCAATTTAGGGGTCTTTGATAGATTACTACACTAACCCATTCTATTGTTAACTTCTTTATTTTCCATAAGCCATTTGGCAAGTCAAGAGTCAAGGTATAAACCAAAATATCAAGGAAGACAAACTATTAACCAGCATGCACCTTTCTACTTCTTGTGAAATTAGTGGGGTTGGCTTTTCAATTCCATGAATAGTGATTTCAGCTTTGAAAGCATTCACCTCTATGTTAAGAAAACATGTAGCATCTGTATCAATATTTTCTTCAAGCATGTGGGTAACTCTTGGTTATTTATCAACCTTAATGGCTTTATCTCCTATGTGAAATATGGCATAAGACAAATCACATTGTAGGCTACCTCCCATTGCATCACTCCAATTTCTTGCCAAAAACATCTTATACAATGGAGGAATATCAAATACTAAGATAGTCATTGTTAAGTCAACATCAAGGTAGGAAACTAATTTTAAATGTAATACATCAATTGTTCCTATGACAAGGAGCTCTCTGGAATCCATGTCTCTATACCTACCCTTCTTTGTATCTACTTTCAAACCAAGTGCTTCAATTATTTTAAATGGCATAATAGTATTTAAGGCTCCTAAATCAATCATGCAATTTTTTAAGGTTCTATCATTTATGATGAGGCTAAGGAAGAAAGGGTCAATATTCTCTATATATGTTGTAGATGAATTATCCAAATACATCTAGGATATTTCAGACATGATTACTTTTTCTTTCTTTTCTTTCACTAGAAGTGGTATCTCTTGCCATATTGATGAATGCCTTTTAAAAAAATTACTATTCCCAATTTCTCCTAAGCAAGAAAGAGCTTTATTCTTGTGTTCTTATATCCTAAACATCTCAGATAGAGGAACTTTAACAATAATTTGTGACAATATACAAAAAGTTTGATAAGATTACCTTTAGCTTTTTGTACTTGGATAGTAGGTTCATCCACTTGTCTGATGACATCAAGATTTATTTTCCTTTCTTGTGTATTTCTCTTGAGTGTCTCTACACCTTGGAATCACACTTCCTTTTTGGGTTGCCAATTTTTTTTTTATTGTCCTTGATTTTGACTATCATTGGGTTATCACCTTTATTTCCATCATCCATTTTATGAGTTATGTGCCTGAGGAAAATACTAGAAGCTTTCTCAATAGCCTTGTTTACTATTATATTTATGATATTATAAGTGTTGTGAACTTGGCCTACCATTTCAGTAGGTATCTTATCAATTTCTTCATTAGATGGTTTCCTAAAATTCATATGCTCAATGTTAGATATCATATTGCACATCCTATCTTCATCTTGATCATCATCTTCTAAAAATACTTGTTGATGATGGAATTGAAATATGTCTTTGACTACTAAAATCAATATTAGAGTCTTCTAAATTAGATTCTTCACCATTATCACATAAATTAATCATATTGCATGCCATATCTTCATCACTATTTTCTTGTTCACCTTCTTCCTACTGTTTTTTCTAATTTGTTGAAAAATATTGGGAAACAACATAATAATAAGGAGAATGGGGAGATTGGAATATAATACATCAAGGCATGTATTCCATCATATTTATAGAATTTCTCTGTAGTGTATCTGGTGTACCTTTATCCTGTGTACCTTGGGTAGAATTAGGGATGAGCTTAGCATCCTTCCATTGTGTGGTAGAGCAATAGTTTTGCATTCTATTCTACTTATTGTAATGGTTATTAAATTGAGGCTTCTCACTAGGATTTAGTCTATTATGGTTTACTAGTGGATTCAAATTCTTAAGAAGATTCAAAATTTGATCCATTTTATCATCCTTAGGTTTCTTAGTTCTAATAGGCTTGTCACCTTCTTTTCTATTACCCCTAGGATTAAATAAATTTGGATCATCTTTTCTCCCTAGCTTACCAAATTATTTCCTATTATTCTCCATGTTGACAACCATCTTATAACCATCCCTCAATGTCTTGGGATCTTTATCTCTAAGGGTGTAGACCATCTTACTTTCGAAAAAAATGAAATAAGTGGTAAGAAATACATAATCACCTAATCTCCTTACTTCAAATAACTAATACATTCCCTTCTATAATCTTACATTCAAATCAAATGTTTATTCATTTAGAATCTTCTTTATGTTATTGAACTCATTTAACATAAAACTTTTATTAGTTCAATCACCATACTGCTCCTTAAAGAGCTTCTCTAAATCATCCTAGGAGTCAATATTGTCATCAGGTAACATTCTAAACCAATCCCTTACATATTTATTAAGTGAGTGTACAAATAATTTCATAACAACATCTTCGTTCTCTACTTCATATTCATTTAACATGTCAATGAATTTTCTAAGATATTGTTCACCAGTTATAGCATTATTGCTTGAAAACATAATGACTTTGTCTCTCAAATCATTTGAGATGGGATGAGAAAACCATGTATACCTACAAAAAAATATTCTTATATTTTTTTATGTAGACATGTCTTCTTTGGAAACCTATAGAATTTTTAGTGCTTGGTCCTACCTCTTGAGTTTGCACTAGGATTTGGGCTTGCTGGGTAGTGAGTATTTGGCCAATTTCTATGGAAGAAGAAGTAGGTGACAACAGAGACAAATTTTGGCTAGTTACTATAGGTCCACAAACTAGAATAAAAGACATGCCTTTTGAATGGTAATTTGGCTAGGATTCTAGGAAAAAGGTAGATTTGAGAAAGTGTATCTTCCTTCTTGTTTCTATAGCTTGAGCCTCATTTTCAAAATTTTCTAGTTCTTTAGCCAAATCTTCTACTTCCTTCTTTTCCTTTTCAAATTTTGAATCAAGTTTTGACGTGATAGGATTTTTAGAAGCAACTTGGGGCTCATTTATTTGTATCCTTACGAGCTTTTATTTTCCTATATCAAGGTTCTAATAGTTAAATATATAAAGTTCTCCTCTATAGGCTTGTAGAGCTTAACTTATGAGATGATAGGTCCTTTCTTCTCTCTCAACAAATATTCTTGGTCTTGAATCTTTGACCTTATTTCTCCAACATCTCCAAAAACATCCACATGCAAAGTAGAAGTTTTCTCTTCTAATTTTTTGTCTTTCTCTTTCATAGCCTCTATTCTTGTAAGAAAACATTCTCTTTCTATGGGAGCATTCATGGTGATAGCTTTCTTCTCTTTTTCCAAATGAATGTGTTTGGCATCTTCTTCTACAACCTTCCTCCTAAGATTATCAATTTCTCACAATAGTTCATTAGGATCTCTAAATCTGCTAGATCATCTAGATTTATGAGGTTTCTCTCAATATATGGAATTTTTCCAAGATTTGGTCTAATATTTTGAAAAAATTTATATCCCCACCTATGGTTTACTTATTTTTCCATATTAAGTCTAAAAGAGATGTCTCCTGTTGGTGTTTTACAATTTCATGCTTCAAAACCCCAATGATGAGAACAAAATATATCCAGGGGCAACTACTTCCCATATTCAACCTACTTATTTAGACACTAGGGCCAACCATAAGGTGATACCCTTCTACTTCAAGCTTTGCAAAACCTAGGTGGATGCACCTCAGATTCATTCATATGGTACCAATGCTAAAACATGCATTTGAATCTAACAAAGTAGATAATACCCTTAATCTTCTAACATTTATGTAAACAATAGAGACATGAAATATCTAGAATCATGGCATGTGAACAAGATAAGCTAAGTGATCGAAACTCTTTTCAACTCCTAAATAGAAAGGGAAAAGGATTTGATTATAATTTTTTTTAGCATAACCAAGACATGAACAACACAATACTTTGATCCTATAGCTGATCAATGCCTTGTCTATTGGGCAATTCCATGAATCACTAACATACATCCTTGGAAATTATTGAGACATTTCATGTATCAAGACTTCTAGATCTATCCATTCACCTTGTGAATCAAACATCTGTATCACTTCTAAATATCATATTCAACCTATCCTTTTATGAAATCTACAACCCTATGATGGTAAATTAACCATTTACATGACTCCTTTAATCATAAGAAAAACATATCAACACATTTTTGGAAGCATCAATGCTGATGATACTTCTATGGGGGAGTATTTTAGAAACCTGATTAGATCATTATCATGGTGATATGTTACATTCATGCATATGTTTGTCATTGATGTCAATATAGCAGTTTTTTATGGTATTTGACAAAAGAACAGTGGTAAAGATCAAGTTGGTATGAATAGATTGTTGAAAATTTCACTAAGTGAGGTTAAAGGGAGATACTAATAAGTGTCTAGTATATGCATCTAACCATGGAAGCATAAGATATTGAGTCTAGAAGAAGTTATGCAAGTTTTGGTGAAGATTGTTGTGAGATAGAGTTTATGAAAGCATGTTCTAGTAAACTTTTTATATCTCTTAGCAGATTTGATATTGTAAGAAGCCAAAGTTAAAGATGTATAGAAGACATTCTAGAGATAACATGGCTAAGCTCACTTGACATGATGTCACACATACAGAAATATATTTAAGTTACAAGGAAAAAGATTAATGTTATCGCTAAGTGTAATGTACCCTTAATAAGGTCCTGTAATAATTAATTGAGAAGGTGTAATAGCCAACTTGAGGAATTTTTTTATGGATTTGGTAAAAAGGAATGAAATTTTCCTTTATCATGAATGGTATGTATGAATGATTCCAAGAAGCATTAAGAGTGAAATGCAAAGATAAGAAGAATCGAGAAATGTTGGAGAGAACTTCATTGCCAAGGTTTTATCGTGAGATCTGAGGTTTGATATTTGGACCTGAGGTTCATGACCTAGTCTAGAAGGTCTAGCAAGGATTGGTCTTGTTGATAGGATAGAGGAAAGAGGTTAAAATATAGTATAGACAATTATTCTACAAGGAATAGTTGAGAGATTAGTTAGACAGTGAGTTTAGTGGTCTTGCCCTAGAACCTGTTTGGATAGTGGGTCCTTCTACCTTCTACAACTCCTAAGAAGGTTAATAGAACTCCTAATAGTGTTGGAATCTCCTAACAGGGATTCAAAGTCTCCTAGTAGGGACTCATATGTCCTAAATGTTGTAATAAACTCCTAAAATGGTCCATCCTCTAACAGGAAATATTTATATTAGTACATCATCTTGTTAGCATCATTTCTACCAAGGTTTTCCCTATGATCACAAGTCTCCCTAGTTAACAAATCTGGTGTAATTGTGTATGTTCATGTTGTTATTTTTTGTTTACTTGGATTGAATGGTTAAGATTAATTAAGGTTGATAATTTTTTTAATTCGATAACTAATTCACCTTTTCCAATTATCTTGGTGGACTATTGTTTCTAACAATTGGTATTAGAGCTTTAGGTCCTTGAAGATAAGGCTTAACAACTTTGGGAGATCAGTGAAAAGTTATTTCACAAAAGAGTGTCTTGAGTCTAATGGAGGAAATTTCAACACCTAGAAGATAGAGCTTCTTAGTGAGAGATTAGAATTGTGTACAGATTTGACCACTAAGTTTCTAGATAAAGGCATAAGTAAAGATAGACCGAGATCTGAAGAAGACATGAAGAACAAGGAAGGTATTGATCTCCTCATGAAAAGAGAGCCAAAAGGTATGGAAGTTTTTTCTTGTTGGACATGTAAGGAATTTGGTCATTTTTGATCTAGATGCCCTAAGAGAGTAAATAAAACTAGAAAGAGTTCACTTTCCGATGAACATGAAGAATTTAAAGCAAGTATGGAAAGATTCTTGTATGATTGTGATGATAAAGATAATGAACCTAAATTAGTTAAGAAAGAGGAAGTAGCTTTGCTAACTATTGTTGATCCAAAGGCTAACCATGAAAATGTGAAAGTTATCATTAGCAATGATTTATAGAATGGGAATCAGATTGAAGAGAAAAGATTCAATCCTAGTGTAGAAGAAAGACTTGAGTTGTAGACTCCTAAACAAAATGGCATTACAGAGAGAAGAAATAGGTTAGTAATAGAAGTAGCAAGAGCTATGTTAGTTGAGAATGATGTATCCAAGGTATTTTGGAGAGAAGTTGTGAATGCAGTAGTTTACACTATGAATAGAGTGCAAGTCAATAAAGACACAAACAAGACCCCTTATGAACTATGGTTTGGTCACTCACATATAGTTAAGTATTTCAAAAGTTTTAGTAGTGAATGTTACATCAAAAGAGATAATGATGTTGGTAAATTTGATGCTAGAAGTGATGAAGGTATGTGTCTTGGTTATTCATTGAAGAGTAGAACTTATAGATCTTATAATTTGAGAACAAAGACTATTGTTGAAAGTGCAAATGTAAGAGTTGATGAGAAATTTAGGATAAAAGAAAGAGTAGTTGATTACAATTTTGATGATGAGAATGCTGTTACTAAACCAAGGAATGATGAAGTATTCTTTCAAACTAAGAATTATTTGCAAAATAAAGGTGAGAATAGGTAGGAACAAAGATCATATAAGGCAGGAAAAGAGCTAAGAGTTGAGATAACAACTCCTACTTCTGGTAAGAATATGACAAAGAATCATCCACTAGAGTAGATCATCAGAAGCATAGATAAAGTTGTAATGACAAGAAGTAAAATAAATGACGAACTATGTCTAATATCTCAAGTTGAACCAAAGAATGTAGATGAGGCATTTAAAGATGACTATTGGAAGAAAGCTATGAAAGAAGAATTGGATTAGATAATGAAGAATGAGATATGGGAATTGGTCCTAGACTGGTAGACAATAATGTGATAGGAAGATAATGGGTATTTAGGAACAAGATGAATGAACAAGGTGAAGTTGTAATGGATAAAGCAAGATTGGTATGTAAAGGTTACTCACAACAAGAAGCAATAGACTATGACAAAACCTATGCTCTTGTGGCAAGAATAGAAGAAGTAAAGTTATTCTTAGCCTATGTAGTACATAAGAAATTAAAAGTCTATTAGATGGATGTCAAGTTAGCATTTCTAAATGGAGAGCTTGAAGAAGAGGTATACATAGAAAAACTTGAAGGTTGTCCTTTAATAGATGAAAACGACATGATGTATAGACTGAAGAAAGCATTGTATGGCTTACAGTAAGCACCTAGAACCTGGTATGCAAGGTTGGACAAGAATTTAACTAAACTTGGATTTAGGAAAGATATAGTAGACAATAATATATACTGGAAAGAAATAGATGATGGATTGATGATTTTGGTGATATTTTTTGATGATATCATATTTGGAGGAAATGATGATGAAAGTGACAAGTTTGTAGAAGAAATGAAGAAGGAATTTCAAATGAGCATGATAGGAGAGATGAAATACTTCCTAGGATAATAGATTGTGTGGGATAAAGAAGGAATATTTATTTTTCAAACTAAGTATTTGAAAGATCTACTGAAAAGCTTTGGTTTGGAAACATGTAAACCAGTTGGAACACCTATGGTAACTAGACACAAGTTATCACTATTGAGTAGAGAAAGTACAGATCTGTGAATGGAGGGTTGAAATATCTGACTCATACAAGTTTAGATATAGAAAATGTAGTTGGAATTTTTGTGAGATTTCATGCTAATACTAGAGAAACACATTATGTAGTAGTCAAAAGGATATTTTGATACCTAAAAGGAACACTAGAGTTTAGATTGTGGTATGATGGATCTAATAATTTTGCTTTATATGGTTATACTAATGCTGATTGGGCAGGTAGTATGGATAATAGATGGAGAACTAGTGGTGGAGCCTTCTTTCTTGGAGGAAGATTGGTTTCTTGGTTAAGCAGGAAGCAAGACTTTACCTCAAAAAGTTGCAAAAACAAACAATTGTAAGCAAGTTGTTTGGATGAAGCTGATGCTAAAGGATATAAGGATAGAATTTAGCGAACATGTTGTCATACATTATGATAACACAAACACAATGGATATTTCTAAGAATTCAGTGTTTTATTGTAAGACTAAGCATATTTCTATCAAATATCACATGTTGAGAAAGAAAGTTGTAGAAAAGGAAATTAGATTGGAGTATGTAAGTACCAAAGAGTAGATTGTAGATATTTTCACCAAGCCTCTTCCCAAAGAGACTTTTGAGTATTTGCAAGGTATGTTAGGGGTTATGCCCCTTCCTACATTAGAGTAAATGATACAAGAGTGCATTAGTCTAGTGTTATAGAGCACTATTCTTTTTCTTGACTAAATGTTGATGCTTCCTATAGGGGGGACTATCTATGATGGAGAGAGTCATCTAGAACTCATGTTGGATGATATTTTGAATAGTGTCTTTGGAAACTTGCGAAAGTCAGAGATAGTTGTTACAAAGATTGATGGTTGTTGAAACCTTTGACATTGATGTCAATGGGGAAGATATTATAGCATGATAGATAGTCTAATATAGAGTACATTTAAGGGAGAGATTACAACATGATATAGAGCACATTGAGGTATATCAATGGGATAGAATGAAATTTATGAAGAGGATTTGAAAAGAAAGAATAATAGTCTTTTACAGTTGGTATTTTTGGAACTAGATGTTTTTCATCTATGTTTCCATCAATGCCAAAGGGGGAGATTGTTGGAATTATGAATGTTGATGATACTTCTATGGGGGAGTATTGTAGGCACATGATTAGATCATTATCATGATGATATGTTACATTCATGACTATATTTTTCATTGATGTCAACATAGAAGCTTTTTGTGGTATCTGATAGAAGAACATTAGTAAAGATCAAGTTGGTATGAAGAAATTGTTGAGCATTTGTACTAATAAAGGTTAAAGGGGGATACTACTAAGTGTCTAGTATATGTAGCTAACCTTGAAAGCATAAGATATTAAGTTTGGAAGAAGTTATGCAAGTTTTGGTGAAGACTATTATGAGATAGAGTTTATAGAAGCATGTTCTAGTAAACTTGTTATATCTCTTTATAGAATTGATATTCTAAAAAGCTAAAGTTAAAGATGTATAGAAGACATTTTAGAGATAGCATGGCTAAGCTCACTCATCATGATGTCACACATATAGAAAGATATACAAGTTACAAGGTGAAAGATTAATGTTATCACTAAGTGTGACATGCCCTTAATGAGGTCCTATAATAATTAATTGAGAAGGTGTAATAGCTAACTCAAGGAATAATTTTATAGGTTTGATATAAAAGAAGGACATTTTCTTTTATCATGAATGGTATGTATGAATGATTACAAGAAGCACGAAGAGTGGAATGTGAAGATAAAAAGATCCCATCAAAGTTGGAGAGAACTTGGTTGCCAAGGTTTTATTATGAGATCTAAGATTTGATATTTGGATTTGAGGTTCATAACCTAGTCTAGAAGAGTTGGATAGTGAGTTTAGTGGTCTTTCCCTAGAATTTGTTTGGACAATGGGTCCTTCTGGCTTCTACAACTCCTAATAGGGTTAATATCTCCTAACAGAGATTCAAAGTATCCTAATAGGGACTCATATGTACTAAATGTTGTAATAGACTCCTAATAAGGTCCATCCTCTAATAAGGAATATTTATATTAGTACATAATCTTGTGGGCATTATTCTCACCAGGCTTTTCCCTCTGATCAAGGGTTTCCTTAGTTAACAAATCTAGTGTAATTGTCTATGTGCATCTTGGTATGGTTGTTGTCTACTTTGATTGAATGGTTAAGATTAATTAAGGTTGATAATTGTTTTAATTGGATAACTGATTCACACCCCGCTCTTAGTTATCTTGGTGGACTATTATTTCTTATAGACATACAATCTAAAATAGATTGCAACTAAACAAGATGCACCTTGTACATATATAACAAAAGATCACAAACAAAAAGAATGAGAGACAAGATTTAGACTAAAGATTAACTTTTTGTTTCATTTTTATTCATTTCCTTGAAAAAAATACAATAAGATGCATCAAAACAACTTCTAAAACTACTAAATAAACTTGAACTATCTATAATTCATTAATTTGTTGTTCATTATAAGAAAAAAATTGGGCATGAATGGTGGGATCACAACTAGAGCTCTTCTCAATAGTCTAGAAATAGCCAACCATTAACAATCGTAGAGAAATCTAAAAGAGATTAAGAAGTCATGAAGAATTTTGAGATCATATCAAATATTTCCATTTGTCTACTTGAAAAGATTCTATTTGTTGATGTAGAATTTCTCTCTATTCTCTCTTCGTAACTAAAAGTTAGATCTTTTCTTGTGGGTAAATAATGCCTTGAGAAATATCTTCAAAATGATGGAACATGTAACTGATCAAGAACATACTAGATCTGATATTAAACTAGGGCCAAAAACATGTACCAAACTAAATTTTAGAGGCAAAATGAATTCTCAGAAACATTTTTCCTCCAAATGTCAAATCAAAAAACTTCATTGTCTACCTTCTAACTAAATTTGATGCTCAATCATCAAATTTACTCATTATGTTGAGAATGCCACCCATTTAAAAAATCTACCTATAGCTCATACCAGTGAATAAGAGGACACATCACCCTTTGGTGATGCACTGATGCATAATAGTGTAGCTATGTAGGTGTGCACCAGTGCACCACCAAAGGTGGGTGAGGCTATATAAACCCCCATCCCCTCCTCCTTCCTCATTTTGTTTTCTTCATTTGCCTCCACATCCCACTTCGACACTCTTCTAAACTCCTAAGTAGACATTCACACCTTTATCAATGCACTATCTCCACCTATTCTCCATGAAACACACAAATCATGAATATCAGTGCACTATCTTTGCCTATTTTCCATTCCCTTCTACCCCTAATAAGTGAAGCAAGATCAAGACTCCAATCAAGTAAAGGCAAAGGGTGATTAGGAGGGTAGTGGCTTTCCCCATCTCTCTTGGAACCCATTCCTTAAGGAGAGGAAGAAGAAGAGGAAGATGAGAAGGATAATGTATTGTTGCAAAGAAGAACCCAACTAGCAAGAGCCATAGAGTAGGAAAAGAGAAGAAGTTCCACTATTACACCACCATCAATTCTAGAAGAACCTTTATAGACAACTACATTCAAGGATGAAATGAAGTAATGGATTGATGAGTAGGATGTAGAGGGCACTAACATATTCAAGATGTCAAATTTTTATTTCATTCTTGTAGGGATAGAGTTGGTGGGAGATAAGATCTGAAATACCTTGACAAATGAGCCCCAATAGGAAGACTAGTCACAAATGACACCAAAACCACAAGTTCTAGAATTAACTAACAAAGTGTCTAGGGAAAGGCAAATGGTTCAATATCCTCAGCAAGCTCCCCAAGACACTAAGGTAAAAACTATGGGCTCCAATGAGATAGAAACCATAGAGGGAGAGCCTTCATAGAGGGAAAGAACCCTAGAAAGGAGTGATAAGGGAAAGGGGGTGGCTGAGCAAACTCCTTCATCCTCAAGAGGCAGGTTGTTAGTGGAACAAGTCCCAAGGTGGTTGCAAAAGGAAGTAATAAGAAATAAGAAGCCATAGTTCAAAACTAATGAAGAGGATATGATTGAGTTGATCAAGGTTCTAATCAAACCTAAATTCCCATAAAAGAAAGCAAGAGCCTTAACATTCCTCAATAATGATCGAGACCAAGATTTATTTGCAGAAGTTGCTATCCCTCCTTTTGATGCAGATGTAGAATATCTAGGCACACAAGACTATCAGATTAGAAAGGTTATGCTTGGGAAGCCCGCATTGGATACATCCAAATTGATGATCACAATGGGTATGAAGGAGATCTTCAAAAGCTTAGAGTAGGAAGGGGTAGAACTTAGAACAGTTTGTAGGAAAAATGAAATCCTAAAAGGATATTTAGCCTAAGTTGTTGGTCCCTTGGATCTTGAACACTCCAAGGATACTTTGACTACATCACTTGAAGGGAGCAATAAGGCAGGAGTGCATGTGGATCCATTTTTGAATGCCTATCAGTAATGGCAGGAAATTTTTGAGGAAAAGGGTGTCTTAATCATCCAAGGAAATCTAAAGCTACTACACACTATGCAGGAAAATGTAGACAAAATGGTAGCAATTTTGAAGCAAGATTTTAGTATAATGGATGAAGTGCAAGCATGAGGTAAAGATTTACAGGTATTATAGGCCATAAATGGGTAGAGATATAGAGTGCTTATAGATGTATATATAGTAGAGGAGTTAGATTTGATTGATGATTTGATTAAAGAGACAATAGATAGTAATAAAGTAATGGAAATGTTACATGCAGAGATTCATCGGCTCAAGGACCAAGCCCGAGAGAAAATTTTGCAAGCAGAGAAACATTATAGTGATGCATGTCTCAATATTTTAAGGATGATGAACAAGAAAAATTAATGCATGTAGAGGTAGTGGTAGAGAAGTTCAACAAGAATTTTGAAGAAGCTTCTAGTGATGAAGATATCTGGCAAGCAATTAAAATAGAAGAAGCCTTGCTAGAGTTGGATACCAAACTCGGGCATTTTGCTAAAATCCATATTGAAGTAGAAAACTATAGATAAAAGGTCAAGGATAAGTATGATGCTTTAGATTTACTAGATGCAACTAAAATCACTGAGATTATCAAGAAATTCAAGGGCAAGAATCCAAACATAGGTCTAGTATGAGGGGTGACAAAACCTAGAAGCTAGAATTTCAATTTTGACACTCAATAAAAATTTTCATTTTATGGACCTTAGGGGTGAGCTACTGTACTAGTGAGCTAGTCAGCTGGTAAGTTGCTCCACTTTTCTAGAGGTGCACTGACAGTTAATTGCTAGTTCTAAAAATAAAGCTTTTCATGCATTGGAAATGCATTCTGACAATAGTTTAACTCTGACAGATGCCCAGTGAAGGATCAACTTCTATTTTTGATAGTTCTAGACAATTCTACTTTGATTGAAATCTCTCTTCTTCTCATTTTCTCATAATTTCTTTGTTTTATGACATGTAAAGGCTCATGTGTCCAATTAATAAATATAAAATGGATGGCGTCCTACTAAGCATCAGTTAGATTGTTAGTTTGTATATAATTAGTCTGTTTTATTAAGTTAGAAGCATATTATTGCATGAAGATATCTCTCACTCTCCATTGGCCTAGTTTTTCACCATTCCTATTTTGTGTATTCAGTAGTGAAAAAACTATGACTATGTGTTGAAAATTTGAAATTAGGTTAAGACCCTGGGTAAAATTCATCAAAAAACCCTAGTGGTTTTTCTTGTTTACCTTAGCTTTTGAAAACCTTTAATAATACTATTTCAAACTATTTTTAGGTAAAACACTTTTACCCTAAGGTTTTACTTGTGCAAGGATGACTTCATTAATTTTTGTTAAACCTTTTATATCCTTTCTTTTGGTCACAATTCTTTCAAATATTTTGTTGAAAATATTAACTATAGCACTTTTCTTTTTTTATCAACCATCGATCTTGGTTAGATTGATGGATGGTGTATCCTCGCAATATTGAAATGCAAGGTTTTTAACTAAAGCAGGCAAGCACCTTTGCACCACATAACCCTTGCTCATGATGAAACTTCAGTGTGCCACAAATTTTATGGTTTGTCAGAGTTGTCTAAAACCTTTTGTAGAGTTGTCAATACCTTTGAATGCATTTCTAAAATTCTTGTGATGTCATTGATTGGTCTATTAATGAAAGTATTACTTTATGTTTGGTTTTTATGCACCATTGATCAATGCAAGATCCATGGTTAGTGCATACCTTCTTTATGAAGTTGCATGAAAATTAAACAGTGCGGGGAAGCACAAATTTGATGTGTGGCAAGGTGGGGCCAACTACATAGGATATGTTTAGAGTTATGCCAAACTATAAAAGGTTGTTGACGTGTAATGCTAGCTAGACCAATCAAAAGGGTTGTTTGTCAAAAATGTTTCAATCCTCACGACCATAGATCTTTTAAAGATGAGTGGCCAATGCTTACCCACAATAAAAAATTGCATGACCTTTAAATAATGTGAAAAAGTTGCCTTGTGCCATGTGGCACAATGGGACCAAGTTTTGGGAAGACTGCTGAGTCATGCCATGTTGTAAAACTATAATAGTTCAAGCACATTCATTGGTGGAATGTGACATGAATGCCAAGTTAGGAGTGATGATGTCATGGGCATGGAAACTTTAACAATTAATGTAGCAGTCAAAATTTTCAAAGCATGATGGTTAAAAGGCATTATTTTATTGGTCAAATTAGGTGATTAGACCATGAAGGACAAGGATTTTGACCCACCATCGATCTTAGTTGGACTGATGAAGGGCACTTGACCACATTAAGAACCTATAAGAAGTTTAAGCAAAGCAAGTAAGCACCATGTGGACACATGTCCATGGTGATGTTAACACCTCCATCTTCAACTATCAAAAAGGTTTAAATTGTGCCACTATTGATCTTATAGAGATCAACGGCTGGTGCTTGCCTACATCATGAAAATGCTCACTTGTTAAACAAAGCATGAAAGTGCCAACCTAACATGTGGAAAGGGTAATGTCAAGGACCCACTTTCTTAGAGGATAAAATGGGACATGCTTGTGTGGAAGTTTTTTAGAAGGCACTGATTCACATGGAGAGTTCCTATTGGTCAATGCAGTTGACTGGGTGTCATCAAAGTACAATAATTTGTGATTGTTGATTCAATCATGATCAAGGGTTAGCACTTGCTTGCAATTTCAAGATACAAGAAGTTTAAACAATGTGGGGAAGTGGTAATTTGACATCTAGTAAAGTGGGACCAGTCATGACCAAAGTAGGATGATGTGTGCTAGGTTGGAATATTTATTAAGCTAGTTGTATTACAACTTTCACTTGTTGCCATAAAATGTGTTATTTCTCTTGGCCATTGATTTGAAGGAAGATTAACAGTTGGCACTTGCCCACAATTTAAAAATACAAGAAGTTTAAGCAATGTGGGGAAGTGCCTATTTGACATGTAGCTAGATTTCTAAAGAAATAAAGAATTTTTTCTTTTTGAATTAGGACCATTCAATCTACTAGAATCAATGGATGAGATTCAAATCTGAGTGCAATATGAAAATAACAGCTAATGGAAGTTAATGCTACTCAAAACTCATTTGTGTGATTTCAATGCATGAATAAAATTCACAATTTCACCATTATTTAACAACCAAAGCACAAAAAGTTATTAGGGCATGAAGAACTTCTAGAGCTAGTGCACAATTTTTTTTTTTAGGTGATCAGTGAATTATAGAAAAAACTCTACAAGAAAGAAGTGTAATTTAGTGGGTAAGTACTCTGCAACCTCTAAAAATAATGAATTTGGTGTTGTGAAAGTTTAAAATCTTTAAAAATTCCTCCACGAAAGGAATTCTAAGGACAAACCAATTACCTCAAAATGGATGTGCATGATGATTTTCTTAAGACACTCCCACTATCTATAAATGAAATAACTAAGGGGAGAGAGATTATTCCAAAGAACCCTAGGATAGTTGTAGCTGAGGGTTTCTATGATAGAGAAAATTGGATGAGAGATGCGAAGGTTTCTATGGGAGGTCTAGAATTGTTTAAAAAATGGTTTGCTAAGAGGAACATTGACACCCATTTGAGAAATGTTTGAAAATTTGACATTGGAAAACTAGTAGTACCTGGGGTTTTTTTTTATAGTGATCTACTTACTAATTTAGCCAAGAAGTATGATCATATTACTGGATTTGTGAAGACTTATGCTGGAGACAATCTTTTTAAGGTTTCTTCTGAGTTGATTTGTGAAGTTTTCAATCTTAACTTTAACCATGTTGTGCATGAGACAATTGACATGGATGACCTTCAGGCAAGGTATGATGCACAGAGAACATACCTAAGGATAGTGCCTCTACAACAACATTTTGCTAGGATTGGTACATGGCCTTTGGTTATAGCCCATACACCAGAACCATTAATGAGAAAACATTTCAATCCTAGGGCTTAGGCATTATATTTCACCCTATGCAAAATTTTTGGGATGGATGAGGAGGAACATATAAAAGGCTCCATTCTTCTTATCATGGCTTAGACATTGCAATTTGGAATGAGTAGTATTCTTGATTTTACTACTTTTCTTTCACAAGAAATTCATAATAGTTTAGTGGGAATATCACAAGAAAAGGAAAACAAACCCTTTTGTTGGTATTCATTGTTCATGCATATATGTCTATTTAAAGGAGTAATTTTTTTCTCTAAGGGTATGGAGTTGGAAGTAACAAGGGATGGAGAAAATAATCTAGAAAAATTGTGGAGTGTTGACATAACTTTAGAGGCCAAAGATCCCAGTTTTGTGAGATTTGACAGATATTTTCCATCCAGACTCAAACTACTTGTGAGAGGAGATAGCCCTAGAATTCTGCAATCACTGGTAGAATTGGTCAAACCCAAGGACCATGCAAATGGGCTTTTGGTTAGTCACAATTGGGGCGATATAATCCCATACAATGTTTCTATATTGATTAGAGTATATGGCTTTCTAGGGAAGCCTCATGTGCTACCTTTCCATGTGCCTCTGAAGATAGGGATATCAGAGTTGTTATGGAAAATTGGGACTATTGATGAAAGAGATTTGCCTAAGAAAGGTACTTTCTTCCCAATTTTTGTTGTGGTACATGATTTTTTTTTGTAAAAAAGGGATGGAAACATCTCAGTTTATTTCTAAATAGGTACAACATGGCAGAGTCCCATGCAAGATTTATGTATCCAAAAGGATTTTATGATCTTTTAAGAGAAAGGAAAAAAGTTGCCCACATGACATAGTAGGTGTATTTTCCTGAGGATATTATAAGGAATTTTTTTTCTTTACAAGAGTAGGAAGTTAAGAAAGAAAAATGGATAGTGTTTAGCAAAGTGTTGGAATTCATCAATGCTTTTGACTCTGCCTATGATCCATTGAAGGATAAAAAACACTAGGGAGCCAAAATGCACGTGTTAATGAAATTTTTTGCTAAAATAATGCAAAAAATGAATGAGAAAAAGGATACATATGCCAAAACCTATCCAGCCAGAGCTATAGAGGTATAGAGAAGAATAAATAATAGAAACATAGTAGCTCCTGGTCAATATACTTTGCAAAAGAAGGCATGATATGTGATGGTGCAGCATATACAACAGGTTCCCCCTCATGGAAGACTAAGGCTAGAGACCCCATCTGCAGCTAGTGCCCCAAAGAGGAAAAAGTTAGAACAAGGATTCTCTTCTTGTATAGAAGAGTATTCCCCAAGCCAAACCACAATCTGGATAGATGATGAAGCATCATTAAGGGAGCAACTTAGATAGATTGGTGGAGAAGGGGATGTCATTGTTACCACTATAGACCTGGAAAGTGGAGAACCTCAAGAGCCTCCTATACCCTCCTTGGATCTTGTAATTTATGATTACCAAGGTAAGGAGATAGATCCAATAATTCCCCAAGCTTCTAAGAAATTTATTAATCATGATAATTTTTTTAAATCTAGGGCTTTTCCACATTTTTTTTGGAGGAAAAATATAGGAAATTTTGAGAAAACATGTGAGAAAATAAAAGTAGAGCAATGTGGCAAGCCAGACTCTGTGATTAAGGAAGAGGTAAAAAATAAATTTTTGAATGACTTTTCCCAATTCACACTTGAGGTCAGGATGCAATTGGTCAAGGAGTTAGGGTCCTAATTTTGCCAAAATGGGACATAGCTAATGCTATGATTTTTTATTCACTTAGAAAAGAGAAAGATGTACAATATAAAACAAAGGAAGAAATATTGTAGGCCCACAAGGGAGTTAAATTTAGTGTCAACCACCAAGCCCTAGTGATCTAGTCAATTAAGAAGAGAGATAAAACCAGAATGCAGGAAATCTCTAATGTAGAGCAGATTGGTGTACTTATAGTATTTAGAGCTAGTGAGGTTGGTAGCAAATAAATTTTTGGAATGGCATCAAAAATGATGACATTTGGCAATGTGGTGTTAGGGCAAGAAGAGGATAATTTTTTGCAACTTAATGCTAGATTTGAAGAATTGAAGGCATATGAAGATAGGGGTAAATAGATGCAATCATTAGAAAACCAAGTATCTCAAATGGAAAAGAAAATTGGGAAAATAAAGTTGGGAGAGACTAGCAGGCCCAAAATTGTATTACCCTAGCCATCTATTTATCCATTTAAGTTAGCCCCTATTATTGAGATACCAAACACCTTAGAGAGGTTTCAATTCTACACTGTAGAGGAATTTGAAGAAGAAAAGAATAAACTATATGCACTACATGTAGAGTTGAACAATCAATATGAAGAAAAGATAAGGTAGGGTGTAATGTATTTGATGGATAGAATAGAATGGCCAACATTTTTTGACCAGATGGCAAGGATTGCAGCCATTAGGGATGAATTAAAAGGAAATGAAAATAGAATGAAACCCATTGTATAGAAGTGGACTAAAAGAAATAATGATATTACTATCTTGTATGTATCTCTCATCATTTTATCATGTCACCAGATAGAGAAGATTTTTGATTTGCTAGATAAGTTAGAGAATTTTGATGACAAACAGGATTCATTTCAAATAAGAGTGACAATTTTCTTCTCCAAATACATAGCTGAAAAGTTTGATTTATTTTCTAGTGTTCTAAAAGTTGTTTATAAATTAAAGGAAAAGGAAGAGTGGAAAAGGGAATTGGATGAAATATTTTGTCAAAGAATGAATAATGTAATAAATGAAACTAGACATTTATTATGGGCAATGACCAATGAGGAATTGGTTAAAGTGCAGTTATTTTACAATGCCATTAGAAAAGACTTTTTTGAAATAGAAGCAATTGGAAATTATTTAATAATTGTACAAAGAGAGATCCTAAATTTTGATTGGCCTGATGACACTATTTAAAATGAATGGAAGGAACAATTTTTTTGTACAAAACATATGCTAGAAGGTGATGAGGTAGAAGAAGATGAAAATGTAACTATTACCTTAATAGTTGATGATGAAGACAAGGAGAATCCCCAAGTTAAAGTAAGTTTATAGGTAACTAAAGAGGACACAACACTTTCAAGCCTCATAGCCACTTATTTTGAAGATTTAGAATAATAAGAGAATAAAATCATAGAGTTTTTATTGTTCAAAGAGATGTAACAGAAAAAGGGCCTACCAAAAGAATATAATGATGTATAAGTTTTTCTGTTACACACAATTTTGTCTTTTGTGGCAGAAAAATGTAAATATCTTTTGTAAAATGACACTTGTTAGTTCTTTACACCTAAAGCTTGTTGCATCTTACACTATATAAGTTAGATTACAGGGCTAGAGGAAGGTCCAATTTTCTAATGCATTTTAAGTTTTATACTTAGGATGTTTTTAGTCCAGTCTCTGAGCAAATTTCATGATGTATTTTCTCTACAAATTCTTGAGAATACATTAATATTGTGTGATCCTTGTGTCTCTTTCTAGAGTCATTCTGAGTTTACTACAATTGTATACAATTTTCATGAAAAATTAATACAAATTTGAGCTATCCCCATATCATTCTTGTTGAATTTTGTCTCCTTTGTTGTTACCTAGTTATCTTGAGATTGTGTGAGTAAATATTGTTCAATTGAATGCAATTCATTTAGGTTGTATGTCAATTCATTATTACTATTAATTCAATGAATTAAATAAAACCTTTGATGAATCTGATGGGATTGCTATGGTAATAGAAAGGATGTCTGTAAGGATGAATTCTAGTAAGAATTGCTGATAATATTTGTTGTAATGCAACAAATTAGATCTATAAATTGGAGTAAACTCTAAATCCGAATGGAATAGGCACTGATCAAATTAATTGAGTCTACAAATAGGTATATCATGGATAAGCATTAAATCTAAAATCACAATCAGCTTTACTTCACTATTTCTTGAAGATTTTCAAAGGTGGTCAACACATGTTTTCATGGAATGTTTTATCCTTAATTAGCCACTATTACTGAGAACACTTGCAAACCTATAGAAGAATTGTGACCAAATATTCTATAAGGGATGTATTTTATCTAAAATGTCAAAATCATGCATGTGTTTGAGGATAGAAGATAAGAATCAAAATGAAACTAATATAATTCTCATACAATAGCATTCAGTTTGAATCATCCCCTGGGTATACCCACCTTGGTTTTGTAGACCCCAAAGAGTAGAAAGCCATCCTTAGTTTTGTTGAAGTTGGGTCCAAATGATTTGCACATGTAAATTTTAATAAGAGATGGCTAATCCTTAGGTTGTGTGAGTATTATCATTTTTTTATTGAGCTTTTTGGTGTTCAATAGTTTTTAAAACACCAACAAAATAGCGACTCTACTGGGGAGTTGTCCAACACATCTATGCAAAGTACTGCAGTTTCTTTAGTCCTATTGTGTATGTGTGTGTTAGATATTTTAGTCCTCCTTGTGGTAGTAATTGGTATGTTATAGTGAAAAACCTTGAGAATTTAAAAAAGAGAGAAAAGAAAACCAAATACCACAAAGATGCACTGACGTATTTACCCCTTCTAAGTGTCTTATCTATCAAGCAAGAGTTGCAGTCTTATGATCTTAGTGATTGGTCCATTTGTGTCAGATATTTCCATATTAGCTGGCTTCTTTTCTTTGAAGTTAGAAGTAATCCTAATTGTTTTATTTTCCCAAGATTAGGGTGGTGACTTAGCCAAAGTTTTGAAGCTAGTGCTTATTTGATAAATAGTAAAATGGCTGACAAAAGAAAAAACACAAGAGATTACACAATAGCCAATCCTGATGTACCAATGTATATTGACTTACCTGAAGGTGGTAGGAAGAACCTAAATAAGAAAAAGGTAGACCCAAATCTCACTTGGAAGCCCTAAGGTAGTGTATCAATTAGTTCTCAATATCAACCAGTGGTAGGAAGAGAGTCTTCTTCACTTAGCTCTGAATTAGAAACCACAAGAATCTTAGGAGGGATATTTAGTACCCCAATACTAGATGAAAGAACATATCAAGATAAGAATATGTCACTAGTAGGGAATATATCCCCTAGACCAGATCTAATAACTAAGATGAACCATAGGCTAGGACTCAAAAGTTCATTTGGAGATCCTTTTAATCCCAGGGTAGTCCCATACATGGAACCTAATCTTATAGACCTAGATGATCTTGCTGACTCAGAAGCCACTTTTGTAGATCCTAAAGAAGTATGGTTAGAGATAAGAGTTTTGAAGAAATGGATTACTGAGGAAGAAGCAAAGTGTATTCACCTAGAAAAGGAAAGAGAGCAAGCCACCCTAGATGCTATAGTGGAAAGAGATAATCTGCTTAGAAGGATGGTTACCTTAAAAGAAAAAAACAAGAAGTTAGAAGAAAGAATGTCAATCCTTCATGCTAATGTCTTTGGAGATGTAGATAGTTTGAGAACTAAAGTTTAGGAACAAGAAAAACTCTTGAGTCAAAAGCAAGAACCTGTCATTGCTCAAGTCCAAGCTTATAAGCTTTTCCAAGTAGATCCTGCAAAACTTATGTGAAAGCTATAGATAAAGAAAAGGGAAAAGCCATAGGAATCCAAATAAATGAACCTTAAGCTCTACCAAGAAAATCCATAAAACCTTTCATGTCAAAATTAGATCTAGAACTGGAGAAGGCTAGAAAGGAGAAGGAGGATCTTGAAAAAAAACTTGGGAAGGTGGAGAATGAAGCTCAAGCCATAGAAACTAGGAGGAAAATCCAGTTCATAAAATCTAATTCTACATTGGCTTCATGGCCAAATTTTTCTACCCCATCTACAACTTTTGTATTGTCTAGTGGTCCAATGATTCCAACTCAAGGAATATCTCAATCTTCCCCTACCTCATCATCCACCATTAGCACTCAAGCCCCCTTTGTCCAACTTCAACAATCTCAAAATGTTCTTCTTAACCAAGCCAACATAGCAGGCACCTCAAATGTTCCTAGTTTTTAGAAGAAACCCATATACATGAAAAAATATAAAAAAATAACATTTGTAGGTATCCCTGGTGCTCCACATCCCATATATTTTGATTTAAGAGATAAAGTTGTTAAGTTCTTTGAAAATAATGCTATTATTGGTGAAGAGCACCTAAGAGTTTTCATAGATATGCTAAATGATTATGAAGTTGAGCATGAGGATTTGGTAATGAAGTTGTTCGTTCATTCACTAACTGAGGATGCAATCGATTGATTTAGAAGGTTACCCAATGAAAATATTACCTCATGGAGTGTCTTGGAGAAATTGTTCAAAGAGCAGTATGGAGATAATACCAATGCAAGGTTCATGTTAAATGAATTCAATAACACCAAGAAAAGCCCTAATGAGTCTACATTTGATTTCAATGTGAGATTCCAAAAAGGTATGTACAAACTTTTTTAGATTATGAGGTTGAATGAGGATGTTTGTCTTACAACATACTTTAATGCTTTTGATAGAAAAATGGCTTATTAGTTGAGGGATAAAGATCCTAAAACTTTAACGGATGCTTACAAGGTTGTAGTAAATATTGAGAATAATAGGAAGGCATCTAGCAAGCTTGGTAGGAGAGATGATCCAAAGTTGTTCAATTCTAAGAATGACAACAAAAGGGAGGTTGATAAAACCCTTGCAAGAAAGAAGCCAAAAGAACCCACAATAGGTCAAGTGTTGGAATTACTAAAAAAGATGAATCTTACTAGTTTCAATACCCCAAAGCCAAATGTTGCTGAGAAAGCCCCTGTTAACAATAGCAATTTCAATAGACAACCTAGAATGAAAAAATACCCTTATACCACCCAATGGAAAGATGGAAATCCAATCCCTAACCAGACCCAAAATGTAAAAGATAAGGGTACACTAGATCCTTTGCAAAGAAATTCAGTAAATATGAATGATAATGTGCCATGGTGTATTATTTGTTAATCACCTCACTTTGTAGAGTATTTTTCTTTTGCTCAGTCATTTGTTTCAGATCATAGTGCACAAAATGAGGAGGAGGAAGAAGAAAAAAGACATGATGATGTAAGCTATAATATGGTAAGTATGTGTAATGATTGTGTGGATTCTATTTTGAAGAAATAGAAAGTGATCTTGAGAATAAGAAAATTTCTTATTAGTTACATCATCAACAAGTGTTCTCCAAAAATGAAGGGTATGATGAAGATCAGGTATGTGTTACATCTTCTAAAGTTGGTCATATGAATTTGAGAATGCCCTCTAAAGAGGAAATTGATAGGATCACTATAGAGATGATCTCCCAAGTACATAGTAACTACAATTTGAGAAAGTGTATAGTTAACAATGATGTTGGGAAGCCTTCTAGTATATTCATAAAAGATATTACACATAAGATGAAAGATGAAGACAAGAAGGCTAATGTAGAGACAGTCAAGATTAAAGAAATCAAAACCAAGAAGTGGGAACCCAAGAAGAAAGTTCAATTTCAAACAAACAAGACAACAAAAGAAATTGTGCAAGAAAAAGGATCGTGATCTTCTTTTGCCAAGCAAATAATAGTCCTTGCTACTCAGAAGGTTCCTACTCTAGGTATGATTGTGAAACCCACTATGTCTAATCCTATTGACATGATATCCATGTTGTCACAAATTACTATTAAGGTACCCTTGTCTAAACTATTTAGAATTGAAGAGCATAAGAGAAAATCTTTTTCATGGTTGGGAGGGATAGAAAATAATAACAACAATGTAGAAAAAAATGCCATTCACTAGACCTCATTAGTAATAGAAGATAGTGGTATTATGTCCCAAATTCTCCAAATATCCTTGGATGATTCACTAGTAGCATACATAGAAGATATTGACCCATTTTTTCTCAGTCTGATTATAAAAGGAAAGACCCTAAAAAATTGCATGATAGATTTAGGAGCTTCTAATACCATCATGCCTTTCAGAGTAATGGAAGCCCTAGGATTGAAAGTAGATACTAAACAAGGAAAATGTAGAGGTATGGATGCTAGAGAAGTCATAGTCATAGGTACTATAAATGCTTTACCATTTAAGCTAGCTGCATACCATGAGGTAGAGTTGACCATGTTAGTCCTTGTAGTTGACATTCCTCCACATTATGGAGTGTTGCTCTCTAGAAAATGGAGTGCTACTATGGGAGGTAGCCTATAGTGTGACCTAACCTATGCAACTTTTCAAATAGGTGACAAGGCTATTAAAGTAGATAGAGAGCCAAGGGTTAGTCATATTTTGGGGGAGGAAATTGACAAAGATGCTACTTTCTTTTTAGATACTAGTGTGAATGCATTCAGAGTTGAGTTAATTATCCAAGAAGTTGAGAAATTTCTTTCTATGATTGAAAATGAAGTTGAGTGTTGTATTGACTCACCTAAATTATAGAAAATGTTCTTTGATAGGGCTAGTTCAAAAGAAGGTGTAGGGGTAGGGGTAGTTTTTATTTCTCTAGAGAAAAACACTTTCAAATATTCCTTTACCCTAAACTTTTCATGCACTAACAATATAGTTGAATATGAAGCCTTGTTGTTAGGGTTGAAATTTGCTACCCACCATGGGATCAAACATTTTTAGGTTATAGGTGATTCTAAATTAATTATATCATAGATAAGGGGAACATATGCTTCTAAGAATAAAAGACTAAAACAATATAGAAATGTTGTTTGGGATCAGATTGAATTTTTTGATGCATTTCGTATATCATGGAGAGATAGAACTTAGAATAAGATGGCTAACTTATTAGAAAATGTAGCAATTAAAACCTAGGAGATATCATTTGTAGGAATTTCACAAATTGAAGTTCAAAATAAGCCATCAATACTTGCCAATATTGAACATTGGCAAGTTTTTGAAGATGAGAAAGACATTGTGAATTTCTTGCTAAATGAAGATAAATATCATGGTGAAGAGTTGGACTGTAGTGATTTGGTTCAAACCATAGATGGGAAGGAAACATTTTTTGGTCAAGAGGTTATACAATTAAAGACTAATAAAATACCTAAAGGTTTGGTTGTTTTGGAGAATGTGTTTGATAACCAAGATAGGGTAAGGCCTAGAGCTAAAGATTGTAAACCTCAAGAGCTAGAAGAGATAAATTTGGGTAATACTAAGGCCCCTAAGAAAGTTTGTATTGGTTAGAATGTGTCAGTTAAAATTAGAAAGTCTTTGATTGTCTTATTGAGAAAATATAAACATGTTTTTGCATGGTCATATGATGACCTAAAGGCTTATACAGAAGATCTTTTTCAACATGTCATACCTTTGAAGGAAAATGTAAAACCTTTTAGGTAGAAACAAAGACTAGTTAATCCCACTCTAGACCTTAAAATGCAAGAGGAATTGATGAAGTTAAGGGATGGAGGCATAATTAAACCTATTAGACATTCCACTTGGGTCTCAAACCTAGTACCTATCAAGAAAAAGAATGAGGATATTAGAATCTATCTAGATTTTAGAAATTTGAACATTGCTTCCCTAAAAGATAATTATTGGTTAGCAAACATGGAAGCTATGTTGCAGCAAGTAACTAGGTCTAAACTTATGT
Organism: Cupressus sempervirens; assembly: GCA_028749045.1. Lineage (NCBI taxonomy): Eukaryota > Viridiplantae > Streptophyta > Pinopsida > Cupressales > Cupressaceae > Cupressus > Cupressus sempervirens. Next base: position 998,813,483 of record CM053785.1, on the reverse strand, counting down.
CTATGGTGGATGGGTTCTCAAGATATAACCAGGTCCTAGTGAAAGAAGAAGAGTAGTTTAAGACAACATTTACAACTCCTTGGGGAACTTATGTATATGTGAGAATTCCTTTTGGATTGATTAATGTTGGTGCCACTTTTTAGAGAGCTATGGATGTGGCTTTCCATGAGTACATCAATAAGTTTATGGATGTATACCAAGATGACCTCAAAACTTATTCTAAAAGGGCTAAAGACCATTTTAGGCACTTGGAGAAGATATTTATGAAAGCCTTGGAATATGGAGAATCATTAACCCCCCTAAGAAATGTACATTTGGGGTAACTAAAGGAGAATTATTGGGACATATAGTATCTAAGGATGGACTAAAGATAGATCCTAAAAGAGTAGCAACCATTGACAAGCTCCCTAAGCCAAAGAGTGTGAAAGGAATTCAATCCTTCTTTGGGAAATTTAACTTTCTAAGGAGATTTGTTACAAACTTTGCTAAGATTAGTAGACCTATTTCTAAAATACTCAAGAAAGGAGCTACTATTAATTGGGATGGTGAACCTTTGTAGGCATTTCAAGATATTAAAACTAATATAAAGAATGATCCAATCCTTAGGACTCTAGATTACATAAAACTAATGCACATATTCTCTTTTGCATCTTTCCATACTGTAGCTACAATCTTGTTGCAAAAGAATGAAGAATGATATGAACAACCCATTGCTTTATTTAGTAAGTCACTAGAGCTTGCTGAATTAAAATATGAGATAAATGAGAAACAAGCATATGCTTTAGTAAAGGCTATTAAGGCTTTTAGATGCTACTTGATAGGTTCTATTGTCATTGCATTTGTTCCTAGTGCTACAATAAAAGACATATTTTCTCAACAAGAAGTGTCGGGAAGAAGATGTAGGTAGATCGATAGGATCCAAGAATTTAACATTGAAATACAAATAACTAAATTGGTAAGAGGTCAAGGTTTGGCTAAACTCATGGCTCAATATAATCTATATGCTAATCAAATAAATATGGTAGTTGATGACCTCATTTCTGACTTATGTGACATGGATCATTGTGAGTGGTATGCTAATGTTATCCATTATCTTCAACACATGGAAGCTCCTTCCCATTTGATTGAAAATGAAAAGAGGAGTACTAAGTTTCAAGCCATCAGGTATATCATTATCAAAGACAGTTTATGGTGGAGAAATTTTGAGGGAATATTACTAAAATGTGTTGATCAAGAAAAGGCAAGAGAAATTTTGAATGAAATGCATGATGGAGTCTGGGGAGGACATTATATAGCCAAGACCACTGTGGACAAAGTAATGAGAGCTAGATTTTGGTGGCCATCCCTTTTTAAGGATGCTCAAATCATGGTTAGGAAATGTGATACCTATCAAAGGTTTGCTAGAAAATTGAAGCTCTCAAGTAATACTCCATTAAAGCTAGTTGAGGTTAAAGCACCATTTCAGCAATGGGGTATGGATTTCATAGGTGAGATCTCTCCTAAATCTAGCACTGGCTATTCCTATATTTTAGTTGCTACTAATTATTTCACAAAGTGGTAAGAAGTAGTCCATACAAGAAATGCAACTAGTAAAGTTGTCAACAATTTCTTGCTAAATAACATTATTTCTAGATTTGGTTGTCATTAGAGAATTGTAACAAATAATGCAATGTGCTTTAGGTCTGAGAAATTCATAAAATTCTGTGAAAAATATGGAATTACAAGATCAAAATCATCTCCATATCATCCACAAGGAAATGGACAAGTTTAATCCACAAATAAAAGCTTATTAAAAGTCATTAAGAGGACCTTGGATGATAACAAGAAGGCATGGGATTCCAAGTTGCAGCTAGCAATATGGGCTGACATGGTGACTGTCAAGAAAGCCATTGGAGTAGCCCCATTTGATATGGTATATGGAATTTAGGAGAGGATGCCTTAGAATAACCTAATGAGCTTGTATAACTACATTGATGAGGATATCATTGATGACATGTAAGAAAGGATGGATGAGCTAGTAGGATTAGCAAAAACTAGGAGAGAAGCATCCCTCAGGAACCAAAAGTTGTAACTACAAGTCAAGACATTATATGACAAGAGGACAGTAAGGAAAAAGTTTGAAGATGGAGATTTAGTCCTCATGTGGAATGAAAGAATGGAGGATAAAAGAAAACATGGTAAGTTTGATCCTATTTGGTTAGGTCCCTATTTGATTGAAAATACATGGGGAGAAGACTCTTATATTCTCAAAGATTTTGTAGACAACATTCTTGAACTACCAGTTCATCGACAGTTCTTGAAGAGGTATTTTCCTTAACAAATATTTGTTTTTCCATGAACAGTAGTTTAGGATTTTCCTGTACATTTTGTGTGGTTTCCTATGCATAGTTTTTTCCTTGTGTTTTTTGCTCTCTCAAAGTTGTCAAATTTTAAGAAGTATTTGTTGTGTGGTCTACTTCTCCCAAATATTTTGAGCCCTCATTTGAATCTAGAGAATTCAATGTCCCCAGATAGAGTCATTGTTGGCCTGGTTTTTCATAATTCCTATTTTGTGTATTCAGTAGTGAAAAAGCCTTGACTATGTGTTGAAATTTTGAAATTAGGTTAAGACCTTAGGTAAAACTCATCAAAAAACCCTAGTGCTTTATCTTGTTTTACCCTAGATTTTGAAAAATTTTGAAAATACAATTTCAAACAATTTTTAGGTCGGACATTTTTACCCTAAGGTTTTACTTATGCAAGGATGAATTCATTAATTTTTGTTAAACCTTTTATATCCTTGTTTTTGGTCACAGTTATTTTGAATATTTTGTTGAAAATATTAACTGCAACACTTTTTTTAAATTTATCAACCATCGATCTTGGTCAGATTGATGGATGGCATATCCCCACAATATTGAAATGCAAGGTTTTTAACTAAAGTGGGCAAGCACCTTTGCACCATGTAACCCTTGCTCATGATGGAACTTTAGTGTGCCACAAAGTTTACAGTTTTTCAGAGTTGGCTAGAAATTTTTGCTGAGTTGTTAGTACCTTTAAATGCATGTTCTAAAATTTCTACAATGTCATCGGTTGGTCTGTTAATTAAAGTATTACTTTATGTTAAGTTTTTATGCACCATTGATCTATGCAAGATCCATGGTTAGCACATACCTTCTTTATGAAGTTGCATGAAAATTAAACAATGTGGGGAAGTGCAAATCTAACACATGGTAAGGTGGGACCAACTGTGCAGGATATGTTCTGAGTTATGCCAAGTTGTAAAAGGTTGCTAATGTGTAATTCTAGCTAGACTAGACAAAAGGGTTGTCTATCAAAAATGTTTGAATCCACATGACTATAGATCTTTTAAAGATGAGTGGCCAATGCTTACCTACAATAAGAAACTAACTGGCCTTTAAATAATGTAGGTAAGCACCCATGCACCATGTGGCATAATGGGACCAGGTTTTAGGAAGATTGCTAAGTCATTGCATGTTGTATAACTATAATATTTCAAGGACCCACTTTCTTAGAGGATAAAATGGGACTTGCTTGCATGGAATTTTTTTAGAAGGCACTGATTCACATGGAGAGTTCCTATTGGTCAATGCAGCTAACCGGGTGTCATCAGAGTACAATAATCTATGATTTTCCATTCAATCATGATCAAGGGTTAGTACTTGCCCACAATTTCAAGATGCAAGAAGTTTAAATAATGTGAGGAAGAACTAATGTGACATCTGGCAAAGTGGGACTAGTCATGACCAAAGTAGGATGATGTGTGCTAGGTTGGAATATTTATTAATCTAGTTGTATTACACTTTTTAGTTGTTGCTATAAAATGTGTTATTTCTCTTGGCCGTTGATTTGAAGGAAGATTAACGATCGGTGCTTGCCCACAATTCAAAATACAAGAAGTTTAAGCAATTTGGGGAAGGGCCTATTTGACACGTGGCCAAATTTTTTAAGTAATAAAGAAATTTTTCTTTTTGAATTAGGACCATCCAATCTACTGGAATCAACAAATGAGATTCAAATCTTAGTGCAATACAAAAATAATGGCTAATGGAAATTAATACTGCTCAAAACTCATTCATGTGATTTCAGTGCATGAATAAAATTCATGATTTCACCATTATTGAACCACCAAAGTGCAAAAAGATATCAGAGCATGAAGAACTTCCAGAGCTAGGGCACAGAAAATTTTGTCAGATGATTAGTGAATTGTAGTAAAAATTCTACAAGAAAGAAGCATAATTTAGTAGGTAAGTACTTTGCAACCTCTAAAAATCAAGAATTTGGTGTTGTGAAAGTTTAAAATCTTTAAAAATGCCTCCATGAAAGGAATTCTCAACTCAAACTAATTACCTCAAAAGGGTTGTGCATGATGATTTTCTTGAGCAACTCACACTATCTGTAAATGAAATAACTAAGGGGAGAGAGCTTATTCCAAAGCACCCTAGGATAGTTGTAGCTGAGGGTTTCTATGATAGAGCAAATTGGGTTAGAGATGCAAAGGTTTCTATGGGAGGTTTGGAATTGTTTAAAAAATGGTTTTATGAGAGGAACCTTGATACCACATTGAGCAATGTTTGGGAATTTGACATTGGGAAACTAGTAGTACTTGGGGTTTTCTTTGACAGTGATCTAATTATTGATTTAGCCAGGAAGTATGATCATATTACTGATTTTGTGAAGAATTATTTTGCAGATAATCTTTTAAGCTTTCTCCTAAGTTGATTAGTGAAGTTTTCAATCTTAACCCTAACTGTGTTGTGCATGAGACAATTGACATGGATGACCTTCAGGCAAGGTATGATGCACAGAGAACATACCTAAGGATAGTGCCTCTACAACAATGTTTTCCTAAGATTGGTACATTGCCTTTAATTACAACCCATACACTAGAACCATTAATGAGAAAACATTTCAATCCTAGGGCTCAGGCATTATATTTCACCCTATGCAAAATTTTTGGGATGGCCAAGGAGGAACATATAAAAGGATCCATTTTTCTTATCATGGCTTAGACATTGTAATTTGGAATGAGCAGTCTCTTTGATTTTGCTACTTTTGTTTCACAAGAAATTCATAATGGTTTGGTGAGAATATCACAAAGAAAGGTCTGTTTAAAGGAGTTATATTTTTCTCTAAGGGTATGGAGTTGGAAGTAACAAGCGATGGAGAAAAGAATCTAGTCCAATTGTGGAGTTTTGACATGACTTTAGAGGCTAGAGATGCCAGTTTTGTGAGATTTGAGAGATTTTTTGCATCTAGGCTCAGACTACTTTTGAGAGAAGATAGCCCTATAATTCCACAATCATTGCTAGAATTGGTTAGACCCAAGGACAATGCAAAGGGGCTTTTAGTTAGTCATAATTTGGGGAATATAATCCGATAAAATGTTTCTATAGTGATCAAAGTATATGGCTTTCTAGGGAAGCCTCATGTGCTACCTTTCATGTGACTTTGAAGATAGGGATAGTAGAGTTGTTATCGAGAATTTGGACTATTGATAAAAGAGATTTGCCTTAGAAAGGTACTTTCTTCCCAGTTGTTACTATGGCACATGATTTTGTTTTTGTAAAAAAGGGATGGCAACATCTCAATTTATTTCTGGATAGGTACAACATGGCAGAGTCCCATGCAAGATTTATTGATCTAGAAGGATTTTATGATCTTTTAAGAGAAAGGACAAAAGCTGCCCGCATGACATAGCAGGTGTGTTTTCTTGAGGATGTTATAAGGAATATTTTTTCTTTACAAGAGTGGGAATTTAGCAAAGAAAAATGGATAGTGTTTAGCAAAGTGTTGGAATTCATCAATGCTTTTGGCTCTGCCTATGTTCCGTTGAAGGATAAAAAATACTAGGGAGCCAAAATGCACGTATTAATGAAAAAAAATTCTACAATAATGCAAACAATGAATGATAAAAAGGTGACATATGCCAAAACCTATCTAGACAAAGCTACGGAGGTATAGAAAAGAATAAATAGTAGAAATATAGTAGCTCTTGGTCAATATACTTTGCAAAAGAGGGCAAGATATGTGATGGTGCCGCATATACAATAGGTTCCCCATCATTGAAGACCAAGGCTAGAGAGCCCATCTGCAGCTGGTGCCCCGAAGAGGAAAAAGTTGGAACAAGGATCCTCTTCTAGTGTGGAAGAGTATTCCCCAAGCCAAACCCTAATCTGGATAGATGATGAACCATCATTAAGGGAGCAACTTAGATAGATTGGTGGAGAAGGGGATGTCATTGTTACCACTATAGATCTTGAAAGTGGAGAACCTCAAGAGCCTCATGTACCCTCCCTGGACCTTACAATTGTTGATTACCAAGGTAGGGAGATAGATCCAATAATTTCCCAGGCTTCTAAAAAATTTATTAATGATGAAAATTTTGTTAAATCTAGGGGTTTAGCACAATTTTTGTGGAGGAAAAATATAGGAAATTTTGAGAAAACATGTGAGAAAATAAAAGCAGAGCACTTGGCAAGCTAGACTCTATTATTCAGGAAGAGGTAAAAACCAAATTTTTGAATGACTTTGCCCAGTTCACACTTGAGGCTAGGAGGCAATTGGTCAAGGAGTCAGGGGTATTAATTTAGCCAAAATGGGACATAGCTAATGCTATGATCTTTGATTCAATTAGAAAAGAGAAAGATGTACAATATAAAATATAGGAAGAAATATTGTAGGCCCACAAGGGAGTTAAATTTAGTAATGACAACCAAGCCCTCATGATCTAATCAATTGAGAAGAGAGATAAAACCAGAATGCAATAAATCTCTAGTGCAAAGCATACTAGTGCACTTACAGTATTTAGGCTAGTGAGGTTGGTAGCAAACAAATTTTTTGAATGGCATAAAAAATGATGAAATTTGGCAATGTGGTGTTAGAGCAAGAAGAGGATAATTTTTTTGCAACTGAATGCTACATTTGAATAATTTTTGAAGGAATATGAAGATAGGGGTAAATAGATACAATCATTGGAAAACCAAATATCTCAAATGGAAAAGTAACTTGGGAAAACAAAGGTGGGAGAGACTAGTAGGCCTAGAATTGTATACCCTCAGCCACCTATTGAACCATTTAAGTCAACCCATATTATTGAGATACTAGACACCCTAGAAAGGCCTCAATTCTACACCACAAATGAATATGAAGAAGAAAAGAATAAATTATATGCACTGCATGTAGAGTTGAACAATCAATATGAAGAAAAAATAAGGTAGGGTGCAATGTATTTGATGGATAGAATAGAATGGCCAACATTTTTTGACCAGTTGGCAAGGATTGCAGCCATCAAGGATGAATTAAAAGGAAATGAAAATAGAATGAAACCTATCGTACAGAAGTAGATTGAAAGAAAAAACAATATTACTATCATGTATGTATCTGTCATCTAGCTGTCATGTCACTAGATAGAGAAGATTTTTTATTTGCTAGATAAGTTAGAGAATTTTGATGACAAATAGGATTCATTTAAAATAAGAGTGTCAATTTTCTTCTCCAAATACATAGTAGAAAATTTTGAATTATATACTAGTGCTCTAAAAATTGTTGTTAAAGTAAAGGAAAAGGAAGAGCGGAAAAGGGAGCTGGATGAAATATTTTGTCAAAGAATGAATAATGTAATAAATAAAACTGGACATTTATTATGGGCAATGACCAATGAGGAATTTTTTTTATCTATGAAGTATAATTTAAACAATTACATCAAATATTTAGTATGAGAAACTGGAGTGAACTTAGCCCAATTAGCCCAAGAAAAAAAATAATAGATAGTATTCTCATCTTGAATCAAAAACCAAAAATGTATGCTGATAAAACACCTACATATTGAGAGTAGCAACAAGAGACATAGTTTATGCAAGTTTAAAACAATAGTATAAAAGAGCAATCAACTTTTGAACCATGTAGTCTAGGGCATTACATGGTCAGCCCACTTCAGAGTAAGGTCCTCATGGGTAATTATGCTGAATGAGTTAGAGAGAAAACCTTGCCAAGGCAAGGGAGGGGGTGGAAAAGGGGTCTTCTTGTTAGCTTTGCCAAAATGAATGACTAAAGGTGTGGCCATAATGTTGGTAGTGTTAGTTTGATCCTATTGAATTCTGGTCTTATTATCTTTAATCTTCCTAAGAACATCAAAGAGGGTAGCCTCAAATTCATCTTTGGGGGCTACATAAGAGTAAGCCATCTCGAACCTGCCAATGGTAATATCTTTACCATCTACAAACTTATCAAACTTCTCTCCTTTAATTTTTATCATCATCATGACCTGCATTGAGATAATATGAGTCTCCTTAGAGAAAGAAACCTACACTTCCCATTAAAGATGTCATCGTTCCTTAACTTCCATAATAACTAGAGCACATAGGAAGAAAAGATAGACTAGAAAAAAATAGCTTTCTTATCCCTATCTAAGATATTTCCAGTAATAAGATTAATAGGATGAAAGTCAACATATGGAATAAACCCAAACAACTTCCAGATTTTAGAAGCAAAAATAAAATCAAGGAAGACATGATGAATAGATTCAATATTTTTACAAACAAGGCAAGTATTTGGTTCCCCCCTAGTTTTTTAAAGGGAAACTTATGCAAAATAAATCTCCAAGAAAAGCAGGTCACCTTGGGTTCAATGGCCCTAGTACAGAGTCTAGTGAGGTACTTTGACCAATCAATGTCTTCAAGATTCAGATTCCACTTGGCATTTAGGTGTTCATAAATCGCGAAGGAGTCAATAATCAATGCATAGATCTCCTTGGCTTTAATTTTTGAAAGTCAAATACCTCCTTTGACCATGAGAAGGTATTCCCTATTTAATACATGGTCCACCTCCCATTTGGCTCCAAGAGTTCATATACTTCTATCAAGAATAGAGAAGGTTCTATGTTGAGATCTAGGAATATTGAAAGATTGCTTCAATTGTTCCGAACTTAATAGGGATCCATTTTGAAATAGGTCCTTGAAACATCTGATGCCCTTTCTATCTCAACTCTTCATTGAATAGCCTTGTAGGAGAGCCAAAGGTTTATCATTGTGGGATAGATTCCACCAAATGGATCTATCCCAACCAAGAAAACCATTGTTATCAACACATCCCTAACCTTCAATGAGAGTTCTAACAATTTTCCAACACTTCCAAATAGTCCTAAAATTCACTAACCCTCCCACTCTAAAATCAATGTTGAGAGTCAGGATATCACTGAAACCTAAATTGTTCCATCTTTTAACATGTACAAGAACATCATTGTAGATGTTGTGTCTAATGAGGATTTTCCATGGTTCATTCCCTTGTATTGCTCTACAAATCCATTTGGCAACCAAAGCTACCCCTTGAATCCTAAGGTCCTTCAGTCCCAATCCTCCCAACTACTTGCTTCTAGTGCACCATTCCTAAGAGAGATCATGAGAATTCCTTTCCCATCTAACTAGATGAATTCTCTGATGATCCACTAAACCCAATTAAATTGCCCATGGTTGAACATCCAAGTAGAGGAGTAGTAGTTTGTGTAGGTAGAGAGTATCTTTTGGCAGATTTGGATTCTCCCAACTAGTGAGAGAAATTGGGAGTTCCATTTGTGCAATTTAGACTCAATTCTATGTTTAACCCAAGTCCACATCTCCAAGATATTTGGGTTGATAGCAAAGGGAATGCCCAAATATCTCACAATCCTGTTGGTGCCACCCCATTCAATATCTATAGGCCACTAGTCTAGAGGCTATTCACTCTATCCAAGGAGAATGGATTTTTTTAGGGAGACTTTACTTCCAGAAGCATGACAATAGATTTCTAACTTTTTAGCAAGGTTTTCATATTTCATCCAATTAAGGAGAAAAAGTATGGAGGTATCATTAGAAAATTGTACATTCCCCACTCCCTCCCTATTTGGGAGACACACTCCTTTAATTCTGGGAGGGAGAGTAGAGTCTCTCAATAAATAGTGAAGCAAGTCTGTAGCAATACCAAACAAGGTTAGAGCTAAAGGGCATCCTTGTCTAACGGATCTGGAAAGCTCAAAGGGGGGAGACCTAGAGCCATTAACTTCAACACATGTAGTAGCATCCTTCATAAGTGTGTTCACCATTTGTATGAAAGTATTGGGGAATCCAATAGCCTCCATCATCATGTTCATAAAATTCCATTTGATCCTATCATAGGCTTTCTCATAATCAATTAGGAGCATACCAGCTTCTTTTCCTGATGTCTTTTCCCAATCCATGGCCTCCTAGCAAGTGATAATATTTTCAAGTATATACCCCCCTTTCACAAAACCGGTCTGAGATGTGTTAATAATCCATGGTAGGAATTCTTCCAATTTGAGAGCAAGTACCTTGGCCAAAATTTTGTAGGATACATTAAGGAGTGTGATTGGTCTCTAGTTTTTGATAAGGGATCTATGCCATTCTTTGGGAATCAATTTTATCAATCCTAGGTTGATACAACTTCCCAAAGTACCTTTAGAGTAGGCTTCGTTATACAGATTGAGGAGCTCATTGCCAATCCAATCAACATTCTTCTTGTAAATTTCAATTGTGATACCATTTGGGCTAGGGGCCTTATCATTGGCCATTTGGCCAATTGAAAAATTGATCTCTTCAATACTCAAAGGCTTCCCCAATTTCTCTTTAGATTCCCTCGTCAATTGGTCAGGAATGATACTTTTGATCATCTCTCTGTGTTTCCTCATGCTATCACCAATGTCTTCAAAGGTGAACAACTTCTTATAAAATTCAGTAAATGCCATCAAAATATCATCCTATCTCTCAAAAGTATTTCCTTACTCACAAATTAGAGTAATCCTATCTTTGATTTCTTTTTGTTTAAGAACTTGAAAATATAAGCTAGATCCTCTATCTCCCAGATTGATCCAAGTAGCTCTAGCCTGAATCCTAGCTCCCTAAATCTTCCTCTATTGAATCCTGCAAAGGTGATCCCTACATTCAGTAAGTTTATCAAGGGTTGATGTATTGGAGGGGTCATCCTAAAGGTTTTTCTCTAGGGTAAAAAGTTCCTCATGAAGTTCATATTCAACTATCCTAGAGTCTTTGGCCTTCTTCTTAACAATTGTTTGAAAAAGATTCTTCCAAGTGACAGATTGTGTCTCCCACCTCTCCACTTCTGACTCATGTTTGACAATATGGGTATTATACCAATTAATAATGTGGAAGACAATTATAATTTCCTCTTCTTCTAGGAGGGATTTATTCAATGCAAAGCCTCTACTACCTTGAGTCTTCACTTGATTCCCATTAAGATTACTAAAAGTAGCTAGGATAGGATGATGGTCAGATAGAGAATAAGGAAACACTTTAACTCTAGCCTCATCTCCATCTCCAACACATCTGAGAAAATTGTTACTGAAATAGAATCTATCTAGCCTAGAGTATATCCTTTTATCACCTCTTTGAAAGCTGGACCAGGTAAACTAGATATCCTGAGAGTTGAGTTTATTATTGGCAATAGGATCACTGAGTTTCAAGGAGGAACACAATTTTTGCCAAAAGAATTGTTCATCTCCTTTCCATTCAAATATGTTTCCCCATAATTTATCTTGTTGTCTCTCGACCATGTTGAAATCGCCTGCTAGAATCCATGGAATGGTCTTCAAACTATTAATCCAATCCCAAAGTTTAATTCTATCTAAATGGTCATTTGGTGCATAGATAGCATAGAAACCAAACATAAAGTTTCCATCCAAAAGACTAGCCCAAATAGCTCTATTTCAAGGAGAGATGCCCCACTCACAAACCTTATTCCTCCATAACGGCTTGAGGAGAAAAGACACTCCCCCTTTCCCCTTAGGGTGGTTGGAGGAAATAGGAAAAGCATGTTTCCAAATACATCTTAGAGAAATATCTAATGCAAAGCTAGTAGCTTGTGTTTCTTGAATCATGAGGATGTCAATGTCTCTAAATCTCCTAACAAACTGCTTGAAAATGTATTTCCTATTTGGGGAATCTAATCCCCTAACATTCTAGGAGGCTATTCTAACTCTCATTATTATCAGTGTTAGGTTTCTTCTTCTTTGAGAGTCTTCTAAAGAATTCTAGGATGTGTACATCATTAGATTTATAACCCTTTTGAGCTTTAAAGGGCTTAGGATTACCTTGTCCTAGGTGGGGGCATGTCTTTTTCTCCTCCTTCTAATAAAGCCTCCCACAAAGTCAATGTCCTCAATATTAGGGGCTTCTTTGGGTGCATTCATTCTGGGGAATTCCAACTTATTTCTATCAACCTCACCCTTGCTTATAGTAGAGGATTTCAAGTTGTTGTCAAGTGTATCATCATCATCCTCCCTTGGTTCAGGAGTGTCTAGTTTCTCACATATGGCTAAGATTTTTTTCCCCACTATAGCCTCATTCCATTCCTTTTGGGCTTCAATGAAGCCACCTTTCACTTCAATATTCATGTCAACCACAGGGTTGGATAAGGGGACATTGTCCATAAAAAAGGAATCAAGGTCCTTATAGATCTTATTTCCAATGAGGATAGGTTTATACATAGAATGGGATTGTTTGTTGTAATGCTTGGCTTTATTCTTGATCATTTCTAATGCAAGTTGCTAGGCATTCTCCCTTCTAGGCTTTCTAGGCTTACTCCCAAGACCAAAGTCTAGATCTATAGGACAAGCCACTCCTTTAAAGACCTGAGAGACTTTCTCAACATTACCAATGCTAGAGTCAATTTCCATGTTTGGGCCATCCTAGGATTTTGAGCTAGAATTACCTTTAGGATCCAAGGACCCCTTATTCTGAAGATTGGTATTGCTAGTTTGAGTAGGAATATCATCCTTTTTAGATTCTGTTGTAGGATGCTCCTTAAAGCCTTCCTCACCAATTAGTTTATACTTAGGTTTAGGTTTTTTCTTATTTTCATTATTCCCTCTCTCCTTGAGGATTGGGCAATTGGCCCTAAGGTGCCCTTCTTAGCAACAGAGATAACAAGCATTTAATCCCTCTAAAAAAACTAGAGGGAAAACCATGGGTTTATTATCAATTTAAAAAACTAGATTTTTTGGTAGGTTAATTCCTAGGTTCATGGAAATTAGGACTCAAATATCAGTATTAGGGATAAGGTTATTAGATTTGTCAATACGAATAACATTGCCAATAGGCTCAAGGCCCGCTTTAATGAAACTCATAAGGAATGGAGGAAAGTTCTTCATCGTAAGCCACCTAGGGTAGGACAAGCCAAGGACCTCTTCATGGATAGCATCCATTGACCAAGGAATAGCCTTAAAGTCGTAGTTGCAAAACCTCCGAAATTGTTTTTTGGTAACTTCAAGTTGAGAGTTAGAGTTGTAGAAAAAAATAATGAAAAGCCCTTTTCATTTGCAGGTATGAGAATTGGTAGCCCAATTTCTTCCCCCAAACATTATGCATCCATTCATTTAGAAAATTCCTAGTTGGGATTCTGGAAATATCTAAGGCAGAGAAAAAGATAGCAATTTTTCTTAGTTTATCACTTTCTGCCCTAATGTTCGTGTTCATTATTTTGTTAGGTTTGATAACTAAATTACTAGGAAGGGGTTTCATACCTCTCTCCAATCCACTTCCATCCTCACTCGGCAATGGCTCAACCCACTTGGTTGCTTGGAAGCATGCTTCATCTGGAATGGGAATCCATCCTTCAACAATTTGACTAAATGATTTAGGAAGAATTTGAATGTTCCTATCTAGTCTAGCCTAGCTCTTATTAGATTTCCCTACAAAGTCAAGAATCACAGCATTCACAGGGTTGTCACTTGTAGCAGTGCTACCACCTTGACACTGAGTTCCTCCAACTTGGTCCATCATGCCTTCTCCCCCACTACCATCAATCATCTTATCATCTCCAGATCTCCAAAAATGTTGAAATTCATAACATAGAAATAGATTCATGCTAAAAATTGAATAAGACTACTCTTATGAATATCTAACAAATGAATCTCTAACAACAAGAAAAACAATAAATCCTCACAAGAGGATTTTGGAGAAAAATCCTTCAAGCATGAAATTAGAAAGTGAGAACTAAGTAATCATGACCAATGAGGAATTGGTTAAAGTGTAGTTATTTTATAGTGCCATCAGAAAAGACTTTTTTGAAATAGAAGCAATTGGAAATTCTTTAATAATTGTACAAAGATAGATCCTAAATTTTGATTGGCTTGATGACACTATTTACAATGAATGGAAGGAACAATTTTTGTCTATAGAATGGATGGAAGAAGGTGATGAGGGAGAAGAAGATGAAAATTTAACTATTACCTTAACAGTTGATGATGAAGACAAGGAGAATCCCCAAGTTAAAGTAAGTTTACAAGTAACTAAAGAGGAGACATCACTTTCAAGCCTCATAGTCACTTATTTTGAAGATTCAGAATAATAAGAGAATAAAATCATAGAGTTTTTATTGTTCCAAGAGATGTAATAGAAAAAGGGCCTACCAAAAGAATATAATGATGTATAAGTTTTTCTGTTACACACAATTTTGTCTTTTGTGGCAGAAAAATGTAAATATCTTTTGTAAAAGGACACCTAACAATTTTCTACACATGAAGCTTGTTGCATCTCAGATTATATAATTGAGATTCTAGGGCTAGAGGAGGGTCCAATTTTTGAATGCATTTTTAGTTTTATACTTAGGATGTTTTTGGTCTAGTCTCTGAGAAAATTTTATGATGTATTTTCTCTGCAAATTCTTGAGAATACATTAATATTGTGTGATCCTTGTGTCTTTTTCTAGAGTCATTATGAGTTTACTACAATTGTATACAATTTTCAAGGAAAATTAATACAAATTTGAGCTGTCCCCATATCAATTCTTGTTGAATTTTGTCTCCTTTTTTGTTACTTGGTTATCTTGAGATTGTGTGAGTAAAGCTTGCTCAATTTAATGCAATTCATTTAGGTTGTATGTCAATTCATCATTGCTATTAATTCAATGAATTAAGTAAAGAATTTGATGAATTTGATGGGATTATTATGGTAATAGAAAGGATGAATTCTAGTAAGAATTGCTAATAATATTTGTTGTAATGCAACAAATTAAATCTATAAATTGGAGTGGACTTTGAATCCCAATGGAATAGGCACTGATCAAATTAATTTATTCTACAGATGGGTACATCATGGATAAGCATCAAATCTAAAATTGCAATCAGCTTTACTTCACTTTTTCTTGAATATTTTCAAAGGTGGTTAGCACTTGTTTGCATGGAATGTTTTAGCCTTAGTTAGCCACTATTGCTGAGAACACTTGCAAATCTATAGAAGACCAAATCTGCTATAAGGGATGTATTTTATCTAAAATGTCAAAATCATGCATGTGTCTAAGGATAGAAGATGAGAATCAAAATGAAACTAATATAATTCTCATACAATAGCATTCAGTTTGAATTATCCCCTAGATATACCCACCTTGGTTTTGCAAAGTCTAAAGAGTAAAAAACCATCCTTGGTTTTGTTGAAGTTGGGTCCAAATGATTTGCACATATAATTGTTAATAAGAGATGGCTAATCCTTAGGTTATGTGAGTATTATCATTTTGGTATTGAGCTTTTTGTTGTTCAGTAGTTTTTAAAACACCAACACTCTCAACACAAGTTGAGGGGATGATTTCTTATAAATACAACATTGTAAGATGTATTCAAGGCTGCAATTATTTTGCAATAATATTATGCTTTTGGTGCTCACATTTGGAGTGTAGTAATTCTTTCCTAAATCTATCATTGTTTTGTGAATTTATGTTCATGGAATTGTGATTGAGCCAAAATTTTATTTCTTTTTTTATGGTTGTGCGATCTTTTAATTCTAGTGTTTTCTATGGTTTGACAAATTCCACTGAGATATCTAGCTCGAGAAGAAATCACGAAATTGTGCTTGCACAACTCTTTGTCTCGCATGACCGCACTTTTTGTGGCCTTTTGATTTGATGAAGAGTGAAACATCATATGATTATTAAGTTCCCCATTGATGATTAAATCAGTGGAATTAAGGAAGTGTTGCTCCTACTTTCATTGGTTACCCACCAATTTTTTTGAAAGTTTAACTTGCAGACGTGTTGTTTATATAGCTTATGTCCATTAGGATTTTATTTTCACATTATTTTGTTGTAAGTACTTGTTATTTGCTTTACTAACCCCTTGTTAAATTAGGAATTCATATTAGTTACATCATTAGATTGCATTCATTGAAAAAAATAGAAAAATATAGAAACATAGTTCTTTTTTGCATGTTTTATTTTGAAGTAGTGAATAGATTCTACATATTATCCAAAATCAAACAAACCAAAAAAGGCCTCCTCATGAAAAAAAATATTTATCTTCAACTAAGTAGATTCTAGTAGGTTGCAAGATTGCCCAAAACCTTGGAGTTGATTCACAAGATTGACTTTTCAAGAGAGGAGTTTGAAAGAATTCCTGTCATTTAGCATCGTGCATAATGACAGGTCAACAAAAGTGGCACTAGAAGGAGAGCCTAAATTTTGATTTTTAGAATAGAAGAAAAATCTACCAAAATTTTGAAATTCTACACTTTTTATCAGTTCAAAAAAAAAATTCTAAGTTTTTTGAGAAATTCTGGTGTGCTGGTGAGTAGGCGAATTGGTGTACTTCTCTACTAAATTCTATGGTGCACCTCATTTTGTGAGAAAGTGTACTTCTACAGAGGTCCACTTTTTCTAGAATTCATGAAAATTGGAGGGTTTTGATCTAGAATATTTTTTTGAGTGAGTGTTGAGATCTTCACCAAGTGCACACAAGTTCCTTGAGCTTACCCATTTTCTCAAACGAAGTACTGACAAAGGAATATCTTGAATTCAACCAATTCTGTTCAACATTTCATCATTTTCTTCAACTCCACCTCCACTCCAACCACCTAGTGGACTACCAAACATTCCAATAGTTCCACCTTGACAACAACCACTTTTAGGTCTGCCAAATCCTCTAATGGCCTTTTTTGCAAATGTTTTAGATTCACCAATAAACTTGAGAGGTGCACTCCATGAACTTTCAAAGAATCCTGAGAAGTTTTTCCCAAGGTTCATTTATGGAGAAACACAAATTGTTGAATATCACATCAAAGTATTCAAAGACATTTACAACCAAAAATAGATTGCCAACAAGGATGTGGTTCTTTGTTTATTCCCCTACTCTTTAGGGGAAATTTTCTTTAATTAGTACGTTAATTTACCACTTGGATGTATTCGAGATTGAGATACTTTCAAAAAATTATTCTTGGAACAATTTAAAACTTTCATCAACCCAGCTATGATACATCAACAATTCATATCAATCAAAAGGGACCTAGCTGAGATGGTTTCATGCTTCAACCATCACTTTCACATGGCATATCGCAAGCTAGAAGCACCATACACTATACTAGTTGAAGCTACTATTTAGATTTATCTAAATGCTATGTACAATCTTACTACTATTTTTCTAAGAAGACTTCCTGCAAAATGTATCAACACATTGGATAAAGTCTTCACAGAAGCAATCACCATCACTAAGTAAGCTAATCATAATGGAGGAGGATTAATGCTTCTAGCTCAAGCTATTACCACAATGTCAACATACCCTGCCAGAGTACCCATAATGCCTAGTCAATTCATACCTATGAATCTAGTTCCATTACAATAGGAACCTACTCAACAAAACCCCACTCTAACATATCCAAGGTATGAACCTTCGAAAGCTACCTTCTTTGAGAAAAAGGTAGCTATACTCATTGAACCAGATAATAGCTTTGTTTCTAAATTTGGTTAGATAAAAAAGACTATGTCACAAATGAACAACAAACTGACTCATCTAAGATTGTCACAAGGACAAAATAACAACTTCCAAAGGAACAACTCTGGTCCTTACAACAACAATTATGGCCAAAATTATAATAGGAACTTTAGTGGGAACAAAAATGCAGGAAACAACAATGGGGGGAACAATTTCAATCCTCCTGATCATAATAATGGCTTCTAAAGATAGAAATAATAGTGGAACACCTATTCGAATAATGGAAGCATTCCAGTTGACAATAACAATAACAATGTTCAGTATGCAGATATTAATCAGTATGATGATGGTCAAAATGCATCTAACAATGATGGATCATACTATAATGGAAATCAAGAGATGACTCAAAGTTCACAAGTAAATGACAATGCTCCTCTTATCCAATTTAATGCTAGGCTATTAGAATCCTATGATTCTACACAAAATGTGCAAGTAGAACAACTAGCTAGTGAGGAGTTCTCTTTTCCATTCAGACAAGAACCTGACCTTCAGCATGAAGAGATTTTTTCTTTTCACAATGACAATCAAAATACATATAATCTAAGAAGTAGAAAGGAACCTATGATAGATGGAATTCCTCCAGCTTTACAACCAACTCCTCCTGATCTGAGACCGAGTAACAATATGGCACCAATTAGGCCACCATATGGAGGACAACAAAATCATAACCAAGTAAATGTGTGACCAATATTATAAAATATTGCTTGATCTACTAAAAAGTATAGTGTAGTAGAGTACTTGAAATGAACAAAGGCCAATATGTCCATTTTTGACATGTTGCAAAATTGTCCACAATAATGAGAAGCACTCATGAAGACTCTAGATAATATGAAGACTACCCATAACATGAATACTATCCCTCAAAAGATAGTATCTCAACACGTGAATGCTACAGAGGTGATGCCCACTATGTTTAAAGACAAGGTTGAGGTACCCCCAATTTTGCTCAACATCAGGATATATGAAAAGAATCTTCACAATTACTTGATTGATTTAGGATCCACATGTAATGTCATGCCATGCCATTATCAATAGCGCAAAGCATAGGATTTAGTCCTCAACCTTCCAATTAGATAGTGATACATTTGGACAAGACAGAAGTAAAAGTCATTGGTGTATTGAAAGATGTTTAGATATAGTTAATAGCTGACCCCCAAATTCAAGATGTTATTGATATACACATGGTCAATATTCTAGAAACATATGTGTTACTCTTGAGTAGAGAATGGAAAAAATGACTAAGAGGATGGTTCTCTACAGATTTCACCTAATTATGGTTACCATGGAAGGGATTGAACAATCAAATCAAGATAGATGTAGAGCCAAAATTGAAAATGATGATTACAGAATACAATGCACTGAATGAGGTGGCATTCCTACAATTAGATTTGGGATCATACAAAGTGATGGAATTTGATATGATTCCCACAAAAATAACAAGTGATCAAGGTAAAGAACTCAAGATACCAATTCCAAAGGATAAGATCGTGACACAATTTATAGACAATATGGTGGCTAATTTACAATACTTAGGAGAAGAAGTTGACCCCAGTATCTTACTCCTCCCAGGATTCTATTGATTACATAAATGTAGTCAGTTAGAGTTTGAATGCTCATCATGCCAAGAAGTAGCTGCAAAGGTGTTAATACACATGATTGCATGGCAAGGATAATAAAATTTTAGAAGATGAACCCATAGAAAATTTTAGTACCTCTTTAGATGGTGGAGTTTTATCTTCTCCTCCCCCGCAAGTGATCAAAGTTTAGAGAAGAAGGTGGTACATGAAAGGTCAAGGGTATACTTCAGTCATCATTCATCCTGAACCTAAAATTGATGAAGTTAAAGAATTGATAGGAGAAATTCAAGACAAACAAGAAAAACCCATGCTCTCTCTATTGACAAGTTACAAAGGGAAATTGTTAAGTGCACCACATGGAAAATTACAATGGGCTCCCAAGAAATAGTCATTCCAAGCTCAAGTAAAAGAGAAACTAGGGACAAACAAGAAAAAAGTTAGAAAAACCAAGGAAGATCCAATTTGGACACTTCACTTCAACATTTGTAGATGAAAATTAGGGGCTAGCACAAGTATTGAATTGGTCAACCCAAAAGGTAAGTCTTTTTATGTAGCATATTGATTATAGTTTACATGTACTAACAATGTTGTAGAACGTGAAGCATTGATCCAAGAACTTCTTTTTGCATTGGAGAAAGGAATTACAACTCTCATAATCAAGGGAGATTCTTAGTTGGTTATATGACAAGTGAAATCATTATACTCTTGCAATGACAAAAGGTTACTTGCTTGTAGGAAAAGAGTGTGAGATTTACTAGATGATTTTAAGGCTTTAAACATAAGGTCCATTCTAAGGAGGAAAAACATGGTAGAAGATGCTCTTGCTATTTCAGCAAGTGCATTAAAACCATTTGAAAGAATGAAATTGAAAAGATTTTTTGTAGACTTGGTTTCTGCTCCATCTATTCTAGACAATATTACAAAATTTCAAGTCTTTCAAGATGATCAACACATACTTGAGTTTATCATGTGAAATGGCCACTTTAAAAGGCAAGAAATTGATGGCACTCTAGATGAAAAACTTGAGGATGATGAACTTGAAGATGAAGATGGGATCCTAAACATAAAAAATAACACTATTCCTATGGTAATGGTTGATTTAGAGCATAGCTTTGATCATGATGAATCGACACTTAATAGAAGAATGACCCAAGAAAAGGGCATCAAGGAATTTGATGCATACAACTTAGGGACTGACGAAGATCTAAGAATGGTTTGGATAGGGAAAGTGTGCAATGCACAAGAAATGAAAGAGATGCTCAAACTACTTACTAAGTATAAAGATGTTATTGCTTGGAGCTATGAAGAGCTAAAGACGTATGACCCTGAGATTATAACCCATGATATCCCCTTGAAACCAAATGCCAAGCCTTTTCAACAAAGAAAAAGACCTATTAATCCTATCACTGAACCTCTAATAATGAAAGAAGTTAAGAAGTTACTAGATGCTAAGATCATCTTCCCCATTTTTCATTCCACACGGGTGGCCAATTAGGTTCTTGTATGGAAGAAGATTGGAGAGATTCGTCTTTGTGTTGATTTTCATAACTTGAACCTAGCATCTCAAAAGGACAATTATCCTTTACCCTGATTGGATTAGGTTCTACAAATTGTGAATGGTTCAAAGATGGTGTCTTTCTTAGATAGATATTTAGGATATAATCAAGTGATGGTCAATGAATAAGATTGACTAAAGATGGCTTTTACGACTAAATGGGGAAATTTCACCTACAAAAGAATGCCTTTTGGACTGATTAATGTAGGTGCTACATTTCAACTAGCCATGAATGAAGCTTTTAAGGGATTGGTCAATAAGTGTATAATCATCTACATGAATGATTTAACTATCTTTTAAAAGGATCGAAGCACTCATATTGCTGCTTTAAGGTGGGTATTCAATAGATGTCATAAATATGGCATTTCCCTCAATCCCAAGAAATGCTCATTTGGAGTCACTAAAGGAAAGCTCCTAGGTCATATCATTTCTGAAGTCAGAATCTCCATCAATCTTGATAGAGTTGAGGCCATTCTGAAGTTATCACCTCCCCACAATCAGAAGGAACTCAAGTCTTCCTTCAGGAAGATAAATTTTGTACGAAAACTCATAAGAGGATTTGTAGAAATAGTTTGCCCCGTCAATCATTTACTCCAAAAGGGAGCTAACACAAAATAGGTTTTAGAAATTAAAAAATCATTTGAGGATATCAAAGTGGCCATTTCCATGGCCCTGGTATAGGAAAGTCTTGACTATGAGCTATCTTTCAAGATATATTCTTTTTCTTTAGAGCATTCATGTGCTGGAATCCTAATGCAAACGAAGGAAAAGGAAGATGAAAGACCTACTGCTTTTATGAGTTATCCTTTGAGAAATGCTGAGTTAAATTATTCCAACCTCGATAAACAATCTTTTGCATTGATTAAGGTAGTAAAGAAGTTTCATCATTACATACTAAGAAGTAAGGTGTTTATGATTGTACTTGATCCAGAGGTAAATACATTATTGATGCAAAATGAACTTGGTGAAAGACAAGGGAAATGGATGGAAATACTTCAAGAATTTGATCTAGAAATTCAACCCATGAGGTAGGTTAGAGGTCAAGGGTTATCAAAAATGATAGTTGATAATCGAGTTAAGGATGAAAAGGAATTCAAGTTTGATAATGAAATGAATGAGAATGACCAAAAGAAAATGATCGTATCTCAAGTTGATATTGGTCAAGGTGTTGTGGCAGATGTATTATACTATGATATTGTTTACTATCTTCTACATAATTAGTGCCCTAGTTGGATTAATAGTTCACATCATAGGAGACTTAAGATGAAGTGTGAGTCCTACATGTTGCATGACACAAAGTTGTATAAGTGAAATTATGAAGGAATCTATCTGAAATGTTTAGGATGTGAGGAAACAAAGGAAGTTTTAGAATAGTTTTATGACAAGTATGGTATAGGACATGGTTTGATAGAATCAATTGATCATATGATTTTAAGATTAGGTTATTTTTGGCCCACAATATTCAAAGATACTTTTGAGCATGTACATTTTAGTCATACCTACCAAACAAGCACTAATAGAGAAAGAGACTCAACAATGCCATTACAACAAGTGTATGAGGTATGCCCCTTCAAAAAGTGGGGGCTAGATTTCATAGGTCCTATTAATACACCATTGTCAACTAGACACACTTTTATCCTCATAACCACTAATTATTGTATGTAATGGACAGAAGTATAAACTTTCAAAAATTGCACTACTAAGGAGGTAATAGACTTCTTGGAGGAACACATAATTACTAGATTCAAAATGCCATTAACCTTGGTATGCAATAATGGATAAAATTTCACATCAATATTCCTGACTCAATTGGCATTTGAAAATTAGGTCATTATCAAGTTCTCTTTGAATTATTACCTGCAAGGAAATGGGGTAACAAAATCTACTAACAAGAACTTGATCATCGTAATAAGATGGTTATTGAAGGAGAATCCTAAAGATTGGCATACACAACTCAAATATGCTTTATGGACAAACCAAGTGAGGGTCAAAAATGCTTTGGGGACATCTCCATACATTATTGTTTATGGACAAGAGCCAATGTTCCCACTTAACCTCAAGATTCCTATTTTGAAATTCATGAGTGGGTATGTTGAAGATGCTGACAAAGTACAAATTAAATTGATAAATCTTTTAGAGATGGATGAAAAATGGATAGCTGCATTGGAGCACATGGCTAAACATCAAGCTGTTGTGAATAGATGGTTTGACAAGAGGGACATGATAAAATCTTTAAAAAAATTTGACCTTGTTCTACTTTGGGACAAGGCAAAAGAAAATTTAGGCAACCAAACTAAGTTCCAACACTTGTGGATTGGTCCTTATCAAATTGTAGAAATTCATAGAGAAAATACTGTTAGGCTTAGTTCCTTACAAGGGGAATTAGTTCCATTTCCAATCAATGGGAAATTTCTAAAACATTATTTTGAAGCCTAAAAGAAAAACAATGAAAAAAAAATAGTTAGATTTTATTTTCTACAAGTGTGTTTGCTTTTAGTTGTGGGTTTCTTTTCAGTTGCATGTTTGTTTTCAAAGTTGTGTCAGTCCAGGTGGGTAAGGTGCACTCAAGATTTTATCTTGACATATCTTGCTAACTACTCTTTTGGTTCTAATTTTAGGAAGAGGTATTTCTTTTTCAAAACATTTGGACAATTGTGTGTCTTATACCAACTAAGGAATGGAAGTTACTTGTTGTAATTGAGAACTTTTAGTCTTGAACTTAGGATTGTGAAACAACAAATTTTCAATACTTTACAAATTTAAAGATTGATTGTCTCAGGTGTTGTTAAACCAAGGTTGTAAGTAGCAAGGGATGGTCAAAACCCCAATTGGTTAAAAAAAAGGGTCTTCTTGAAGGATTGCTAAGATCATTGTTTGGCATGAGAAATTATAAAAAGTTCTAAAAAAGGAATGCAAGGGATGTTCACAAAAGATCACATCCAAGAAAAAACACCAATTTCCTAACTATAGAGTCTATGCATAGTTAGGATACACACAGAGAGAGAGAGAGAGAGAGAGAGAGAGAGAGAGAGAGAGAGAGAGAGAGAGAGAGAGAGAGAGAGGAAAATAAAAGAACGGTGTTAAGACTGAAGGATTCTAAAAGATCTAGAAGGGGTAATCTAATAAATAGATACAAATGAAAACATTTCTTCATCCAAGAATCAAATGGTGACACTATGAACTACATGGAGCAATCACCCAAGGGATTACCAAGAAAATTAAAAGAAAAGTGACATCCCACAAAGGGCTCTTGAACTTGATTCTCTCATCTGGTCAAGCAAAGGATCAACAAACAACCTTCATGAAGATTCTTGATGGATGTGCCAGGAGGGGTGGAAGATTCTTCCCAAGTTGTCGAAAGATTTTGATTGATCACATCTTGAGATGTCAAAAGAAATGAATACACTGAACACACACTGAGCTTGAAGGTTTTGAACCCTAAAGTTTTCATTATGAAGTCATTTAATATTTTCTTAAAATATTTGGGATTTAGTTGGTGTTTGACACATGTCTAAAGAATGTTTGCTAATGACTAAATTCCTTTATCATTTCTTCCTTTTGTTGGGGCTATTTGTTGTGGTTCCACAATGGATGCCCCATTTTCTAGAAAAATGGGGACCCCCTACTTTATTTTTTGGGATTTTTAATATAGGATTTGAGTGATTTTTGAGGTCTCATCTAGCCCCTAATTCACATCCTAGATCTTGATTGACAAAACCTAAGCACCAAGAAAATTAGATTAAAAGTGCAAAATCTAAAAAGGGTGCACTTAATCTGGTGTGCTAAGTGTTCCATGAATAAGAGGACACATCGCCCTTTGGTGATGTGTTGATGCACAACTACATAGGTGTGTATCAATGCAACACCAAAGGTGGGTGAGGCTATATAAGCCCCCACCCCCTCCTCCTTCCTCATTTTATTTTCTTCATTTGCCTCCGCATCTAACTTCGGCACTCTTCTAAACTCCCAAGAAAACCTTTGCACCTTTATTGGTGCACTATCTCTACCTTTTCTCCACAAAACATGCAAATCATGCATATTGGTGTGCACTAGCACACCTAACTTGGTGTCCACCAATATTTCAAAAAAAGCATAAAACATTGGAACCTAACTCAAACCATCAAAATTGAAACTAACTGCACACCTATTTGGGTGCACTAATGTGCACCCGAATTCACTTTAAAATGCATAAAAACATAAAAGACTTCATTAAATGGTTAAAAATCTGAAGTCAGGTGTACTAATGCACACCTCCTTGGGTGTGTTGATGTGCATTGGCTCTAAACTAAAAAATAAACAAAAAAATAATAATAAGCACAAAGAAAAACTTTAGGTGTGCACTAGCACACATAACTTGGTGTGCACTAGTGCACACCTAAAGTTTTGATAGGAATTTCAAAAAAATTAATTGGTGGACTTATGTTTTCATTTCAAGGTGAGGAATAGGGTTTTATAGTACTTTTGAGGCATCTAAATTTTAGGGTTTTGTGCAAGTTAATTTTAGGGCTAATTTATTTATTTTTCTTTAATCTCAGATTAATGGACATCCTCTTTTTGTGCAAGTATAATGGCATCTTCTTCAACTCCTTCAGGAAAGAAAATGGCTCTAAAACTGGTGGTCTTCAAGTTACAAGGAGTTCCATCAAAATCAAGATTCCAAGATGACCACTCAGAAATCAAAGACACAGACTTGGGGCACATTGATTTGGGGGAGTTCCTCAAGATATGCAATAAACCCACTAAGAGGTTTGTTATGATTTTTGCATTAATTCAATCAGGGATGGTAAACATAGCTTTGCACCTGATGTTAGTACAATATTTAAAGCTTGTCATGATTCTTGTAGAGCACTTTATCCTTGAGGAAAGGGTGGTGAAGAGTGTGACTGGAGAAGTTTTCCTTGACCTCTAACCTAACAACATTAAGAGGGTATTCCATCTTCCACATGCAGATCAATTTATTAGGTTCACTTATGAGGTGGCAGAAAGGTGGTACAAAGAACACCTAAAAGAAGCTACTAAGATCATCCAATCTTCTTACCTTATAAAGAGGACTCCTTTGGGAAAGATAGTCAAAAAAGTAGACATGACAAGGGGATATATGTAGGAAGATATTGGATACTCAATCATACTTTTGAGTATAGTAATGGGTCTGCCAGCTGCCAGACACCTAAATGTATTTATGATTAATTTTATCAAGACTATCAAGATGAAAAAGATGCCACTTGATTGGGCCACTACATTGAGTGAAAATCTATGCGAATAGTTGGGATTAGTAAAGGATAAAAATATATTCTATACAACATCATATTTGGTCTATCTGTTAGCTGCAAGAGCGATGAATTATCTTGGTTTATATAAGAGAGGTAGCATGCAGGATCCTAATGCTTGGCCATATATTGTCTATATTCAATTGGTGAGGAAGAAACTCTTGGAGCAAAGAAAGGAATATAGAATCGTGAATGATGCATTCATATTTTCCATCATCTGATTCATAGAGGGAGATTATGTGAAGAGATTATTTGATGATGCAGTGGCATAGATAACATCACTATAAGTGTATTACATTCAGTTCAAAAAATTTGCATATCTAAGGGTAGCTAGTGCCACTATCAACCCAAAGAAGCTTCCCAAGTATCCTAGTGACAAAATTTTTCTTTTGGAGATTGCTCGACAACTCGACTCTGTGTATGGCAGAGTTAGGAAACAATGAAACCCATGTTAGAACTGGTCTCTTATCATAGGACCCTTCCAAGTAAAAAAATGGTAGGATATTCCTTCTTTTGAGTGTGAATGGGATCAATATCCCTTAGAAGAGTACAATTCTCCATGGCCAAGTTTTGATAATATTAGGAGAGTATAGTATTTAGTAGGAAAAGTATTCACACATGAATAAGCTATTGAAGACCATTGGATGAATGCAAAAAATGACTATGATGTTTGTATCATGGATTATTGTAGAATGACTTTGTATTTGGAAAAAAAGGCCTTGAAAATAAAGATTCCATTGTAGATATTACATCAAGACTCAAGGGAGCTACTTGATCCTCTATTTAGCATAGATAAAATTGGGGAATGGCCTTGAATGAATGTTGAGGTAGATAGGGAGGAGAATGATGACATTAACCATCAAGCAAGGCACACCATCAAAATGATGTAGGATTGGATCAAGAAACCATTTTGACTTGATCCAATATCTAAGATAGTATTTTTTCATTAACAAGCCCACCTAGCCAAAGGTAGAGGGAAGACAGTTACCATCCCTGCCTTTGCAGCTCAGTCACCAATAAGGCCTAAAATAGTATACCAACTTGACCGACCATTTGGATACTATCATCCTCAAGAGAAAAGGGGAAAGGAAAAGTGAAAGAGGATTTCTCCACAAGGAGAAAAGCTAGAGGAATGTGAAATCTTGGCACTCCCAAAGTAAGAGGAAGTGAATGTACAAGGGGCCAAGGATACTAGGGCATCACAGGTTCAAATTGATCTACAATTTCCACTAGTTGTTGCACTTGGTGAAATGGAGATAGAAGTTGAAGTTCAAGAGGTCTCTCCTCCTAGTCAAGTAGAACAAGAATCCCCTTCTACCTCTAACAAGTAAAGAAAGGTTAGACTCCAATCAAGAAAAGGCAAAGGGTGATTAGGAGGGTAGTGCCTTTCGCATCTCTCCCAGAACTGATTCCTGAAGGAAAGGAAGAAAAAGAGAAAGATGAGGAGGATAATGTACTACTTCAAAGAAGAACCTAGCTAGAAAGAGCCATAAAGAAGGAAAGGAGAAGAAGTTCCACTATTACACCATCATCAATTCTAGAAGAACCTCTGCAGACAACTACATCTGAGAATGAAATGCAACAATGGATTGATGAGTAGAATTTAGAGGGCACTAACATATTCAAGTTGTTAGATTTTGATTTCATGCAGATTTGGTAGGAGATAAGATCTAGGATACCTTGACAAATGAGCCTCAGTAGGAAGACTGGTCACATATGCCACTAGAACCACAAGGTCTAGAATTAACTCCTTTATCCCCATTGCAAGTCATAGTTGTTGACAAAGGTTTTGCTACTCCCTTACCTCTAGGTACTGAAGAAGAAAAAATTCAAAAGGAGCAGGAGGAAGAACCACAACAAATATTAACTAATGAAGTGTCTGGGGAAAGGAAAATGGTTCAATATCCTTAGCAAGCTCCCCAAGACACTGAGGTATATATAGTAGAGGAGTTAGATTTGATTGATGATTGGATTGAAAAGATAGTAGATAGTAATAAAGTAATGGAAACATTACATGCAGAGATCCATCGACTCAAGGACTAAGCCCGAGAGAAAATTTTGCAGGCAAAGAAACATTACAATGATGCACATCTTGATATTTTTGAGGATGATGAATGGTAGAAATTAATGCCCATAGAGGTAGTGGTAGAAAATTTTAGGAAGATTTTTGAAGAAGCTTCTAGTGATGAAGATATCTAGCAAGCATTTAGAATAGAAGAAGCCTTGCTAGAGTTGGATAAAAAACTCAGGGATTTTGCTGAAACCTGTAGTGAAGTAGAAAACTATAAACAAAAGGTCAAGGATAAGTATAATGCTTTAGATTTATTGGATGTGTCTAAAATCACTGAGATTATCAAGAAATTCAAGGGCAAGCATCCAGACATACCTCTGGTATGAGGGGTGACAAAACCTAAAAGCTAGAATTTCAATTTTGACACTCAATAAAATTTTGCATTTTTTGGACCTTAGAGGTGAGCTAGTGTGTTGGTGTGCTAGTGAGCTAGTGAGCTAGTAAGTTTTTGCACTTTTCTAGAGGTGCACTAATAGTTAACTACTAGTTCCAAAAATATAGCTTTCCATGCATCAGAAATGCATTCTGACAACAATTTAACTCTGACAGTTGCCTCGTGAAGGATCAGCTTCTATTTTTGACACTTCCAGACACTTCTACTTTGATTGAAAGTTCTTTTCTTCTCATTTTCTCATAATTTATTTGTTTTATGACATGTAAAGGCTTATGCATCCAATTAATGAATATAAAATGGATGAAGTCCTACTAAGCATCAGTTAGATTGTTAATTTGTATATAATTAATTTGTTTTATTAAGTTAAAAGCATATTATTGCATGAAGATATCTCTCACTCTCAACACAAATTGAGGAGATGATTTCTTATAAATACAACATTGTAATGTGTTCAAGGTGGCTATTATTTTTCAATAATATTATGCTTTTGGAACTTGCATTTTGAGTGTAGTGATTCTTGCCTAAATGTGTCATTATTTTGTAAATTTATGTTCATGGAATTATGGTTGATCCAAAAGTTTATTGCTTTGTTTCTAGTTGTGCAATCTTTTAATTTTAGTGTTTTCTATGGTTTGACAAATTTCACTGATGTATCTAGCTCAAGAAGAAATCACCAAATTGTGCCTGTGTAACTCTTTGTCTCACATGAGTGCACTTTTTGTGGCCTTGCAATTTGATGAAGAGTGAAACATCATACAATTATTAAGTTCCCCATAGATGATTGCATCACTAGAATTAAGGAGGTGTTGCTCCTACTTTCATTGGTTACCCATTGATTTCTTTGAAAGCTTAACTTACAGATGTGTTGTTTCCATAGCTTCTATCCATTAAGATTTTACTTTCACTTCATTTTCTTTAAAGTACTTGTTATTTTCTTTACTAACCCCTTTTTAAATTATGAATTCATATTATTTTCATCATTAGATTGCATTCATTGAAAAACAAAAAAATACAAAAACATAGTTCTTTTTGCATGTTTTATTTTGAAGCAGCGAACAAACTCTACATCTCATCCAAAATAAAACAAACTAGCAAATGTGTCCTTGTGAAAAAAAAATATTTATCTTCAACTAAGTGGATTTTAGTAGGTTGCAAGATCACTTGGAACCTTGGAGTTGATTCACAAGATTGAATTTTCAAGAGAGTTTGAAAGAATTCCTACCATTTAGCATTGTGCATAATGATAGCTCAAAACCTCCTAGTTGACCACCATGTAGGTACCACATGTCAATCTCTGAATTGTTCAATTTTCTCTATGATCACCACTTTATGATTTTCCCATTGGACACCTTGCCATGTGTCTCCTCCTTATTTCTTTGCAACTCTTAATATCAACTCCACCTTAACCTTGGTGACCATGTGAAACCAAGTATTTCATAGCTTTGGAACCAATCTAGCTTTACCATAGTTAACTTGTGTGGAACCACAAAATAAGCCTTTTCACATGGTCGGGGCACATTTTCAACTTAAAATTTCCTACTTGCGAAGTGGTGAGGTGATTATCTCTGACATTTTAGTATTGTCACATGGTTACTACCTAACTACATAGTTAAGCCTGTGAGAGTGTGATTTTTTTTAGTTTGCACCATCAGTGCAATTTTCTAACTTTGCACTTACTATCTACAAAACCACAACATGATTACATCTTCCCTTTTCACACCATCACACAATTTCATTCTAACTACGCAATATTTTCTATGATGTCATGATTTCATGCCACATGTCCACTTGCTAACATCATCCTTTTTAATTCCAACCTATATTTTGCTTCAAAAATTTGGCCTATGTCATCCTTATGTCACAACTATCTGCTAACCATGGGCCCCACCACACAAGCTAGCAGCTTCAAAAGCCCTTTTTTCATAAAGATAATCAATAAGTGTGGTGTCATATATTTAAATAATAGAAACTTCCTCCATGGCATGAATGTGAGATTATACATCCTTTTATTTCTTTCCTTGCCACCTTGCACAAGACATAACAAGTGTTGGGGATCACTCCAAGATAGGAGCCTCCCTTCTGCCACGTTCTAGCTTCCACTTGCAAATACTTGTAGGGAATTCTATGAACAAGTTTGAAGAGTCATGTTTCTTCCCTTCTACTTAGAAAGAGGGCCATTCCATATCACATACCTATGAGAAATGATATTCACCAATCATCAAGCTATATTTTGCCTCACGGTCATTCTCTTAGAAAGTGATATAAGGTAGTCAATTGCATCCATGATGTGAGCCATTTTCCTAAAAATATATCCCAGTCAGTAAAATCTCCAATTGCCTCCCTTGTTGGTCTACATTTGACTTGTATGGACAACTCTTACTATTTAACAAAACTTGTTCCATTCATCCATTTGTTCACTTATGCATTTCTTTAAAGAGAAAGAAAGCTTCTTTCTAATGATTTTTATCAGGCTTCCTCCAATGTCTCTTCCAATAATCTTATTACCTTCCTACATGGATCCCAAGTGTCGACCGCTCCTATCAATTTGGGCATCACTATATAATCTAGAATGTGATAAAGTTCTGAAGCTAGTGGTAACTTATCCTATATCCAACTACTTAGCACTGCCTTACTCTAACAGGATCAGGCACATTAGCCAGAGCATACCCATCAGAATTTTTTTTCCTACTACATGTGAAGAAATGTGAGTTTCCATGGGTCCTCACCATATTTAATCACTCATACCAATATGCCAAGAATGAAAAATTTAAAGACAAATGCGGCTATTTTATGCCAATGCTAGGGGATGCACAAGTATAAAAGGGGCTTTTGATCTATTCTTTTCAATTTTGGTTCCCTCACAAACTAGTGTTGATACATGCAAATTGCATATGGCCTTTCCTTCTTTTATTGCAATTTTGGTAAGTGAGTTTGTGTTCATTCACATCTCTATTTCTATGTGTAGTAAGTTAGAAAGAGAAATGCAAGGCATTCATATGAATGCCTCATGTGAATAAGTGATGATAGCTACCCTTCGTAACAGATATCTAATGATAGAGAGGCACCTCCCAATAAAAACTTCAAAAATTTCCTCCAAAACCAACACCTTTATTTTGTATATTTTTAGGCATATTATATTGGGAACCCTTGTAGGTATGCTGCTTGATTTAACAGATATGATGCATGTGCATTTCCATGGCATCCAATCTATTTATGCCAACCAATCACATGAAAAATGTGTATTTCCCCTCAAAATGTGTCATCCTATACCAAAATCATGTCAAGATGCCCAATATTTGAGCCATGCAAAGATAATAGAATCCTTTTCATATTTCAAAACTCCCTATTATTAAAATTTCATAACACATAGCCACATAAGAGGTTTTAGGCAACAATTATTAAGGAACCATTTCTGACATGTATTGTGACAAGTGGGCCTTTAGATTCTCTCTACTATAATCAAATATCTTCTTTATTACTTCTTTGTGTATAATACCATATTATTATTTGATTTCCAATGAGGGTATATGCACAAAATCATTGTTAATGGTCACAACCATTAGGACCTTTAAGGCAACCTTGCTATCCATAGTATTATATTGATATGTTGGAATCAGTCAGGCCCCAAAATGGGTCCGGCTAAAAAAAATTTATACGAAATTACCTAACCCATTAGACTAATCCAATGGACTTACCTCATTGACTAAAATAAATTTGCATCATTGATTCAACCTTTAAAATTCATTTTTTACCTTTCCTGCAAACTGCTAACTTTGTGCCAAGGGATCATATGATTGGCCTTAAAAATTGATAGAAACACCTAACTAAGCTTGTAAATTAGACATGTTGATTCTTTGTTCCAAATTCTTGTACCCTTCCATATTTCATGTCATGATGATATCTGGGTCAAAATATATTGATCGTCAAAGTTTCCTTTGTAAAACTACCTACAAGCAAACATGTCAGAAAACCATAAAATGTGTTTACTTTTAGCTTCAAAAATAAGTAAAACTGACACTTGAGGGCTCAAAAACTAGGGCATTAGTTTTCTATCATGAGGAGAGTATAATTCTATGATTTGGGCTCATGATTAATAATTGGGTATATTTGACAATTGTTCAAAGTGGCACACTAGGATTTGTAGAATTGGAAACAATAGCATAATAACAATTTTCACAAATAGAATGGACCTGGGAAAGTGTGCAAATAGATTGGTAAAGACTTACAAACTGGAACACTTAAATTATTTTTAGATTGGGACACAATGGTACAATCCATTTGGTTAAAAAATCATGGATTAAAATTTATGACGTCCTGAACAAGGCTACTGATCAATTTGCATTTCTTGACACCAGTAAAAATTTACAAATTACATTTGGAATCATGTTTGAAAACTAATTAAATAGATTTTTCATAGGCTTAAATATGAAAAATAACTAGTATTTGACCTCTATAATGCAATGTAAAAGGAGTTTTCTCATTTTAGTCAACTAGGTCAAAGTTACAATTGGTCAAACAAGGCCTCCCAAAATTTTGAATAATTTACATCAGCATGACAACAAAAAACAACCAACTTTGAGAGATTCAAGACCTAGACATAACATATTGAAATGACTCAAAAATAAAACCATAGGTTCTTTGATATTCTTACTAAACACTCCCAAAGCATCAAGTCATGAAACATTTTTGGGTGCAAAATATTCAATTGCAAACTAGGCTTCCTATCATTGTTTGACACTTAAGGAAAAATGTAGATCTAAAAATTTCTCAAAATGAAACTTCATGAAATGACTCAGAATGGAAATTTACCATTAGGGAATGTATGAATATTTTGAATGCCAGGTGTTAGAAGCATAAAACATCTCTTAGGCCTCAAAAGGATGGTCAAGGACATATGCAATAGAATGCTCTTATAGGGACTCAAAATGACTCAAAAGCTTAGAATGGTACTCAAATCGGGGATGCAATTTTGAGTCCCAACATTGGCTCTATCTAGGGATGCATGCCCCTTGTGGGGATAGCAAGGATTTAGATCTTTGGAGGAAGAAGACCACTCCAAAAATTCTCTTGAACAACTTATTGAAAGTAATAAAATAGTACAAATGATGGCCCTGGACAACTAAAACTCAACAAAACCTTTTACCTCTATCATATATCTAATTTAAATCTCCATTTTCATGAGGTAAGCTGAAAATATCACTTTCATTAGTTTCACCAACATAATCAACATTCTTTGTTAGTTCACTTGCCAAAATAAAATAGCTTCCTTCACTCTCATAGTGTATATACAAATCAGCATTAACTTCTACATTACACTCAATATGAGAGTTAATCAACATGAAAATATAAACTATGATCAAATTGAAATCCATCTTGAAAAAATGACTAATACATGCTATCATCTGAAAACATGAAGGCTTCATACTTTACTTCATTCAAAAATTTGCATTTGTCAAAAGTTTGCAACTCACCTTGTGTAACTAGGTGTGAAGAATATTTCAAATATGATTTCTCATCATTAGCAGTGTTGATACTCATTCAATAAAATTATAACATGTCAAAATTCCTTCACACTTAAACAATTGATTAGTTCCCAATTTTAAAAAACTTTCATGAAAGTGTTGACATGAAATGTGATGATCATAATCTTCATTAAAAAACTCATTAGAATGAACTTTGAACTCATCAAACTTATCATCAACACATAAGGAAAACTTAGAATCAGATTTACAAATTTTTAGCCTTTTCTTCTTCATCATATTCAAAACCAATTTCAATATAATCAACATGAGAAGAATCTGAAAGAATATGAAATTCTCCCTCATAGTACTCTCCTCATAAGACAAGTCGTCATGTGTATTGACACTTAGCATTATCACATACACCTCCAAAACTTGAGAAAGAATATTCTAATTTTATATCACTTTCAACATCAAACTTTAGGGAAAGGACTTCATCTTGAGAAGAAACATAACAAGGGATAGCATGAGCAATCAGAGAAATATTTGCATACCTTTCAAGATCATGAACTAGTAGTTCTGAAATTTCATCAACACTCAACAAGACCTCATCACAAGTATATTCTTCATGGCTCTAATCATAGTCCAACTAATCTGGAAAGCTTATAGTAGTTACACCAATAGTATAACAATCTAAAAAATCATAATCATGACTACAACATATTACCTCTTCTTTGCACAATACCTCTTCACTAGGTGTGTCATTTTCATTTTCATCAAAAGAAAAGTTATCCATACAACTGTTAGAATTTTTTTCATTCTCATACATACTGTCACAAGATTCATTTTTAGTTACATAACCATCTTCATCTTGCTGAGTGAAATCATCTAACTTAGTAGATCTAGAATCCATCTCTTCATGCTTAGAAGACACATTGTCATTATCTATACATTCAATAGATTTATTGTCATCTTCAACACATTCACATTTTCTATTAGAGTATTTAAGACATAATTCATTGCTACTTAAATCACTCTCAAATTTCTTGAAAATATCTTCAACATGCAAAATCTTTCATACTCTCAAATGTGCTAGCTAATTAACTAAATTAGGCATAAAGACATCTAAGAAAATAATAGGCCATGAAGATTCCTTAGGTCTTAAAGACAAATGCAAATCCATGAGGGTTGATTTGAACTTTACATAAATTTGATCATCTCTTAGACCTTGAAAATTTCCTACAATATTTATTATAAATATGACAATCTAATTGCAGAGTTCCTTTCTTATCTATACAAGGTCTTCAACTACACTTTTATAACTTGGTAGACTAACTTCAGATTTGAGATCTAATCCCATTTTGAAATAAAACTTATACCTCTTTCTCCTAGTGCTAAAAATCACTGAATAGAGACAAACATTTCTAACATTTGACTTCCATGGAAAGAAAAACTCATGAAAATCAAAATACATTGAAGTGTTGATATTCAACTTTGATATGCTAATTTGGCATGGATGCAAACTTAAATTCTTCACACCATTAATGAAAACCATGTAGAGCCACCACCTCCTTGAAGAGGAAAAATGAGATCACTGTTGTGATTCACTTCTTGACATTCTAATTTATTACAACAAAAAATTGCATATAACATAGAAAACAATATATCAAGAACTAATATCTTCTCTTTTCTTTCCATGATCTTCTATAAAACTTTCAGATCTACACAACTAAGTTGAAAACCTCTAGAAAGCATTTAAACAAAACCAATTTGCACTAGTTCAGAGATCTTTAGAGAGTCTCCACTCATAATCATGAGAAAAATTTAAAACATGATTTATCACTTGAAAAATCTAAACTAAACTTTCAACTTGTAAAACTTGGAAATCATCATACACTTTGAATTGAGAAAACACTTTTGATCAATTGTGACTCTAACTTTACAATAACACTTTTGAAAACAAAACTTAGTTGAATTGATTGAAGATGAACCCTCTTGGTAACACACAATTTATACTCAACCTTCAAAGCTACTTTTGTCCTAGAATAAAGCACTATAGGGATTCATGACTTTTGAGTAAGAAACTAGAAAACACATAAGAAAACTTACTATTGCAACTTGTTTCATGCACTTCTGTAATTGTATTAAATCTTCTTTTTTTTCAAATTCTCAAGGTTTTTCTATCATATAGATTCAATGCACTCCTCGGAAAAGTTGTCATTTTGTTGGTGACTTGAATGGGAAAACCATTCTAAAAACAAGATTGAAACATTCAATTTACACTAGAGATTCATGTCCTTTTAACAAGGCTTATTGTCATCTTATCCCCAGTAGAGTCACCATTTTGTTTGCTTTTAAAAAAATTATGTTTCAAAAACCCAATGACAAGAACCAAATACATCTAGGGGCAACTACTTCTCATATTCAATATACTTATTCAAACACTAGGGCTACCTATAAGGTGATACCCTTGTTCTACTTTAGAATTTGCAAAACCTAGGTGCATGTACCTCAAATTCATTCACATGGTACCAATGCTAAATCATACACTTGAATCTAAAAAAGTAGATAATACCCTTTATCTTCTAATACTTATGCAAACAACATAGACATGAAATAGCTAGAATCATGACATATGAGCTAGATAAGCTAAGTGAGGGAAACTCTTTTTAGCTCTTAAATAGAAAGGGAAAAGGATTTGATTATAATTTGATTTTAGCATGACCAAGACATGAACAACACAAAACTTTGATCCCATAGCTGATCATTTCCTTATTTATTGGACAATTCCATGAATCACTAACATACATCCTTGGAAATCATTGAGACATTTCATGTATCAGGACTTTTAGATCTATCCATTCACCTTATGACTTAGACATCTACATTATTTTTGAATCTCATACTCAACCTTTTCTTTCATGAAATCTACAACCCTATGATGATAAATTAAGCATTTACATGACTCCTTGAATCATAATAAAAACATAAAAACACATACGATCTAAAATAGATTGCAACTAGACAATATGCATCTTGTGCATATATCACATAAGATCACAAATAGCATGAATAGGAGACAAGATTTAGATTGAAGATTAACTTGCTGCTACATTTTTATTCATTGTCTTGAAATAAATACAATAAGATGCATGGAAACAACTTCTAAAACTATTGAATAAACTAGAACTATCTGTAATTCATTAACTTGTTGTTCATTACAAGAGAAATGTTGGACATGAATGGTGGGATCACAGCTAGAGCTCTGCTCAATAGTATGGAAATAGCCAACACTACAACATTTGGGGTCACATTGCAATGGCAATTTACAACAGTGGTGTAATTTGTGGTGATTTTTTTTTTTTTTTTGCAATTGTCCTTGATGATGTCTCAATACTGACATTAGCATCGTAATTACAATGACCTCACAAGCATAAACAAAAAAAAGAAAATATGACAATGAGTTTCCATTTGATTTTGATTGTGGAGAACTACGTGCAAAAGAGGTAGAGTGAGCTAGGAGCAAAAAAGGTGTAGTGTTGTGAACTTTTTGTGGCCCTTGTAATCAGTGCATTTGGTCATTATGCTTTCATAATCTCTGCATTTTATTTTTGTGTCCTTACTTTGCAATTTTATTGTTGTGTCATGCGCTTGCTCTATGATTTCATTGTATGTCATGCCCTTGCTCTACGATTTCATTGATCTAGCTACATACATATTCCAAAATGTAAATAATAAAACAATAAAAGTCACTCAACCCATGCTAAGTGACTTACTTCAAAAATCTTGCAGGAAAATAGTGTAGGCTAGGAAAAATGGGCAGATTTCACAATAAATTTTACAAAAACATATCATAGAAGATATATTTATATTCAGAGAGAACCTTTTTAAGGTGCTTATTACATATTATCTACATAATAGAAAAAATGATCCAGCTGCATACATATTCCAAAATCCAAATAATAAAACAATAAAACTCACTCAATCCATGCTAAGTGACTTACCTCAAGATCTTGCACAAAAATAATGTAGACCATGAAAAATGGGTAGAGTTCACAAGAAATTTTAAAAAAACATATCATAGTAGATATTACAAAATACACAGAATACATAGAATGATTTATTTACTATACAAAATCTTCCTATTTTTTTGAATAGAAAAATAAATAGAGTTGAAAGCATGAGCTATGCAATATTAGTTCAATATTATCAACCCTAGACTCTTTTCTTAGCTCCACCAAATGCTAGGTGATCTTCTACTTCTAAGATATACTCCATTTTTTGTTTTCTTAAGCCTTTGATTTCCTTGGTCATTTTGGGGTATGGATGAGTTTTTACTCTCTAGCTTATTGATGCTGATCAAGAAATACATTCACTTCAATAGTTTCCTTTGTAATCATAAAAATTAAATTCCACCATTAATAAAAATAATTGCAATGATCTCAATGATGAATGTAATTGATTCTTGAAAGGCATGTGAGGATTAAGTCTTGTTTTCTAATTTAATCAAAGGATAAATAGAATGTACCTGGTTGACATCTAGGATAAGATAAGGCTTAGAGTGCTCATGTGTTGAGCACCATAACCTAAATTCTTATATGATTATCTGAAACAAAGAGATCTAATGGTAGAAGATTTTGAATTGGGTGTGCATGAATATCCACTAGGTCTATGAACAAAAATTCTAGGAGTTGTTTGTACTTGTCCTAATGCTACTTGGATAGAAAACATGGTATGCCCAATTCAAAGGGATTACTTCCCAAATTATAAAAAGAAAAAGGTTATTGACTAAAAAAAAAATTTTATAGTAAAAACAAGGTTACTGATTTTGGTGTGGACTAACAAAATACACAGAATGATATTACATTGTAAATAGGGTTGTATTTGATATTATGTTTAATTCATAATTATAGTTTGATACTATATGACTCCCTATTTGAATTTATTTCCCTCTATTTTTTTTTGAAATTTTATGTACCAAGATCTTACTTTGTGCATACTTTGATCATTATAAGTATATGATGATTAGCTAGTTTAGTATTTCATTAAATAGCATCAAATAGACAAATTATTTATTTAATTGAACTCCTTTTTGAGTTCTTTGTTCATATATTTGCAACCACTTTTCTTAGTGTTATCCAAAGATGATATGGGATTTTCTATGCATCATAAAAACATGGAGAAAGAAATTAAAAATCTGTTATAGAATATATAACAATAGAGAAACAACACAACTGGGAGAAGAAAGGATTTAGGTTACTTGAAGATGGAGAAATAATTTTTCAATTGAAAATAATTTAAGCAATTAGTTTTTCCCAACTAGTAGGATCAAATACAATTTTTCAAGGTGATAAATTGCATTTGTAGATGCATCACTTACATGCCAGGCATGAAGTGCATTCCCCAACTTATAACGAATGGTTGGATATAAAGGCTCCACGTGCTGGCCCAATAATGGAAGCCAAGGATGTAACCATGCATGTATTGGCATAGTCCCCCTGTGAGGATCCCAAATATCTATTGCTATTGTTAATTTGGGCATCACAATATGATCCAAAATGTTATAAAGTACTAAATCTGGTAGTAACTTCTCCCATCTCTCTAGGAAATATAGGATGGGTTCAAGGTCCCTTGGCTCCCATGAATTTGTAGTGATTATTCTCACTATTGGAAGAATAACTTCAGTGAAGAATTGAGTGAAAGGAGTTGAAGAAGAAAGTTCTACCTCTATGTAAATTCCATAATCATAAGGCTCATTCCCTTGTAGAAGACTCTACCACAATGACATTATGTCTAAACCATGCAAAGGATGTTGAAGTGGTTTCCAACCTTGAAACACTCTTATAAGCAATGGCAAATAAAATTTAGATTCAACACATGAAAAATTCCAAGGTGATCATGACAAATATTAATATCTTAATATCTTAAATGCAATAAATTGGAGGGTACGAATCTTGTGAGAAGTGTGTTTTCTTTAAAGATCCCATGCACACAAAATTTGAAAGGAGAAATTACATAAAGAATGTACAAAAAACCAGCAAAATGTTTCAAACAAACAAATCTAAGAAACCAACATTTAAGATATTAGGATATGCTGGTTTAAGAAAATGCAAATTTTATTTCCAAGGTGATTATGATAGAACAAGAAATAATGTAATTCATGTTATATTTTGGTCAAAAAAAGATGATTTTTTGACACAATAATGACTCATGTTTAACACCATTCACTTGCACATGGATAAACCAATAGATGGCTAAGTTAAAGGAAAAATGAATTTGATTGAAATATGAACTAATGAGGAATCATGTGAACAACTCCCTAAATTTTCAAGAAAACAAGAACACCAAAACAACAAGAAGAATAGAGGGAGTGAAAAGTAGTTACAAACAAGAAGAATGAAGAGGAAGGGCATAGAGGACAAGGGACATAGGTGTTTTATCCTTGATAGCTTTCAACTTCACATTGTGTTGTAACTTTGGCATAGGTGTTTGATCCTCAATAGATTTCATTTCAATATTCAAGTTTCCAAGATTGGTCAACACCCTCACTTGCAGACCTCTCATGTCAAGCACTTTATGTACTATTTCAACACCGTGTTCTTGCTTTTGATCTAATAGTTCATCAGGTGCATTTTCTTGTAAAACTTTCTATACTGTTTCAACACCAAATGTTTCTTTCAAAACCTTATATGTAGATATAAATATTAAGTACACCATGTCCAATATTTTTGTAGATATACACATTAATTACACAAAATATTTCTTTCAAAACCATATGTACAAATATAACATTAAGTGCATGTCTAATATTTTTATAGATATACACATTAATTATACCAAATGTTTCTCTCAAAATCATATGTGCAGATATAAACATTAAGTACAACATGTCCAATATTTTTGTAGATATACACATTAATTGCACCAAATATTTCTTTCAAAAACATATGCGTAGATATAAACATTAAGCACAACATGTCCAATATTTTTATAGATATACACATTAATTACACCAAATGTTTCTTTTAAAACCATATGCCTAGATATAAACATTAAGTAAAACCAACTCAATAAGGGTACATGAATAAGTTATTCTTGTGAAGAAGGATCATGTCAAATAATACAAGGGAGTTTGATAAAAATAGGGAGACAATTGCTAGATTGTTGTCTAATTTTCAAAGATGAGATGATGAGAAATGTTATTGTCCTTACAAGTGCTGTAATGGCTTAAAGACAAGAAGAATCAAAATCAAAATGGCTTAGAGACATTGTTCAGAGAATGGTCACACTAAAGGGGAGTTTGATTACCATCAATCGGTAAGTTCTTTGTTATATTGTTTTCACAATTAATATACTTATGAACCATAGAATGGGGGTTTTATT
Source organism: Cupressus sempervirens (assembly GCA_028749045.1). Taxonomy (NCBI): domain Eukaryota; kingdom Viridiplantae; phylum Streptophyta; class Pinopsida; order Cupressales; family Cupressaceae; genus Cupressus; species Cupressus sempervirens. The sequence continues at coordinate 998,772,013 of CM053785.1, read as the reverse complement.
ATCATCATTTTTATATAGGTCCATCTCCCCATGGTAGTATATGATATGGATCAACACATCTTGGAGGAACATGGAGGAACATGGAGATGTGAGTATTGAAGGAGAAGACCATGATCCCATGGAAGATGACAATCATGCACCAAAACACATAATTGAAGATGATAGTATGAATGTATTGGTCCATGATACATTTGGTACTAGTGTTGTTGTTGTTGATACTATTGATAATGATGATGATGATGATGATGATATCTAGGTCATCCAAGATATACCTCTTCTTGAGAAGGAAAATACAACCCTTTACAAAGGATCCTAATCAACTCTTCTCTCTATTGTATTGTTTTTGGTAAATTTCAAGGTTATAATGGTTTATTCAACATAACAATGTCACGTATGCTAAGATTTGTGATATGCATCATTATAGTTTATAAAAGGTGAAATATGTACAATTAAAATTGTTTATACTAACAACTAATGTTTTTTTTGTAGATTGATAGGTGACTATTTGTTACAACCATCAAATTTTCTCCCTCACTCGTACTGAGAATTATGTGCCACTATGAAACATATTGTAACAGAGTATCAATCAATAGATTCTTGTTCTCAAGATCATGTGATTTATCATAAAGAACATGAAAATGAAACATAATGCCCTAAATGGTGTACGAGAAGGTATCAAGATGAACAATTGACAAAAAAAGTGTCTTGCAAGGCTCTTTGTTGTATCCCCATTATTCTATGTCTTAAATGATTATTTAGGTGTAGTGGCTTGGCACAATTTATGGATTACCATGCACACAATAGAAGTTGAGATGACATTATTTGAATGCCTATAGATGGTTCAAAATTTAAGTACATATAGGAAAAGTGGCCACACTTTAAAGAAGAACCTCAAAATCATAGGCTTTCTCTAACAACTAGTGGTTCCAATCCATATGGAGAGATGAGATCCATTTACTCAGTCTGGCTTATTTTTGTTATCAACAATAACCTTCCTCCATGGATATCAATAAAGAGGGAGCACATTATGATAGAAATGATTGTTTCGGGTATTTAATTATTGTATTGTTACCTATATGTAATTATAAGCCTTTGAGTGAAATGACCACAATAATTATTTGATGGTGTTCATTCAACTAGGTAAGTACCAAGTGAAAGATATGAGTGTGCATATTGCACCTCTAATCAACAAGTTGTTGGTTTTATGGAATGGTTTCACTATGTATGATATCTCTAGACCAATTGGAAAAAAAAAATTTCAATTCATGCAATTCTTGTGTGGACAATTCATGATGTCCCAGGGTTGACTAATTTCTACGGTATGTTATGCTGAAATCTAATTGTACACAATAATACTAATTCCAAAATGAGCATGTTTAATCCAATTGTATCATTATCTTGTAGGTCTTTAAACAAAGGGAAAATTTGCATGTCCAATGTGTGGTCCAAAGATGAAATCTTGTCATTCTAAAATTTTAAGAAAGTAGTTTTTTGATGAGAATAGACACTTCCTCCAAAAAAAGAAAAAGTTTTGAAGTGCCAAAAAACATCTTTTTAATGGGAAAGAAGAGACTACATCAAAGCCACAAAGAATGACACCTCACCTATTATAGTTGGAATATAATAGAATTAGAGGTCATCAAGGCATCAATATTGACCACCTTCTAAAGGGACTAAAATGTTATCCCAAAGAATTTAGTAGGTTGCCCTACTATGAGTAGCTACAAATTGTGCATTTGTTTGATACCATGCATATTGGAAAGAATGTAACAGAGACACTATGGAAAATATTGGATGGAAGGCATGATAAAGAAAACTTGCCAAAATTTGTAGTGACATTCATGATTCCTATCATGCAATGAAAAATATCATTGAATCAAATAGCAATGGAGACCAGATTAATGCAAGTGTCCTTCCTTGGTTATTACCAGATCAGCAAAGTAATGCCATAAAAGAACTCATACAAAAAATGAGATTTCCTACATGATTTGATGCAAATATAATAAACCCGATATCAAAGAAAAGTGAATTTGGCCCTGGGATGAAAATGCATGATTGGAATATCTTAATCAAGGTAAGTCACAATCTTTTGTATTTACAATATATTTTTCAAATTACATTCAATTTTCATTGTATTACATTAGAAAAGAATGAAATTATTAGTTGAAAATTGTTGTAGTATGTGCTACCCTATCACTCCTAAACAACTTTAACAATAATATCAAACAAGTAATATATGACCTTGGAGAATACATGAGGTAAGCAATGACATTTGATCAATATATCAAACTAGTAATATATTTTAAAGTCTCATATTTATGTGTTTTTGTGTCTTGAATCCCTTGTAGGTGGTTTTCATCTAAATAAATCCATAAAGAATATCTAAAATGTTGGAAGAAAATAATTCCTCTACTAATGTGTAAAATGCAAAAGTGTATACCTTCAACTTTTTTCAGTGCACAAGAACACTACCTCATACACCAAGTTGAGGAGATTTAATTATGTAGACCTGTACAACCTAGGTCAATGTGGATGGTTGAGAGACACTTGAAATTTTTGAAGGGTTTGGTTCAATAAAGAGAAAGTCTTGAGGGTTCTATGATTGAGGGATATATGGCATACTAGATGATGATGTATATTACTCAATATCTTCCTAATCTTGCAGCACAAACCCATATAGATTCCATTTGGGATCTCGACTCCATTAATTTTTTTGAAGGGGAGTACTTGGTGGGGAAAGGTAAATTTAGGAAAGTGAAAGGTAATAAATTATGAGATGTTATTATAGTTAATTAATTCTTAATATTCATAATAAATCTATTCTAAGTCATCTATTTACTTGTATATAGCTGCTAAAGAGTGGGATTCAATACATTTTTTTATTGCAAACAATCAAGATTAGATGATGGTATGGATTGAATGATGTCAACATTATGTTCATGGATTAAAATGGTAATCCATGTCTTCCTTAGGTAAAAAAGCTTATTTTAATGAAGATCCCAATGTTACACAAAAGGAAATAGATTTGACATATGGTTTAAGAGATCTCTACGTACTTATAAGTTTGTTAATCAAATTTATTTTTTTGAACTCATGGTGGAATAATTTATACATTTTTGACATTATTGTAGGTGAAACACCACAAGACTATGTTTTATAATGGTTATAAATTTCACAACAAAGATTTAGATGACACAAATAGAACATCTGATTCTAGGGTAAGTACAATCTTCTAGGTGATCAATATTTCATCTATAAATGACTTATATCCTTTATAATCTCAAAATCAATATTATGGAATTTTGGTTGATATAGTTGATTGTGACTTTAGTTCCTTCAAATTAGTTCTTTTTTTCATCAAATGGTATAGACTACAACTCAGTCAAAATGATCCTAATAGAACTATTATTGAGCATAAGAATGGATTTCAAATGATTAATACAAGGTTGTTTGAGCCAATTGGGGATGAACCCTATGTTCTTCCAAGCCAATTTGAGTAGGTATTTTACTCAAAGGTTCCACATAAATTGGTTTTGTCATTTATTGTTAGACATGATCCAAGGGGAAGGCCAATAACATATAATGTGATGGAAGAATAAGATACTAAGGAAGAGGAAGAAGTGGATCATGATCAAGAGTTAGTCAATGATGCTCCTAAAGGAAATTATGTTGCTACTGATCATAATGATGGTGCTTCTACTAATCACAATAATGATGAGGATGAGGAAGAGGAGGAGGATAATGATGATGATGATGATGATGATAATGATGATGGCGATGACTAGGATAGTGGTGGTGATAATATCAATGATGTTGATGATCATGATGATGAGATAGATGAAGAATAATATCAATGTATATACAAGTAAAAAGTTTCTATTTTATTTTTAATTTTTAAATTATTAATACATGTAAACATTTTAAATTAAATTTTGTCTAGTGTTGGTAAATAGATTTTCCTTTTAAATAAACTCTCAAAATGCCCAAATCTGAAAGAACAATTAGATGCCAACAGTTGGATAATCTATCATGAGATTGATAGATTTCCTCTAAATTGGAAGGTACAGCTCCCTTATGAAATTATATGCAATGAATTTGTTTTATTGCCTAAACTAATTGGGTGCGTTCTTAACTCGAGAAGGAAAGAGGAAAACCAAGTCAATCCTAGGCAAGATTAACTCAGGAAAAATTTAGATCCTAAACCTAGCCAACTTCAAGAACTCACACATCTTATGACTCCTTGGCATTGGTGATGCAATATGAATTCAATAACTGCAAATGAAAATGCAAGGTAAATGAAATTAGATCAAAAGGTCATCTATTTTGGTTCCTGTAATAGAAATGGCTGCAAACACTTCTTATCTACAACACATCTGTTATCCAATTCTAAGGTGTAAGATAATGCTCAAAATTGATTAATGCAACTCTCTAATTGTGAATAATCAGAAAAACCCCTTTTAAACTCTCTGATTTAACAAAAGATCTCTCTTTATTATGAACATAGCAAATAATGATGCTCTAATAATTATTACTTACAACTCAGTATCAAATCTATTACAAAAATGGAATAGAAACCCACCCCCACAAATGCAAGAAACAAAAATTACAGAAATTAAATGTGCTCCTCTCCCTACTCCAGCTCTCTGACTATATGCAAAAAAAGCAGAACCACCTAGATAGTAAATAATTGACACCAAGTGTGATTGTCTCTGCAATCTCCCTTCATACCAACAATTTGCCGACATCACATAGGCACAATCCACATGCTTTAGGATTTTAGATTTATTTAAACTTCTTGATATCAGCATATAAAATGAATAGAATAAAGCTTCACCAACAACTGCAAATAAAGCAATTCGATTATTTTCCTGTGGAATAACACCAAGATCAGTCTTTAGCAATGCAAGCTCTACAACTTGATCTTAGCCCCCCTGTGAATTCTTACTATTCCTTACTAACAAGGTTGTTCCACAAAGATCTTCAACTTTTCCCCTTGCAACTTCCTTCCCTACTGTATGGAAAATTTAAGTGTCTTCATCTTTTACCACATCATGTTTAAAGAGAATTCAAGCAACTTATGATAAAATTGACCAAGACAACCAACTATTTGAAGTTTTGAAATAGGGGTACTAAAAGTACACCTACATGTAGTAATACAAATCTAGCTATAATATGTGTTGGGATTAAGAAAACATCTTGTATTGCAATTGTAAGGGATGTAGATGGTAAGCATGTTGAGGTCCAAGCCAATGGGCAAGATGATGTGGTTGGACAAGGTAAAGAGTGCTATAATGTTCTTTAAAATCTTTAAAGTCTCATTTTAAAAAAATTTAACCCTTTTATTTATTATTATAGAGGATTGATGTTTGCAAAGGACATCAAGTGCACATCCATGGGTGAGAAGAAATATCAATGATGACATGGATATGCCTTTCCAACAATATAGGGAAGCAAAATAAAAGAAAAAAAGAAAAAAGAAATGATTCATGTGAACTTATGTAACTTATTTTATAATGGCTGATGTTTTATTTATGTTCTATTGAATGTTCATATGAATGTTCTAATGAATATTATGTTTCAATGTTAATGTCAATGTTATAATAAAACTAATGTGTTAATGAATGTTATCATGTGATAATTCATGAATATTATATTTTATTAATAGAATGAATGAATTTTTTAATGTTAATGGGGAATGTAGATGTTGTATGGGGGGGTGGGGGGAAAATGAGCTACCACTTTCATGTGGTTCACCATGATTAGTAGAAAATATTAAACTATTCTCGAAACCAAGTGAAGATCAACACTAACCTATGATTACATGACAACTATGTGAATCTCTTGGTTTCAGGCAATGCACAAGGACACCATAGTCAAACTAATTTATTTATGAAATTTATTTGTAATGTATGAAGTATTCAAAAGAATGGCTTTCTATGGGATTGCCTCAAATTATTCTTCTACAAGGTATTCTATTGTTTTTATTTATTTACAATCATGTTTGATTGTATTTGATAACTTTTGTTGTAAATTGGGGGACACAAAAAAGAATTCGAATAGTGGAAATAAATGATATTAGATAATTGTTGTAGACACCTAAAAACCTTTAGAAAATAAAGTATTTTTATTTTTTGAAAAATTCCTGATGACATCATCATTTATTAATTAATTAATTAATTAATTTTTATGCCATTAAATCCCTTTATCTTAATTAAAAATATTTCATTAAGGAATCCCTCCCAAAAATGTTTAAATCTTATTTAAACATTATTTCCTTATTTATTAATTATTTAATTAATAAATTGACCAAAAAACCCAAAATAAATTTAAATTTTATTTTTTGCCCAAAACTTGGCCAATTTCCTTAAGACCACTAACCTCTTCCAAAATCTTCTAATCCTTCTTTAATTTTGATTAAAGGCTAATCCCATCATTTCCTACCCCTAATCCCAACTCAAAATATTTAATTAAAATTAAATATTAATCCTTATGTTTATTAAAAAAAAGTTTTAATAAATATCTCCTCAACCCAAACCCTTGAAATAAATAAAACTTTATTTATTTCCTAAAAATCTAATTTATCCTCATCCTAAGAAGTTCTAGACTCTTCTAGAAAGTCTTCATCCTCATCCTAGGAAATTCTAGACTATTCTAGAAAGTCTTTATCCTCATCCAAATTCTAGACTCTTCTAGAAGATGTCTTTAAACCTAATCCTAATCCCCTCCTAACCTTGTCACATTCCCTAAACATGGGTTAAGACTTACTAACCCAAGCCAAAGTTAACAAATATCTCCTCCTTCACCCACCCTCATTAAATGCCATCCACTTGCCTATCCCTAAGCTATCCTAAACCATCCTAATCCATCCTCTAATCATTTGCACAATCCTAAGCAAGCTTAAAACCCTCCTAATCAAGCCCAAGTCAAAATTTCTCTCATATCCCTCAAAATATCTCAACCATAAAACTTTATGAAGCCCACTAGGCCATAAATGACTCTTCCAAGCCCTTTTATTGCTCTTACAAGCCATTATGAGGGTCTTTATGAAGATTTTATCCCTTGAGCCTCCTTTGTTGACTCATCCTTCCCCTTTCCTCTATCCTCTCACCATGTGACATGTGTCTCCTTGATTGGATGTAAGGAAGCACAATCCATGTGCTCTCCTCTCATGCAATCTGAGCCCTCCATGAGCTTTTTCTCATCCTTGAATCTTTGCCCTCAATCCCTCAAGCCTCTTGCCTATAAATTGGATCCTTCCCCTTTGCAAAACAACACAATCCATGAAGTAAAGTCATAATGCCATTTTAAGAAGCTATTTTACATCAAAACCATACACTCACACCCAAATTACAACTCCATTTGAAGCCCTTTTTGAAGCATAAACTTCAGCATACATCCTATCTATTTAGACAAAGCCACTCAACAAGAGAGCTTCTTATTGATAGATCCCATTAATGGCTCATATTCTCAATTGAGAGCTCATCTTAGTCTATCTTGAAGTTTATGAATTTTGTTTAGTTTGTAGAAGCTTTATTTAAATTTGGTTTCTATTAGCATACTAACATTGCTCATATACATTTTGGCATGTCCGGTGGGACCCTGCATGGCTCATCTTCATTATCTTTTTTAGTCAAGTTTTGTATGTCATTTACTAATTTTGGCTAATTTTGTTTGTTTTTTTGATTGGTAGGATTGTATAAATTGGTTTTGTAGGTCCACATGAGCATGAAAAAGACAAAAGAACTCATAATCTATCTCATAGTGTTTGCAGATTTTTCAAGCATATAGGTGGACAAAGCACTTGGAATTCTTCTTCCTCTTCTTGTCTATATTCTTCTTATTCCATCTACTTCTTCTTCTTCTTCTTTTGGGAGATCTTGGCCATTTTTTTTGAAGAAAGAAAAATCATACACACTTCTTTTTAGTGCTTAAAATGAACCCCTAAATCATACTTAAATCCATTAAAAACTAAAAATTTGACCAAAAAAAAAAAAGGCCTTTTAACAAGTGAAACTAAACCAATTCAATCATTTGCATCCTTGCAACATCAAGGTTTTAGATGCATTCATGAAAATTTAGGAACACTTCATTTTTGAAAATTTAAAAAGAACTTCAAGTTTCCATTTCAAAAGGTTCAAAATCAACACTAAGTGTACACTAAAATCTAAATCAAACTCAAAGCATCAATCAAGGATAAAATGAACCTCATTTGCAAATATTTTAAAGTTCTCTTAAAAATCTCATGAAAACTAAGAATCCTAAATGGTTGCCAAAAATTATCCTAAAAGCTTTGTTATTTGTTCCAAACAAATGTCTTGTTGCAAAATCTTGAATGTTTCTTAGGTTTTTCATGCATCAAAACAATCTAAGAATATCATTTTTGGGCTTAAAATATGCAAACTAGAAGACAAAATCTTGAATGAAAACCAAAGTCCAAAGAGTCATTTTCACTTTTGAGTCCAAAACAATCTTGAATGATCTAAGGTTAAAACAAAGCACTTCAAAGTTCTTAAAACAATACACAAAATCTCAATCTTGAATGCTCAAAGGAAAAAACTTGAATGTTTAATCACTTGTCTTTGAATGCATGTTGCTAAACACACTCTTGAATGCCATGTATTAAAATCAAATTTTCCTTGAATGAATGATTAAAACAACAAATCCAATCTTGAATGCCAAGGATCAATTAACCATTGCAATATCAAACACTTCATTTGAAGCTTCTAAAATTGAACAAAACAAATCTCTTTTCCACATGCAATTTAGGTAAAGTTTGATTTTTGGACATTTAAGAAACTTTTTTAAGTTAAATAAAAATTTGAAAAAATCAAGTTGAGTATTTCCTTGGACTCACCTCTTTTCTAATCACCCATCAATTCAACCATTGGTTGCAATCTCAGCGCCCTTTATGGGGATGGTTCTACTTGAAAAAGGTGTTAAATGTTCCACAATCTAACTCACTCACTTGGTCTTTGAATGTTTTCTTTAACTTTATCAAAAATTTTAAATGACCAAAACTCTAGATTAAATCGATCACACATCAATTTTGGGCACTAAAATTGAACAACTATTGACGTGGAGGGCCTCCGGGCGTGTGCTTAACAAATCGAGTCTCACACATCTTTACTCTGGGCTTAAAACAAAATCACACCAACTCTTGAATGCTTTAAAAGAAATTAATTGATACTTGATGTGGAGGGCCTCTAGGCACGTGAGTTTGCTTTTGTTGACCCTAACTCTTCTTCTTGTTTACATTCTTTGATCGATTTACTTTTGTTGGCGCTTCAAGTTGGAATTGAACATTGTCTCTTAAACATGAGTGCTTGCAAAGTCTAGATTAGCACACATAGGAGTCAGTTGGTAAAAGAACAAGCGTGTTTTTTGTTTAGCCCAAGGTCATCCAAGTCTTCTCTCCCCTTGTCATCTTTCAAGGCCATCTTGAGTGCATAAGATTAGGATCCAAAACCTTGTTTTTTTTTAGGAGGCCTACTTGGGGATTTCATCACCCCTTGGACGACCTCAACTCCAGCATTTTGGCAAAGTATAAGAATCGAGAGGTGAATCAAAAGACACCTCTCTTGGAATCAAGATTTTTGTCACTTGGGCTAAGCCTCAAGGAACTTTATACCCTTGAGAAGTGAAAGAGGAGAAGTGGGTTATCACTCCTCTCGGTTGTGTGACATCTTGTTGGTTTCATCTACAGATTTGGGCCTCACGTACCTTTGGGTATATCAAGGACTCCCTAGCTAAACCAACTTTCAGCCTTATAGACAACCATCTAGAGTGTTAATGTGTTTGAAGTGACTAATCGAAACATTTGTAAAACATACACACTCCTCAGTGCAAGTATCACATTCTAAGAATCAAAAACTTCTATCTGGTTGTTCTTATCTATTGCTTGCTTTTTTATTTGTTGAATGAATGTTTGCCAAACTTGGTCAATCCTAGCTTAGAGTACACTTAGTGTAGTCACTGCCTATTCTAGCAGTTGAACAAGTTGAAGAAAAATAACTGAGGTCTCTCAAAGCCAAGCAGATTTAAGAATTGATGTCAGAGCAACCCAAACCCAAATAGAAGTTCCACAAAGTTAAACTCAGACCATCTCAGGCATACCAAGAACTTTCAGCCAAGAGAAAGGAACTAACACCAAGTCCTCGAATTGTCAAACTCCACAAAGCAAAGGATAAAGCTGTCGATGAAGCACTTCAAGAGGCCTAGTTAGAGCGCACCATCAAATTTAGGCAACATCCAAGAGTTAATCCTGCTTATGCCTTACCAACTAGGCATGATTTCTATGATTAGACACCCTTGTTTCTCCACACCTTCTTGGATAAGCTTCACCTTAGAGTCATCTTTGTAGAAAATTCAGCCATCTTAGGTTATCCCCTTAAGAATTATTAGCTCATCCATCTCATTTAGGACCAAACCATCTAGCCAGCAATCCAAAATCTTCACATCCAAGCCTTCAAAAATTGTTGTCACCTTGCTAAAAGTTTGCCATTCCTAAAATATTTCAAAACCACCAATCTCACCAAGGTTATCCCTTTGACAAAGCTTTGTCTAGGGTAATCTAGCTTTGCCACTGTTATCCCTCATTACCTTGAGCTAAAGGTTGGGATCCACAAGTGGTCAATCTCATGTTCTTCCTAAAGGATCATCAGTCTATCCTTAAGTTGACACAATCATCACCAAGCTTGCACATAGGAAAGCAAACCTTTTGTGCTTTGGCAACATATCTTTGAAGTTAGAATCCCCAACCCAATCCTCCCTAGGTTTTATCATATAGCTTTGCCTCAACCTAGGAAATCATTTGCATAGAAAAGCCTTCCTCCCTTTTGCATCCACTAGCATTTGTTGCATCTCATCCCTAGGAGCATTTTTCATGCCACCCATCACTCACTTAGCCAAGAAGAAAGAAACAATGGAGCCCTATCATTTGGATTAAACAGCCTCACCTCCCTTGAGCACTCAGCCATCCTTTAGCCTAGAGAAAGCTATGCCATCATCTACTGACATTGAAGCTTTCATGAACCAACCAAAAAATGCAGTATTGGTAAATGCCATTATAGACAAGAAAAAAGAGACAATCATGGCTAATTTTCGAAGGGACAATGTAGGAACCTTTGACTTTGGAAGACCCCCTCCATTATCAGATCCATCTCACCCATTGTTTGGGTAGCTTCCACCACCCATAAGCTCTTATGATCCAAATTATCCTCAATATATGCCAAAAGAAGAGCCTCCAGCCAATCCATATGATCCAACAGACCCAAACATACCATCATCCACCCAAGTTGAAATCTCCATGCCGTAAGCCAACCCAGCCACCACCACTCCATCCTTGGTTCATACCTCTCCGCTCTAAACCACCTTTACCCAAAACACCTCACCATTCACGCCCTTCACTATTGTTGTTGCTACTCCCCAACCCAGCCTTCCAAATCCACCCATCTCCCAAATCAGTGCTAGCATCTTTGGCCAACCTCAGCAATATACAATAGGGATGCGGCCCATAGGGCCAAGTAATCAACCTTTCATCACCCCCAAATTGTTCACCATAGCCCAAAGCACAATCCCATCATTTCCATTAGGTCTTGGGAGCTCAGTGCCATCAGCCACCAATCCACAAGCTACTACCCTCACTCCACAAGCTACTACTAATGTTCTGCCTAGCTCTCAAGTGACCCAAGCTCCCGCCACCACTCTACCAATCTTCCAAATTTAACCACCAAGCTATCAAACCCCATCAATTCCATTTCCTAACTTTCAATTCCCACCACCTCCACCACCAACTAATTCATTACCTCCTCTTACCAACTACTTTTCAATGCCACTTCTAGGAGGTAACCCACCAATCCAGCCAACCACCAGTTATTTGCAGGTACCATCCCAAATGGGGGTGCAGCCCACATACCTTGGTCAAACCCCACAAGCCCCCCAATCCTTTCCCCAAGCTTCACAACCATCTTATACCTTACCTCCACAAAGTAATTCATTTATCCCATAGCCAACTTATGTTCCTTAATCCCAACCTCAAATCCCATATCAACAACAAGCCTTGCAGCACATGCAACACTATGTGCCACCTCCCCCTCAGCAAACCGTCATCCACCATGTAGCTTCCCAAACAATGTACAATCCCTATCAGTAAATCCCTCATAGCCATCCATATTTAGTGGCCCCATCTAGTGCATACCTACCTCAAGACACTCCTACATTGGGGGCACCCCAGCCATCACCCATTAATTCAGAATGGGAAGCCATGAAAATAGCTTTGAAGAACATCCAAGAGGGAAATGATCCAAAAAATTTCAATTTTGAGAATGTGTGCCCTTACCCATTTGACAAAGCCATTACCATGACACCATTCCCCAAGCATTTTGAGACACCCAAATTTGACAAATTTAGAGGAAAAGGAGACCCTGTCACACATATCAAAGAATTTTACATGCACTGCCAAGAAGTGGCATACTATGATGTCTTCCTCTTGAGTCTCTTTCCCAAAAGCTTGGCTGGACCAGCTCTTGAATGGTTTTATAGAATCCCCTATGGCACAATTAAAAATTTTGCTGAATTATCTAAGGCATTTGTAGCCCAATATGCCCATCTTGTTGAAATAGAGCTATCAGTAGTTGATCTTGTCCACACCAAGAAAAAAGGTGGAGAAAGCCTTCCTGAATATCTGCAAAGATGGAAAACCCTTACCACCCGCATATCTTGCACCTTGCCAGAGCAACATTTGGTGAAAATGTTTATTGATAATGCCCATCCTAGCTTGGCTCACCACATGACCATGAACTGTTTGCAGACCTACAAAGATATCAAAGAGAAAGGAATGATCCTTGAGCAAGGACTCATTAAAGATGGTGTGGTCAAGATTTACAAGGAAGCCAACCAAAATCAATCACATTCCAATGACAATTCTAGGTATTGGAACAAAAACAAGCATGTTTCAACAGATGGCGTCACTAACACCAGACATGTGAATATTGTTGGTCCTTCTCACAACCAGTCCAACCCACCCTATCAACCAAACAATTAGCAATCTATCAACTACCAATAGTAGAATAACCACAGCTATCAAAACCACAATCCAAGACCAAATTTCAAGGGTCTAGCAATCAAGCTAATGCCATCAATGTAGCTGCAGGACAAAAGCCCAGATTCCAACCTACACCTAGAAACTATACACCCCTTGGTGAGCCATTGGATGTCATTTTTGAGAAATTAGTCAAGGAAAACCTCAACAAATTTCCTCCTACCCAGCAAATTGACCCAAGTCAATCCAAAGCTACATGGTACAAAGACAATGAGTACTGCAAATTTCATAAGATAAAAGGTCACACTACCCTTAGATGCATGAAACTAAAAGACTATGTGCAGGACCTCATTGATTGGAAGGAAATCACTGTTGGTGCCCAAACCTCTCCCAATGCAGGCTTACAGATCTATCAAAATACTTTTCCTCCTCACAACAATCAAAATCCTGGAAAAGCACCTATCCAAACCAACAACAACAACACCAACAACCGTTAGCCAAACCAATAGTATGGGAAGAACAATGACCACACTTCATCCTATATAGACTATGGTAGCCTTATAGGTTGTATATCTGAGAAAGAGCCTTTTGTCAATGTTATCAATATCCAAGGACAAAACAATGAGTGTGCAGTCACCACTCGAAGAGCCCAATTTAACATCACAGGCCCACCCATTTCACCAGCACCATCAGCTCCATCAAAAAGCCAGTACAATATCTTGGAACACCTTGGGAACATACCAGCCCAAATCTCCATTTTAGACCTTCTTTGCACTAGTCCTATGTACAAGAACATCCTTGACAGTGCTCTCATAGAATCTTGTGTCCCTTCTAATATCAATGCTACTGATTTTTGTAATCTTGTTGGACACCTTTCATCGTCATGTACCCTATCATTCAAACCCACCGACATACCTGTGGTCGAGCCAGATCACACCCTTTCGCTTCGGATAGCCATCATGGTATCCAATTTTTCCATGAAAAGAGTAATGATAGATAATGGATCAGCCTTGAATATTTGCACCCTAAAACTCATAAAAAAAGCTGGGTATACTGAGGCAGATATCATCAGTGAGGTTATCACCATCAAAGCTTATGACAACTTGGAAAGAACCACAGAAGGAACTATTTTGCTGCCAATCAAGGTTGGGCCAGTCATCCAAGAAACACTTTGCCATGTTATTGATCTAAACCTACCATTCAACATCCTCCTCGGTCACCCATAGATTCATGCCATGAAAGCCGTTCCATCCACTTACCATTAGTGCGTCAAATTTTTGCATCAAGGCACTGAGGTAACCATCCATGCCGATCTAGAACCCTTTTCTTACTAGAATGCGGTTGAAGCTTCATATACAAACCATTTCCCTAGAATTGATATCGGCACATCCATCGCTAGCTCATCCCACACTTGTAATGACCCAGAAACCATCCTCGCCTCTACCCTGTCTACCATGAAGATCAATAACAAGGGCTGTGGAGAGTATAGTCTATCAGATGCATTTGTTGTCAGGGTACTCCCACTTGATCCACATGCCCATGGATGAATTACATATCACAAAGCTAAGGAGATTCCACATCCTTGATACAAATAGTTTGGCCCAACAACCTTTGTATCCTCAAAAATCCCTCTTCATGAGGAGCTCACTCTAGATATCAACAATTGGTTACATAAGGATGCACCTCAAAGGAATCAGGCACGCCTTGATCACTTCAGCCAGAAGTATCTCCAGGAACATAAGCTCATCATTGACAAATGGAACTATCAAGGTGGTGGTCTAGGACTAGAAGAAAGAGGCATGCAGTGCCCCATCGACGCACACAAGTGGGAATCAAAGTCAGGTCTTGGCTTTGGCATACCCACAACTGAGGGCACCAATATGGACGGTCACACTTTTTTGAACATTCACTGTGACCTTGTTGAAATTGAAGACATTCCTAAGGAAGTTGAAAAGAGAGCCTATGATTATATCCTAGACCAAATCTCCCTTGGAGACTCTGTTCTCCAAGAACTATCCATCCACCTCATTGACCTACCACTCGCCCATCCACAACTCATAGATTGGGACCAACCAAGCGTCATACACATTGATGAGTTCACATCAAAGGAAGTGCTTATGAGATTCATGGGAGCTAAAACACCTCACAAGAAAACAATGCTAGATTCTGCCTATATCTACAAGCTAGATCCCAAGGGGTGTTTTGGAGAAAATCCTCAACCTAGTTTTGATACACCCAAAACTGGAACTAAGGTGAATCTGAAACTAGCTAAGGTAGTGAAGAGAACCCCTCAGCAAGAACATCCAGAGCCACAAGTAGAACATGAGGATTTAGCATTACCTCCTCAAGATAATCGACTAGAGATATCTTCTATTCTAATTGAGGATACTAGGGAAGTCAACATCAGTTCTTCAGAGATCCCTTTGCTTGTTCACATTGTTGCATCCCTATCAAAAGACCAAGCTGATCTCCTCTTTGAGGTCTTAAGAGAGAACATTGGCCAATTTGCATGGTCATATCAAGACATGCTAGGGCTTGATCCATAGCTTGTAGTTCATCATCTTGCAGTCAATCCACGGATCAAGCCTGTCAGACAAAAGCTTAGAAAAATGCACCCCAAGGTGGCATTACTAGTCAAAGCTAAGTTAGAAAGAATGTTAGATGCTAAGGTTATCTGACCTATTGACTATTTAGAGTGGATCTCCAACATGGTCCCTGTCACTAAGCCTTCTGGTGACATAAGAATCTACATTGATTTCAGAGATCTTAACAAAGCTTGTCCAAAAGATGATTTTCCCTTGCCCAACATAGATATGATTGTAGGTCTTACAACTGGACATGAAATTTTGTCCCTCGTGGATGGATTTTCTAGGTATGATAAAATCAAGATTGTAGAAGACGATTAGCATAAGACAACATTCACTACCCCTTGGGGAACCTTTTGCTACAACATGATGCCTTTTGGCCTAAAGAATGCTGGGGCTACCTATCAAATAGCTATGACAGCCATTTTTCATGATCTCATCCATAGCATTTTGGAGGATTATGTGGATGATATCTTGGTCAAGTCTCATACCTTCATGGATCATCTTGGTGACCTGGAGAAAGTCTTTGATAGGTTAGCCAAATATCATCTCATGCTGAATCCCAAGAAATGTGTCTTTGGGGTCACATCTAGCAAGCTTATAGGCTTTATAGTTTCTAAATGAGGTATAGAGATTGACATCAAGAAGGTCAAGGCTATCTTAGACATGCCTCCTCCCCAAACACTACGACAACTTCATTCTCTTCAGGGAAAGCTTCAATCTGTTCAGCGCTCCATCTCCCAGCTTGCAGATAAGTGTACACCATTTTCACATTTACTGAAGAAGGATGAGAACTTCAAGTGGGATCCTTTATGTCAGCGCAGCTTTGACCATCTCAAGTAGTATCTCATCAATCCCCCTATCTTGGTTCCACCAGTTCCTGGTCATCCCTTGATTTTGTACATATCAGCAACACCTACTACTCTAGGGGCACTTCTAGCACATCTTGATGACTACAGCAGAGAAAGAGCCATCTACTACATTAGTAGAACCCTAGTTGGTTATGAACTCAATTACACTCCTATGGAAAAAGCTTGTTTTGTAGTTGTTTTCTCAACTCAAAAGCTTCGCCATTACATGCTAAGTCATACCATCCAACTAGTCTCCAAGATTGACCCTCTCAAGTATATGCTCTCCAGAACAGCACTTACAGGTCGTTTGGCCAAATGGGCTATGCTCCTTAGTGAATTTGACATCCAGTATGTGGACAGAAAGGCAATCAAAGGGCAAGCTATAGTAGATCACCTAGCTGATGCACCTCTAATAGATGCTTATCCATTGATCACAAAATTTCTAGATGAGCATATCTATCTAATTGAAGAACAACCCCCATGGAAACTTTATTTTTATGGCTCATAGACATCTCATGGATTAGGGGCAGGAATATTGTTGGTCACACCTCAAGGAGATTACATTCCAAAAGCCTTCAAGCTACAATTCCCTAGCACCAACAATATAGCTGAATATGAGGCCCTCATAGTAGGATTAAAGATAGCTGCAGAATGGAACATTGTTGAGCTACAAATCTTTGGTGATTCCTAGCTCATCATCAAGCAAGCCCTAAATGAATATCAAACCAAAGATGAAAAGCTATTACCCTACAAAGAGCTAGTTGATCAGCTAACCCAGCATTTTACAAGGCTTCAGTTTACACAAGTGCCTTGAATACAGAACAAAGCAGTAGATGCTATGGCTACCATAGGCTCACTCTTGGAAATTCCCCAAGAAGCTACACAGTATGAGTTTTTAGTGGAGCAGCTCCTCACACTTGCCTATGCGAATGATGATTCAAACCATGTTTGTATCTTGGTTGGTCCCCAATCCCCTTGGTACCATGAGATTCATGCTTACCTTAACGATGGTATCATATCCCCTCACCTCACACGTACCCAATGCTAGAACCTCATTCAAAAATCATCCCACTATGTTATCATAGCCAATACCCTATATTGTCAGGGTTATCATGATACTCTCTCTCGATGTTTAGACCAAAATGAGTCTGCGATGGTGTTAAAGGAAGTACACTCTGGACTTTGCCGTGCCCACATGAGTGGTATTTTCCTAGTGCGACAAATCCTTAGAGCAGGCTACTATTGGCCTACCATTGAAGAAGACTCCTCTGAATTTTTCAGAAAGTGTCTCCCATGTCAGCAGCATGCAAATCTTGTGCATGCTCCAGCACAGGATCTACAGCCTATTGCACCACCTTGGCCTTTTTCTTGTTGGGGCCTTGATCTAGCTGGAACTATCACACCCCTCTCATCTAGTGAACATAAATGGATAATAACAGCTACATACTATTTCACTAAATGGGTGGAAGCAGTCCCCCTAGTCTCAGCTATAGGAGTTCAGGTCTCCAAGTTCATCTTGTACCACATTGTTTTCCACTTCGGCATCCCATCCACCATCTTCACTGACCACAGAGGTAACTTTAAAAATTTCAACATGGAAGAATTATGCACTTCCCTCCACATCCATCACCACTTTTCTAGCCCATATTTCTCACAAGGTAACGGCCATGCAGAGGCAACTAACAAAACCCTCGTCAAAATTCTAAAGAATGATTTCGGCCATGATTGGCACCTACAAATAAATCCAGCCCTATGGGCCTATTGAACTTCCTTTTGTACATCCATAGGCACAACTCCATACTCCCTAGTCTATGGTGCTGAAGCGGTACTACCTATAGAGGTTGAACTTCCCTCCTTGCACATATCTTTGCAAGGGAAAATATTAGATGAAGAATATAGAGTAGCTCGACTCACCCAGCTAGATCTCTTAGACGAGAAGCGAAAACAAGCCTATGATCATCTCACAATCTATCAAACTCGTCTCAAAAGGAATTTCAACAAGAAGGTGCTTCCACGTACTAAGACTAATCCATTATCTATCACTATCCTATCCCTCATCCATTCACCCACCATCCCATAAAACACCTGCTTGTTCCCTTGGTGTTCCAACCAAATATCCAAGATCTAATGGAGCTTGTAAGTACCTCCTGTACAGCTTGTAAAATCTTGTACCTCAGCTTGTAAAATCTTGTACCAAAGCTTGTATTATACCTTGTAAATCTTGTACCATACCTTGTATATCCAAATCTTGTCCAAAGTTTGTACCATATTCCAACCTATAAATAATCTTGTATCCTAGCTTGTATACTATCACGTGCACACACAAAACCCAATTTTCACTTAAGCTTTTCACAAACCATCTACCTATCCACCTATCACCTATTATAGACATCCCGTCCTTCACAAACATTTCCATCTCACAAAAACCAAAACATGAACAAACTTGTACATTTGTAACATATCTTGGTCTATCAGCTTGTACATCCTCTTTAGCTTAGTACCATTGTATCTATCTAGCATTTGTGTTAGTTCGTCCTTGATCAACATCTTTCACCCATTGCACATCTTGGTTAGCTATTCCAATGCATCCTTTAGCTAGAATTCCTATCACCAAAGTGTTATCTTTCTTAGTTCAACTTTCCAGATGCATCACTCATCCAAATCCACCAGCTTAGGTGCTCTCCGATAGGTCCTTGCAAGATATAGCTTTTCTCATGTCTGATCTTGGTTCGTTAGTACCTCGTCCTACCCATCTTGTTGGCAAATAGTTCTCTTTTGGATTTTCACTTTCTTTTTATTTGGACTCTTCCCTATTGGGTCTTGAAATATCTTTTCCAAGCAATCTCCTTGTTCCCTCCTCAAGGTTTCCACGATCTTCCATATCATGGTATACTGTGAATGGGGCAATCAGAGCATAAGGTCTTGATCATGTCTTTTGCTTATTTTCTTTTTTGCTTGTGGTTTACCCTGTGTCGTTTCCACACTGCTTCCTCTGGGATTCATGTGTGATACTGGGGCAATCCTTATGTGTTTGTTTTGAGTTAGTTCGTCAGTCCTCTGGATAGTTAGTGAAAAGGCCTTGATGTTCTTGGTAACCTTGGCAATTAACCAACAGTCCTATAGCAAATCTAGTGCTCAACTACATGGTGGTACTTCTCTTTGAAGTATCCCCCTGCTCAAAAAGCTTCAATGGTTTTTCTTCATCTCCATTATCCCCCATCCATATCCAACATCTGTCTCTCCTACCCCAGCTTATGCATTAGTATCTCTTTGAATCACTCCTCACCTTTAGCTTTAGGGATCCACAATCCTAGTCTTAGGGATCCACCAATCCAAATCAATCTACCAAGCCTCATCTTTCGAGATCCACAATCCTAGTCCTAGGGATCTCCAAAACCCATCTTCCGCCAATCTGACTCTTTGAAATCCTATTGCATCAGCTTTATAATCCCCTCATCCATCTCCCTATCTTGGATTCCTTTGTATAGTGCTCTGTTCCTTCATCCTCCACCTTCCCTAAAGTCTTAAGATTGCTTCCTCTTGTGCATCTAATTCTCCTTTATCATTCTCCCATAGTGAGAGTTTGAGCTAATTCAACCCCTTCTCTTTGCCAATCTGAGTTTCATTGCTCATTTGAGATTCTTGTACTTTTCAAGAAGCCATCGACCCTCGCTTTCTCTCCCCACTGCCAGGGGGCATCTCACAGTCCATTCTCTCCTCTTTTGCTCTAGCCTTGGGCATCTTATTTTCTTATCTTTGATGCCATGCCACTTGTGGCATCACATCAAAGAGGGGAAAAATGTAGACACCTAAATACCTTTAGAAAATAAAGTATTTTTATTTTTTGAAAAATTCCTGATGACATCATCATTTATTAATTAATTAATTATTTAATTAATTTATTTATTTTTATGCCATTAAATCCCTTTATCTTAATTAAAAATATTTAATTAAGGAATCCCTCCCAAAAATGTTTAAATCTTATTTAAACATTATTTCCTTATTTATTAATTATTTAATTAATAAATTGACCAAAAAACCCAAAATAAATTAAAAAATTATTTTTTGCCCAAAACTTGGCCAATTTCCTTAAGACCACTAACCTCTTCCAAAATCTTCTAATCCTTCTTTAATTTTGATTAAAGGCTAATCCCATCATTTCCTACCCCTAATCCCAACTCAAAATATTTAATTAAGATTAAATATTAATCCTCATGTTTATTAAAAAAATTTTTAATAAATATCTCCTCAACCCAAACCCTTGAAATAAATAAAACTTTATTTATTTCCTAAAAATCTAATTTATCCTCATCCTAAGAAGTTCTAGACTCTTCTAGAAAGTCTTCATCCTCATCCTAGAAAATTCTAGACTATTCTAGAAAGTCTTTGTCCTCATCCAAAGTCTAGACTCTTCTAGAAGATGTCTTTAAACCTAATCCTAATCCCCTCCTAACCTTGTCACATTCCCTAAACATGGGTTAAGACTTACTAACCCAAGCCAAAGTTAACAAATATCTCCTCCTTCCCACCCTCATTAAATGCCATCCACTTGCCTATCCCTAAGCTAATCCTAAACCATCCTAATCCATCCTCTAATCATTTGCACAATCCTAAGCAAGCTTAAAACCCTCCTAATCAAGCCCAAGTTGAAATTGCTCTCATCTCCCTCAAAATATCTCAACCATAAAACTTTGTGAAGCCCACTAGGCCATAAATGACTCTTCCAAGCCCTTTTATTGCTCTTACAAGCCATTATGAGGGTCTTTATGAAGATTTCATCCCTTGAGCCTCCTTTGTTGACTCATCCTTCCCCTTTCCTCCATCCTCTCACCATGTGACATGTGTCACTCCTTGATTGGTTGTAAGGAAGCACAATCCATGTGCTCTCCTCTCATGCAATCTGAGCCCTCCATGAGCTTTTTCCCATCCTTGCATCTTAGCCCTCAATCCCTCAAGCCTTTTGCCTATAAATTGGATCCTTCCCCTTTTTGAAGCATAAGCTTGAGCATACATCCTATCTATTTCGACAAAGCCACTCAACAAGAGAGCTTCTTATTGAGAGAGCCCATTAATGGCTCATATTCTCAATTGAGAGCTCATCTTAGTCTATCTTGAAGTTTATGAATTTTGTTTAGTTTGTAGAAGCTTTATTTAAATTTGGTTTCTATTAGCATACTAACATTGCTCATATACAATTGTAAGGTATACATTGATTCATTGGCTACATCTCTAGCTACGTTTATATATGATATCTATTGATTTGAATTTTTAATTTTATTTTCAAAATAATTTGGTTAAATTATAATTTATATGTGAATATTTTAGTTATTATTTCCAAATGCCAAGTTCACCTTTCTATTTTAATATTTTATGATATTGCATGCTTTTTTGCTAGTCAATTTGCATGCCATTCTCAAATGTAGATTAATGTCATTGAATTTTCTGCTATCCTTGCACAACAGTTAAAATCAAAATCTTCTATAGATTTGAAATGTCACATTTAATGCATTGCAGATGGAGACACTTCTCCCATCCTTTATGTTCTTCTTGTCACCAAATTTATTACGAGGTACAATCTGGTACCTATCTTTAATATAGTAAAGTATAATATGGTCTATTCTCATTATCCATACATTCATTTCACTTTAAAAGGTTTGAATTGTTTTTAGTTCAGGGACATCTGAGGGAGAGCACAAGTTGTTGTCAAATAATGTGGATGATGCAAAAAGAATGCCATTTTTCTTCATTCTTGTAGGGGTGCTAAGGAATCAGTAAGTTCTATGAATTCTTCACTTCATCAAGTATCGTTATAAGATTAGTTTTATATTTAGTTGTGTACATTCATTGATTTATAATTATTGTATTTTCATTAATGATCTAATACAAAAGAGATTTCTTTTCAATTCATAGTGTTGGCTTTCTGATCAACATGATTCTGGATGAAGACCGTGTTTCTTTTTGAACCCTTCCTCCTTAATTTTTTTGAGCAATATCTTAGATCACTTTCAATGAACAAAAATCATATTTTCATCTTTGATCTTTCTCAAGGTTTTTTAATCAAAATTTTAGATCATTTTCAATGAACAAAGATCATGTTTACATCTTTTTCTTTTCCTTGAGTCTCTGATGCTTTTCATCAAGACCATGCATGTGGAGTCTTCACTCTTTTTTGATTCCATATATGCAATGTAGGAATGAAGAGGGGTAGGAAAAAGACACACACAAGCTTATATATTAAAATAAAGCATTACATTGATCAAACATTTGACTGAGCTTCAACTCTTACATTTTATAACTTTTTTACACGTTTCTACATTCAACTTACAAACTTCCATTCACAGCTTCTATCTAAAGAGTACATAAAAAACATATCCATACACTATGGAGTAGAATGAATGCCCATAAAGTATATCAAATTGTAGATACAACAGTGGACAAAAAAGATGAAATTTATTTTGACCACTAAATATCTCCTTCAATATAGTGAACATGAAAAGGATCATAGCTACTATGTATCAATTTAGAATAATCATTCTACTATATATCAAACTTCCATAATAGAGCTGAACACACACTAAAGACTGTTGATCACTAAAACATGACTTTTCAACATAAAGATTGATGCAAGGAGGAGGTGTTATACTTGTTATTACCAAAACTCTATAACTAGGCTTCTTCCAAACCTACCAAACACATTCCATTAGTCCCTTGGGACTCTTCCAAGGCTACAGATGAGGTGTTTGGCCTATTTTTCATGCTACACTCACCTATTCCAAATATCTCTAACTAAACCTTCACTAACTTCAACCAACTATCTCTTAAAACACACAACACCTTGACTACCTTAGACCCTCTAGGATCTTTCACAACACCATACCTCAAAACTACTTCCAAAGGCATAACTCATTTCTAGTAGAGAGATTTGAAGCATGCATAATGTTCTACACACCTTGGTGGGCTTCAAACTTCAATTCTTAGAAACAGACCTAATGAGGGCTCTTCCTTGTAGCTCTACCTTGGGATTTAGGTAAGAAATCAAACTATTCCAAAAATCTACCCAAACTAAAGGTTAAAACACCCATTACTGAACTCTCTCCAATTTCAAAATATTAGGTTCTAACTTGTTCATTAAGGCACATAACTAATAGGCCCTAATCCTAGTTGCTGAGGAGATAATCAAACCTTCAAACCCTTGCCTTCAATGAGGGTTTTATGGTTATTTTAAGAAACCAATCTCAAACCTCATCATCTTGACTTTCAACCCTTCCATTGGATTCTCCAAAACCCCATGAGTGAATACAAGCCTTCCTTCTCACATGAAACTCTAGAAAACATTTGTCATGTTTTTCCATAATGTTGTTTTACTGTATTACATATGCAACAATAGATACCTACTGATTCTCGGCCACCTCCAATACAAGAAACAAGGTTTTGGAGTTAAAATATTAGATGGAAATCAAAAGAAACCAAGAACACATTCTCAACTCCCTTAACTCCATTTAGTGGTAATATGCAGTTAAAGAGGTATTTCACTCTGACAAGGTACATAATTTACTGTCTAAAATAGTGAACAGTGAGAACTTTAGCAAAACCCAATGATGTTATGCACACTTATAACATCATAAATAACTCTAAACTTCATTAGTACATATCAGGAGTGCAAGAATCACCATAGTCACAATATTTGAGAGAAGACATAAGGATTGTAATTCAAACACTAGTACATCAACATAATTTCACAAAATAATTGATTTGTTATACAAGATTACACACCATTTTTTTTTCATATTTATTCTCCACATCTCATCTCTCTATATCTTCTACCTAAGATTACATTATTTTATACAAAAAAATGACCTTTCACCTCCTCTATGGGCTCATCCAAGATGGATGACCTTCCATCTCCCCAAAACTTGTCATTTTGCAAGAATGCTGGCAATAACTATTTTTTGACATTTTACATTTTTTTTGACATTTTTCATTTTATGTTTTCACATGCTTTCTTGGCACTGTAAATAGGTCCAAAATCTTATTATAACCTTTTAACACTACACCTATGGCCTTACATAACATTTTCCGCATTTAGACTCTCTTTGAATTAAAACATCTAATACACTAAAACAACTAGTACACTAACCTATGAAGACTCAAAAACATACTAATTATGACTCCAAATTCCAAGGATGGTCAGGGTGATTCTACACCAAAGATATAGAAAACTTTCCCAAACATGAAAAATGGAAAGAAATGTCAATCATAATAGAAATAAAAGCAAATGATAAGAGCAATAGAGCATAAACAAAGGAAAAGTTAGGCAAACCCAGTTAGGCAAACCCAACATCCTTTTTGGAAAACACTTATATTGATCAAGACCCTATCACAACACTGTCTAGCCACCTTTCACAAAACTTATTGTCCCCTTTGAATTCAATGGCAGAGAATGTTACTACAATTCTATATTTATGCTATTTACAATGTCACTAGAGATTATAAAGTGTGAAGACCTATATTTGCAATTATTCACAATGTCTAAAATGTGAATCATGAATTAAAGGTGGAGAAAGCATGAATGCATGGCATAGGTGTCATGATGTTTTATATATGGTTGTTAGGGAGGTGTCTAAAATATATTGTCTCTACTTTCTTTGAAATTTTGAATGCATGCACCAAGTGTTGGAAATATTACACCATTCGCATAGTAGTTTTAAGGTTAAATAGGATTGTTTCTTTGAGCTATTGAAACAATTCATATATTAGGGAGTCCTTTTAGAGCATCAACGGATCCTATAATATAGGATTTGAAAAAGAAAATCATTATGTTTATTCATATTAAAAAGAGATGAAGAATCAAAGCGTGATATTATTTGTGTAAAATCTTTGCATGCTTCCATAATTCTGCCTAAAGTCTCACATGTAAAATTTTCTCATATTGTCTCTGTACTGCATTTTGATTAATTTTTTTGATCTGATTTTAAATTAACCTCTGTTGAATATTAGTTTGATTTTTGTTATGTTTGATGAGCCTTGTCACACCATACTAATTTAGAGATGGAATATACATTATTGCAGAGTTCAAATCTTACCAATCATAGGGACAACAACATGAACAAAAGTTGTGACCAAAACCATATGAAAAAGAGGAACCTCCAAGCAAGAGATGAGAAAGGAAGACACACATCCCCAATTGAAACACCAATAGGTAGAGTGGATCAAAAAAAGAAATGGAGCTTTGGTGACACCATCAACAATAAGAGGAACTTGAACCATGACAGAAGCAATTGGAACCATCACAATGTATTCTTGAATCATGTGATCTTCTACATAATGTTGAGAGTTATTAAGCATGATTTTAAGATGATACTTACAATATGTTAGTATACATTATTTAGAGGCAAGTGATTCTTGGAAAAAACTCCACAAAATCACATTCATTGCTCATTAATTTTAGGGGATATTCATATATGCTATGTATTATATATTTTATATTGAAATTGGCTATTATAAAAAGATAATAAAAGGCAAATAGATTTAGAAGAAAATAGTCAAAGTAGACCTTGTGCAATTGAGGACATTTTCAATATTACGTAGACCTATAGGAGATAAAATGGAGTGTGTTTCAAAAGGAGGAAACTTGTGCTACATGAATGAAGCTACACCACATTGAAAGGATCTTATAAAAGCAATGTTAAGCAATAAAAAGGTGTGGTAAATCCCTTGGGAGATGTGTAGACAAGTAAATACAATGCTATATCTCATCATGTGTCAAGGCATGAGATATAACATTGAATGATTATGTTTGACATTCTTCTAAGTTGTCTAATTAATACTTCTTCTACTCAAGCATTTCACAGATAGTGTTGCATTTCCATTTCCTTTTATATTACTATAGATAAGAATCCCAACATCATGATTATTTATCCATGTAGGATTCCATGGATTCAATATACATTATGCATGAAATATTAGTTATTGAGGATTTGAGATGAAAATAGGTAGACCACCACCAAATGTTTCCAAGTGGCCATTGGTGGTGGTCCACCTATTTTCATGTCAAGTCCTTAATTGACCAATGTTGCACACATAATGTATGTTGAATCCATGGCTTCCTTCATGGGGAAATAATTATGATGTTGGGATTCTTATCTACATTAATATAAAAAGAAAATGGAAATATAACACTATCTGTGAAACACTTTGAGCATAAGCACTATCAATCAAACAACTTAGAAGAATGTCAAACACAATCTTTGTGAGAGGGGCCAAAGAGGAAATTTCTTGACCTACACTAAATAGTGTATGTGTGTGATCAACATACTAAAATGTATTTCTCACAAAGAAGAACATTTTTTTTTTTAATATATCAGTAGGTCATCACAATTGTGATGGTTCATTTGATAGAACATCATTAAAACAAGAGTGTTGTCATTGTATATCCATCACACTTGTAACAAACAAAGATGATAGAGAGCCATTGCACCCACAACATTATTGTACCATAACATTACAATTATGATGGTCATTTTGATGCTTGAATATTGATTTTACATTGAAATAATCATTATTAGTATGACAAATTGAAACTGTTTGATGTCGTAATTGCGACACTGGCTTGTCACAATTCTGACAATGTCATGTGACCTATTGGCCCAATATTCTACCAAATTATGATGAATTTTAGTGTTATAATTGGGATGGATGAGGTTGTCATTGTAATGTATAACACTAAAAGTCTAGCACCTATCTAATTGGAGCCAATTCTTGATACTATCTCTTGGGTGATGGTTATCCATCACGATTGTGACATGCTGTCATTGTAATTTAGGTCCAAATATAGCAGTCCAACCATCAACAACCCTAGAGAAAGAAATGAGAAGAGATTAAGAAGACATGAAGAATTCAAAAATTAGATTAGATGCTACCATTTTTCCACTTGAAAAGCTTCCATTTATTGATGCAGAACTTCTCTCTACTCTCTCTATAACTGTAAATCAAATCTTTTCTTGTTGTTGAAGAATGCCTTCAAAAATATCTTCAAAATGATGGAACATGTAAATGATTAAGAAGATACCAGATCTTGTATTAAACTAGGGCCAAAAATGCCCAACCAACTAACTCTTAGAGGCAAATGAATTCTCAGAAACATTTTTCTCCAAACATGGAGTCAACAAACTTCATTGTCTTCCTTCTAACTGAATTTGATGCTCAATCATGAAATTTGCTCATTTTTCTGAGATTACCCCCATTTTAAAAATCTACCTATAGTTCACACCATTGAATACCTATGCATTTCATGACTCCATATCTAGATAGCTCATCTTCTCCTGGTTCCAACAACATGTTGCACTATATATTTTTGATAAAAAAAGTCCTCTAGAATGCATTTGAAGTTTCAATCCCCAGTTCAAGTTTAGAACATTAAAATAAAATTTTTTAAATAGTCTATATTTCAAAATATAGAAAAATTTTCATATTATTAAAATTTTTCAATCTAAGAATAGTACGTTCAAAATTTTGAAAGACAAAATAAAACTATGATTTTCTAATTTTTGTCTTTTTTGTCTCCATTTCAATCCAGTCAACCCTCCTAGTTGACCACCACATAGGTGCCACATGTCAAAATCTAATTTTTTGGATTCTCTCTATCATCACTACCTCACCATTTCCCTATTGGACACATTGCCACATGTCAACTCCTTGCACTTTTGTAGCTCTTAACCTCAACTTGACCTTAACCCTGATGACCATGTGAAACCAATCATTTTGTAACTTCAGAACCAATCTATTTTAACCACAATTAACTCATGTGAAACCATGAAATAAGCCTTTTCACATGGTCACAACATATTTTCAACTTAACATTTATTGTTTTCCAAGTGGCCAGGTGGTTATCTCTG
The DNA here is from genome assembly GCA_028749045.1 of Cupressus sempervirens. NCBI lineage: Eukaryota > Viridiplantae > Streptophyta > Pinopsida > Cupressales > Cupressaceae > Cupressus > Cupressus sempervirens. The sequence goes on along the minus strand of CM053785.1, from coordinate 998,743,644 downwards.
ACCTTTTTGCATCATCACCTATTTACTACCTCACTGTGTGGTTAAACCTCTAAAAGCACAATTTTCTTCAATTCGCACCATTGGTGTGGTCTAACTTTTCACTTATTTTCTATGAAACTATGATGTGGTTACATCTTCCCTTTTCACATCATCTCACAGTTTCATTCTGACTATGTAGTTTTTGCTACGATGGCACAATTTTATGCCTCATGTATGCTTGTTGATGTCATCCCTTTTCATTCTTGCCTGTTGTTTGATTCAAATATTTGGACTATTTCATCCTTATGTCATAGCTATCTATCGACCACAAGCGCCACCACACAAGCTAGTGGCTTCAAAATCCCTTTTTTCTTTAAGACAATCAATAAGTGTGTGGTCATATATTTAAATAATAGAAACTTCCTCTATAGTGTGAATGTGGGATTATACATCCTTGTATTTATTTCCTTCTCGCCTTGTGCAAGACATAACAACCACTAGAGATCACTCCAAGACACAAGCCTCCCTTCTCCCATGTTCTGGCTTCCACCTAAAAATACTTGGAGGGAATTCTATGATCATATTTGAAGAATAGTGTTTCTTCCCTTCTATTTGAAAAGAGGGCCATTTCATATCACACACCTATGAGACACAGTATTCACCAATCATTGAGTTGTATTTTGCCTCACACTTGATCTCTCAGAAACTGTTTCAAGGGAATTAATTACATCCATGTTGTGAGTCATTTTCTTGAAAATATATCCCACTCTATAACATCTCCAATTTCCTCCCTTGCTACTTTGCATTTGACCTATATGGACAAATCTTACTATTTAACAAAACTTATCCCATTCATCCATTTTTTCACTTATGCATTGATAAAGAGAAAGAACACTTATTTCTAATGATTTCTATCGAGCTTCCTTCAATACCTCTTCCAATAAGTTTATCAGCTTGCTATGTGGATCCCAAGTATCTACCACTACTGTCAGTTTGGGCATCACTATATGATCTAGAATGTGATGAAATTCTGAATCTAGTAGTAACTTATCCTATATCCAACTACTTAGCACTTCCTTACTCTAATAAGATAAGGCACATCAATAAGAGATGGGCACATCAACCAGAGCATACCCATTAAAAAGTTTTTGTCTACTGCATGTGAGGAAAAGTGAGCTTCCACAGGCCCCTACCATATTTAATCACTCATACCAATATGCATAGAATGAAAATTTTGAAGAGAATGGATAGGGCTATTTTATTCCAATGGTATAGGATGCACAAGTATAAAAGGGGCTTTTGATCTATTCTTATCAATTTTGGGTTCCCTCACAAACTAGTGTTATTGCTTGCAGATTGCATATGGGCTCTCCTTCTTTTTCTGCAATGGTGATGAGGGATTTGGCATCCATTCACATCTCTATGTTTTCATGTGGTAAGTTAGAAAGATAAATGCAAGGCTCTCACCTAAATGCTTCATGCAAATCAGTGATGATAACTACCCTTTATAATAGATATCTAATGATAGAGCGACACCTCTTAATGAAAACTTCAAAAGTTTCCTCCAACACCTTTTTTTTGCAGATTTTTAGGTGCATTATATTGGACAACCTTATAGGTATGCTTCTAGGTTTAACAAATATGATGCATGTGCATTTCCATGGCACCTAGTCTATTTGTGCCAACTAATCACTTTAAAAATGTGAATTTCCCCTCAAAAGATGACATCCTATACCAAAACCATATCAAGATGCCCAATATTCATGCCATGCAAAGATAATATAATCTAATCCTTTTCATATTTCAAAACTCCCTATCATTAAAATTTCATAAAACATAGCCACATAAGAAGTTTTAAGCAACAATTTCTAAGGGGCCATTTCTGATGTGTATTGTGATAAGTGGACCTTTAGATTCTCTCTACTATAATGAAATATCATCTTTATTACTTCTCTATGTATAATATCCATATTATTATTTGATTTTCAATGAGGGTATAGGAACAAAATTATCTTTAATGGTCACAATCATTAGGACCTTTAAGGCAACCTTGCTATCCATAGTATTATATTGATCTGATGGAATTAGTCAAGCCCCAAAGGGGGTCTGGCTAAAAAAAATTCAAATAAAATTTCTAACCCATCAAATTGATCCAATGGACTTTCATCACTAACTAAAATCAATTTTTATCATTGATCCAACCTTTAAAATGCATTTTTACCTTCTTGTAAACTGCCAATTTCATGCCAAGGGGTCTTATGACTAGCCTTAAAAACTAACAAAAACACCTGACTGAGCTCTGAAATATGACATGTTAATTCTTTTTTCCACATTCTTGAACCATGTCAAACTTTTTTTAATGATAGTATCTAGGTCAAAAATATTGACTGTCAAAGTTGCCTTTGTAAAACTGCTTACAAGAAAACATGTCAAAAAACCATAAAATGTGTTTGATTTTGGCTTTGAAAATAGGTCAAACTAACACTTGAGGGTTTGAAAATTGGGGCATTAGTTCACTATCATGAGGAGAGTATAAATCTATTATTTGGGCTCATGATGAATAACTTGGCACATTTAGAAGGTGTTCAAAGTGAGGTACTCGGATTTGTAGAATTGGAAACAATAATAGAATAATAATTTTCACAAATAGAATAAACCTAGGAAAGTGTGCAAACTGATTGGTTAGGACTTGCAAACTGGCATACTTAAAGTATTTTTAGAGTGGAACACAATAGTATAATCCATTTGATTAAGACAATCATATATTTAATGTTATGACATCCCAAATAGGGTTACTGATCAATCTATATTTCTTAACACCAATAAAACTTTACAAATTACATTTGGAATCTCTTTTGAAAATTGACCAAATAGATTTTTCATAGGTTCAAATATGAAACATAACAAGTATCTAACCTCTAGAATGCAATGCAAAAGGAATTTTCTCATTTCAGTCAACCAAGTCAAAGTTACAGCTGGTCAAATAGGGCCTACCAAAATTTTGAATAATTTACATCAGCATGACAATAGCAAACAAGCAACTTTGAGGCATTTAAAACCTAGTCAAAACATATCAAAAAGACTCAAAAATAGAAATATAGGTTCTTTGATATGTGTACTAAACACTCCCAAAGTGGAAAATTGTGAAACATTTTTGGGTGCAAGATATTCAATTGCAAACTAGTCTTCCTATCATTATTTGACACCTACAAAAATGCATATCTAAACATTACTCAAAATGAAACTTCATGGAAAAACTCAAAATGGTAATTTTTCATCAGGGAACACATAGATATGTTGAATTCAATGTGTTAGAAACATAAAAAACCTATTAGGCCTTGAAATGATAATCAGGTATATATGCAAGAAAATGCACTTTTAGGGGCTCAAAATGACTCAAAAGCTTAGAATGGTACTCAAATTGGTGATGCAACTTTGAGTCCCAACATCTCCTATAGTTCAGACAATTTTATCTTGGTATATCCTCTCTTCTTGTAGTGGGGTTGTGAATATTTCACCTAGAAGTCTAGTGTTCTCAAATTCAAAATTTATAGAAGATGATTCTCTTTCTATCACTAGTTGGTACTATGAATGAATAGAGGCACTATCTCTAGGCTTCCATGTGTGGTTAGGATCTCCCTTTTTCTTTTCTTGGTTCTTCCTACCCACATGAGGTAACTCTGTATACAACAATACTTCTTGGTTAGCTTTTGTGAATGCTCTTGTATTTTTCCTTTTTTCTTCCATTTTGAATTAATCACTTTAAGATATATAGAACTAGCTACATAATCTTTGACCGAGTTGCTACCCAATGAAGGGAAAATACTTTTAAAATGGCTCAGAAACAAGAAAGATATCATGGGAAAAGAAAACTCTTAGCAACAGGTCTAACACAAAGGCCCAACATAGAAAATCTTTTATACTCAACACTTTGGAGAAAATAAACTCTATATTGTAGACAAGCCATTAGTCAGACAAAACCAACATCATGTTCCTCCTGATGTACTCGAATGTTTTTTAGATTCTTAAGGTTTGTCGCTAGAAAGAGACAAATACAAATATGGGTAAAAACAATGACTGAAGACATACAAATTATACCAGAGACTATAGTAGTTCAAATAATGGATTTCTTTACACAACTCCCTAGTAGAGTCACCATTTTATTGCCTCCTAATTTAACAGTGCTTTTAACTACCTTTTATAATATCAGAGAAACCTAGGAATGAGCTATAAACCATTATGGGTATTTTGAGAAACAAAATAAAAGGACCAACTAACAAGACTTTGTGGTCTTCTCCACTTTGAATTATACAAGATTCAGGAAGGTTTACCTTAGGAATTTATTCGTATTTACTTTAAAATCAATTTTCACAACATGAACTCCAAAAATAATAGATTGATTTAGCCTTCTTTCTTTTAATTCAATGGCAATAAAGAGATGATAATTAGCTATTTTACCAAACCCTAAACCCCATGAATCAAGTACAGGTTGATGATAATTAGCTATTTTCATCATATGTCTCCATCACCTTTTCAAACTTTACCTTATATTTAAGAAATTTATTCTTGTCTTTGGCAGCTACCTCCACCCAAAAATCAGCCATTTCCTTATTCATTTGAGCTACCTGCTCACTGCCCACTTCTATAATCCTATAGAACATCAAGCTCCATGTATGTTCAAGATCTTAGACCTCTTAGATCCTGGCTTTATCTCTTTTCTATATTAACCATATAACTAAGTCCTTGTGATAATTGTTGTATTTCACCCCTTTATGGGCTTCTTTTGCCTCTTCCTCATTTCTAAATTTTGTTTCTTTTTCTTTCCTCGCTACATCAAAAATCATTGCATTAGAAATATCCCATTTTGGCAGTATTAGTACTCCTAAATCATTCAACAATAGTCTTCCCCTGAAGGGGTTATTTGACTAAATTCTTGCATCAGGTTAGTTTTTATCTCATCCTCTATGTTAGTGTCTTGTCTAGTAGGTTGCTTTACTTTCATCTTTTTACAGTTTTCTTCAAAAAATTCTATATTACTTCTCCACAAAAATTGCATAAAAGCCCTAGACTTTACAAAATTATCATCATCTAAAAACTTTCTTGTTGCTTTCTCTATAATAGGATCAATCTCATTCCCCTTGAAGTCTTCTATAGTAAGGGCTAGAAGTGGCATTGGAGGTTCCTCAAGTGTTCCTTCCTCTACCTCTATTGTAGTTATCAATACATCACCTAGACCTCCCATTTTCATCAATTTATCACTTAAATATTATTCATTATTAATATGGATAGGAGTCTATGAAGGGTAGTATTCCTCAACTTTAGATAAAGATACTTTTTCCAAATTTTTTCCTTTTAGCAAATGATGTTGAGCATGGGCTTTCTAAAAGTTACCTCTTTTATAGTAACTTAATTGTATAATTGCATGTTAGGATAGTGGGCACTTCTTGCATATATTGTATTTGGTCTATCAACTCCTAACACGGTTGAAACAACTCCTAACAGGGTTGAAGCAACTCCTAATAGGGTTGAGTCATTTAATAAGGCCTCATTCTCTAACAAGGACTCAAGACACTATATGTATTTCATAGACTTCTAATAGTGTCAATTGTGGGTATCATCCCCACTAGGGTTCTCCCTTGGATAGGTTTTCCCTAGTTAACAAATAATGATGTTATGCGTTCTCTTTGTGCATGGTTCTATTTACTATTCAACATTTTTGGTTTACTTTCATATGCAAGTTATAAAGTAATTAACAATATTCACTTGTGGGAAAAAGTTTGTAGAATATAGATTTACCCCACCTCCCTCTCAATATTATCTATTTTTAACATCTTGTATAAAGGAATAGGTTGTATATTCACATTTCTAGCCACTAGATATCCAACATTCCTTTGTAGAGTATACTATCCTAGGCTTATTATACCCCACTTACCAATATTTTCTCTACTTTTATGGCTTGGTTTGGGTATACTTGTATTAACATCCTTTTTTGTCATTAAGAGTTTGCATGAACCCAGCAAAATTTTCCACAATTTTATTTATCTTATCTCCCTAGTATTTAATGTTAGCAAGGGGGTCATATTTCTTATCTAAAACTTTAATAAACTCTAAGACCCTACTATATACTTTTCCATTTTTCCTTCTTTATTTATTGTTCTTGTAAACAATATTAAGTTCTTATAATATCTTTAGGAAAATAAACAATATGTTCATATGATTTAGATTTGGTCCTATCTTAGAACATATCATAGAAGCCTTCTACATCAATAAAAAGAGGATTACATTGAGCCATTTGGTATCTATCAAGAAAATTACCTGGATGTCTCTAGCCTCCTTTGGTGAACACAAAATTGTGGACGACTATGAAATTTGGAAAAAAATTCTCTCTTGACCTGCCCACAACTCTCTCTCTTCAATCCCTACTACTTGCCACAAAAAACCAACAATTCCCACCTTTAGAGGCACCTAATATGGGAGGACATGAGGATTCCCTTGGAAACTATATACTTTGAAGATAATAGATATAGAGTAAGGGATAATATCCCCTAGTTATGACTTACTTTCAAACCCTTGTAATTATCCTTGGGCCTAATCAACTCTTTTAAGGGTCAGGGAATCCTAGGGTTGTCTCCAGTCAACAAGATTTGCATGATTCAGGAAAATTATCTATCAAAATAGACAAATGACATTCATGACCTCCCTTTTCATATTAGCACCCAAAGTTGAACTAGTATCTTTGCCATGTCCTCTAATTCTAGTTTTATGTGTTTTTAAAAGACAAAAATTGCCTTGTACATGAACATGTACATCAGTAAGGAGTACCAGTAAAAGGGCTTGTCAACCTTACCCTTAATGATGCCAATTAGTCTATTGTGAATCACTTCATCTAAGTAGGATGAAAAATGAAAAATAGAGCTCATACCATATTTCAGTGTCTAAGAAATCATTAAAAATAGAGACCCTTGGATGTGATCTTTCTCATCCATGCATAATATTTTGTAGAGGGATATATAAAGATCTTGTGCCCTAGGATTGAAATATTTATTTAATAAGGAATCTAGGGTATGAAATGTTACTAGTGAAAGATGCCCTATCCTTAAAAAATAATCTTGCAGTGGCCCTTCCTAAAGGTATATCCTCTAAGCATCGTACCTTCTTTGTAGATCTTCCAAGTCAATTTGTTCATGCCAGGTGTGTATAGGGTTCAGCATGAAAAAATCTTTGATCACTTATGTTATCACCCTAAATAGGTTATCTCTTGCATGGTTCTTCATAACTCTTATTATAGGATCATACCTCTTTTCCAACATTTTTAGTATGTCATCTTCAAATAAAACACCAGGGATGATCAATTTTCCAATGTCGAATTTCCATACATTACTCAATGGAGTATCATGCCATCTCTATGAAAACCACTATTTGAATAGCTCCAAACCACCCATTTTTGCCTATGCATCTATCAACCATTTTTCCTTGTCATAGAAACCTTCACCAATCATCAATCTAGACTTTTGGGGAACTAACTCCTTCCCTTTGGTTGTTTCACTAGTGGAGAGGGGCAATTGTTCTAGAAAATCATCATGTACATTTCCATGTTGATAATCTATCATTATAGAAAAATCCCTTTGTGAAGGCATTTTTACTAATTTAATAAATCTAAAACTACAATTTTTTAGACAATCATAAGTTCAGGCACTTACCCACAAATTTTTGGCTTCAACAAAATAATATGTTCACAATAATTCACTATGTGGAAAACTCAAAAGCTAATCTTTGGTTTGTTGTGCTTCAAATCTCTTTTTCTTTGTAACTAGTTATGGAATGAATCACATATCTTATGCATAATTATTTAACACAAATTTTCTTTGACAAAACATTAATGCTCCAACAATCAAATTATGTATGTTATGCTATGAATTTGAAAAATGGTCATTGATTTGGGCATAATCTGAAAATCATGATTCAAGATTAACAATTGCATCACATTTTACCTAGTGGGACATGTGTTGAAACTTCATATTCTTAATTTGGCTAAAACTCAAGAACTTTCACTATGCAAGAATGTGACCATCCTTGATCCTTTTGCATCTTATAATCATGAAATATATTTTTTGTAATTGCATTCCTTTTATGGACTGGGCCCATCAAGACATGCATCAGTGCCTCACATTCTTTCTTTGCACAAAAAACTTGCCTCTTTATAAGGTCAAAATAGCACATTCGTTGATCGCTAGAAAAAGATGGTTAAGATTTTTTCCTGTGGCTATCTATAAAATATGGCCCTAATGGACACGTGGCCAATTCTCCAATTCTTGCTTTGAATAAACTTTGACCACCTTCATCTTGTGAGAATGTGATAGCCATTGATCACCTAAAGATTTGAAAACTAGAAGAAAACAATAATCTTTGTTATACTCAGTATGCATAGTGAATAAAAACATGCCAGCTAGAAACCTATGGTGATAGCATCCTTTTGTAACTTATAACATAGGCTAGTCCCATAAATTCCATGTGTCAACATCTCAAATTCTCATTTTGGCTAAACATTTTTCATTTTGGCTTTGCAAGAACATGACTTCCATCAATCTTGATCTGAATCTACAGCTAAAAAGATGCTTGCCCTTCAGGGTGCTTTGAAAGTAGTATGGACCCACAGGGAAACTTGTCCACTTCTTGTATTGTCACATTTTTAAAACTGCTTGCAACTTCATCTTGCAACAATACGATAGCCCTCAATCATCACTTGAATCAATTATCAGGGAAGAAAGTTAAATCTAACTTAAAAACTAATCTAGGTGTGATAGTTGGCACATTTCAACAAAGTACACTATAGTAATAAATTATGGCCCCCTACTAGGACACACATCAACCTATCACATTCTCACATTTCTTAAACACTGAACACTTTGAGTCCACGAGGATGCATCACATGTTGATCTAGAAGGATATCAATGGCCATCATAAAACAAATAACTTATGTATTTACTTAGGTCCCACAAGACAAGTGTCATTCTATCACTTTCTTGCTTTGGTTAAAGGCTTTACATCTTGAATTTACAAGAATGTGATGTCCATTGATCTAGGAGGAGATCAATGGCTATAATAACAACTCACTTGAAATGTTATGAACTAGGAAAATACTAGACATGAGCTGACCACAACACAACCTTGGGTTAAAACTAAGTTATGAACTAGGGAGAAATAACAATTTCATGAATGATTTTAGAAATGACCATAGAAAAACCTTAGAATAATTTTTTTTTAAAGGAATTAGGGAGAGAGAACCATATACCTATGGCTTTCAATCTCCTACATCAAAATGATACTCTATCATTCTAGAGTTGGGATCCCATTATTCTATAGGCCACCCCCTGATTAGCATAAAGACACCCAAGCACACATGCTACTAGGTTCTATTTGAATAAATCTCATCATCTAAAACCACTGTTCTACCAAATATAGTATAGTACATAATATGAGTTAGTTTAAATTTGGTTGCTGGATATATTTGTACAAGGGATTTTAAAAATCTTTTGCCTCAATTCAAAAAGGTGTGGAATTAACAATTTTTCAAACCTAAACCTAGGCACAAAGGACATTAGGGAATAATAATTAGGGATTTTTTAGGCATGAATGATCAAGAGGAATGCAACCCTAGTTGCTTACATGGGACAAACTAGAAATTCATTATAAAATTTAAGGGTTTCTACTAGGTGAAAAACTAGGCAAACATATTATATGCCAATCTCCTCATGCTCCTGATTATTATGTTGTTGCCCAATCTTTTTTAGAAAATCAATAAACACAATAGGAAGAAGGTGAAGAAGAAAAGATTCATGAGGATTTGGTATGTAATATGATTAATTTATGTGATAATGGTGAAGAATCTAACCTAGAAGATTCTAAGATTGATGTTAGTAGTTAGAGACATATATATCAATTGCATCATCAACAAGTATTTTCAGATGATGATGATCAAAATGAGAATAGGATGTGCAATATGATATTAGACTTTGAGCATATGAATTTGATGAAACCATCTAATGAATAAATTTACATAATAATTGATAAAATGGTAGCCCAAGTTCACAGTACTTACAATCTCATAAATAGGACAATAAATAATACTTTTGAGAACTAACTTTTATTAAAACATAACTCATAAAAGACATAACTCATAAAATTGGTGATAGGAACAAAGAGTATAATCTAGCGACAGTCAAGGTCAAGGACAATAAGAACAAGAAATGGGAATTCAGAAAGAAAGTACAGTTTTAAGATGTAGAGACACTTGAGGTCAATACATAAGAAAAGAAAATAAATCTTGATGTCATCAGACAAGTGGATGAACCTACTACTAAAGTACAAATAGCTAGAGGTAATATTTTAAAACCTATTGTATATGATCCTGTAGACATGATTTCCACATTGCCACAAATTATTGTAGAGTCCCTTTATTTGAGATGTTTAGGATAGAAGAACACAATAATGAAGTTCTTTCTTGATTAGGAGGAATTGGGAATAGTAACATTGTTGACAGGGAGTCATCAATAGGAAAAGAGATACCACTTATAATGAAAGAAAAGGAAGACAAAGGAGTCATGTCCCAAATACCCCAAATGTATTTGGATAGTTCAACTGCAGAATATATAGAGAACACTAGACCCTTCTTCTCTAGTCTAATCATAAATGGCAGAATCTTAAAAAAATGCATGATTGATTCAGGAGCATCAAATACTTTCATTCCATTTAAAATAATGGAAGCCCTTGGTTTGAAAGTAGATACAAAGTAGGGTAGATGCACAACCATGGATGCCAGAGAGGCCCCTGTCATTGGAAAAATTAATATATTTCCTTTTAAACTAGCTACTTATCGTGATGTTGACTTAATAATGATGGTCTTAGTAGTTGATATTCCTCCATAGTATGGAATGTTTCTCTCAAGAAAGTGGAGCACTGAAATGGGAGGTAGCCTACAATGTGATCTATCTTATACCACATTTCATATAGGAGATAAAGCCATTAAGGTTGACAGAGAACCAAGAGTTTCCCACATGCTTGAAGACAATATTGATACAGATGCTACTTGTTTTCTAGATACATAGGTGAATGCTTTCAAAGCTGAAATCACCATTCAAGAAATTGAAAGCCCAGTCCCATTAATTTCACAAGAAACAACAAAATTCTTGGAATCTTAGAATCTTTGGACTGTGTATTTTGATGGGGAAAATGCTAAGGATAGATCAAGAGATGGATTAGTTTTTCTATCTCTAAATAAGAATACTTTAAGATACTTATTCAGCTTGAATTTTACATGTACCAATACCATTGCAAAATATGAAGCATTGTTGCTTGGATTGAAAGTGGTTGCAAATCATGGTATCAAAAAATCACATTTTATTGGTGATTATGAATTGTTTTTTTTTAGAGTAGGGTTGTCATTGCACCAAAAGACCAACCTGTCAATGTTTGATACAACCACTCAAGTTATAGTGCTTAAGCCTTTATCACAAATCTTGAGGAGAGCACTAAATTTTTTTCCAAAAATCTCTTCCTCAATGTTGTTTGAGGGTCTGAGGATTTGAACCTATGACCAAGCTCTTATACCACTTATTAGAGTGGGGTTGTTGTTGCACCAAAAGACCAATCTATCAATGTCTAATACAACCACTCAAGTTATATTACATAGCAGGTAGTTAAGCCTTTATTATGAATCCCAAGGGGAGTACTGAACAAATTTCCAATAGTTGTATCTCATATAAAGGAGACATATGCATCCAAGAAAAAGAGGTTGAAATAGTATATGATTGTTGTTTGGGATCAAATTGAAGCATTTTATGATTGTGGTATTTCTCGGATGGATAGGAGTAACAATAAGATGGATGACCTATTGGCCAATGTAGCCATTCAACTTGATGACATGTGATTTACTATTTTTTCTCATATTGAAATGTAGAATAGGCTATAAATTCCTGATAACATAGATAACTAGCAGGTATTTGAGGATGATAGAGATATCTTGAATTTTCTCCTCAATGAAGATAAGTACCATGGCAAAAAATAAGACTGTAATACTTTGGTTGAAAATATAGATGCTAAGAAGACCAATTTTTGCCAAGAAATTTTGCAATTAAAATCAAATAAAGTTCCCAAAGGATTGGTGGTATTAGAGAGTGTCTTTAACAATCAAGCTAGAGTTCACTTAGAGGTCACAGACAAAAAAACACATGATCTTGAAGAAGTAAACCTTGGAACAATTGAATCGCCCAACAAGGTGTACATTGGTAAGACTTTTTCTCCTACAATTAAAAAATCCTTAATTGATTTTCTTACAAAATTAAGGAATGTCTTTGCATGGTCATATGATGAGTTTAAAGATTATAGGGAAGACCTTTTTCAACATGTAATACCACTAAGAGAAAATGTCAAACAATTCAAACAAAAGAAAAGACCTATTAATCCCACATTAGCCCCCAAAATGCAAGAAGAGCTTATGAAGTTGAGAGATGGAGGGATAATTAAGTCTATCATACATTCTTCATAGATGTCCATACTAGTTATAGTTAGGAATAAAAATGGTGATATTAGGTTGTGTGTTTATTTTAGAAATTTGAACATTGCTTCCCCAAAAGATAATTTTGGCTTGCCAAATATGGAGGCTATGTTGTAGTATCTAATAGGTTTGAATTAATGTCCATGATGGAAGGCTTCTTTGGATTCAATTAAGTGTTGGTTGATGAGAAGGAGCAGTGCAAGATAGCCTTCACTATTGAAAGTACAAATGGGAAATGTATAATTTTGAGGGGGGGGGGGGAGGGGTGAATCAGATGTACTAATCTTTAACCAATCAAACTTTTAACTTCAAAACAATGCATGCACAAACATACTGAAATAACATGTAATGTAAATGCATCCACACAAAAGCTTAACACTAGATATGATTACCCAAAAACCTTCTGATGAGAAGATAAAACTAGGGTGGCAATGACACCCACAATTCTTCACTACTGCAGCAATAAAGTTCACCTATTAAGGCTTACATGATTTGACCATTCTCATGATCTACCCTATTAAAGGCTTACAAAGGATTGTTAAATACTACCCCATTAAAGAATTTTAATACCCTATTAGAAGTGTGTCTAGCTAAAGGGCTTTAAAACACTCACTTGGAATGTCACCCTGTTAAAGGATTTCTCAATGATTGTTAAGTCAACCTTAATACAAAGGATTTCATCCTACTGATATAGTTGTTAGAAAGTATAGTAGAATGTTTGATCTGATACACTTGCAATCTAATATTGCTGATTTTAGATCTTAATTTAGTCCTTCTTGATTCTCTCTTATCTGATATGAAATTGTTGTAACTTGGATCCTTTGTTCTACTAATTGATTCTGCAGTTCTGTCATTCTTCTAAGTCACCTTGAATGTATGCTGATCAATTCACCCCTGTCACTACTATCATCACCTTCTCCCATGCATTCCTTGATGCTTTCTCTTGCTTTTAATTATGGAGCTTTGTCTCTCTTTAAAAAGACTTTGGTGACTTAGGGTTAGGTATGAATCTATGATTGAGATTCATCTTGTATATGAGCAATGTTAGTATGCTAATAGAAACCAAATTCAAATAAAGCTTCTACAAACTAAAAAAAATTCATAAACTTCAAGATAGACTAAGATGAGCTCTCAATTGAGAATATGAGCCATTAATGGGCTCTCTCAATAAGAAGCTCTCTTGTTGAGTGGCTTTGTTTAAATAGATAGGATGTATGCTCAAGCTTATGCTTCAAATGGAGTTGGAATTTGGGTGTGAGTGTATGGTTTTGATGTAAAATGGCTTCTTAAAATGGAATTATGATTTTACTTCATGGATTGTGTTAAAATGGCTTGGGAGAGGATTCCTTAAATAGGCAAAGGGCTTGAGGGATCAAGGGCTAGGATGCAAGGATGGGAAAAAGCTTATGGAAGGCTCAGATTGCATGAGAGGAGAGCACATGGATTGTGCTTCCTTACAGCCAATCAAGGAGTGACACATGTCACAAGGTGAGAGGATGGAAGAAAGGGGAAGGATGAGTCAACAAAGGAGGCTCAAGGGATAAAATCTTCATAAAGACCCTCATAATGGCTTGTAAGAGCAATAAAAGGGCTTGGAAGAGTCATTTATGGCCTAGTGGGCTTCATAAAGTTTTATGGTTGGGATATTTTGAAGGAGATGAGAGGAATTTTGACTTGGGCTTGATTAGGAAGTTTTTAAGCTTGCTTAGGCTTGTGCAAATGATTAGAGGATGGATTAGGATGGTTTAGGATTAGCTTAGGGATAGGCAAGTGGATGGCATTTAATGAGGGTGGGTGAAGGAGGAGATATTTGTTAACTTTGGCTTGGGTTAGTAAGTCTTAACCCATGTTTAGAGAATGTGACAAGGTTAGGAGGGGATTAGGATTAGGTTTAAAGACATCTTCTAGAAGAGTCTAGACTTTGGATGAGGATAAAGACTTTCTAGAATAGTCTAGAACTTCCTAGGATGAGGATGAAGACTTTCTAGAAGAGTCTAGAACTTCTTAGGATGAGGATAATTTAGATTTTTAGGAAATAAATAAAGTTTTATTTATTTCAAGGGTTTGGGTTGAGGAGATATTTATTAAAACTTTTTTAATAAACATGAGGATTAATATTTAATCTTAATTAAATATTTTGAGTTGGGATTAGGGGTAGGAAATGATGGGATTAGCCTTTAATCAAAATTAAAGAAGAATTAGAAGATTTTGGAAGAGGTTAGTGGTCTTAAGGAAATTGGCCAAGTTTTGGGCAAAAAATGATTTTTTTATTTATTTTGGGTTTTTTGGTCAATTTATTAATTAAATAATTAATAAATAAGAAAATAATGTTTAAATAAGATTTAAACATTTTTGGGAGGGATTCCTTAATTAAATATTTTTAATTAAGATAAAGGGATTTAATGCCATAAAAATAAATAAATTAATTAAATAATTAATTAATTAATAAATGATGATGTCATTAGAAATTTTTCAAAAAATAAAAATACTTTATTTTCTAAAGGTTTTTAGGTGTCTACATTTTGCCCCTCTTTGATGTGATGCCGCAAGTGGCATGGCATCAAAGATAAGAAAATAAAATGCCCAAGGCTAGAGGAGAAGAGGAGAGAATGGACTACAAGATGCCCCCTCAAGAAGGCGGCGGGGAGAGAAAGCGAGGCTCGACGACTTCTTGAAAAGTACAAGAATTTGAGATGAGCAAGAAGACTCAGATTGGCTTAAGAGAAGAGGTTTAGTTAGCTCAAACTCTCACTACAGGAGAATGATAAAGGGAGAATTAGAGGCACAAGAGGAAGAAAGCTTAAGATCTCAGGGATTGCAGAGGATGAAGGAGCAGAGCGCTATAAAAGGAATCCAAGATGGGGAGATGGATGAGGGGATTAAAACGCTGATGCAATAGGATTTCAAAGAGTCAGATTGGTGGAAGATGGGTTTCAGAGATCCCTAGGACTAGGATTGTGGATCTCGAAAGATGAGGCTTGGTGGATTGATTTGGATTGGTGGATCCCTAAGACTAGGATTGTGGATCCCTAAAGCTAAAGGTGAGGAGTGATTCAAAGAGATACTAAGGCATAAGCTGGGGTAGGAGAGACAGATGCTGGATATGGATGGGGGATAATGGAGATGAAGGAAAACCATTGAAGCTTTTTGAGCAGGGGGATACTTCAAAGAGAAGTGCCACCATGTAGTTGAGCACTAGATTTGCTATAGGACTATTGGTTAATTGCCAAGGTTACCAAGAACATCAAGGCCTTTTCACCAACTATCCAGAGGACTGACGGACTAACTCAAAACAAACACGCAAGGATTTCCCCAGCATCACACATGAATCTCAAAAGAATCAGAGTGGAACCGACACTGGCTAATCCACAAGCAGCAAAGAAAAACAAACAAAAGACTTGATCAAGACCTTACGCCCAGATTGCCCATTCGTAGTATACCATGATATAGAAGATTGTGGCAACTTTGAGGAGGGAACAAAAAGATTGTTTGGAAAAGATACTTCAAGACCCAAAAGGGAAGATTCCAAATCAAAAGAAACTGAAAATCCAAAAGAGAACCGTTTGCCAACAAGATGGGTAGGACGAGGTGCTAACGGACCAAGATCAGACATGAGGAAAGCTATATCCTACAAGGATCTATCAGAGAGCACCTAAGCTGATGGAGCTGGGTGAGTGATGTGTCTGGCAAGCTGAACTAAGAATGATAACACTTTGGTGATAGGAGATCTAGCTAAAGGATGCATTGGAATAGCTAACCAAGATGTGCGATGTGTGCAAGATGCTGATCAAGGAGGAAATGACACAAAAGCTAGATAGATACAATGGTACTAAGCTAAAGAGGATGTACAAGCTGATGGACCAAGATAGTTACAAGTAGGCAAAAGCTTAAGATGATAGGATAGCGAGATGGTTCGATGTTGTGCAAGATGCGAAAGCTAAGGGTGGGGTGATAGCGAAAGATATGGATTTGGAAGGATGCATCCAATGATGATGAGAGATTTTGTGACCAAGGATAGCTAGAGGAGCAGGATGAGATGGCTGGATAGGATGGTAGATAGCTAGGATTATGATGGATATAAAGAGATGACATTGGGTTTGCATGAGGATAGCCTAGAGGTGGATACCAATGACAAGGGAGGATGGACAAGACAAGATCTCGAAGGAATATAGTGTCCCCAATCAGAAGATAACATGCGGAAGGAGGTATTATGATGGATGTGATAGGATTGAAGCTAGGATGGAAAAAGCTGAAGGGGCTAGGGAGATGGATGATAGCTGGGATGGTTGGCTGAAGTTGTAGGAGATAAGTGGATGGTGTGAGATGGAAGATGGAGGGTGGAGGATAGGTGGATAGATTGGAAGATGGAGTTGGATGTCAAGAGATGACCAAAAGCATGAGAGTGATAGGCTAAGCTAGGGATGGCGAGATTACGCATGACGCTTGTTTGCCAAGTTTTCATCATGGTACTTGTCCAAGGCACTTGAATTGCCAAGTTTTTACCATTGGACACTTCATTTTTCTTTATTTTTGTTGAATTTTTGACTTTGGACTTAGCTGGAATGATTTTGGCTTTCTTCATCTATTTTGGCTTTTTTAGGATTTTTCACTGGTTGTTGGAATGTTCAATTTTGTTGCTAGCTATTGGTACACTAGATGTGTGATTTATGCAATAGATTGGATTAGATGGGATTGATGGTAGGAGATGGAGGGATGAAAAGGTTGGAAAGGAGCATGAGATGGGGATGCTTGCAAGAGCAACATTGGCACATGTTGGGACAGGTGTGAAAAGAGCATATGGGGGATAGATAGTAGATGCAGGGGTGATGGAGGATTTGCAGAAGTGTGCTTGGGGATATAGGCACCCAAGATGGAGTTAGGAGATGGGGGACATGAGTCACTGGATGGAGGATTAGCAATGGTGGATGCCATTATGCATTGGGTTTCAACTTTTTTCTTTGGGATCCACATGGTTTTGGATTGTCTTTTGATTCAATTTTTTCTTTTTGGAGTATGTCTTTTAGAATAGACATATGATTGCCTAGGATGTGGATTTTTAGCTTTATGCATTTTGAATTTGGCATTTACATTGTTGTGTTAAGATTTTGGAAGATGGTTAGGAGAAGCTTTGTGAGATGGAGAGGATATGGGAGATCATGTAGGGGGGTGATGATGGATGATGTGCCTCAATATGTGCCTTTGCTGATCTTGCATAGGAATGGAGGGAATAGGATTTGAATGATGGCTGATAGGAGGATGGAGGATGGTAGATTTTGGGTCATAGGGACCCAAAATGGATTTAGCGGATGAAGGGGGGATATGGTAGGTTGTTTTAGGTTGCAAAGATGGTGGAGGGGGGATGCCATAAGATTTCTTGAAGGAGTGATGGGAGGCTGGCATTGGGGGTTTGGAGATAGGCTTGGTTTGGGGGTGTGGTGTACCAACAATTTTAGATGGTGAGCCTTTGGATACATATCCAAGACCATGAAATCCTAGATTTTTTTGTGCAATAATAGGCTTTATGATTCCTTGCTCTTGTGGTCCTAAACCTTGACCTTGATAATGCCATCAATTGAGCATTTGAACTAGTTGAGGATACTTTTTGCTTGCAAAAAATGGTGGAAGTGTTTTATCAGATGTACTGCAATAGGGAGATACTATTCTTAATTCTCTTGTTGAGAGGAAGCCACTATGGATGAATGTAAGTGAACCAAGAGGGTATATTATAGATGGTGAAATAGCTTGGATAGGTGGTAAGATGGAAGCATGGAGTGGAGGAGATGGTAGGATAGGATCTTGATTTAGCTGATGGGATGAAAAGATATCCTGTAGTAGAGGAGGTATGGCTTGAGGTTTTGGAGATGGAGGGGATAGTGACTGCACTATGGATGGAAGACATGGTACGATGATATCTTCATTTATGCTTTGGGGGATGTCAACATGCTTTTGGGTAGGATCTTGGTAGGATTGGTTTGGAGTGGATGGTGTGACAAGAGGTGAAGGGATGGACTCTTCAAAGGCAGCGGATGGATAGATGGGAGATTCAATAGTGGAGATGGGTGAGTAGAATATGGATGCATAAGGGTCATTATGGGAGATTTGGGAAATGCTTGGAGGTGATGTGGATAGGATTTGGAGGGTTTTGATAGATGGTGGGATTTTGATGCTTGCGGGAAGTGGAAGGATTTTAAGCAATTTGATGGATGGTATGGGGATGATAGCTATGGGAGATGGAGGTGACACCATAGATGGGGAAGCTTCATTACTGACTACTTCACATGGTTGGATTAGATGACATGGCTTATCGACTGCCAGAGGTGACTTTTCTTCCTTGGAGACTCATGTGTTGGAGGTGGAGGTGGATTGACAAGAATAGCTAGTGTGATGGGGGTGGAAGATTGGAAGCTTGGTTGATTGGGTGATGGAGGAGAAGCTGGGATATTAGATGGCATGACTAGATAGTTTGGAAGAATGCATGGATTTTGTGGGATGCTTGGGGGAATGTTTTTAAGGCTTTCAATATACCCATCATAGTCAACAAGATTTTCATCATCATTGGAATAGGAGGTGGCGGGAGCAAGGACAATACGACTGAACACATCATGATAGGTTTGGGATTTCATGTTTTGATGATGAGCTGGATGGGGATGGGGTCTTGCATATGGATGACCATAGAAGCTCATGGTTGGATTTGGATTATGCATAGATTTTGGATTGGCTAATGAAGGATTTCCTAATGAGATTCAAAGTTGTATGACATACCTAAGGAGGATTGGCTGGAGATTTTTGGCTTTCTTGTGGATGGAAGACTTCAAGGGCGTGCTATCAAAAAGTAAGAGTTTTGCTTTCCTATGCACTGGATTGGTGGAGATTGTGTCAACTTAAGGATAGACTAATGATCCTATGGGCATGACACGAGATTGACCACTTGTGGATCCCAACCTTTAGCTCAAGGTGATGAGGGATAACAAGTGACAAAGCTAGATTACCCTAGACAAAGCTCTATCAAAGGGATAACCTTGGTGAGGCTGGTGGATTGGTCGGATTGATTGGATAGAAAATTCTAGGAGAATGACAACAACTCTCTAAAGGCTTGGGTGTGATTTTGGATTGGGTTGCTAGCTGGCTGGGGGGATGATTTGGATGGACTTTGGATTTGGGATTGTTCTAAAGCAAGGAAATAGATAGATTTAGTTGCAGCGGGGGAGCTTGGATGATTTTTTGATGAGGCAGTGACTACGCTAAGTATGTCTTGAGTTGGGAGATTTTTTCTTTTTTGGAATTTTGACCAAAGTTGGCAAACATTCATTCAAAAGCTATGAACAAACAAGCAGACAAAATTTTGGAGCAAGCACGTCAAACACACCAACATCCTAGGAAGCTTTCTACAAGGATGAAATTTGTTATAGCTAGGGAGTCCTTGATATACGCAAGGTACGTGAGGCCCAAATCCATAGATGAAACCAAAAAGATGTCACACAGCCGAGAGGAGCAGTAACCCACTTCTCCTCTTTCACTTCTCAAGGGTATAAAGTTCCTTGAGGCTTAGCCCGAGTGACAAAATCTTGATTCCAAGAGAGGTGTCTTTGGACTCACCTCCTGATTTTTATACTCTGTCGGAATGCTAAAGTTGAGGTCATCCCAAGGGGTGATGAAATCCCCAAGAAGGCCTCCTAAAAAGTGTAAAATAAGACCACATACATGATCTTGGGCTTTAAAAGACACGCGTTCATTCCAATTGATGATTTAGATTTTGTAAGCTATGATTGAAGACACTTGTGATTATGGCATACAATGTTCATTCCAATTTGACAACATCGTTAGCATAATAGAAGTTGAGAGATCGTCAACATAAGAAATGTGAGCGTCATTGAAAATGCATCAAAACCATGCGATGTTCATTTAGGTATTCAAGATTGAGTGTGAGTTTGTTTTAAGCCTAAAACAAAGATATGTGAAACTCTATTTGTCAAGCACATGCCCAGAGGCCCTCCACGTCAAGAGTTTGTTCAATTTTAATGTCCAAATGAAGTGTTAGCGAGCCTAATGTGCATTCAAGAAATTTTCTAAGTTAGAAAAACTAATAAAAACACAAGTAAGTGAAGTTTGATCTTTGTGGAGCACTTAACACCCTCTTAGGTGGACCCATCCCCATAGATGGCGCTGAGATTGCAACCAATGGTTAAATTGATGGGTGATTAAAGAGGGTGAGTCCAACTACAAACTCACTTAAAGTGTCTTTATTTGGTTTTTATAATTTAGGAAGTTCCTAGAATGTAGATTCTTTTTATGCCCCAAAAGATGAAGTGTGAGTTATTGTAATGATTAATTGACCTTTTGCATTCAAGATTAGATTTGTTGTTTTAATCATGCATTCATAATAAAAACAAACTTGATTTTAATCCATGGCACTCAAGAGTGATTTTAGCAACATGCATTCAAAGACAAGTGATTAAACATTCAAGTTTTTTCCTTTGAGCATTCAAGATTGAGATTTTGTGTGTTGTTTTAAAGATCATTCAAGATTGTTTTGGACTCAAAAGTGAAAATGACTCTTTGGACTTTGGTTTTCATTCAAGATTTTGTGTTCTAGTTTGCATATTTTAAGCCCAAAAATGATATTCCTAGATTGTTTTGGTGCATGAAAAACCTAAGAAACATTCAAGATTTTGCAACAAGACATTTTTTTGGAACAAATAACAAAGCTTTTAGGACATTTTTTGGCAACCATTTAGGACTCTTAGTTTTCATGAGATTTTTAAAAGAACTTTAAAATATTTGCAAATGAGGTTCATTTTATCCTTGATTGATGCTTTGAGTTTGATTTAGATTTTAGTGTGCACTTAGTGTTGATTTTGAACCTTTTGAAATGGAAACTTGAAGTTCTTTTTAAATTTCCAAAAATGAAGTGTTCCTAACTTTGCATGAATGCATCTAAAACCTTGATGTTGCAAGGATGCGAATGATTGGATTGATTTAGTTTCACTTGTTAAAAGATTTTTTTTTTTTTGCAAATTTTTAGTTTTTAATGGATTTAAGTATGATTTAGTGGTTCATTTTAAGCACTAAAAAGAAGTGTGTATGATTTTGCTTCCTTAAAAAAAAAATGGCCAAGATCTCCCACAAGAAGAAGAAGAAGAAGTAGATGGAATAAGAAGAATATAGACAAGAAGAGGAAGAAGAATTCCAAGTACTTTGTCAACCTATAAGCTTGAAAAATCTGCAAACACTATGAGATAGACTATGAGTTCCTTTGTCTTCTTCATGCTCATGTGGACCTACAAAACCAATTTATACAATTCCACCAATCACAAAAACAAGCAAAATTAGCCAAAATTAGCAAATGACATACAAATCTTGACTAAAAAATATAATGAAGATGACCCATGCAGGGTCCCACCAGGCGTGCCAAAATGTATATGAGTAATGATAGTATGCTAATAGAAACCAAATTTAAATAAAGCTTCTACAAACTAAACAAAATTCATAAACTTCACGATAGACTAAGATGAGCTCTCAATTGAGAATATGAGCCATTAATGGGCTCTCTCAATAAGAAGCTCTCTTGTTGAGTGGCTGTGTCTAAATAGATAGGATGTGTGCTCAAGCTTATGCTTCAAAAAGGGCTTCAAATAGAGTTGGAATTTGGGTGGGAGTGTATGGTTTTGATGTAAAATGGCTTCTTAAAATGGCATTATGACTTTACTTCATGGATTGTGTTAAAATGGCTTGGGAGAGGATTCCTTAAATAGGAAAAGGGCTTGAGGGATCAAGGGCTAGGATGCAAGGATGGGAAAAAGCTTATGGAAGGCTCAGATTGCATGAGAGGAGAGCACATGGATTGTGCTTCCTTACAGCCAATCAAGGAGTGACACATGTCACAAGGTGAGAGGATGGAAGAAAGGGGAAGGATGAGTCAACAAAGGAGGCTCAAGGGATAAAATCTTCATAAAGACCCTCATAATGGCTTGTAAGAGCAATAAAAGGGCTTGGAAGAGTCATTTATGGCCTAGTGGGCTTCATAAAGTTTTATGGTTGGGATATTTTGAAGGAGATGAGAGGAATTTCGACTTGGGCTTGATTAGGAAGGTTTTAAGCTTGCTTAGGCTTGTGCAAATGATTAGAGGATGGATTAGGATGGTTTAGGATTAGCTTAGGGATATGCAAGTGGATGGCATTTAATGAGGGTGGGTGAAGGAGGAGATATTTGTTAACTTTGGCTTGGGTTAGTAAGTCTTAACCCATGTTTAGAGAATGTGACAAGGTTAGGAGGGGATTAGGATTAGGTTTAAAGACATCTTCTAGAAGAGTCTAGACTTTGGATGAGGATAAAGACTTTCTAGAATAGTCTAGAAATTTCTAGGATGAGGATGAAGACTTTCTAAAAGAGTCTAGAACTTCTTAGGATGAGGATAAATTAGATTTTTAGGAAATAAATAAAGTTTTATTTATTTCAAGGGTTTGGGTTGAGGAGATATTTATTAAAACTTTTTTTAATAAACATGAGGATTAGTATTTAATCTTAATTAAATATTTT
Organism: Cupressus sempervirens; assembly: GCA_028749045.1. Taxonomy (NCBI): domain Eukaryota; kingdom Viridiplantae; phylum Streptophyta; class Pinopsida; order Cupressales; family Cupressaceae; genus Cupressus; species Cupressus sempervirens. The sequence goes on along the minus strand of CM053785.1, from coordinate 998,720,575 downwards.
GAGTTGGGATTAGGGGTAGGAAATGATGAGATTAGCCTTTAATCAAAATTAAAGAAGGATTAGAAGATTTTGGAAGAGGTTAGTGGTCTTAAGAAAATTGGCCAAGTTTTGGGCAAAAAATAAATTTTTTATTTATTTTGGGTTTTTTGGTAATTTATTAATTAAATAATTAATAAATAAGGAAATAATGTTTAAATAAGATTTAAACATTTTTGGGAGGGATTCCTTAATTAAATATTTTAAATTAAGATAAAGGGATTTAATGGCATAAAAATAAATAAATAAATTAAATAATTAATTAATTAATTAATGATGATGTCATCGGGAATTTTTCAGAAAATAAAAATACTTTATTTTCTAAAGGTTTTTAGGTGTCTACACATCTAACTTTCCCACTCAGTTCCTTCTATTTTTTTGATTGGTTGCATGTTGATCAAATAGGGAATCCAAATAGATTTGATCTTATCTTCAAAGCTTTAAGATCTATCCATATGTTGGATCAAAAATGGTTTACATAGTTGTTTGTGCCATCACAAACAACTAGGTCAATTTTGCATTACTCGACACTTGTTGATACTGATGCTTAACACATACTATAATTCTGTCTAGCTTGGCACTTGAACTTGCTCAACATCTTTCATTTACTTGGCACTTGAACTAATTGTCACTTACTATTTGCTTGGTACTTTATTTACTTAGCACATGATTTAACACTCATTTCAACTTGGCTTTTATACATATTGTACTTAGTATATGTTACTAGCTCGGCATGAACTTAGTAAGTTTGTTTAATTGTGTTGACACTCAATTGTAAAAACCAATTTTGAGATCAACAATCTCCCCCTTTGATATGAGTGGTAAAAAAACTTAACTATACATGATGAATCTAATCTTCTCAAGTATAATATACATCCAATTCAGTATATATACAAAACTTCAAAATGTATTCATAATTTTATAAAGAACTATGTACCTCAAAGTTTTATAACTCCCCCTGAGTTAATGTGTCTTTGATATATCCAAAATCTCTTTGAGTAGATTTTCCTTTGCTATAACTCTTTGACTTCAATCATTATGATACTCTTTATCTGATGTGTTCTCATATCCCTATTTTTGCTTTCTTTTTATTTTCTCCCTCTTTCTTCTCTTTATTTATTTTGTAACTTCTTTTGTAATTCCCACTTTCACATGTCCCCCCTTGCATAGATATTTCTCCCCCTTTAAATACTTCTCTCCCTTTTTGACACTGATGTCAAAGGGTTTATACACTAAGTGTATATTTATCCAAGAAGTTCTTGTTAACTTCCATTACAATCTTCAGAGCAGCATCCCAGTAGCCTATTGCAACATCTAATGATTTGATTTGAATGGTTGACTCTATTTTAAGGTGAACTAAGCTAGTTCTTTTTGTAAGATTTCCATGTGTGGGGTCAAGGAGGCTTGAATTTGAACTAACTTGGCTCTTGTATTAGCCTTTTCTATTGTCAATACAACTAGTTCCTTCTATGTGTGAAGCGTGGAATGAAAGTGCTTCTCACTTTGAGCTAGAATTTGTGGTAACTACATACTAGATATCTTCAAGTTTCTCTCCAAACTGAAAATCCTTTGGCTTGTTTCTTGTGTGAAGTGTGTGGGGTCACACAATTTATTGTATAGTGAGAATATGTTCTCAAGTACCTTCTTCACTTTTTCTATTTTTGTAGCCAATTCTACTTGTGACAGTGCTATTCCACTAGATATCTTCTCATTTACTTTTCCTTGAAATTTATTTTCAGACCATTCCATGAGTTTTGCATTAGTCTCCTGGTCTTCATTTGTCACCTATTCAACAATTTCTGATAGCTGTTCCAATATTGGCTTGGTTTCATGAATGCATCTAGAAAGATGTCTTTGATTTCATGTATTGCTTGCCTTTTTTTATACTCCTTTCTAAGTATCTCTTGGTTCTTTTTCCTTTCCAATGCCTCTTGCATCTCATTGATCTATTCAATGTTCATGGTTGCATAGTCATATTTTGGTATGACAATTTCTTCATCTAATGTTGGGTCTCCATAGTGAAGTACCCTTGAAACCTTTATGGAGCTCAAGTTTGGTGCTAAAATTTGGAGTGGAATTGCTTTAGTGCTCAACTTCTAAATGAATTTTGTAGGAGTGCCAATAGTTGGTAAATTAACCAATGTTTGGATGGCTTCTTTCTCCTTTTCCTTCAAAATGTCCTCTTCTTGTGGTCCTCCTTGATCAATCATGATTATTGATTGTGCAACTTGTTGGCTCCTAATTTAACAAAGTTTGAATAACCAATAATGCAAGGGAAGAATGCATCTATGAGCAGCTATCTCCAATAATAGACACAATTCACCAAGAACCTGGGCCAACTATTAGGTTTGACCCTTCTTCTACTTCAGGCTCTACAAAACCTAAGCGAGTGGACCTCAGATTCAATCAATATGGTACTAGTGCAAAACATATCTCTGAATCTATTATCAATAGATTTAACCCTTATTTCTCCTCTTAACTCATGCAATAACATAGTTCTATAGTAGCTAAATGCAATTCTATGAAATTCATAAGCTAAGTGAGGGCAACACCTTTTAGGTTCTTCAACATGAAAGGGAAATACAATTGATTAATAATGTTGAATTCAACAAAACCCCAAATATGTAGCAATATGAATAAGTGATCCTATAACTAATTAGTGCCTTATCTATTGGGAAGTTCCATGAATCAAATACATACATCTATGATATCAAGGAAATATTTCATACACCCAGAAATTAGATCTATCCTATCACTTTGTGAATTAGACATCAATGTTCATTATGACCTCATTTGCATGAAATATCCTTCTCAAATAACTAGCAACCCTGTCAAACACATCAAGTATTTACTTGGTCCTTTCTTCCAAAAAAAAATGTATCTAACATAAAACCTTAAAGGGATGCAATTGGATCTCATCTTTTTGTTCCTGGACCACATAAGACTGCAAATTACTAAGATAGGAGATGAGAATCAAAATGAAACTAAAGAAATTCTGGCTCATTCATATTCATTTCTTTGAAACAATACATTCAAATAAATGAAATCAAAACATAAAAACACCTAATAGATCTAAACTAACTGAATTTTTTTTCCTACTATTGTTCATACAAGAGAGAATATGCTAAGAAATGGAGGTGGAATCACAGTTCTAGATCCAACAAAGTGGTCTCACAAGAAGACTAAAAATTTCCAACCAACAATGGTATCACAGATCTAAGAAAACTCAAGATTGGAACCCCTACAATGGATGAAAGAAAGAAAGATATAGACATAGATGAATTCCCAAATCTGATCTAAAGATGACATGTGTCCACTATTCGATGGAATCTAGAGGGAAATGATGTCAAGTGGTCTTTGGTCTTTTCACATGTAAGAGCAAGGTCATCCAACCAAGACCCCTTAATACTCTTGCCAGTAACATTGCACTCTCAAAGTCATCCAAACAAGACCCTTTGCCTATGGCAACTTGCATGCACTCTTTCTTAACTTGATAAATCAGGTAATTTTGCTAAACACCCCTCACTTGTGACAATCAAAAGAAGTACATTTCCACTAGAAAGCAACATTGGAAGTGAACTAGTCATTGAAGAAAATATCCAAGATGCCAATGCTACAACAATAGCACATGCTCTCAAGAGAATGCAATATAAAAAACCTCCAAATAAACTTGTAGGTTTTTGATGACCAAATAAGGGGACCTCCTATAATGAGTCAATGAACCTTCAAATCATTGAACACAACAATCATGAAGTTGGGCATTAAAAGAATAACCACAAAGTGGGTTGCAGGGGTAGGCTTTCTTTGTCTTCCCTGTGGCTTCCTCTTTTCTCATAAAATAAAATATAAAAGCCCAAATCAACAAAATCCACAAAACCAAGGCAATTCCAACTCAAAACATGTGGTTGGGTTATAACTAGTATGGAATTCTCTATTAAAACTTAGCTCCCTAGTTTGCATTGTCAGCCCCTTCTTTATGATTATTAATGCCAAATTGAATTAGCCAACATTTGATGACTCTTTGCATATCTTAAATCATTTGATTTAATATCTTCTCAAAACATAGTAATTCCTTTTGCTGTTGTATTACATATATCTATCATAATTCTTGACTCAGCCTTAGCTCTAGCAATTGTAACTTTTTCTTTTCCTTCCTTAGATGTTGTCAAAACATAGTTATGACTATTGGAAGCACCCAATAACCTTCCTCAATTTGATCTCATGAGCAAAAATACCCACAAAGTCTCCATTATCATCACCTAGCATGCCAATCCCGATTCCATAGTGAATTAGTGGATTTCAAGGCACTTAAAAATAAATTTAACTCATTGGACATCTTTCTCATATGGAAACTTGATTAATTTAATCCACCTTCATTGATCAATCAAACGCTTGGATTCCTAAAATCTCAACAACCACACATTGGGTCCAAATCCTCTTTTTTTTTAGATAGAAATTCTTATGATTTAAAATTAGTCCATCATTCTGAAGCAATTAGTCAGACCCCAAAGTGGATATGGCTAAAAAAAAAATTGATTCCAAATGACTGAACTATAAAACTGACCCATTCAACTTCTGGCACTAATTTGAAGCAAAATCAACCACTGATCTGTCATTAAAAACTCATTTTATCACTTTATTTCAACTTGTTGACTTTGTGGCAGGAAGTTGTTTCACTGGCCTTAAAAATTGACCAAAAGACCTAATCGAGCTCAAGAAACTGACACACTAATTCTTTTTTCTGCATACTCTTACCCTGTCAAATCTCATCTCATGATGAATTCTCAGTCCAAAGATATTGACTGTCAAAGTTGCCCTCTTAAAATCACCTGCAAGAAACCATGTTAGAAAACCATAAATTGTGTTTGGATTTGGCTTTGAAAACTGGGTAAACTAACACTTGGGAGAACAAAAACTAGGGCATTGGTTCACTATCATGAGGAGAGTATAAAGCTGTGATTTGGGCTCATGAGGAATAACATGATGCATTTTACGAGTAGTCAAAGTGGGTTACTTAGAATTTGCAGACTAGAAATAATAGCAGAAAAGCATTTTTTGCAAATGAAATTCACCTAGAAAAGTGTGCAAATAGACTCATCAAAGCTTGAAAATTGGCACACTTAAAGTATTTTCAAAGTAAAACATAGTGGTAGAATCCATTTGATCTCACCTATCATAGATTTGGAGATATGACATCACGAATAGGGGTATTGACAACTATGCACTTCTTGACACTAGTAAAAGGTTAGAAATTACATTTGGAATCGCATTTGAAAACTGATCAAATGGATTTTTCATAAGCTCAAAATTGAAACATAACAAGTCTCTAACCTCTAAAATGCAAAAAGGAATGTCAACATTTTGGTCAACTAGGTCAAAGTTATAACACATCAAACAAGGCTTCCCAAAATTCAAAATAAATTGCATCAGCATGACATTGATAAACAACCAACTTTGAGGGACTCAAAACCTAGTCAAATGGATTCAAAATGACTCAAAATCTAAAACATAGGTTCTTAAGTATGGACACTAGATACTCCCAAGGCAGTAAGTCATGAAACACTACTGGGTGTGAGATATTCAGTTGCAAACACAAGCTCCTATCATTGTTTGACACTTAGGTGAAAATGCAAAATTGACAAATGCTCAAAACAAGACTTCACAAGATATCTTAGAATGTCAATTTAACTTCATGGAACACATAGACACACTAAATGAAAGGTGCTAGAAGCATTAAACACCTCTTAGGCCTCAAATTGACAACTAGATATACATCCATCAAAAAGAATTTATAGGTCCTAATTTCTCAATGGTACTCAAAATTGGGGCTTCAATTTTGAGTCCCAACACACCTTGAGTTTGTGCAGTAGGAATAGATACCTCTATCTATTTTGTTTGTTCCCTTGTTGGCTTTGCTACAATTTTAGTTTGTTGTTTAGTCATGACAACTTTTAGTATGGTATCAACATTAGCTGATGTATCTTTTGATACTTTCTCTTGAGGTTGTCCACTGGTAGCTATAGGGGTGACAAAAGGTGGTTCTTGTGTTCTCACCTTGTCCCTAGTCAGGTTAGCTATTGCTTTTTGCAAGTAATCCACACTAGCCAATACTAGATTGTCATACAACTTTGCTTCTAATGTTGATTGGTCAAGGATCTCCTTTAGATCCTCTACAATTAGTGGATTTATGTTTTGAATTGAGCTGTCAGGAACATATTTTACTTTAATTGTCTCTATAGGTGTGTTAGTGTCATGTGGAGAGCTTAATGGTGGCAATTATGTGTCTTGCACACTCTGATCTATTTGCTACTCCTTAGCAGTTGTCATTTTATCTTCCTTTTGTTGTGCATCCTCCACTGTGTTTTATGCCTTTTCTTTCTCTATTTCTCTTTCTTTTTCATTTTCTTCCTCTTCTCCATTATTTCTTCCCTCAAAGGGATCCTCCACTCCTTCTTTAATAGTACTCAACCCATATATCAACTTCCACATTTGAGTTGATTTCTTGACAACATCTTCAATCTTGTTTTGAAGAATGTTGAAGGCCTTATACTTAGGTGGAAATTTTCTACCATTCTTCTTATTTTCCTTTTTTATTTGGCCTTTTAATAATTCTAGCATCACTTGTGCCAATGTGGACTCTCTTATTTCCTTTTCCATGTTTAGGAAATAATGCCATTTATTCTCAACAATGGAATACAGATTCTTGGGCATTGTAGTGTCAAATTCAAGTGGGTTATTCTTGATTTTTTGCCATCATGGCATATACCAATTCTTCAACCTTATTTTATTCTTCTCCACTTAATTTATTGAACTCAATAGTTCTCAAACTAGTTAAGTCTACATTATTCCTAATATTATCACAAATGTTATCAATCTTAGACTTGGGTGCATGACTTACCACACTAAACTGGCTGTTGTCATTTGAGTTAGTCTTCTCTTCATCAGATTCTAGTTGTACAACATATTTCCTCCTTATTTATTTTGCATTGGACCTGGTTGCTCAGTGGCCTTCTTCTTTTCTTTTGTTTTCTCCTTAGCCTTCTGAGTGATGGCCCTTCTAGTTTCTCTTGTGGCTAGAGTAGTAGGCTTGGTAGGCCTTGATTTAGCAATTTTATTTCCTTTGGACTAAGCTACATATTGTGTCTTAACCTTTCTCTTCTTTGGCTTTGGTTCTGTTGGTGATTCCTTGGCTTGTCCCTCCTCATCACCTTCTTCCTCATCTTCTACCATACCTTGTGTTAGGGAAAGAGGTTCTTGTCTAAGTCCTTGTTCTTCTTCTTCCTCTTCATCATCATCATCTCCTTCAGCTCCCTCACCAAATTTGGCTTTCAACTTTTTAAACCTTGGATTTCACGACATCATAGTTGCCAAATATTTTTGTTGACTTATTAATTTATTCAGCAAGTAGGACAATGATGGCTTCTGATGCTTCATCTATACTAATCTCATACCCCAAAGGATTTAGCCATCTTACTCTAGGTACTATAGCCTGGATAAATGTGTAATCAATATTTACCAAGAAGCATATATCATTGTAATACTTCTCCACTAGGGAAACTGGGATTCTTGATCTTTATTTCATGGTTTGCTTGAAATCCTCAAAATAACTAGTCATCGCAGACTCAAAATTGTCTCCCATCTTCTCTATGTACTCATTTATTTGTACTGCCATAGACCTATTGGTCTCCCATCCTACCACACCAAAAGAAGGAAACTCATTCTAAATATAGAAAAATATAAATATCAAAATTGAACCAAATTTGTATTAAGCACCTTTGGATCTCCTTATTGCTCCTAAATTCTCCATGATTTGCTGCAATAGTAGCTCTGCTAGATCATAAGTGTGATCTTTCTTCACAATTTTGTACCCTACATCAACTGCAATTCATGGCACACTATTCAATTGGCTTGACTGATAGAATTTGTGAGATATGACCCTCACTGCAAATTCTAGAAGTGGATCCTTGATGGTATCAATAGTCATTCCCCTCTTATTCCACTTTGCCCCCATATTCTTCTCAATTGCTTCTTTAGAATCACTCCTTAGGGTTTTGGGTTGTTTTAGGGTTGGAAATCCTATAACCCTGTGCATAATCCTTTTTGACAACTTGATAGGCCCTCCTTCTAATCATAGGCATCCATCATGGATTCTACTCAAAAAAATTCTTATCCATTTAGTCTTAAAGATAGTGGGCAAATCCAGGGCACATGTTAAGCCCTTCCTTTCAACAATTTGAAATTCTTCTTTCAACACTCCATTCTCACATAGTTTTTCATATGATTGACAAATTTCCATGTCTCTATCCCTCCAACCTTGTAGTTATAACATTTTCTTAAGTCCTAAACCATTACAACCTTAGGTGGAATAATTGACAATGCCTTTGTCTGGTCGTTATTATATGCAACTTTAGGAATAGGCCTAAAATCTGGTTTCTCAACCTCATTGCTAACCAACTAAACTTCAAAATGTTCCTTATCCTTAGGATTTCTAGAGCTAGAGGCCATTTTTCACAACTAGTGTTTCAATAGATATTAAACTATGTAACTATGTAACTCGACATGTGAGGAATACCTTTAAATCGATAGAATGATGCTTGATCTCTGTTGAAATTTGTGTAAAAGCTTCAATCTCTACTCATCAATCACTTCTTTACTCTGCTCACTCCTTCTCTATGTTTGTTATAAGGCAAAAAAAATCATTATACCCTTTCAAAATGTATCATTTAATGCATGGTGCATGTGTAGCTGTAAACTCAACTTTTATTCAATTTCTACATTAGTCAGAATCTATTGATTCGCCATCACTCAACATCCATTAGAATTACCCTTACTCAGCTTCAATAGGAATTACCTTCACTTGGTAGATACTACTATCTTGACTTCAACTGGCTTTGGCTGACAACTTGGTACACACTGGAATTTACTCGGTAATTGAGGAGAACTTTTTACACTTGGCACTAAAATGAAAACTTAAAGGTTTGACTTTGGTTTTCCCTTGTTGACTTGCATCTTTATTCATGCTAATTTACCTCTTTTAGCACTAGCTTACCTTGGAACTGATGTATGATGAGGCACTTAAAAATTAGTCCCACATACCTCTTTCTACTTAGTTTGATGAAATGTGACCACTTAACCCTTTAGGTCAAGTGATCCCTTCATTTGATGTGTTGCATCCATCTTTTTTTTTCCATGTCTTGTTCATCTCCCCTTTAATGTGCTCAACATCTACCTTTCCTTTTCCCTTATTGAATTCTAAGTTAGGTGCCTTTGTCTTTGTTGGTCAGTGCTTGCTAATATAACCAATCTTTAAAAAACTAAAGCATGTAGTTTGACTCAACCATCTATTGTAGTTACCTTTGAAATGTGTTCTTATGCAATTCTTAAGGATGTATCCATACTCTTGACAATAATGACAGCTATGTCTTGTATTGTAATCCCAATTATAGGAATTTTTATGGCTTCTTCCCTTGTTTAATGATCATGTGTACTTGGATCTACATTCAAAGGCTTTGTGTCCAAACTTCTGACAATTGTAGCAACTTCCTTCAAATATTGGTGCATGCATGGCTTTTTTTCTACATTCATGTGCCTGATGACCTTGTTTGTTGCACTTGTGATGATGAATCATGTTCTTTGGCTTAACATTATGGCTACCATTCTTACTCCTACAAACATTAGTTGTATGTCCTTTCTTTCCACAATGATTACAAGTAGGATTAGAATTCTTACCTTTATTGCTTCTTTCCTTAGCAGCTTTGCATGATTCTCCTTCTTTAGTGCTTGTGTAGCCCAGTCTTGATATATCTTTACTAAATCTAGGGGATTTTAGTAATTTCTCAAAGTACTTGATGGCTTCATTTGGCTTGTTGAAACTTTTAGCAAACTCCTTCTCTCTTTTTAGGTCATCCTATAATTGTTCATTCTGCATCTTCAATGTAGTTATCTCAATGTCCTTGACATTCAACTCATAATGGGAATTCATCATTTGGCTTAGGGTGTCCAATTGCATGTTTGAAATCCTAGACAACTCTGCTAATTTTTCTTCCAATATATTTACCAAAATTCTTTTGTCTTCTTCAATCATGGCCTTGTCTTCTATAGTTTTCTTCTTTTGTTTAGTCACCTCACATAACAATATTGCTTGTGATTCTTGCTCCAATTTGACATTTTCTGATCTCCTCAGCTTGTGCTCTATTCTTTTCCATGAGATCTACAATTGCTACATCAAATTCACAAGAGTTACCATCTATAAATAACTTTGTGGTGTCAATCTCTTTGTATTGAGTGTCATTTTTTGTTATGGAATTCTCTTTCCTTCTCTTTAGCAAACTTCTCAAGGCATCTTTGGCTTCATCCTATTGTTGCAATAAGAGATGTATTTCAATCTCCTAATTCTCAATAGTCTTTCCCAACTTGTTAAATTCCATCTCAAAATATTTTATCCAAGTTGTAAGGCTTCTGTTGATGAGAACTTAGCTCTGATACCAATTGTTGGAAATACAAATGGGAAATGTATCCTTCTAAGAGGGGGGGGGGGGAGGGGGGGGGGGGGGTGAATCAAAAGTACTAATCTTTAATCAATAAAACTTTTAACTTGAAAATAATGCATGCATAAACATATTGAAAAAACATGTAAAGTAAATGTATCCACATAAAAACTTAACACCATACATGATTACCCAGAAAACCTCCAATGAAAAGGTAAAACTGGGGTGGGGATGACACTCATAGTTCTTCAATACTGCAGCAATAAAGTTCACTTGTTAAGGTTACATGATTTGACCATTCTCATGATCTGCCCTATGAAAGGCTTGCCCTATTAAAGGATTATAAAAGATTGTTAGATCCTACCCTGTTAAAGGATTTTTTCACCATGTTAGAAGTGTGCCTAGCTAAAGGACTTTAGAACACTCACTTGGAATGTCACCCTATTAAAGGATTTCTCAATGACTATTAAGTCAACCTTAATACAAAGGATTTCATCCTATTGATATAGTTGTTAAAAAGTACAGTAGAATGTTTGATCAGATACACTTACAATCTAATATTGCTGATTTTAGATCTCAATTTAGTCCTTCTCGATCCTCTCTAATCTGATATGAAATTGTTGTAACCTTGATCCTCTATTCTACTAGCTAATTCTACAATTATTCCCTTATTCTAAGTCATCTTGAATGTATACTAATCAATTCACCCCTTTCACTACTATCATCACCTTCTCACATGCATTCCCTAATGCTTTCTCTTGCTCTTAATTATGGGGCATCATCTCTCTTTAAAAAGAGTTTGGTGGCTTAGGGTTAGGTATGAATCTACAATTGAGATTCATCCAATTTTCCCACTCAATTCCTTCCATTTTTCTGATTGGTTTCATGTTGATCACATAGGGGATCCAAATAGATTTGATCTTATCTTCAAAGCTTTGAGATCTATCCATATGTCAACTCAAAAATAGTTTATACAGTTGTTTGTGCCATCACAAACAACTAGGTCAATTTTGTGTTACTCGACACTCGTTGATACTAATGCTCAACACATACTATAATTCTATCTATCTCGACACTTAAACTTGTTCGCCATCTATTGTTCACTTGGCACTTGAACTACTCGTCACTTACTATTTTCTCAACACTTGATTTACTCGGCACATGAGTGACTCATCACTCATTGCAACTTGGCATCTATACATATTGTACTCAGCATATGTTACTAGCTTGACATGAACTTAGTAAATTTTTTAAAGTGTGTTGACACTCAATTGTCAAAACCAATTTTGAGATCAACATTCACAACTCCTTGGGGAACATATGTGTATGTTTGGATGCCTTTTGGTGTGATAAATGTAGGAGCTACATTCTCAAGAGCTGTGGATGTTGCATTCAAGGAATACATTGATAAATTTATGGTTGTTTATCAGGATGATCTAATAGTATATTCAAAAAAGGTTGAGGACCATTGTAGCCATCTAGACAAGGTTTTTATAAAGGCCTTGGAGTATGGATTTTCATTGAATCCAAAGAAGTACACTTTTGGTGTAACAAAAGGAAAATTCCTTGTCCGTATAATGTCTAAAGATGGAGCTAAGATTGATCTTGAAAGGGTGGCAGCAATAGATAAAGTCCCTAAACCAAAAAAATATTAAAGGTATTCAATCCTCCTTTCGCCAAGTCAAATTCTTGAGAAGGTTTGTAATAAATTTTGTTGAGATTAGCAGGCCTATTTCCAAAATGGTCAAAAAAGGAGTAGTAATCAGCTAGGAAGGTGAACCATCTATTGCTTTCCAAGAAATCAAGCATGCCATAAAAAATACATGAGTATTGAGGACACCAGACTATGCAAAGCCAATGCATATATTTTCTTTTGCATCTTTCCATACCATAGTAGTAATTTTACTTCAAAAGAATGAGGAAGGGTATGAACAACCTATTGCATTTATTAGAAAATCTATCCAACCTATAGAGTTAAAATATGAGATTAATGAGAAGCAAGAATATGATCTTGTGAAGGTTGTGAAGGCTTTCAGGTCTTACCCAGTTGGTGTCATTGTAATTACATTTATGCCTAGTGCAAAAATTAAAGATATATTTTCTTGGCAAGAAGTATCTAGCAGAAGATGTAGATGGATTAATAGAATCCAAGAATTTAACATTGAAATCCAAATCACTAAATTAGTGAGAGGTCAGGGGATGTCTAAATTAATGGCTCAATCAAATTGGGTTGCTAACCAAATAAATTTTGTATGTGAAGAACTCAGATCAGACACATGTGACATGGATGATTGTGATTAGTACAAAGATGTGATGTACTACTTACAAAACATGGAGACCCTAGCCCATCTAATTGATAAAGAAAAGAGATCTATAAAGGTACATGTAATTAGATACATCACTTTTAATGGAAGTCTATGGTAGAAATTTTTTGAAGGAATAATTTTGAAGTGTATTGATTAAAAGGAATTAGAAAAGATACTCACTGATATGCATCCAAAGTATGTGGGGGTCACTACATGGAAAAGACTACAACCCACAAAATAATGAGATTTGGACTGTGGTGGCTAAGTTTATTTAAAGATGCACATGCTTTGGTTAAGAAGTGTGATTCTTGCCAGAGATTTGCTAGAAAGTTGAACTTCTCTATAAATACTCCTTTGAAGTCAATAGAAGTGCAAGCACCTTTCCAGCAGTGGGGAATGGACTTCATAGGTGAGATCTCAACTAAATCTAGTAATAGTTATTCATGGATACTAGTAGCAATAGATTACTTCACAAAATGGATAAAGGCCATTCCCACCAGAAAAGGTACTAATAAAGTGGTAAATAATGTTTTTTTAAATAACATCATAACCAAATTTGTGTGTCCTGAAAAGATTGTGACTGATAATGCAATGTGTTTTAGATCATAGGAGTTCATAAAAAAATGTGACAAATATGGAATTACAAGATCAACATCTTCCCCTTATGATCTACAAGGAAATGGGTGGGCTGAATCAACTAATAAAATTTTGTTGAAGATCATAAAGAGGGCATTAGATGATAATAAAAAGGCATGAGATTCCAAGCTTCATTTGATAATTCGAGATAACAGAATACTAGTTAAAAGGGAAATAGGCATTTCACCTTTTGATATAGTATATGAGATTGAAGCAAGAATGCCCCAAAATAACTTGGTTGGCCTATACAATTATATCCAGTTGTATGATGATGATATCATAGATGACATGCAAGAAAAAATGGATGATTTGCTAGGATTGAATGAAACATGGAAGGAAGCCTCTATTAGAAATACAAAATTGTAATTGCAAGCAAAGAACCTATATGACAAGAAAGTAGTGGCAAGAAAATTTCAGCTTGAAGACCTAATTATGATGTGGAATGCAAGAATTGAAACTAAAGGCAAGCATGGAAATTTTGATCCCATTTGGCTTGGCCCATATTTAATTGAACCTACATGGGGTGATAATTCATATGTTTTGAAAGAACTATCAATTGAAATTCTTGATTACTAGTTCATGGAAAATTCTTGAATATTTACTTCTATTAAAGGTTATTTTTCTTTTCATGAATAGTAGTTTAGGTTTGTGTGCTTTTTGTAAATTATTTTATTTATGTTTTCTTCTATATATATATTGGTTGTGTTTCCCCTATCTTCTCAAGTGTTTCTCCCTAAATGTTATCATTTGTTGGCATGCATGTGGTCTGCTTAACCCCAAAATTTTGACTTCTTACATGGATACAAGTTATCCATCATCCCCAGATAGAGCAAATATTAGCCCATAATTTCACTATGCTGAAACCCTAAAAATATATTGTGAAAATTACATGGAGTCTTATGAAATTAGGTTTTCTCATATATTATGGTCAAGTTTTTGATAAAAAACCTAACTTAGCAGGTTTGTGCCCTAACTTAGGATCATGTAAATGTTCTAAGAATTGTATCCTATTTTCTTATCATTAAAAAAAATTCTTATTCCATGATTGGTTGGTTTGAACCCTAGGTTTTTTGTCTAGTGGGAGATAGAATTTTATTTTCAAACTTTCCTTGTCTTTCTCTAATCTTGCGATCAAAGTCTTTGGCATGGAGTCATAAGTCTAAGGTTTTCAAACTCCTAATCTTACAAAACAACATTTAGCACAAGATCATAAGTGGTAATCCATCTATCCCTTGATGCTATGAAGTTCAATCTAAGAATAAAGGTGTAGAGGTATTTTACATGGATTTTGATCTTATGCTCATAATGAAAGTGTAGTATCATAAGTATTCTTATGAAGGTTAGAAGGTGTTACAATCTTACGATGAAAGGAACAATGTAAAAGCATAAAAGATTTTTTATGGACCTCTGACCATACATAAAGATCAAAAGTGGAGATTGTAAGGTAAAAATTCTTAAAGTTATATGGTGTTATGATCTTATGATGTGGGGCCTAGTATACAACCATAGAAAAATTAAGCGGATGTCAATAAAGTCTCATAGGGATATGAAAAGTGAAAGATCGTAAGATTGTAAAGGTATGATACAAAGACTTCCATAGCTACAAGACAAGGCAAAGCATAAGCCTAGAGGATGAAATAAGATGAGTTTCAATGCCATGATGAAGAGTTAAGTGTATAGTCATAAGATTAAAGTAAAGTAAATTTTAGAGCCTCTAAGGTTACTATAAACAATGAGATAACAATTAGCATATGGTTGGAGGGTTAAGATAACAATTAAAAGAAAAGATCTCAAAGTTATGATGGAGGTTTGTATAACTATTAGCATAAGATCATAAAAGTTTAACTATTAGCATGAGTTCATGATTTGAAGATGACATTGCCAATAATTATTTTTTGATCTTACGATAAGTTGGTAAGTGTAAAGTTATGAGGAGTTTAAAATGAGTCTCCATTGATACAAGAAGGGATTGAGCATAAGACTGAAAAGGTCATTTTTCTTGTCTATGGGGTTATGAAGGGTTTGAATTTCAAATAGAAGGTGTAAGATCACAAGCCCTAAATTTAACATGAAAAAGTGTTTTTTCTTTCTTTGAGCTAGAAAATGGTAGAAAGGCTTTGACCAATAAGGTTTTAGAAGGTACAACAAAGTGCTAAGCTAGATAATCAAGTCGACGCTCCATAATGTGATAGAAAAAATTGAGAATTAATTCTTGTGCATGTAGGAAATCAATGCAAAATAGTAGTTGATGAAGTATGTAGGACATAAAAGACCCCTTCTAGACAAAAATAAGATACTGATTACAGAGAATGAAGAATTTGTGAAGTTTCAAAGCTTTTAGATTGAAGTTACAAAGTTTTCAGTTTCTAGTTGCATAGCTTCCAGGTTTTGTGTGCAGTCAAAATGTTAGATAAGGAAGTGGAAGAAATTCAAGCTAAGGATATGGAAGTTGCTAAAATGTTAACCTCTAAAGGAGGGAAAACTCAATAGAGGAAGCCAAATAAATATGCAGATGAATGGATGAAGATATTCCCTGATTCATCAAATGTCATTTCTACAAATGATCATGACTTTAGAGACCTATACACATCTTTAGGGACACAATTTTCCATGGTGTCAATGAATATGAGTTGTTCTGATATTTTTACAATAATAGGTTTGAAAAGATCCCTATCTACAACCTGTGGAGGAAGAATTTGGCTAAACTTTTATTCCTAGAGGTATATGTAGATGTTGATTTGGTGAAAGCCCTAATCAAATAATACAATCCAACCACCAAATAATTTCACAGGCATGATGGGAGTATTTTGTCTGCACTAGACTTTGCTTCATTCATTGAATCTTTTTTATTGAAGGGTCAAATGAGTATTCCACTTGATATAGATGAGCTTCAAGGAAAGTTTGAAAGAAATATAAGTTTTTACATTGGAAAAACTATGATGCATCATATCCCTTTGAACCTCAAAAAGGTGGGGGATAATCTTAAGAAAGTAGACAAAATGATGCCTATGGGAAAATTCAAAAAATAATTTTAGAAAACCATGTATGGCATCCACAAAGTAGTGGGAAGTGATTTCTCTAACATGATGCATGGGTCAATATACATTATAGCTCAGGATGTGCAAGATTCTTTCCATAATGTGGAGTACAATTATGTGGCTTACATCATTGAGAAGATGTAAGAATAGATTGAGTCATCACAGAGAGGAGAATTGGGGAATTTTAGGTTCCATCATTATTCATTGCTGATGCATCTTATATTATACAAGAATGTGGGATAAATCAGTAGATATTTCATTGACCAAACATTTGATGAGAATGGAGAGCTACTAGTACAACTATGGACATGGGTATGGGATAGGTACTACTACTACTCTAATTATATTTCTTTTTTCAATAATTTTAGTGTTGTAATAATGAAAATGTTAGACCCTAGCTTTTGTAGATCCCCTGAGATTTTGAAGAGTCTATTAAGGACAACCCTTCTTCCTGAATAAAAGAGATTAGATTAGAATTGGGGTGATATATTCTTGTTCTAGACCTTTTCTCTTAGGAGAGTTTTGCATGTCCCCAACCACCTCATGTATTTCCAAAATACATCCCTCCTAGGCTTGCAATCATGGAATTCATGTGGCAGTTATTCATGGTAAACAAGGAATATTTAGGGGAAATTTTTCACAAGGGTACATTTTTGTGTAGATGTCTAGGATAGGAGACATTTGTATTGGAAAAGAATCTCTAGGTCAAATACATGCTTTCCTTAGGCACTATATTTTTTCCACTACCCCATACAAAATGTATGATCTAGAGAACTTCATGAGAAATACTTTGAAGGAGATCAGGGGTTATGTGTTGCCTATTACCAAGGAGTTTCCCCTTGTGGATTTAATCACAAATATTGTAGCTAAAGGGGAAGCTACAAAAAGATTAAGGAAATCTGATGATATCTATAGGATAGAAAATGAATTGAAGAGGACAAATGCAAATTTTAAGGGTTTCTACCTAGATGTCCCATACCCATTTAGGCTAAGGAAGATGGTGGAGAATTATAGTGATATCCTAGCAAAAATGCCAAAAGAACCAGAAGGTGAAGAATGGAGAGTGAACCTTGACTATCCAGAGCCTGGTGTGGTCCTAGAGGTTGAAGAAGAGGAGCTAGTAGAAATATCATGGGTTGCCAAGGGAAACACGAGGTAGAAGGTGATCAATGCACCTAATTAGATAAAATAGAGGACATTACAACTAATACCTAGAAAAAATTAGTATATTTTTTAGTTAAGGAAAAATTACTTGCAAGATAGAGAAATAGAAGAAGAGAAGTATTTGATTGATTTACAACTAGCAAAAACTAGACTAGATGACAAGATCATCCAAGCAGAAAATTTTATGGAAGATGATGAGTTCCAAAAGCTTGCTGAATTTAAAAGTTTCTTATACAAAATAAAGAAAAGTGAATTGGTTTTAAAGCTCAACCCCAGTGAGTCTAAGGAAAAGATCCAAGAACTGGTGGATAAACTACATGCATATGACCCTAAGAGTGAGAAAATGACTCCTGGTAAAGCCAAAGATCTAGCACAAAGGAGTGGAATATTCCTTATACTTGGATGGGATTTTGAGAAAGCTTTCATGCTTGATCAAATCAGGAAACAAGAAAACTCAATTTCATATGTGGCATTTGGTGCTAATGATTTCCAATGACGATAAGGTTTTAATATAGATTCTAAGTCCTTGGCTATGTGGAGTATGACACCTAATACAAATAAGCCAAAGATAGTGGATATTTAGAACACTGCCCAAGTCAACATGATAGTATGGACCATGCAAAGTACTTCTAGTATAGAGATATCAAAGGCCCTAAAGTACTTTTCATTCATGAATGAGGCCAAGGTTGAGGAAATTAAGACTAGATTGGTCAGAAGCTTCCATAACTACATTGATATTAGAAAATTGTATGAGAAAGAGCTTAGAAAGAGCTATGTTTAAAGTCATAAAATAAATAAGTTGGAGTCAAAGGCCAAAGAGCTAGAAGCTGAAGTAGCATCCTTAAAAGAATAGCCCAATACAGTAGAACAAAGAAGAGCATAGATTAGGAATGAGCAACCAAAAAAGACCACTCTTGAAACATCAACTCAAAGAAAAAAACCAGTGCATAGTGATGTTGAGCCACAAAGAATGAGTATAGGTGTTGAAGCTCCATAACAAGGCAGTGAAATAAGAACAAGTGTTCTAAAGGGTATGATAAGCCATAGGATAGATATATTGAAGAAGATATCTTAGTAGGAACATAGCTTTTTCATTTCTTAGCAAAGTGCTAAGCATGTATGCAATGAAGCACTATTATGAAAGTCATCTATTTTCAATCAATAGGAGTCATACAATCAAATCTTTGAAAGATTAATTTTGTTGATGGAAAAGAAGCTAGATTTTCCTAATAAAATCTTCATAGTAAAGGAAGCCTTGGAGACAATCAAAGAGTTAATTGGCTTCTTTCCTGGTAAGATGTAAATTGTGTAAAATAAAATGGAGATTTTAATAGGAGGGATTGATTCTTACATCCACATATTTTGGATGCTAAAAATAGTTTTAAAGATTGGTAGGAATGGTCAAACTCTTTAGACTCAATATTAGCTCAAGGAGGAGTAACAAACAATTTTTATGATGAAAATAATATTGATTTCAATGGTTTAATTGATTCTCTCTTCAAAGTAGAAATTGATATAAACTGATTTGTAACCAAGTCAAGAGCCATAATAGATGCTAGGTGGAATAAATAAGCTAGTGATCTAGATGAGATTAGGGGCACTGTGTGGCCAAAAAAGAAAGAAATTGTTGTCTAGGAAATAGTTGGAGAAATTAAAGCTTTAACCATAGGAAGTAGTTAGGAATCATAGTTAGATGGTAGAAGATACAAAATAAAGAGAAGACATTGATTATGACAGGTTGTTAAAGTGCACAAATGATCATCTTGGAAACACCTGAAGAACAGTCGCTACCTACTAGTTTTTGAACTGCTTCCTATTTTTTGTCTGAGTAAAATGAATTTTTGTAAAGATAAAATATCTAAATTATCTTTGTACTTTATTTTTAATCAAATTTTGACAAGTTTCCTCCCATCTATAACTTGTTGCAATCCTTGTCTATAAAAGGATTTCCAAGCTGTTGAGTTGAGGGCCAAATTTTGTTTTCTTTTGGTGCTTATGCTATTTATAGTTGGTCTAGTTTTTATGTCAAATAGGCATTGTTTCAAATTTGTATTATGAGAATATAATGGATATTGAATGAAAAATTGGTAAAGTTATGAGTTATATTCTAAGTTTTATATTAGATATGTGTATTGTTCTCAAGAAAATTAATATGAAAGGAATT
Source organism: Cupressus sempervirens (assembly GCA_028749045.1). Lineage (NCBI taxonomy): Eukaryota > Viridiplantae > Streptophyta > Pinopsida > Cupressales > Cupressaceae > Cupressus > Cupressus sempervirens. The sequence continues at coordinate 998,700,744 of CM053785.1, read as the reverse complement.
TTATAGATAACTATGTCTTTAAATTCTATCTCCATTTTGATATATTTGTCACTTTGAGGCTAAATGAGAAAGGTTCATTTTAGTTAAATGAAACTTGGATAGGTTGTATGTCAATTCATTATTGCTTTTAACCCAAGAAATTAAGTAAATGCTTCTATGAATTGATAGGGTTTCTAAGTATATGGGAGGGATATCATAAGAATAGGATATAGGGTTAATAGTTGATAAATTTAATTTCAAGTCAATTGAATAAGAGATCAAGATTTACCGATATGACTCTGTGTAACAATGGATAAAGCATTGGTCATCAATTGAGATGAAAATTACAGTCATTTAGTTGCATAGTTCAATTTTAAAATCAAAATAAATTATCTCAAAGTCTGTGAAAATGAATTACATGATTGTCTTTCACTTATTGTGATAACTCTTGAGTTTATAGTCAACTTCTATAAAATTAATTTTTAATTTCAATTTCAAGAAGATAATAGACCACTTTCTGCTATAAGAGATGAATAATGGGTAAGGAAAATTTAGTAAATGATAAAATCCTTAGGTCTACCCACCTTGGCCCTGTAGAGCCTAAAGTGTAGAAAGCCCTTGTTCTTTGTTAAGTTGGTCTAAATTTGAATAGGTTTTTGTTGAACATGGGAAATAGCTAACCCCTAGGAATCTTCTTTTATTCTATAATCTAGTATAGTTTTAAGGTCTATAGCTTTAAAACATCAACACATACCTCATTGAAAAATAAATTTAGATCCAAACTTGATGTTTTAAATATGCCTCAACATTTTATTATATTATGCTCTAGATGTCCAAGAATCCAAATAAGTTAATAATTGGTTGATAATAATTGATTTATCCCCTTGTATAAGTCTTGCAATTGTGAGTTAGATCAACAATTTTAGACTTTAAAACCAACACATATAGGGCTTTACAAGCTCAAAAACTTTGATTAACTTCACATATAATCATGAAAATTTCTCTAATACCATCTAACATAATAATGCAAAGAGATTCCCTAAAGGAGATGGTCCTAATCATGCAACTAGAGTCAACATAGTAGAAACAACAATTTCATACATAAGGAAATGCAATAAACCAACTATACTAAACATACCATTATCTCATAATCATAAGATTTACATCAAGTTGATCTATAACATGCATATTATATAATTCTAGCATGTATGCCTGATTAAAACGTAAATCTAGATCCAAACTAGGTGCTTATATTCTCTCCCACATCACCTCACCCCATAAAAAAGAACAACCACAAATATATATAACATCACAAAGCCATGCATCTGCTAGACCAATCACATTCTCAAATAAAAATAAATGTATTACAACATATATAGCAATACCTATATCCATAAGAACTCATATAAGTAAGAATGAAATATTGTGCTTTTAAAAAAGGAGATCCACCTTGAATGTAAGAGCATTGAAGAATGTGCCATTAAGCTTTGTTAATCATGGAACAACTTTGCAAGATAGGAAAACTCCAATCTAATTATAAGAATAAGAAGAATAAATAGCACCAGACCCAAACTTAAGAAATCTCCATCAAATAACAACAAATCAAGTTGTAAACCTAGGCATAAAATCCAAATGATTCCTAGAGCATATGCCCAACCATGCAATTCAAAGTGAGAAGAGTTGAAAGGTCACTCACATAAAATCCTAAACTGAACAAATAAGAACTAAAAGAAATAGATATTTTTTGTTGATGCAAGATTTCCAACAGCACAAGGATGCTACTATATCACTTGAGTTTTAAGAAACCTTAGATTTGTTACAAGTATAAGGTTCCTATTGGAATGCCCCATCAACTTAAAATTTCTTTGAACTACTCTCTGTGTTCCTTTCAAATGTAATGGATGTGCTTCCATGTAATTATACTTTTTGCATCTTTTAGATCTTGAGTTAATCCTATTGTATCTTTTATTTGGGGTATTTTTTGAAAGGTAATAAAAGAATAAGCTTCCATGGTAATTTAGCCTACTTTTGTTGACTTGGGATTTGATACCATGCTAAAATTTCTAGAATATCTTTAAGTGTTATACCTAGGATCTCATATTTTCTATTGGTATGTGCTCTACAAGTAAGCTACTAGGTTTTTAGGTGATTGAATGGGTTGTAGTTTGAATGTGGCTAATTTTGGCCTTAAGATGGTAGTTTACACATTTATTCTATATTTAAGTCATTACAGTCATTTTGAGCTTCATTGATTATTAAGTAGGAATGGTATTAAAAAACATTTATATAAGTCACTACATTGCAAGAGAAAAGTCCTCTTTGGTTGTCAATCATTTATATAAATCACTATACTCCCTTTCATTTTCTTAGCTTTATTATTGTAATAGAGATTTAAGCATGCAATTGTGCATTCTAATCTAAAGCACTATTCTCTTAAATGGTGCAAGTCAATGTGTTCCTAGAATTCTCCTTGAGTGCACTAAGATTTGAATGATGCTTAAATGATTCTCAGAGGATGAATTAACATTCAAAAGATTTTTTTTTTTTAATGTGAAGACATAACAAATTCTTGTATAAAACTTGTACCAACTTGGCTATTAGGAACTACAAGGAAAATGGATGAGTCTTCATTTTGTATATAAATATAATTTTTGAGATAAATTTATGTTGTATGAGTATGACTTCATGTTTTGTAAAGATGACTTATTATAGTGACCATAAAATGCATGCTAAGATTATACATAAATGTATGGAGGTAGTGCTAGTAAACAATGTGAATAGTAGAGATAAAGATGTTTGTACTAACATACATGTTAGTGAAGATGGATGACAATAAAGAAAAGAGTCAAACCTAAAGTGATTCTCGTACGATTATAAATTTATATTAAAACATTTTATCAAACTATTTGAAGAACCCAAAACTTTTTAAGTTTACGTATTGAAAAGATGACTTGATTATTATGTATGAAATATTATTTTAAAACTGATATTTGTTAGTGAAGATGGATGACAATAAAGAAAAGAGTCAAACCTAAAGTGAATCTTGTACGATTATAAATTTATATCAAAACATTTTATCAAACAATATTTGAAGAACCCAAGACTTTTTAAGTTTACGTATTGAAAAGATGACTTGATTATTATGTATGAAATATTATTTTAAAACTGATATTTGTTAGTGAAGATGGATGACAATAAAGAAAAGAGTCGAACCTAAAGTGAATCTTGTACGATTATAAATTTATATCAAAACATTTTATCAAACAATATTTGAAGAACCTAAGACTTTTTAAGTTTACGTATTGAAAAGATGACTTAATTATTATGTATGAAATATTATTTTAAAACTGATATTTGTTAGTGAAGATGGATGACAATAAAGAAAAGAGTCGAACCTAAAGTAAATCTTGTATGATTATAAATTTATATGAAAACATTTTATCAAACAATATTTGAGGAACCCAAGACTTTTAAAGTTTACGTATTGAAAAGATGACTTAATTGTTATGTATGAAATATTATTTTAAAACTGATATTTGTTAGTGAAGATGGATGACAATAAAGAAAAGAGTCGAACCTAAAGTAAATCTTGTATGATTATAAATTTATATGAAAACATTTTATCAAACAATATTTGAGGAACCCAAGACTTTTTAAGTTTACGTATTGAAAAGATGACTTAATTGTTATGTATGAAATATTATTTTAAAACTGATATTTGTTAGTGAAGATGGATGGCAATAAAGAAAAGAGTCGAACCTAAAGTGAATCTTGTACAATTATAAATTTATATCAAAACATTTTATCAAACAATATTTGAAGAACCCAAGACTTTTTAAGTTTACGTATTGAAAAGATGACTTAATTATTATATATGAAATATTATTTTAAAACTGATATTCGTTAGTGAAGATGGATGACAATAAAGAAAAGAGTCGAACCTAAAGGGAATCTTGTACGATTATAAATTTATATCAAAACATTTTATCAAACAATATTTGAAGAACCCAAGACTTTTTAAGTTTACGTATTAAAAAGATGACTTAATTACTATGTATGAAATATTATCTTATTTTAAAAATTCTTTTCAAGTTGGTACCCATTATTGTTTTATGAAAATCCTTTGACGTTGGTACCCATTTTTTTACATAAAAAGTTCTTTAGGAATTTGATATTATTTTATATAAAAGGTTCTTTTGAAATTGATATTTTTAAATATAAAAACTGTTTTGAAGTTGGTATCCACCGTGGGGAGAAGTTGCAATTTAACATCATGAAGCGTCGGTCCAATTTGAAACCTACTTTATATGCTTCTTCCTGACGTGAAGGCAAACCTAAAAAGAAAAAGGAAAAAGTTCATAGATAAACGATAAAACAAAATAGAACAGGGAACATATATATATATATATATATATATATATATATATATAGTGATGTTCTTGGTGAAAGATCAGAAAGCATTCTCACAGAAATCATGGCATGTTCATTATTAAACCAGTAAAAGCGATTCTATGAACAGAGCTCTTTTTGATTTATTTGGTGTACTTGAGAACACAAGAGCATTTCTTTAAATAGACATTGGTTTGTTTTATTAACGTACTGGCCAACATAGTACCATATATGCTTTAAATGGAAATAGACATGAAAGGAAACATGGCAGCCTGTCATACATATGTTACCCACTTATGAATATATATATATATATATATATATATATATATATATATATATATATATATATATATATATATTTCATTATCTTCAACTTGAAAGAAGATGAATGATGAATAGATGCAAACTATCATAGATTTTACTGTCTTCAAGTCAGAAAAGGATGATAATATATTATTTATTATTTTAGAAAATAAATGAATTAAAAAAAAAAATTGATACTTGGGTTAATCCATGTTATAATTTTATAGCTTGTTTGTGTTGATTAGAGTTTGTAGATTTGACTCTCTTTAATTTATTAGGAGAAAATTAATGATAAAGATATGTGACTTATTATTTATTCTAGAGAATAACAATTTTTTGGTTTTGTTATTTTGATCATTCGAAATTTGTTTTTTGACATTTTATATTTAATAAGGTTCGTATATTTTACGAACTTTAATTAAGAATATTAATGATGAAGATATGTAAATTTAAGATTGTTTTAAATAGGAAAAAAACAAAAAAATTCCTTTCTAATATTTTGATCAATTCAAATTGTAACATTTCTTTTAAATTTTACTCTCTTGAACATTATCTCACATAATGTTTATTCTAATACCATATGCTTTCTTGTATAATTAATTTATAGTATTCTAAAATAATATAATATTTATATTAATTTCTCAAAATTAACTTTTCCTTAAAATATTTATCATATTTAGATCTTGTACATCATTGGTTCAAATAAAAGATTATCATGAAGACATGTAAATTACCAATTGTTCTAGAAGAGAAAAATATTTTGATTTTGATGTTTTAATAAATGAAGTTATTAAAACATCAAAATCAAAATATTTATACTAGTTTGTATCATTTATATAGCACAAAACCATGTCACCCTTTTGTAAAGGAAAAAGGCTAACAAAAGTATAATTGTTCACCTTAAATGACATAAAAACTGGTATTATTATTTATAATTTGAAAATAAAGTAAAATAATGAAATATATAGAAATTGATGAAGTTTGAGATTTTAATTTCTACTAATTATTTAGAATAAGAATTGATATATTTTCCTAATCTTTATAGATATTCTTTTGGTTGTTGAAAAACGATGAAAATTAGGGGTTTAGTTCCACCACAAAATTATATGGAAATAAACTTATTTCCCTTTGATCTTAGATTATGTTATAGATAACATATATAGCTAGAACAATCAAAAATAAAAATTTTCTTTAGACCTATATTTTATTTTTCATAATGATTCAAATTTTAACTCACCCAAAATCGATAGTTTTCATCCCCCACTACATTTTTAAAAACAAATCTATTATAATAAGAATATAAATTATACATTCTGGAAGAGGACTCTCTCCTCTAGAATATCATACAATTTTAAATTTTTTTGATATGATTTAATATTTTTTTCTTTCTCAAAATCAGCATCTCTTTTAGTGTTCAATACGTGCTAGTAGAACTTTTTAATTACAATATACTATATCTAATTAAACCATTATAAAATCTATGTGAAAATATTCTTGACTTTGACCTCTATAAAATGGTGTTTATATTTTATTAAAAAATGTCATTAAAAAATAATAAGAGTTATTGAAATGTCATTTTTCAAAAATAATTTTATTTCCTTAGTAATTGGATATACACTAGTATAAAACATGCATTTAATAGACATTTCTAATTGGAAAACTGTGAGACCATATATAACTTAGCTAGAATGAATTTATTTAGATCATATATTTGAATTTTTTATTTTTAGATAGAAATACTCAAATTCAGTCCTTCTGATAAGTCAACCTGAAAGGTAACACAACTTTGTACTTATACTCGTACACACACACACACACACACACACACACACACACACACACACACACACACACACACACACACACACAATTATAATGATGTCATTCTAGTGCTAATGTAAAAAAAATTCTCATAAAATTTTAAGTTCATGGTAAAATATTGGTAAGATAATTTTTATCTTCATGATTATCTTTCTTCCTTTTTACCCATTGAATACATCTTGTTACATTTTTCCTTCATTGAGGGTCAATCCATCTTTTTAAGGGTTTATCTTCTTTAAATCTCTACACCTTTTGTTCATGGTCAACTTCATAGGCTCTTGATCAAAATGGATTATGCTTTTAGTATTTGTTGGAATTAACAAGTGGGAAGTATACTTCTTGGGGGGGGGTTGGGGGGGGGGGGGGGGTGAATTAGAAGTACTAAGCTTTAACCAATAAAACTTTTAACTATAAAATATTGCATGCATAAACATATAGAAATAACATGTAAAGAAAATGCATCCACATAAACACTTAACACCAGATATGATTACCTAGAAACCCTCCAATGAGAAGGTAAAACTAGGATGGGGATGACGCCCACAACTCTTCACTACTATAGCAATAAATTTCACCTGTTAAGGTTACATGTTTTGATCATTCTCATGATCTACCCTATTAAAGGCTTACAAAGGATTGTTAAATCCTAGCATGTTAAAGGATTTTAACACCCTATCAAAAGTGTACCTGGCTAAAGGATTTTAGAGCACTCACTTAGAATGTCACCCTATTAAAGACTTTATACAATGGCTATTAAACCAACCTAAATCCATAGGATTTCATTTTATTGTAATAATTGTTAGAAAGTATAGTGGAATGTTTGATCTGCTAATTGATTATGTAATTCTATCCTTCTTCTAAGTCAATTCACCCCTTTCACTTCCTTCAAATATTTGCTAGCATAATCTCCTCACATGCATTCTTTCTTACTCTCTTGATAAAATATGGGGCTTCATCTCCTTTAAAAGGATTTCATGACTTAGGGTTAGGTATGAATCTACAATTGAGATTCATCTAATTTTCCTACTCAATTCTTTCCATTTTTCTCATTGGTTGCATGTAGATTACATAGGGAATCAAATAGATTTGATCTTATCTCTAAGCTTTGAGATCTATCTATTAGCTGGCATGCAAAATGGTTTACATCTTAGTTTGTGAAGGCACAAACTCTTATGTTAATTCTGTGTTGCTTGGCACTTATTAAATATTGATGCTCGATACTAACTGGAATTCTGTCTTGCTTGGCACTTGAACTTGCTTGGCATCTATTATTTACTTGGCACATATACTTGCTCGACTTTGTCTATATACTTAGCATCTAAATGACTTGGCACTTATTGAATTTCTGGCTCAGCATCTATTGCAACTCGACATCTATATTATACTCATCATAAAACTATAAAATTTCTTAAGTGTGTTGACACTTAATTGTCAAAACCAATCCAGGATCAACAATCTCCCCCTTTGACATGAGTGTCAAAAATACTTAACTATACATGATGAATCTATCTCCCTAAGTATAATATACATTCTGTTCGGAAAAACTTCAAAATTTGTTCAAATTTTTTATAAAGAACTATATACCTCAAAACTTCGTATCTCCCCTTGAGTTGATGTGCCATTTACTTATGTCCAAACTCTCTCTGAGTGGAGTGATTTTCCTCTACTGATACTCCTTGCTTTTATTTTGAATTTTGATACTCTTTATCTGATGTCTTGTTATGTCCTATTTCCTATTGTTTGCTCTCCCTCTTTGTGTTATGTTCTCTATTTATTCTATAACTACCCCTTTCACATGTCTCTCCTTGTAGATTAAGTACCCTTTTGGATTTTTTATTTATTTTATCTCCCCCTTTTCTTTTTACAATTTCTCCCTATTTTTTGACACTTATGTCAAAGGGTCTATACACTAACTAAATATTTTTCTAAGAAGGTCTTCTTCATGTCCATCACAATTCTTAGAGCATCATCCTAGTTTTGTATTACAACTTCTAGGGATTTGATCTGTATTGTTGTCTCTGTTGTAAGGTGAACTAAGTCATCTAGTGTTGAAAGATTAGGATCATTCTTCAATACATTTTTTGCATAGGCTAGTTCCTTTTGTAGAATCTCTATGTGAGGGGTTAGGATAGCCTAAATTTGAACTAACTTGGCTCTTGTATTAGCCTCTTCTACTATTAGTACAGCTAGTTCCTTTTGTGTGTGAAGCATTGTATGAAAGTGCTTCTCACTTTGAGCTGGATCTTTTGGGAATTGCATGCTTGATATTTTTATATTTCTTTCCAAGCTCATTATTCTCTAGCTAGTTACATGTGTGAAGATTGAGGGATCACAAAACTTTGTGTATAGTGAGAAGATATTCTCAAGTACCATCTTCACCTTTTCAATTTTCTTAGCCAATTCTACCTATGAAAGTGCTATCTCACTAGATATTCTTTCATTCACCTTTGCTTGAAACTTCTTTTCTAACCATTCCATAAGTTTTGCATTTGTCTCCTAGTCTTCATTGGTCACCTACTCAACAATTTCTGATAGTTGTTCCAATATGGGCTTGGTTTCATGAGGTGCCCACAAGCTGAATGCATCTAGAAAGATGTCTTTTATCTCAATTAGTGCTTGCCTCTATTTATACTCATTTTTGAGTATCTCCTTGTTCGTCTTCCTCTCTAGTGCCTCTTGCACTTCATTAATTTGGTCTGTGTTCATGGTTTCATAGTCATACTTTGGAATGACTATTTCTTCATCTAATGTAGGTCTCCATAGTGCAGTACCTTTGCAACCTTTGTAGAACTCAAGCCTGAAGCTGAAATTTGAAGTGGTATTGCTTCAATGCTCGACTTTTGAGGCATTATTATAGGAGTTCTAGTAGTTGGCAGATTAACCAAAGTTTGAATTTCTTCTTGCTCCTTTTCTTTTGGAGTCTCTTTCTCCTAATCTAATCTTCCATGGTCAATCACTATTATTTGTGGGGTTGCACCTTGTGCTTGTGCAGTAGGAACAAAAGTATCTATCTGTCCTATTATTCCTTTGTTGACTCCTTAGCAGTTGTAGCAATTTTAACTATGGTATCAACCTTAGCTAATGTATCTTGTGAAGCTTGCTCTTTAGGTTGTTGAATTGTAGTTGTAGGGATGTTAAAAGGTGGTTCTTGTGGATTCACCATATCCCTTGTCAAGTCAGCTACAACTTTTTGCAACTCTTCCACACTGACCAAAACTAGGTTGTCACACAACTTAGCTCGTAGAGTTTATTGGTCAAGGATCTTTTAAAGATCCTCTACAATCAATGTATTAATATTCTAACTAGAGTTGTTAGGAACATCCTTCATTTTGATTATTTTTGCATGTGTATTTTTGTCATGTGGAGGGCTTGGGGGTGGCAATTGCGTGTCATGCACACTCTGATCTATTTTTTGCTCCTCAGTAGTTGCCATATTATCTTCCTTTTGTGTTTCCTCCTCCACTATATTGTCTGCCTTTTCCTTCTCACCTTCTCCTTCATTATCATTGTCATCCTCTTCTCCATTGTTTCTTCCCTGAAAAGGATCTTCCTCTCCTTCTTTAATAGTTTTTAGGCCATAAATCAATTTCCACATTTGAGTGGACTTCTTGACAACACCTTCAATCTTATTTTGAAGAATGTTGAAGGCTCTATACTTGGGTACAAATTTTCTCCCATGCTTCTTGTTGGCCTTTGTTATTTTTCTTTTGGTAAGTTTTGGCATTACACAAGCCAATATAGACTCCCTTATTTCCTTTTCCATGTTAAGGCAATGATGCCATTTATTTTAACAATAGGATATAAATCTTTAGGCATTGAATTGTCAAGTTCGAGTTAGGTGGTCTTGAACTTGGCCATCATTGTATAAACTGATTCTTCAACCATGTTCTTCTCAATCCTACTTAAATTACTAAATTCAATATTCTTTAAGCCATTTAAGTCAGTATTATCTTTAACATTGTCACAAATGTTTTCTAAATCAAATTTTAATGAATGACTTATCACTCCAAATTGGCTTGTGTCTTTTGACTCTATTCTTTCTTCATCTAAGTTAGATTGAGCAACATATTTTATTCTCAATTTCATCTTGGCTAGACCTTTTTGCTTTGTGGCCTTCTTCATTTCTTGCTCCTTAGCCTCTTTAGTTGTAGCTCTTATGGTTTCTCTTGTAGTAGGCTTGGCTGGGTTTGGCTTTGCAGTCTTTTTGCCCTTGGGCTGAGCTGCAGGCTATTTTTGAGCTTTTCTTTTCTTAAGCTCTAGCTTAGTAGGTGCTTCCTCATCTTTTTCTTCCTCAACACCTTCTTCCTCTTCAACATCTTCTCTCATGCCTTGTGTCAAGTCAAGTGGCTCTTGGCCTTGTTCTTCTTCTTCTCCTTCTTTTATCCCTTCTCTAAATTTGGCCTTAAGTTTCTTGAACAATTTATCCTTTTTCTTTAGAGTTGAAGTAGTTTTCAACTCCATCTCCACCTTAGACTTTACAAAATCATAAGTGCCAAAAGGTTTTGCACTTTTATCAATCTCTTCTACAAGCAATACTGTGATTGTTGTTGATGCCTCATCAATATTTATCTCATATTCTAATGGTCTTAGCCATCTGACTCTTAGTATTGCTACTTGAATATGTGTATAATCAATATCAACTAAGAAATAAATTTCATTGATGTGTTGATCTACTAGGGAGACTGGGATCCATAGTCTTTGCTTCATGGACTTCTTAAAGTCCTCAAAATAGCTTGTCATGAGGGTTTCAAAATTAGTTCCCATCTGCTCTATGTACTCATTTACTTGTATATCTTTACACCTATTGGTCTTCCAACCTATCTTACCAAAAGAGGGAAATTCATTCTAAACATAGAAAAATATACATATTATAATTGATCCAAACTTACACTAACCACTCTTGGATCTCCTTATTGCTCCTAGGTTCTCCATAATCTACTACAGTTACAGTTCTACTAGATCATATGTATGATCCTTTTTAACAAATGTGTATCCCACATCAACTATAATGCATGGTACACTATTCAGTTGGATTGATTGATAGAATTTGTGAGATATGACCCTAACAACAAATTCTACAAGTGGCTCTTTGATTGTGTCAATAGTCATGCCCCTTTTATTCCATTTTTCCCCAGTGTTCTTTTCAATAGCTTCTTTTGAGTCACTCCTTAGAGTTTTTGGCCATTCTAGGGTTGGGTATTCTGTAACCCTACATATGATTCTCTTTTTTAACTTAATGGGTCCACCTTCCAACCATAGGTATCCATCACAAATTCTACTCAAAACTATTCTTATCCACTCCATCTTCAAAATTGTAGGGAAATCTAGGGCATGGGTTAAGCCCTTTCTTTCAACAATTTGAAATTCTTCCTTTAATTCCCTGTTCTCACATGGTTTTTCATAGGCTTGCCAAATCTCTATATCACCAATTGCTCCAACCTTACAATTGTATCATTTTCTAACATCTTGAACCATAACAACTTTTGGCGGGATGATGGATAACACATGAGCAAGGTCATTCTTGTATGTGACTTCAGGTATTGGCCTAAAATCTAGTTGTTTAACTTCATTGCTCACTAGATGAACCTCAAATAGTTCCTTGTCCTTGGGATTCTTAGAGCTAGATGCCATTTCTAAAAACTAGGGTTTCACGATATAAAAATTGCGTAACTTCATAGCTTGGCACTTGAGAAATACCTTAGATTGATGAAACAATGTTGAATCTTTGTTGGAATCTTTGCAAAAGCTTCAATCTCTACTTGGAAATCACATCTATGTTCTTCTCACTCTTGCTCTATGTTTGGTATGATGACAAATGATAAAAAAAACTATTATTATACCCTTCATTACATAGCATTTAATGCTTAGTGCATATACATCTATCCACTCAGCTCATTATGCAATTTCTATTTCACTCAGCTTCCATTGATTTTCCAACACTTGGTATCCACTAGAGTTTCCCTTACTTGACTTCAATAAGAATTTTATTTTACTTGGCAACCACTACAAATTCAGTTTCAACTAACTTTGGCAGACAACTCGGCACACACTAGGATTTTACTCTACATCTAAAGGAAACTTTCCTTACTTGGAAATAATGTGAAAACTTTAAAGATTTAACCTTGCATTTTTATTCATACTGATCTATCCTTTTTAGTACTAACTTATTCTAGGAACTTATGTATGATAAAGCATTTAAATATTAATCCCACATACCTTATCTTGCTTAGTTTGATGAAGTATGACCACTTGACCCTTTAGGTGAAGTGATCCCTCCATTTGATGTGTTGCATCCATCTTTTTTCTCCCATGTCTTATTCATTTCTCGTTTGATGTGCTCAACATCTACCTTTCTTTTTCCTTTATTTGACTTTAAGTTTAAGGTGCCTTTGTCCTTGTTGGGCAGTGCTTACTGATATGACTAGTCTTTAAACAACTAAAGTATGTTGTTTGGCTTAGCTATCTGTTGTAGCTTCCACTAAAATATGTTCTTATGCAATTCTTAGGGATGTGTCCATACTCTTGATAGTAGTGATAGCTATGTCTTGTATTGTAGTCCCAATTATAAGAATTTTCTTAGCTTCTTCTCTTGTTTGATGACCATGTGGTCTTGGATCTACACTCAAAGGCTTTATGTCCAAACTTTTGACAATTATAGCAACTTCCTTCAAATCCTGGTGCATGCATGGTCTTTGTTCTACATTGATGTGCCTGATGACCTTGTTTGTTTCACTTGTAACAATTGATCATGTTCCTTGGCTTGGTATTTTGACTAGCATTCTTATTCCTACAAACATTAGTTGTATGTCCTTTCTTTCCACAATGATGACAAGTAGGTTTAGAGTTCTTACATTTTTCATTCCTTTGTTTAGTAGTCTTGGATGACTCTCCTTCTTTAGTGCTTGTATAACCAAATCCTGATGTGCCTTTGTTGGATCTAAGGGATTTCAATAATTTCTCAAAGTACTTGATGGCTTCATTTGGCTTGTTAAAGATTTTAGCAAACTCTTTCTCCCTTTATACGTCATTCTATAGTTGTTCATTTTGTAGCTTCAATATAGTTATCTCAATGTCCTTGACATTTAACTCATGATGGGCATTGACCATTTGGCTTAGGGTATTCAATTGCATGTTTAAGATCCTAGATAACTCTACTTATTTTTCTTCCAATCTGTTTGACAAGATTCTTTTATCTTCTTTAATCATGACCTTATCCTCTATGGCTTTCTTCTTTTGCTCAGTCACCTCATATAGCACTATTGCTTTTGATTCTTGCTCCATCTTGAGATTTCTGATCTCTTTAGCTTGTGCTCTATTCTTGTTCATGAGATCTACAATAGCTTCATCAAACTCACAAGAGTTTTCATCTACCAATAACTTTTTGGCATCAATCTCCTTGTATTGGGTGTCATTCTTAGCTATGGCAATCTCTTTCCTTCTCTTCAGCGAACTCCTTAAGGCATCTCTAGCTTCATCTAGTTGTTGCAGTAGGAGATGTATCTCTATCTCCTGATTCTCAATAGTCTTTCCCAACTTGTAAACTTCCATCTCAAGATCTTTTCTCCAAGTTGTAAGGCTTCTCCTAATGAGAACTTAGCAAGTGGGAACTATACTTCTAAGGGGGGATGAATCATAAGTACTAAGCTTTAACCAATAAAACTTTTAACTATAAAACATTACATGCATAAACATATAGAAATAATATGTAAAGAAAATGCATCCACATGAACACTTAACACCAGATATGATTACCTAGAAACCCTCTAATGAGAAGGTAAAACTAGGGTGGAGATGACACCAACAACTCTTCACTACTGCAACAATAAAGTTGACCTGTTAAGGTTACATGTTTTGACCATTCTCATGATCTACCTTATGAAAGGCCTACGCTATTAAAGGCTTAGAAAATATTGTTAAATCCTACCCTGTTAGAGGATTTTAACACCCTATCAAAAGTATACCTAGCTAAAGGATTTTAGAACACTCACTTGGAATGTCACCCTATTAAAAGATTTATACAATGGCTATTAAACCAACCTAAATCCATAGGGTTTCAATCTATTCTAACAACTGTTAGAAATTATAGTGGAATGTTTGATTTGATAGACTTACAATTTGATATTATTGATTATAGATCACAATTCAGCTCTTCTTGATCCTCTGTGATCAGATATGAAAATGCTACAACCTTAATTCTCTATTCTACTAACTAATTCTGCAATTATGTCCTTCTAAGTCAATTCACCCCTTTCACTTCCTTCAAATATTTGCTAGCATCATCTCCTTGCATGCATTCTTTCTTACTCTCTTGATAAAATATGGGGCTTCATCTCCTTTAAAAGGATTTTGTAACTTAAGGTTAGGTATGAATCTATGATTGAGATACGTCCAATTTTCCCATTCAATTCCTTCCATTTTTTTCTCATTGGTTGCATGTAGATTACATAGGGAATCAAATAGATTTGATCTTATCTCTGAGATTTGAGATCTATCTATTAGTTGGCATACAAAATGGTTTACATCTTAGTTTGTGAAGATACAAACTCTTGTGTCAATTCTATGTTGCTTGGCACTTGTTAAATACTGATGCTCATCACTAATTCAAATTTTGTCTTGCTCAACACTTGAACTTGCTCGACATCTATTGTTCACTCAACACATATACTTTCTCCACTCTGTCTATTTTCTTGACATCTAAATAACTCAACACTTATTGAATTTTCAGCTCGGCATCTATTGCAACTTGGCACCTATATTATACTCGGCATAAACATAGAAAAATTATTAAGTGTGTTGACACTCAATTGTCAAAACCAATTTGGGATCAATAGTATCCTCATCCAAAATAATGGGTACAGTAGAAAATGTTCATTGTTATTAATGAAGGACAAATTGTTGTAGTGGTTTTCATCATACTATGAAACATGAAGTGTGGGAGTGTGTGGGAGTATCTATGGCATCAAAATTTTAGATATGGGATACTTGGCCCTTCAAGTAGTGCACATGAATATTGATGTGTGTCTTTATGGATAGTTCATAAACCTAAAAATGGTTTTCCCACATTCCACCTTCTTCTATTTGTTCATAATATCTACAAAATTAATTTTATCTTTTTGAAAAAAGAAATGCTCAAAGTATTAATGGTGCTGCATAATATGTTGCACCACCATACCATGATTATTTTAGTGTTGTTCTTAGGAACCCTAAAGCTAATATCATAGAGATTTGAAGAAATAGTTTTTATCTAGTAGCATTGGCACCATTCTTGCTTATAATCTCTCTATTTGAGCCTAATGCAAGAGTATCCTAGGGGTTTTAGAAATCCTGCATGTTGGAGCTATTTTGGCTAAGAGTTGTGGAATTAGTCACCAAATAGTGGTCCTTAGTTACTAAAGGGTGTATATATTGTTGAGGAGCTTAGTCATTGAAGGGGATTGGTAACTAAAGGAGCTTGGTAGATATAGATTTCTTGACATTCACTGCAAGGCTCGTTATGTGTTGGTTGGTCAACACTTTATGTGTGCTTGCAATGTAATGGTTGCTCGGTATGCACTAGGAGCTCAACATGCATTGGGAGCTCAGTAATGATTGTGATTTGGATGTTGATCAGCTCTGTTTTCCTAGCACTCAGTCTAGTCTTGGTTCCTATAGGTGTTGATTTGTTTGTGAGCCAACTTGGGTATTTAATTTCTGTTGTAGCCAACTTTGGGTATTTAATTTGTGTTGTAGATGACTTGTAGCTCAACATATATTTAATGTAAGGATTAATTTATAATGAGCTACAATGATTTGTGGCTTAGTTGGGTATAAATAGAGGGTCTTGTGGAGTCTTTAGTCATGATCATCCATCTTGGAGAAGAGGATGCAAAATTTGAAAGGCTAGTAGTTGCGGCTTAAAAACTAGGAGATTTCTTGGTGAGCTTTTGAGAACAAGTTAAGATTTCCTTGGAGGTTTCTACCAGAGTGTGGATTTGGACTAGCTAGGATTAGTGTTTGGGTTGGATCTTATGGGATCTTGTAGAACTATTTTGTAATTGCTATTATATTTGGCCCTAACATGGAAGGTCGTAAAATTAGGTATATTGCATGTAATTAGTTATACCTATGAATAAAGTATTATGACTTGGTATTAGATCTTTCATTTTCATTGTGTAGTTATTTACAGGGATCCAATTTACCTCTAATAGGGGAATCCTCACATTCTCACTGCATTAGGTGGTATTAGAGTGAAGGATTTCCTAAGTGTGTAGATAGATAAATAAAGTTGAGGTAGTTTGCACCAAGACTTGGGTGAAGGTTGGAAACAAAGGTTGATCTAGTGGAGTTGTTTGATCTTTTGGATTTGTGGTTCTATTGTTTAGGGTTTGCAAAAATCTTGGAAGATTCCTCCAAGAAAATTGGGCACTAGGGAAATTGATAATCTTAATGATGTTATTGAGGAAAGGATCTTGGAGAAGGTTAAAGTAGATTTTTAATTTAAAATGGAGGTTAAAGTCAGTTTTAGATCTGAGATAGCATTGAATTAAAGTGACATGGTTGGTGACATTGTGAGTTCTTTAGGTGGTGTACCTAGGCATGTGGGTATTGAAGAATGTTATGCAAAAGTTGCTAAAAACTTTGAAATTTTTGGATCAAGTGGTGAGTACAAAACTAATCATGTGGAGAGACCTATTGGAACTAGGGTTGGTCAATTTTGTAGACGTAGATATTTGATGTAACACCCAAACCTTGCTTCCAAACCCCAAGCTCTCTCAGGGCTACCTTAGGTCATTCACTAGACCCACTAGGGCTTCTTCACACCCTATGCTTACTAGGACCTTGCTCAAGAGATCCTAATCCTTCAGTTGGGGGCACACCAACAAAGTAACATCAAATTTCTTACTAGCCAGCTCTAGTTTGCTACTAACCCTCAAGTCCATCTATAGCTCCAAGGGTATTAGTTCTTCATTCAAGGTTCATTTAGACTCCTTCTAACATCCATGACCCTAAACAATGCTGATTTCATAGGTGCATTCAATCTACTAGGGAAAATACACCAAATTGCTCCAAAAAGGCTACTAGGAATAAGCCCTCCTAAATAGCTAGAAACAAGATCTCTTGAAAAATTTCTTAACTACTTTGCAAAAAAATTACATTTTTGGATACCCTTTTCAGAGTACTTCAAGATTCTATGATTTTTCAACCCCCAAACTAGATCCATACAACCAAAGTACATTTTTTGGCCAAAAATAAGGATTTCAAGTGCTTTATCATTGTTGTGATGGAAAACCACCTTGGAAAATGTTCCAAGACCTCTCCCTTGGACTGAGGAAAGGATTTACCTTCTTCATACTCACTGTGTGGCTAGATTGAGGTGTTTGCATGCTCAATCCCCTCCATAGCTCATTTTTCCAACTATGATTCCTAGCCAAGTTGAATTTGACTTGCCGAGGGCATCACTTTAAAAATGCTTTCCATGTTGCCATGGGCTTTCCTTTGCTGTACATAATGTAAAAGGAGTCTAGTTCCAAATCTCAAGAGGCCATACATTTTATATGGTGGGAAGAGGCCCTAAGACTCCATTTTTTATTCCCTGCCTAGTTCAGAACAACAACCTGCTAACTTACAAAATTATTTATTCAACCACACACAACTCTCTGTAACAACACAAAACTAAAAAAAAAATTGAAGGACAACTAATACTAACACTTCAAACTCAGAAAAGCCTAAGTCTGATTTATACAAAGTATGAAAAACACTCCAAAGCAAGAAATTGTTGTAACGTAGTAAAAATGTTGATTACAATTCTTAAACTCTCATTTCTCCTTCCTCCAACCTCTTGAAAAGGTTTATTTTGACCTAATATATGATTGGCATGGATGTTTCTAACTACTTTAAGTGGTTAAAGGTCTCCCACAAAGAAATTTCTCTTTTTGCATAAAAGTTAGATAAGTTGTCAATAACAACTTTGCAAAAAAATGAGCAATTTTTGCAATTTTGCAAATTATCTATCCAAACTTTCTCTACTTGCTACCAAACTTTTCAAAAGGCTTAAGATGGATCCAAAACACCTAATAAGGACCCTAAAACACTTGCTTTCCCTATTTGGCCCTCAAAACCCAAAAGTTCTCTATTGAGCCAAATGAGCAATTTTTAGCAATTAGGAGCAATATTGCATTGTGGGGCTCTTCTAACCTATCTAGCCTCACCTTAGGACCTAGTTGATCCTATTATTAGAATAGTGATGTGGCTAGAATAACTACAAGAAAAAATAAGGAAATACCTAGTTTTCACACTTAGCCTACCTAGGTGCTCCTACACCATACTGCCCCCTCTAAGGAGCTAAGAAGAATTTGACAGTATCAGGTCTAGGGGTATGCAAATCTTCTTGAAATCTACCTCAGCAAACAAAGTAACCTCTAAAGTTGTTTTTCCCTTCCACTTGATAAGGTGCTCCATATACACCTTATGCCTTGTAGACTTCTTCACCCTTGAGTCTAACACCGTTTCTACCTCCAACTTGTTATTTGTAGGTGCTGCAGCAGGTTTGAGATCTTCATGAACATCTGGACTGATATAAGGTGAGTCACCTTTGTATGCCACCAAGTCTTGCACATTAAAAATAGGGTATATGCCCAAATCGAAAGGTAAATCTACCTTATAGGAATTTGTTCCATATTTAGCCAATATTTTGCAAGGCCCTACCCTCTTCATCTGTAGCTTAGTAGGAATACCTTTTTGAAGCCTTTCTTTGTTCAAATGGACCATCACATAGTCCCCAATAGAAAACTAAACATCCTTCTTCTTTTCATCCACCTTGTCTTTGAGTTCTAGAGTGTTGTCTTGAATAGTCTTCTTGACTTGCTCCTGAATCTCCTTCATGGTTTGTACAAAGTCTTTAGCTTGACCACTAATCTAATCCATGTTTCCAAGACACCTATGTTCACACACACCTCTTGGATGCATGCCATAAAAAATTTCAAAAGGACTCTTTCCAGTAGTCCTATTCTTGCTATCATTGTAGGAATATTCCACTTGTGAGATGATAACATCCCAAGTCTGACCATACTCCTTAGTTAGGCACCTAAGAAGGTTACCTAAAGTCTTATTAACCACCTCAGTTTGACCATTAGTTTGAGGATGGTAAGCTGAACTAAAAGACATGTTAGTGCCAAGATTCTTCCATAAAGTCTTCCAAAAGTGACTCATGAATTTCACATATCGATCTGACACAATGCTTAATGAAAGTCCATGAATCCTTACAACCTCTTTGAAAAACAAATGAGCTATATGACTTGCATAATTAGTTGTCTTACATGGAATTAAATGCACCATTTTACTAAATCTATCAAAAACAACATAGATGCTATCATATCCTTGCTTAGTTTTAGGCAAACCTACAACAAAATCCATACTTACACAATCCCATGGCTAGTTGGGAATTGGTAGAGGCTGATAAAGACCTGCATTTCTCATTCCTCCTTTTGCCTTCATACACACCATGCATTCCTCCACATACTTGGTTACATCTTTGACCAATTTAGACCAATAATAGAACCTTTTCACTAGTTCTATTGTCTTGCTGATACCAAAATGCCCACTCAAGCTTTCATTATGCTTCTCTTGTATTAGGTTCTCTCTCATGGAACCTCTTGGTACACACAACTGGTTACCATTAAATAGAAACCCATTTTGCAAAGTGTATTCTAAAAATCTCCTATGAAAGTGGTTTTCAAAGTCCATGCATACCTTATAGGCTTCAACAAAGTCCTCATCATTCTTGTAAAGATTCTAAAAACTCTCCACTCCAATGCTATGGAGTTGAATCTCTTGGACTATTAAAACCCTTGTACTTAATGCATCAGAAACCTTGTTCATTTGTCCTTTCTTATGCTTGATTGTAAAGGTGAAGGCCTGCAAATATTACATCCACTTTAAGTGCCTATTTCTCAACTTCTCCTGTGTGTTGATGTAGCTAAGAGCTTGATTATCTATAAATACAACAAATTCTTTTGGCAACAAATAGTGTCTCCATTTCCTAAGACATTGGACTAAGGCATAAAGATCTAGGTCATAGGATGAGTACTTTTTCTTGGCCTCATTTAGCTTCTCACTATAGAAGGCTACTAGTCTACCTTCTTGACTCAAAACCCCACCCACTACTAAGCCACTTGCATCACATTCTAGGGTGAATAGCTTCTCAAAACTAGGCAATTTTAGGATGGGTTGAGTGGCTACTTGCTTCTTCAACATATCAAAGGACTTTTCAGCTTCTAAGGTCCACCTAAACTTAGACTTAACTCCCCCCTTTATGGTATCAAGTAAGGGTACACAAATACCACTAAAATTCCTAATGAATTTCCTATAAAATTGGGACAATCCATGGAAGCTTTTTACCTCAGTGGTAGTTGTAGGTGTAGGCCAACTTATGATAGTAGCAACTTTCTCCTTGTCCATCTTCAAGGTTCTTTTAGACACCACAAAGCCTAGATACACCAACTCTTTCTTGAAGAATTCACACTTCTCAAGGTTGATACCTAGCTTCTCCTCATGAAGCCTCTTCAAAATCACTTCTACATGCTTGACATGTTCCTCTTTTGTCTTGCTATAGATGAGGATATCATCCAAGTACCCCACCACAAATCTTACTGTGAAGTCTTTGAGCACTTCATTCATGAGCCTGATGAATGTGCTAGGGGCATTGGAAAGACCAAATGGCATCACAAGCCATTCATAAAGACCATCAGTAGTCTTAAATGATGTCTTCCATTCATCTCTCCTTTATTCTGATTTGGTGATACCCACTTTTCAAGTCCAACTTAGTGAAATACATAGGACCTCCTAGACAATCCATAAGATCTTAAATTCTTGGAATAGGAAACCTAGACCTAATTATAATGTGGTTAATGGCCCTTGAGTCAATACACAACCTCCATTTTCCTCCCTTCTTGGATGCCAAAACCACCAGGATTGCACAAGGACTTATGCTCTTTTGGATTAGACCTTGGTCCATCAACTCTTGGACTTGTCCTTCCACTTCAAGGTTCTAATATGGAGTGAGCTTATAGGTTTCCTTATTATGCAAAGAGGCACCTGGTACAAAGTCAATTTGATGACTTATAACCCTCCTAGGAGGTAGGGTAGCTAGGGTACCATCACTCACTATATCCTTATACTTTTCAAGCAAAGTTTGGACTTCAACCGGTAAGGGTTCCTTGACTAATTTTTCTTCATTAGTGGACTTTAGTATCACTAGAAATATTTGGCTCTCCTTATGCTTAAGGTCTTTTACAAACTCTTTCTCTCCACATAGTAGCATACTAGGTAATTGGGATTGTGGTTCTTCCCCTTCCAACAAAGACTGAATTTTGAAAGTCTTGGTTCCTTTTTTGAATGTTATGGCATTAGCCCTACCATCATACACCACCTCCATATCAAATTTCCATGGCCTCCCTAGCAAAATATGGCAAGCATCCATTGGCAAAATATCACACAATAATCAGTCTTTATATCCTGTAATTGAGAAGTCCACCCATGCTTGCTCATTCACTAGGATGCTTTGCCCTTTGTTAAGCCATGTGACCTTGTAAGGGTTGTCATGAGATATCTTCTTTAGTTTGAGCTTTGTAACAGCCTCCTCTAATATTACATTATCAGTTGATCCAGAATTAATCACCACCTTGCATATTTTTCCTAGGATCTTGCACTTGATCCTAAACAATGCCCTCCTATGTCTAGGCTCACCAGGAGCGAGTTTCTTGATCAGCACCCTCCTAAACATGAGGTTCTCACCTTTTTTAGACTCAATATGGTCTATATCAGCATCCTTGCAACTTTTATTATCTTCTTGTGCATATGCTAGCTTTTTATCTTGGCTTGAGGAAGAGGGTTTGTTCGGGCACCTATAGGTAGGATGGCCTAGCTGACCACAATTTTAACACTTCATTTTTGCAAAGTAAGAGCTGCTTCTACCTCCTCTACCCCTACTTGATCCTCCTTTATTGCCTCTCCCTCTATTATAACCACCTCTTGAAGAGTGGTCACTAGTTTGCTCCATGGGTTTGCTTTCTCCTTGGTTCTTTTGATCACTACCTTTGCCTTGGTAGCCTCCTCTTTGATTTTTCTGATTTCTGCCTTTGCCTTTATCTTTGAAGTTAGAATCTCTTTTCCTAATTTTCTTTTCTTCTACCTTCAAAGCTATCTGATGACATCTTTGGATAGTATTAGGGTCCCATAAGCTAAGCTCCTCTTGAATGTTCCACTTCAAGCCACCGAGATACCTTGCCACCCTGAGTGACTCATCTTCTTGCTTCTTGGATCTCAAACATAATATTTGAAATTCTTCAATATAGGAGGTAACATCAAGATCTTTTTGCTTCAGTCCTTGCCTTTTTTTATGGAGTTGGATCTCAAAGTCTTCAGGTAGGAAGTTCTCCTTGATTTTTCCCATAGAACTCCAATTTGCAATTGGATTCTTGCCCATGCTGACTCTTTCATCTTGTAAATAGTTCCACCATGTTAAGGCTGAGCCTCTAAGCCTTGACTTATCCACCTTAACCTTCTATGCCTCTAAGATACCCTCACACTCAAAGTGGTTCTCCATATCCTCTAACCAATCCATAACTGCATCAATATCCATCTTACCACTAAAAAGTGGAACTCCTTCCAAGGCTTTACCTCCCAAGGCTTTGATTGAATTTAAGAAAGGTTCTTATTGCAAGATAGGATTAGGTTCAGGTATGATGTCTTCCTCTACTACCTTCTTACCCTTCCCATCTTCTTCTTCTTCCCTTTTTCTGGCTTCCTCTGCAACTGCACCTAGTTTTTGCTTCACCTCTTCCAGTGCTTCTTCAAGAAGCTAGTTTCTTTCCTTTTGTTCATTAAACTCTTTGGCTAACTCCATGTTAGTCACCATTATGAATTCTCCTACTGATTCTTTAGTAGCTTCAAACATCTACTACCTTTTCCCAAATCTTTAACTTCCTCTGATACCACTCTGATGTAACACCCCAACCTTCCTTCCAAACCCCAAGCTCTCTCTAGGCTACCATAGGTCATTCAGTAGACCCACTAGGGCTTCTTCACACCTTATTCTTACTAGGACCTTGCTCAAGAGATCCTAATCCTTTAGTTGGGGGCACACCAACAAAGTAACATCAAATTTCTTACTAGTCGGCTCTAGTCTGCTACTAACCCTCAAGTCCATCTATAGCTCCAAGGGTACTGGTTCTTCATCCAAGGTTCATTTAGACTCCTTCTAACATCCATGACCCTAAACAATGCTAATTTCATAGGTTCATTCAATCTACTAGGGAAAATACACCAAATTTCTCCAAAAAGGCTACTAGGAATGAGCCCTCCTAAATAGCTAGAAACAAGATTTCTTGAAAAAATTCTTAACAAAATTGCAAAAAAATTACATTTTTGGATACCCTTTTTGGAGTACTTCAATATTATATGATTTTTCAACCCCCAAACTATCCATACAACCAAAGTACAGTTTTTGGCCAAAAATAAGGATTTCAAGTGCTTTATCGCTGTTGTGATGGAAAACCACCTTGGAAAATGTTTCAAGACCTCTCCCTTGGACTAAGGCAAGGTTGTACCTTCTTCATACTCATTGTGTGGCCAGATTGAGGTGTTTACATGCTCAATCCCCTCCATAGCTCATTTTTCCAACTGTGATTCCTAGCCAAGTTGCATTTGACTTGCCTAGGGCATCACTTTAAAAATGCTTTCCATGCTTCCCATGGGCTTTCCTTTTTTGTACATAATGTAAAAGGATTCTAGTTCCAAATCCCAAGAGGCCATACATTTTATATGGTGGGAAAAGGCCCTAAGACTCCATTTGTTATTCCTTGCCTAGTTCAGAACAGCAACCTGCTAACTTACAAAATTATTTATTCAACCACACACAACTCTCTATAACAAAAAAAAACTAAAAAAATAATTGAAGGACAACTAATACTAACACTTCAAACTTAGAAAAACCTATTTCTAATTTGTACAAAGCATGAAAAACACTCCAAAGCAAGAAACTGTTGTAACGTAGTAAAAATGCTGATTACAATTCTTAAACTCTCATTTCTCCTTCCTCCAACCTCTTGAAAAGGTTGAGTTTGACCTAATATATGCTTGGAATGGATTTTTATAACTAATTTAAGTGGTTAAAGGTCTCCCACAATGAATTTTCTCTTTTTGCATAAAAGTTACAAAAGTTGTCAATGAAAACTTTGCAAAAAAATGAGCAATTTTTGCAATTTTGCAAATTATTTATCCAAACTTTCTCTACTTGCTACCAAAATTTCCAAAAGGCTTAATATGTATCCAAAACACCTAATAAGGACCCTAAAACACTTTCTTTCCCTATTTGGCCCTCAAAACCCAAAAACTTTCTATTGAGCCAAATGAGCAATTTTTAGCAATTAGGAGTAATATTGCATTGTGGGGATCTTCTAAACTATCTAACCTCACCTTAGGACCTAGTTGATCCTAATATTAGACTAGTGATGTGGCTATAATCACTACAAGAAAAAAAAAGGAAATACCTAGGTTTCATGCTTAGCCTACCTAGGTGCTCCTGCACCAATCTTAGGTGAAGCTAAAGGAATAAGATTAAGGTTTCAAATTTCTTATGTACTTTGACTCTTGAAGACATAATTTATTGGATTGGTGAATTGGAAGACTAATTTAAGCTTAAGGTTATTGGTGATCCACTCAGAGTGATGTTAGCACAAACTAAGATGAAATGGTATGCTTCTCTTTGGTGAAAAGAACTACAAAGAGATAGAGAAGAGGAAGGTGAAATGAAGATCACTAGATGGAGGTTGATAGTAACTAAGTTGAAGGATAAGCTCATTCCTATTTATTATGAACTTGACTTGTTTAAAATATTGCATAATCTAAAATGGAAGGATATTACTTTGAAAGATTATATCGAGGAGTTCCACAAGTTGAATATTTAGTCAGGGAATAGAGAATTGTTAAAGGACAAGGTAGTTTGGTACATTAATGGTTTGAGATTCAATCTTCAAGATGAGGTTGGTATGCTAAAAATTTCTTTAGTTGAGGATACTTATCAGTATTCCCTAAAGGCAAAAGATAAGTTGAATAGGAAAAGTAAAGGTAATGCTAGAGGGAAGGAGAAGTAGGATATCTTAGCAAAGGCTAAAGTGAGTGTAGAAGATGAACCAAAACCTGTTGATCAAAAAAGGAGGACAAGCGGAGGTGAGTTTAGAGGTAATTTGTTCATATGTGGTGAAGAAGAGTATAGATCATTTGAATATCCTCATGGTAGGAAAGTGTCTATTGTGAAAGAGGTTGAAGTCCAAGATAGTAAACTTGAGGAAGGAGAGAGTTTGCTATCTCAATGAGTACTAGTTGGTTGGAGGATAATGCAATCTTATCAGAGGACTAATTTTTTTAAGACTTGTTGTAAGTTTGGTGGTAAAGTCTATAAGGTTATTGTGGATGGTGGTACTACTAATAAACTTATTGTTGAGGAGATAGTTCAAAAAATTTTTTTGAAGAGAGTGAGACATACTTATCCTTATAGGATTGGCTGGTTGCAAGGTAAGCATGCTTTGGAAGTGAGGGAGAAATGCCTTGTTGATTTCTAGATTGAGTAGTATAAGGGTCAATTATTGTGTGATATTATGGACATGAACAATTATCATGCATTTTATGGTAGACCTTGGTAGTATGATTGTAGGGTTGTGCATGATTGTGTCAAGAATGTGTTTACTATTGTGAAAGGTAACAGGAAGAATTTCTTGATTTCTTTCCAAAATGAAGAGCTTGGTAGAAGGAACATAACTATTGGTAGCTGAGTTGAGTTCAAGGATTTTGTTAGGGTTAGAGATTAGCATGGAAAGAAGAGATATAGAACATATAGGATGGATGTGAAGAAGTAAAAGAAGAAAATGGAAAAGAGTGTATAAGTGTATAAGTTGAATATTTTGAGGATATGTATGTGAAGAACTAGTTTGGGATTTATGTGTTGAATCCTAGAAGATTTTCTTCCAGCTATTGAGAACATCTTTTCAAACTTCAGGTGTATGATGTAGAAGCATCCAAGGGCTTTTAGAAATCCTACACATTGGAGGTATTTTTCCTTAGAGTTGTGGACTCAATCACCAAATAGTGGTACTTGATCACTGAAGGGTGTAGTTGTAGTTGAGGATCTTAGTCATTGAAGGGGCTTGATCATTGAAAGAGCTTGATAGATATAGATTGCTAGGCATTCATTGTAGTGCTCAACATGTAATGGTTTCTTGAAACTCTATGTGTACTTGGTATGTATTGGCTTTTCGGCATGCAGTGGGAGCTTAGAGATGTTTGTGGTTTGGTTGATGCTTGACTTGGTTTTCTTAGCACTTGATCTAGTCTTGGTTCCTATAGGTGTTGAGTTTTCTATAAGATGACTTGGGTATTTAATCTGTATTGTAGCCAAATTTAGGTATTTAATTTGTGTTGTAGTTGACTTGTGGCTCAACATATATTTAATGTAATGGTTTTAATTTAATTTGTAATGAATAGGGATGACTTGTGGCTTAGCTAGGTATAAATAAGGGGGTCTTGTGGATTCTTTATTCATGATAATTCAACTCGGAGAAGAGAATGAAAAATTTGAAGGGTTAGTAGCTCTAGCTTGCAAAATAGGAGATTTCTTAGTGGGCTTGCAAGAACAAGTTAAGATTTCCTTGGAGGTTTCTGCTAGACTGTGGATTTGGACTAGTTGGGATTAGTGTTTAGGTTGGATCTTGTGGGATCTTGTAGAACTATTTTGTAATTACTATTGTATTTGGCCTAGAAGGCCTTGCAGCTAGGCATATTGCATGTAATCAGTTATATCTACGAATAAAGTATTGTGATTTGATATCACATCTTTCATTATTGTTGTGTTTCTATTGTGTGGTTATTTGTAGGTATCTAGTTTACCTCCAATAGGGGTACCCTTAGATTCTCATTGTATCAAAGCCTTAATTTTTCCTTGTCTCTCCTCCTCATTTTCCACTTCATCTAGCAGGACACTTAATTAAGAGTTCTTATGTTCTTCTTTGGTGGAGATTTCAAAGGTTTCTATAACATAAAATTCAAATGGATATTTAAATATATAAGTCATAGAAGATTAATCCAATAATATACTCAGGCACAATAAAATATGTGTTCACAAATTTATATAGTTGAACTATCATGAATTTATAGAGCTTCATTGTAATAGGAAGAAGAGAACTATTTTGATAAGAATATATATATATATATATATATATATATATATATATATATATATATATATATATATATATATATATATATATATATATATATATATTGGATTCATTTTTATTCAAATTTACATATAACACATTAGTATTTCATTTCAAAAGAGAGTAATTTTATGTTTAACTATTTGGTAAATATCTCAATCTCTACATAAACTATATATAGAATTCAATCATATGTAATCCTTGAAAATATAAATAAGATAAATTGTAGAATACTTTCATATTTAACCCTGCATAAGATGGATAAGATGATTTGTAGTTACTAAATAGGTCTAGACCATAAAATTAACTCTTGAGGTGTGGGAAATAAATAGTTGTAGTCATGAGTAATTGGAGAGTAGAGATGGGGATAATTTACATCTTTGGTAAGTTGTGAGAAACAATTAACAATATGTCCACTATATATAGAAACCAATTATATGTCTAAGTGACATGGTATGAGGAGCATGTAATAAGATGTTTATAATGTCTACCTCTCTTTATCTATTTTCCTCTTTTTTCCTCATTTCCCTCTAAATATCCCTCTCTCTTTTCTCCCCATCTTCATTTTCATCAATGACCTAGCCTTTTTAAATCAATAATATCTCTCTCTCTCTCTCTCTCTCTCTCTCTCTCTCTCTCACACACACACACACACACACCCACAGAGTTACGTCACCACTTAGTTTTATTAGATATTTGATCAAAAGAGTTCACTACCCCCTACTATTTTACAAGGCCCTATATGGTAAGTTTCATTATTAATAGACACTTTAAATAATGAAAATATTAACATAAAAAATTATCTATGAATGTATTGTCACATATATAAATGTCTTTCTCCTCCCTTTTCTTATATTTTTTAATCAAAATATGTTTTATTATCTTTTATAATCTACATATGTGTCTTGCATAGTTTAACTTTTATGTATTAGATAATATGAAGTCAACACCATTTATAAAATGTTTTAAATAATATTTATCTATTTTTAAATATGTATAAGATACCAATCAAATAGGAAAATCTTATTGAACAATATTAAAAAATAATAAAAAGGCAATAGCCTACAACACAATGGTAACTTGTAAATCTCTTATCGGAGAGCTCTTGAGTTTGACTCTACACAAGTTTAATAAATAATAATAATTAGTCACATCACTTAATAATAATAAATCTTGGGTTCATTCTCTTACTGATGTATGTATATATATATATATATATATATATATATATATATATATATATATAATAAAATAATTTATATTCAAGAAAATTCAAGTCTTTAATAAACTGAAATACTAATCAATGAAAATATTAAAATAGTTTCAAAAGGATAATTCCGACCTCAAAAGAATGAGATAAATGTTAAACTATCCTCTATTTTTCTTTTTCTTGTTTACAATCAAAATTTGTGTATTTACATTATATTATCTCATATACATCATTTATACTATAAAAAATATTATATCAACACCATTATAAAATAATTTCATATTTATCTATTTCTAAAATATATATTATCATATTTTAAAATATATTTCCCATAACATGTATAGACACAAGTTCCACATCAAATATATACATTACATAAATCCATAAATCTATAATGAGATGCACACTATCTTCTAGCTTTATTGGGATAAGCTGGCATAAAAGGTTTCTATACAAATCTAACCATATCATCTCTCCTTTTTTATTGGCCAGATGTACTACACACTCAAGTGAATATCACTTCAACCATGATAATGTATATAGCTAATGAATAATACATAATACAACACTTTAAAATATACATCTAGGTTAAATATTATGATTATAAGATCTATTTATTATAAAATTCCCATCAATTGACAATTTATAAAATGATGAGTGTCCGTATATACTACATAATCAAAAGCATCATGTAATGTTGTAAATGCAACATCCCATTCATAAGAATTCATTCATGAGTTTTATATCATGACATCTATCAAATAATTAATTTTAATACCCAACTACATATATTTAATTATAATCCTTAACAAAATGAGCATAATAATAGAAGGTCTCATTGAAACCATATAATTATTGAAATATATATTAGTGCATGTATCACTAGGAGATGAGCGTCGTAGTTAGCGTGGCTATATAAGATCATATATGTGTGAACCAAGTAGTATAAGAAGACATAATAGATCCTACTTATACATTCTCAATTGCATAATTTCTAATAGTAATGCAATAATGTTACTTGATCCCTACAACATCATTAATGGATCAAAGTCAATGGTTAGGGAAAAAGGATGAAGATGACCTATTTTAAACTATATATATATATATATATATATATATATATATATATATATATATATATATATATATATTGTAATTAACTATAGATTTCTATATAATAATACCACTAGGCGAGATTCCATCAAATATGTTTCAAACAAAATATTATACAACTCATTAATTCATCAATATGTAGAGCTTACAATTGTTATTGTTGTGAAATGAATAAACATTCCTCATATGATGAATTATAATTCTATTGATAAATTATTGGCATTCGAACATGTTGACAGAGATGGAGTTTGAAAAGAAGAGGGATATATATATATATATATATATATATATATATATATATATATATATATATATATATAGGAGAGGGAGAGATGAATAGGTAGATATATAGAAAGAACTAGGGGGGGTTAGGGGATGTAAATGGAAATTTAATGAAATAGAGATAGGGGAGAGATGGATAATGAACAATGAATATTTAAAGATTAAATGTATAGGAAATAGATGATGGAGAGAGACCAATGGATAGAGAGAGGGAGATGTTTCTAAATATGGATGATGTGGGGAAAAAAGATAGAGTTTGAGATGAATATAGAATGAGAAAAACTATGAAAAATGGATGGAAAGATATAGAAGGATTAAAAGGAAAAGATACATATATATCTAAGGAAATATTTATTGAGAAATAAACAGGAAGAGATAATGAGGATGAGATATGGATAGTAAGATTGGTTAGTAGAAAGATAAGGATATATAGAGTGGTTGAGAGGGAGAGGCAAACAAAGGAACAAATGAATAGAGAAAAGTGTACCTATTGGAAATTCAAAAGTATCCAAACTAGATCATTTCTAATAAACTTTAATTAGAGCTTTCAATCAATACTATCTCCAAATGAATACACATACTATCTACAACATCAACCTTATTTTCTTTTAATTCTAGAGTAGGCATTCAAAATAAAATGTAAGGAACACAAATGTTGAATAATTAGACTACAATATTGTAAACCAAGGGTGATTTTGTATATATTTGACAAAGCTTTTTAGGATAGAAAAGAGAAGAGGAAGGATATAATTCACATGTTGAAAATTGTTGATGAGGAATAACTCAATGTCAATCTGACTAAGGATGATATAAATAATTTGGTCATTGATCCTCCTCATGGGGTTTTGAAAATTCACAAAGTGGTCTCCCTTTATTTTCTTAGACTAGATAAATTGATGTTTCACTCCCTCAAGATATTGAATATAAAATGTAGATCTTTAGATGGAAAATTTGAGGAGATGTAAAATGAAATTTATGAGTAAGAGTAGAAGTAGAAGGTTAATGAGAAGTAGGAGAACATGGTGATAATTGAAGAAATGAAGAAGTAGATTGAGAAATAGAAAAAATTGTTAGAAATATCTAGAATAACTGGGGGGGTGGGGGTCTGAATCAGTTACTCAAGGGCCTTAAGTAACATTTGAACTTTTAAACAATAAAACTCTTACTATTCATCTTATCTTGTTGTTGCTTAGTCTATATTGTAAACAAAATTTATTTTTCTAAATATAACATGCTTTGCTAAATATAAAATGTAAAACATATAAAGAATTCAACATGGGTTTGACACTAGGATTATACGTGGAAACCAAATTTGGGAAAAACCACCAATAACATGTCAACAATTTTTCACTCTTTTGGAGTGAGCTTTGTTAGGAGCCAACCTTGTTAAAGGTTAAAATTCACACTGTTAAATGTGACCTTCTTAAAGGATTTAATCACCCTATTATGAGTGGCCTTGTTAGAGGAATTTGATCATTCCATTTGGATTCTCACCTTGTGAAAAGATTTACACATACTATTAAGTCCTAAAAATGATTGTTAGGTCAACCTCTATTAAAAGGATTTCAATACAAATTTTTTTATAATGATTAGAAAGAATTTAATAGGTGTTGATATGTGTGATTACAACTCAATATGTAAGTTCAAATCTCTATTCAATTCAAGTTTTGATTCACTAATAAGCTCTCTAATATCATCTTTTTTCTTAATTATCTCGACAATCCTTCAAGCAATCAATCTTACCCATTCAACAACACTTAAGCCTTCTTTCTTAGATTTTATTTATCACTATTAGGAAAATCTATGAAATCTTTCTCCATTAGCTTCACATTCACTTACACACTTGTGTATTTTTTATCCAACTTTATCTATATGTACTTCTTGCATTTAATTGCACTCCTCAAAAATTTGTTCAGCTTTGTACCTCTTTAAATAGATAATTATTTCTTTACCATTTTCCATGATCACTATAGATCTTAGGGTTTATAACAATCTTTACCATGATTCACTATATATATATATATATATATATATATATATATATATATATATATATATATATATATATATATATATATATATATATATATATATATCATCTTGATCTTCTTCTAGGAACTTCTCTGGAATCTATTTGTTAGGTGTTTATGGAATCCTCACCTTGAATTTAATGGTCCAACTCATTAATCTTATCTTTAACATGGTTTACATCTCCTAAGAAATCAATTGAGTCAGCTAGGAATCACAATTTCCTCAAATTTATCTTCAATAGTGTTACTCAACAGTAACTAAATTTTGAGACTTGGTCATCACTTAACATTTAGGCACTATAAATTTTTTTGGCCTGGTATCAACTAGCTTTCTCAGTCGATACTAATTTTTCATCAACATTATATTTTCTCAGCACTAACTATGGCTCAGTTGACACTAGCATCACTCAGCATTCCTTTGTCTTTTACTCTATTTCTTAGCTTGGCTTAACCTTCTTGACATAAATAATTACTTTTCTTTATCAAAGTCTATCTAATCAAATATCTATTATAGCTTTCTTTTCATAACTCAACCTTTACTCTAGGTGCTATTGTTATGAACAATTTCTCAAATCCTCTTCATCACTTAAATAGATCTATGACATTTAGATTAGGTAGCAATATGTCTCATCAATAAATTTGACACCAATGTCAAAACAAAAATTGTTCGAATTGTACATTCCCAACAATCTCCCTCTTTGGCATTGATGAAAATATCTCTATATTCCAACAATATATTCATGTCAATATCAACAATATCTCAATATATCAAATGTATCTCACTTGGTTACCATACAATCCAAAAAGATTTCCCCCTCTTTGATATAACTCCTTTGTATGTTTATCTCTCTTTTACTTAAATGTCTCCCTCTTTTGTCTATTTCTCTCTTGCAATTATGTCTCTCTCTTTTTCTATCTCTTCATCTTTGAAAACAATTCCAAAGACAATTTATCTTTCTTTAGCTTCAATCTCTTCATACATCTAAGTTATGTAGATTTTGCATTCTTGGCTGATTTCTATCATCTAATTATGACTAATCTATTATGACGTACTTGACCATCTACCTTAGGAATGTCCCTAAGTAGAACTAGATTGCATTAATGTGTAGAATATGATTCACTTCTTTATCTTGTACTATTTCCCTCAAGTAATGATACTTGATAGCAATGTGTTGTGTCTTAGTGTACATCACTAGATTCATTGAAATGTTAAGAGCACTTGCATTATCACAATGGATAACCATAGGGTATATAATTTATTCCTCCATTCCTCTTAGAAATTGCTTGATCCACATAATGTTTGAACAGTTCACTACAACTACCACATGCTTAACTTTAGATGTTGATTGGGAAATAAATTCTATTTCTTGCTTGTCCATGACAACAATCTCTTTCCTAGAAACAATGAACCTCCACTAGTTTTTTTAATGTCATCAATATTTCCTACCTAATCTTAGCCAGTGAACACCTTTATTTCAAATTTATCACTTCTCTTGTAATACAATCCATTTTATTTTGTACCTCTTTAGATATGTCAATATCCTTTTTATAGCCATCATGTGATTCTCTTTAGGATTTTCTTAAAATCTACCAACTATCCAAACTACTAAAGCAATATCTAGTCTACTATGAACAACATATTATCATTTTTTAATCATGGATCTATATAAGATCTAATTCACATTAGCAGATTCATCATTCTTTGATAGCTTATGTCCTATTGACATAGGTGTGTTCACTGGCCTTAAATATTCCATAACCAAAGCCTTTAATACCTCCTTGATGTATTTGGATTGTGTAATGAAAATACCTAACTTCATTTGACATACTTGCAATCCAACAAAGAATTTGATCTCACCAAACATAGACATTTCAAATTCCTTCTTTATTTCATCAACAAATGATTTTCATAATGCTTCTCTTCCTCCAAATATAATGTCATCAACAAATATTTTAGATAACAATACTTCATTTTTCTTACCATTCTTCAAATATAGATTATTGTTATCATTTGTCCTTTCAAACCCAATCTTTACTAAACAATTATGCAATCTTTCATACCATGCTCTGGAGGCTTGTTTCAATCCATAGAAGGCTTTGTTCAATTTACATTCTATATTCTTCTTATCTAAATCTATGAATCCTTAGGGTTGATCAATATATACCTCTTCCTCCAGTATAGCATTAAAAAATGCAGATTTGACATCCATTTGATATACCTTGAAATTCTTATAGGCTAGATATGCAAGCAAAGTTCTGACTCCTTCAAGTCTTTCCATAGGAGAAAAGGTTTCTCCATAATCAACTCCTTCTTCTTGGACATAACCCTTGCATACCAATCTTTTATTATTTCTTTTTACATCACCATTCTCATTGAGTTCGTTTTTGAAAACCAACTTTGTCCCAATGACATTTTTGTCTTTAGTTCTTGGCACCAAAGTATAAGTATTGTTCTTCCCAATTTTTTCAATTTCCTTATTCATTTCCTAAATCCAATCTTTATTCTCCAATGTAACTTTCACTATTTTGGGCTCAAATTCCTAGAGTAAGTATGTGTCATATTTGAGTTTGTTTCTTGTCATAACACTTGATTCAACATCAATGGTTTTATCAGGTTTTTGATGTCTTCTCACATATTTTGCTAGCACAGGTAGTTTCCTTCTTTGTTCTTCTATTGGTTCATCTTGAAAATTAATCCCAAGATCATTTTATCTTCCTTATTTAAGTTCTAGTATAGCTTTTACATGCTTGACATTTTCTCTCTAATGTTGTGACTTGACATCTTCAATCTATTTCTTGGCACCCACTCTCTATTGCTCGATAATTTATTGCTCTGGAAAATTTCCTATCTTCTAAGAGAATGTAACTTGGTTTTTTCATTCATTAGGATTTCTTGGAGAATCATCATCCACATAGATGAATTCACTATAGTAATCAAGTTCTTGTTGGCATGTAGTGTCACCTCTTTTTGCAAACTTGTCAATTTTCACATTTGTAATTTCCACAATTTTGTTAGTGTTAGAGTTCAAACACTTATAATATTTTCTCTTAGTGGAATATCCTAGGAATATTCCTTCCTCACTCTTTCTATCAAGTTTTCCATTCCTTTTATCTTTAATTCTATAGCATCTACTTCCAAATATTTTGAAATATTTCACATTAGCAGCTTATCCATACCATGGTTCAAAAAAGTATAGCATTTGTACCTTTCTTTACTTGTACTCTCTTCAGGCTAGAGGAAGAAATACTAATCACTTCTCTCTAATATTTCTTTGATACACTCATCTCCATCATTAATGTCCTTGCACAATTAATTATTAATCTATTCCATTCTAAGGAGGGGTCATTGGTGTTGAGATCGTTCTTTTAATTCCTCTATCATTGCAGAATGTATTGAAGTCATTGGAAATAAATTCACCACATCTATTAGATCTCAAGCACTTTAGACTCTTCCTTATTTCTTTTTCAACTCTGGCTAAATAGCATTTGAATAACTGAAAAGCATCAAATTTAGCTTTAAGAAACATCATAGTCATCATCTTAGAGTAATTATCAATAGATAGAAATAAATAATTATCACCATAGTAGCTTTAAATACCAATTGGTCCACATAGGTTAGCATGAACCAATTCCAAAATATTATAAGTAGTGTATATTTTTCTCTTAAAACTAGGCTTGGTCATTTTTCCTAGTTGACATTGTTTACACATAGAATTGTTAGGCTTCTTTAGTTTAGGCGATCCTCTTACTTTCTTCATCTCAGTGATATTGACCAAATTGTCAAAATTTACATGAAATAATCTCTTGTTCCATAACCAAACATCTTCTTTTTGTGCAAACAAACATGTCTCATTAGATAAATCTAGATAGAACAAGTTACCTCTTATCTGTTCACCACTTCCAACTAGCTTACCATCAACATCATGTATCTTGGCCTTCCTATTGTGAAATTCAACTCTATAACCTGGCTTGTTCAGCTATGGAACACTCAAAAACTTATAGTTAAGTCCTTCAACCTAGTAGATATTGTCACATTTTATCTGGTGCATGCCACCCTTGGGTGTGCACACGCAATGCCACCCTCTGGAAAGTATGCCACATCACCCTTGGACTAGTGCTTGCGCAGTGCCACCCTCAAGCAGGCACACATAGTGCCACCCTCGAGCAGGTGGGCATGCAACACCATCAAGTTGGCACCTATGTAGTTCCACCATCAAACTGGCATGCATGGAGCTACCCTTAAGTGTGCACACAGTGGTGCCTGTGTCGTAATACCCTCGGGCATGCATGCATTGGTGCCTCCACCGCCTTTTTTTTAGTTTAGTTTGTTTTTCATTTGTTAAAATTATTAATTTAATTTTATCTTTTTTGAATTAAAAAAATTTTTAAAAATAACATAAAAATTTTCAAACAAAAAAAAAAAGCAGTCCCCAAGGGGGACTTTTTTTTTTTTTCTTACATTGTTTTTTTTCTCCTACGCTATCTAATGACGGATCATGTTTTCTTTTCTCATAATGTGCAAGTAACGTAATTAGATGGTGTCAAAATTTGAAGCAGTAATGAAAGTAGTTGCTTTTAAGCTCCATGGTGTACCCCAAAGTCGAGGTTACATGATCATTATGCTAAGATCAAAGACACTGACCTCAAACACACAAACTTGGGAGAATTCTTGAGAGTTTGTAATAGTCCAATAGAAAGGTCAACCCTAAGGTCCACACTAATCCATTCTGGATTAGTAAATGTAGCATCACATCCCAGAATCGTACAGTCAGCTGAATTGATCATGACCTTATCTCAGCACTTCATTCCTTATGAAAAGGTGGTTAAGAGCATGACCAGAGAAGTGGTCTTAGATCTACAACCTGATAACATTGAGAGGGTCTTCCATCTTCCTAGAGCCAATCAATTCATCTAACTCTCCTATGAAGTAGCTGAAAGATGGTATAAAGATCATCACTAAGAGGCCATTGATATTATACATTCCTTGTACTTCATTGAGAAGCCACCTCGGGGAAAGACAATCAACAAATTGGATATGACTCAGGGATACATGAAAGATGACATAGGATACTCTATCATTCTCTTGAATAGAGTCATGGGCTTACATATAGTAGGTTATCTCATTCCATTCATGGTCAACTTCATTGAGACCATTAGGCATCCAAAGATACCACTGGATTGGGCCACCACACTTAGTGAAAACTTGTGTGAGTAGCTAAGGATGATAAATGACAAGAAGAAGTTCTATCTCAATTCTTATGTGGTGTACCTACTTGCAACAAGGGCAACAAACTATCCTGGCTTATACAAGAAAGGCAGTATGCATGACCCCAATGCTTCACCATACATAGTCTATCCTTAGTTGGTGAAGAAGAAGCTCTCACCATAGAGCAAAGAGTATATAATCATAAATGATGCTTTCATCTTTGTGATCATTCGATTCATTGAAGGGGACTATGCAAGGAAATTGTCTAAGGAAGCCAAGGCACCAATCACAGCTCTTGGAGCATATTTCATCCATTTCAAGACATTTACATATATTTGGGTAGGTGGTGCATCTATCAATCTAAAGAAACTCTCAAGGTACCCAAGTGACAAGTTGGTCCTAATGGAAATATCTCGATAGATTGATTCAACTTATGAGAGGATCAAAAGATAGTGGAGACCTTTTTGGGATTGGCCATTATTCATAGGAGCATATCACATGAAGAGAAAATAAGATATTCTGACATTTGAGTGGGAATGGGAGAACTATCCTCTTGAAGAGTACAACTCTCCTTGGCCATATTTTGACAATGTGGGCAAAGTGGAAAACTTGGCAGAAAAGGATTTTTATCATGAGGATGCCATTGAAGATCATTGGATGAATTCCAAAAACAACTATGATGTCCACATCAGAGACTATTGTAGGATGACTTTGTATCTAGCAGAAAAGGCTCTCCATTTGACCATCCCTCATAAGATAAGGCTACAACACTTAGAGGAACTACTGGATCTCCTATTCAATGTAGATAAAGTTGGTGAGAGACCCATTCTAAATGTAGAAGTTGATAGAGAGGAAGGAGATGATATCAATCATTGAGAGAGACATGTCATTCAAATGACAAAGAGTTGGATAAAGAAGCCTTTTCCACTCAATCTAGTTCTAGATATAGTGATCTTCCACACACATGCTCACCTAGAAAGGGGTAAAGGGAGGAAAGTCACTCTTCCTACCTTTGCACTCCAATCTCCTATCAGGCCTTAAATAGTCTACTAGCTTGATCACCCAATGGGATATTATCACCCTTTATAGAGAAAGGGAAAGAAGAAGAGACCCTCTCCTCAGAGGATTCAAACATAGCATGTTGC
Source organism: Cupressus sempervirens (assembly GCA_028749045.1). Taxonomy (NCBI): domain Eukaryota; kingdom Viridiplantae; phylum Streptophyta; class Pinopsida; order Cupressales; family Cupressaceae; genus Cupressus; species Cupressus sempervirens. The sequence goes on along the minus strand of CM053785.1, from coordinate 998,662,015 downwards.
AGAACAGGTCTCTTCCTAGCAACAGGAGCCAAGCTCACAAGAACCCCAAGATGGTAGAGCTACCCAAATCTAGTTTGAACTTCAGTTGCCTCCTATTTTTCTAAGCCAACTAGAAGAGGGAGAAATTCTACAGACCTCGATTCCTCCTATGCAAGAAGAGTTTGCTTCTCCTGCAGTTCTAAAGAGACAAAAGAGGATCAAGGTTAGGATGAACAAGAGGCAAAGAGTTAGTAAGAGATTAGTGCCTAATCCATTAGTTCCAAAAACCATTCCAAAGGAAGAAATAGAATCAGATGAGGAGGAAGAACAAGTGCCCTTACAAAGAAGAACTTAGTTAGCAAAAGCCACAGAGTTGGAAAGAAGAAAAAGTGCCACAAGTACCCCACCACCCACACAAGTAGAACCTATAGAAGTCTTTTCTTTGAAAGACAAAGTGCAGTGGTGGGTGAATGAGCAAAGGGAGCAAGGTGAGGATGTTTTCTCCATCTTGGATTTTGATTTCATGCCCATGGGTACATAGTTAATTGGAGGTAAGATCATGGACACCCCTACAAGTGAACTCCAATAGAAAGATTGGACATAGATGCCACCAAAGACATAGGGTCCTGATCTCACTCCTCCATCTCCAACACAGATCATGGTGGTAGATAAGGGTTCAGTAACTCCCCCACCTCCAAGTTTAGAAGAGGAACATGTTCAAAAGGAACCATCATTACAAGAGAAACTAGAACAAAAAGTTAATGATGAGGCATCAAAAGAGGCACAAATAGTAGAATATGTGAAACAACCTTCTCAGGATGTTGAGGGTCAAACTACAGGCTCTACAAAGACTGAGACTACAAAAGAATAGTGCTCACTATAGGAGACTCTAAACACGAGTAATAAAGGGAAGGAGGTAGTTAAACACACCCCTTCATCATCTAGTGCCAAGGTTGTAGAGAGACACATCCCAAGATGGTTTCAAAAATAAATAATGAGAAGTGCCAAGCATCAGTTATGTGCTTCAGATGACGATATTTGTGATATTGCAAAGATCTTGGACAAGCTTGAGTCTCCATTACATGATGCAATGCCATTTTTATTCATCACTACCACACAAAACTAGGACTTATTTGCACAAGTGGCTCACCCTCCTGAAGGTATAGATGCAAAAGCTATTAGTCTTGAGGACTATGAAGTGAAAGATATTATGTTGGGAAAGCCTACGCCGGATACAACCTAACAGATGATGACTATGGGAGTCAAAGACATTCTCAAGCACATGGAATAGGATGAGATTGAAATCAAAAAAATTTGAAGGAAAATTGAGATCCTATAGGGATATCTAGCTGAAGTTGTTGGTCCTCTTGATCCTAAATGCCCCGAGGAGACTCTAAATAGCATTCTTAGAAAAGGGGAAGGTGTACAACTCAATCCATTTTAGAAAGCTTGTCAAGAATGGTGAGACAACCTTAAGGAAAAAGGTGCCACTATAATCATAGGAAGTTTGAAGTTGTTGCATTCTACACAAGAGAACATTGACAAGATTGTGACAATTTTGAGGTAGGACTTCAGTATCATGGATGAGGTACGAGCATGGAGCAAAGATTTGGAAACTCTACAAGCCATAAAGGGCCAAAGGTATCGAACTCTTATTGATGTATATACTAGAGAAGAGCTAGACATGATAGATGATTGGATAGAGAAGATAGAAGATGGGAATAAAGTGATGGAAACATTGTATGATGAGATACATTGGCTCAAGGACCAAGCCCGAGAGTGAATTTTGGAAGCAGAAAAGTTGTACAGTGATACATGCTTGGACATCTTTGAAGATGAAGAATGAGAGAAGTTGTTGCTTGTTGAGGTAGTAGTGGAGAATTTCAAGAATACTTTAGAGGAAGCATCTAGTGATGAAGACATCAGACAAGCCTTCAGGACAGAGGAAGCATTATTAGAGTTGGACACCAAAGTTGGAGATTTTGCAGAGACTCGAATTGAGGGGGACAACTGCAGACAGAAGGTCAAGGAAAAGTATGAGGCTTTAGATCTTCCAAATGCTACTAAAATTACTAAGATGATAGAGAGATTCAAGGGCAAACATCCAAACATAGCTTTGGGATGAAGATGAACAAAACCTAGATGCCAAAATTTCAATTTTGACACTTAGTAAAATTTTGAGTTTTTTGACCTAGTCGAGGTCCATAGGTCTGCAGCTCTGCATTTTCATGTAGCTCTATAGGTCCACAGCTCCATAGGTTTGTAGCTTTGCAATTTAGAGGTGTGTTGATAGTTGACTACCAATTTCAAAAATAGCACTTTACATGCATCGGGAGCACATTATGATGGCAAGTTAACTTTGACACATGCCTAGTGAAGGGACAACTTCTATTTTTGGTGTCTCCATGCACTTCCACTTCGACTGATGGCTTCCTCCTACTTTCTCTCTCATTTCTTCTTCTTTTTTCCATGTAAAGGGCTCATGCATCCAATTAATGAATAAAATATTGATGGAGTCCCTCTAAGCACCAGATTAGTTGATAGTTAGTATATATTTAGTTTGTTTTATTAGTTAAAAGCATATTATTGCATGAAATATATCTCTCACTCTCAACACAAATTGAGGAGACGATTTCTTATAAATACCCCATTGTAAATTGTTACAAGGGCCATCATTATTATGCAATAAAATTATGCTTTTGGTGCTCTAATTTGGAGTGTAGTGATTCTTGCCTGAATGTGTCATTATTTTTGTGGATCTATTCATGAGATTGTGATTGAGTCAAAGGTTTATTGCATTGTTTCTAGTTGTGCAATCTTTTAGTTCTGGTGTTTGCTATAGATATAAAAATTATGCTGACATAACAAGCTTGAGAAGGGATCACCTAATTATTTCTACATAGCTTTTCATCTCACTTGAGCACACTTTCCTTGGCCTTGTGATTTGATGAAGAGTGAAACATCATTTGATTTGTTAAAGATTCTCACTAATGATTGTATCAGTGGATTCTAAGAAGCTCTGCTCATATTTTCATTGGTTTCCTACCGATTTCTTTGAAGGTTTAACTCGTAGTGTATTGTGTTCTATAGCTTATGTCTATTTAGGAATTTCAATTTCTTTCAATTTTGTTATTTTCTTTACTAACCTCTTGTTAGAATAAGACCTCATAGTAGCTACATTGTTAGAGTTGCATTCAATGAAAAATAGAAAATACAAAAATATTATTCTTTTTGGTGTGATATTTTGTGACAACAAATAGATTTACTTCGATTCCAAGATAAAAGAGTCTTTTAGAACCAACAAAGGCCTCCTCATGAACACTCACATTTATCTTCTACTGAGTGGATTTTGGTATGTTACAAGACAAACACTGAACCTTGGAGTGGATCCTTAAAATATTTTCCTTTCAAAAGAGGAATTACACAATGGATTCCTACCATTGACCTCGTGCAAAATGAATGCCAAAAAAAAGTGTCACTAGAAAGAGGGCCACAAACTATAGAACATACTCCCAAAAATGAAGAAAATTTGACAAAGTTTCAAAATTTTTGCACCCTTGCAATAATCTGCACTTTGTACAAATTCAAAAAGTACTTTTGAAATGTTTTAGAAATTCAGGTGTGCAGGTCCGCAAGTTTACTAGTACACAGGTCCATAGATCTGCAAGTTCACAAAACTATGTGGAGCATAAACATTTAGAGAGGTGAGAAATTGTACTTCTGTAGAGGTGTGCTTTTTCTAGAATTGATGCAAGCTGGAGGATATTGATCCAAGATCCCCATTTTAGTGAGCATTAAGGTCTACACCAAGTGCAAATGAGTTTCTTGAGCTTACCCACTTCCGTAAACCATGTAGTGACAAGGGAACATCATGAGTTTAGCCACTTCCTTTTGAGCTTTCATCATCTTCTTCAACTCCACCTCCACTCCAAACACCTAATGAACCACCACATACTCCGATAGCTACTCCCCAACAACCACTGTTAGGTCCACCAAATCCTCCAATGGCCTTTTTTGTAATTTTTGTAGACTCACCCATTAACTTGAGAGGTACACTTCATGACCTCCCTAAGAATCCTAAGAATTTTTTCCCAAGATTCATCTAACTGCCGAAGATCATGTTAAAGTTTTCAAAGAAATTTGCAACTGAAATTAAGTGGCTAATGAGGACATGGTTCTTCATTTATTTCCCTACTCTTTGGGGGAAATTGCCTTCAATTGGTAAGTCAACTTGCCACTCAGATGCATTGGAGATTGGGATACATTCAAGAAATTATTTTTGGGACAATTCAAAACATTCATCAATCTAGCTATGATACATCAACAATTCATATCAATAAAAAGGGACCCAGCTAAGATAGTTTCACACTTCAACCATCACTTTCACATGGCCTACCACAAGTTGGAAATGCCATACACCATACCAGTTGAAGCCACTATTCAAATTTATTTAAATGCTATGCACCCTCTTGCTGTGATCTTTTTGAGAATACTTCTTGCAACAAATATTGACACATTGGACAAAGTCTTTGTAGAAGTGATCACGTTCATGAAGCAAGCCAATCCTAATGGAGGAGGAATGATGCTTCCAGCACAAGCAGTCCCTACAATGCCAACATACCCCATGGGAGCACCCACCATGCCTAGCCAGTTCATACCTATGAACCCTGTTCCATTATAGCAAGCACCCACTCCACAAACTCAAGCAATAATGTATCTAGGGTATGAGCCTCTAAAAATATATTTCTTTGAATAGAAAGTGACAGTTCCTATGGAAGCAAATAACAATCTTCTTTTGAAAGTTGGTCAAATGAAGAAGACCATGTCACAAATGAACAATGAGATGGCACGTCTTAGATTGTCACAAGGACAAGATAAAAACTTCCAAAGAAATAATGTTGGCCCCTAAAAAAACAATTGGTCAAAATTACAATAGGAACTTCAACAATAATAGTAACAACAACAATTCAAGAAACAACAATGGCAGAGGAAATAACTTCAATCCTCCTAATTGCAACAATGGCTTCCAAAGGAAAAACTGACAATGGAACACTCGACCAAATAATGGAAGCATTCCTATTGATAACAATGACAACAATGCTCAATATGCTGATATCAATCAGTATGATGATAGCCAAAATGTTCCTAACAATGATGGTTTGTACTATAATGGTAATCAGGAGGTGAATCAAAACTCACAAATAAAGGACAATCCTCCTCTTGTTCAATTCAATTGTATTCTATTGGAATCTTATGATTCTACATAAAATACACAAGTGGAACAACAAGCAAATGAGGAATTATCATTCCCATTTAGTCAAGAACTAGATCTTCAACATGATGAGATGTTTGCCTTTCAAAATGACAATCAAAATACATACAATCTCAAAAATAGAAAGGATCCCTTGATGGATGGGATTCCTCCCAATCTGTAACCAACTCCACCTAATCCAAGAGCAAGTAACAATCTACCACTAGTGAGACCAATGTAGGGAGGAAAATAGTATCAGAACCCTGATAATGTAGACAATATTGAAGAACACTACTTGGTCCACTGAAAAGTATAATGCAATAGAAGATCTAAAGAAAAATAAAGCCAATATGTCTATGTTTGACATGCTATAGAATTGTCCACAACAAAGAGAAGCACTCATAAAGAAATTGGATAATACAAAGGTTTTCCACAATATGAATGATGTCCCTCAAAAGATAGTGTTGCAAAAAGTAAATGTTGTAGAAGCAATTCCCACTATGTTCAAGGATAAAGTTGAGGTACCCCCATTTTCACTGAGCATAATGATATATTATAAGAATCTTCACAATTGCATCATTGATTTAGGAGCTTCATGTAATGTAATTCCATTATCAATAGCCCAAAGGCTAGGAGTTAGTCCTCAACCCTCTAATCGAGTGGTGATATAGTTGGATAAAATAGAGGTAAAATTTATTGGTGTATTGAAAGATGTGTGGATACAATTAACAGTTGACCCTTAGATCCAAGATGTTATTGACATGCATGTGGTAGATATCCTGGAGACATATGAATTACTACTGAGTAGAGAATGGATGAAATGTCTGAGAGGATGGTTCTCTATAGACTTCAATCAATTATGGTTGCCATGGAAAGGATTGAACAATCAAATCAAGATAGACGCTGAGCCCAAATTGAAAATAATGATCATAGATTACAATGCCCTGAATGAGATAGTATTCTTACAATCAAATTTAGGTTCATACAAAGTGATGGTATTGGATATGGTTCGAAACCATACACCTCAAGATCAAAATGAAGAACCTAAGGTGTTGGTACCCAAAAGTGAAACCGTGACACAGTTTATAGATAGTATGGTGACTAATTTATAATTTTTAGGAGAAGAAGCTGACCCTAGCATCCTCCTCCTTCTAGGATTTTTTTGATTACACAAAGTTAGTCACTCTGAATTTGAATTTTCATCATGTCAAGAAGCAGTTGTGAAGGTATTGATCCACATGATGGAAAATGAGGATACAAAGACCTCAATAGATGAACTCATAGAAAGTCAAAATCCTATGAACTCATCCTAGCTTGTGGATAAGACTAAAGAAGGAAGTGAAGATCTAAACATGTCATATAATGATACCTCTTCAAATGATGGAGGTTTATCTTCTGCTCCTCCAGGGATGATCAAAGTCCAAAGAAGAAGATGATATGTGAAATTTAAAGGATGGACTTCAATATTCATTCATCCTAAACCTAAAGTTGAAGAAATCAAAGAGTTGATAGGGGAAATTCAAGATAAACAAGAAAAAAAACACTTCCTCTATCTACAAGTTATGAAGGGGACTCATCAAGTTCAGCACAAGGAAAGTTACAATGGGTTCCTAAGAAATAATCATTCAAGGGTCAAGTAAAAGAAAATTTAAGGACAAATAAACACAAAGTCTAAAAACCCAAAGAGAATGCAATTTGGACACTCCATTTTGATCCATTTTGATGGTTCTAGATGCAAATTAGGAGCTAGTGTAGGTATCAAATTAATCAACCCAAAAGGTAGATCTTTGTATGCCATATTGATTGCAATTTAGATGTACTAAAAATGGTGCAAAATATGAGGCATTAATCTAAGGACTCCTCTTTACACTTGAAAAAGGATTCATAGCTCATAAAATTGAAGGAGATTCCCAATTGGTCATACAACAAGTGAAATCCATATATTCTTGCAACGAAAAAAGATTACTTGCTTACAAGAAAAGGTTGTGGGACATATTGGATGACTTTGAGGCCTTAAAAATCAAGTCCATTCCAAGAAGAAAGAACATGGTAGTGGATTCGCTTGCCATCTCAGCTAGTGCATTGCAACTAGTTGAAAGAACCAAGTTGAAAAGATTTTTAGTAAAATTAGTTGCGGTTCCATCCATCCCTAATAATATCACAAACTTTCAGATCTTCCAAGATGATCAAAATATACTTGAGTTTGTCATGTGTAGTTATCATTTTGAGGGACAAGAAATTGATGATACACTAGATGATAGAGCTGAAGATGATGGACTTGAAGATGAAGATGGGATGGTTGAACTTGAACGCATCTTTGATTGTGATGAATCGACACTCAATAGAAGGGAAACTGAAGAAAAGGGAATTGAAGAATGTGATTCGTACAATTTGGGTACTAATGAAGAACTAAAAATGGTACATATAAGAAAAGTGTATAACTCACAAGAAAGGGATGACATGCTAAAATTATTCACCAAGTATAAGGATGTCATTGCCTAGAGCTATGAAGAGTTGAAGACTTATGATCCTAAGATTAGCACACATGACATCCCGCTAAAACCTAATGCCAAGACATTCCAACAAAGACAAAGACCACTAAATCCTCTTATTGAACCACTAATCATGAAAGAATTCAAGAAGCTACTGGATGCTAAGATCATATTTCCTATCTACCATTCCACATGGGTGGAAAATTTGGTTCCTATGCAGAAGAAGACTAGAGAGATTCATCTTTGTGTTGACTTTTGCAACCTAAATCTAGCATCTTAGAAAGACAACTATCCTTTACCCTCACTAGATGAGGCTTTGCAAATTGTGAATGGTTCAAAGATGATTTCCTTCTTGGATGGTTACTCAGGATACAACCAAGTGATGGTCGATGAAGAACATCAATTGAAGAGACTACTTTCACAACCAAGTGGGGAACTTTTTCTTACAGAAGGATGCCTTTCGAATTGATTAATGTCAGAGCTACATTTCAATGAGCAATGGATGAAGCTTTTAAAGGATTGATAAATAGGTGTATACTCATCTACATGGATGACTTGACTATCTTTTCAAAAGATCAAAGTACTCACATTGCTGATTTGAGATATTTATTCAATAGATGTTGAAGGTATGGCATATCGCTCAATCCCAAGAAATGTTGATTCAGTGTTACTAAAGGAAAGCTCTTGGGACATGTCATTTTTGAAGCTAGAATCTCCATTTATCTAGATAGAGTTGAGTCTATTTTAAAGTTAGCACCTCTACACAATCAAAAATAATTGAAGTCTTTCTTTGGGAAGATAAACTTTGTGCACAAATTCATAAGTGGATTTGCAAAGATAGTCTATCTACTTAATGACTTACTCAAAAAGGGGGCTAAGATAGAATGGGTACACGAAATAAAGAAAAATTTCAAAGATATTAAAGTTTCCATTTCCACGGCCCCAGTTTTGGTGAGTCTAGATTACGAGTTGTTGTTTAAGATCTATTCCTTTGCTTTTGAACATTCTTGTGTAGGGATCCTAACACAGAAAAGAGAGAAGGAAGATGATCGACCAATTTCTTTTATGAGTTTTCCTTTGAAGAATGTAGAGTTTAAATATTCAAACCTTGATAAATAGTCCTTTGCACTGATCAAGGTAGTAAAGAAGTTCTATCACTACATACTCAGAAGTAAGGTGTATGCAATTGTACCTGATCTAACAATAAAGACACTTTTGATGTTAGATGAACTTGGTGAAAGGAGAGGAAAGTGGATGACCATACTCCAAGAATTTGATCTCAAAATTCAATCTATGAGATTAGTCAGAGGTAAAGGGCTGTCAAAAATGATAGTTGATAACCAAGATGGAAATGAAAAGGAATTCAAGTTTGATGATGAGACAGACAAGGGTGATTAGAAAAGAATGGTTGTGTCACAAGTTGATATTAACCAAGAAGTGGTGAGAGATGTGTGGTACCAAGATATTTTTTATTATCTCTTACAAGATCAATGCCCCAAATGGATGAACAGTTCACAACGTACAGGACTTAAGTTGAAATGTGAGTCTTACATGTTACTTGATAACAAGTTGTATAAAAGGAACTACAAAGCGATCTATCTGAAATGCTTAGGATGTGAAGAAGCTAAGGATGTCTTGGAACATTTCCATGACAAGTATGGTACATGACATGGTTTAGTAGAAGCAATAGCTCATATGATTTTAAGATCAGGTTATTTTTTGCCCTCAATATTCAAGGATACTTTTGAGCATGTGCATTCTTTCCATATATGTCAAACCAGTGCTAACAAAGAAAGGCACCTAGAAATGCCCCTACAACTAGTATATGAGGTTCGCCCCTTTGCAAAGTGGGGACTAGATTTCATAGGTCCAGTCAATCCACCTTCATTAACTGGATGTGCATTCATCCTTATAGCTACAGATTATTGTACATGATGGACAGAGGTAGAAACATTAAAAAATTGCACTGCTAAGGTGGTGACTGACTTTCTGGAAGAACACATTGTTACCAAATTTGGAATGCCTTTTGCCCTTGTGTGTGATAATGGGGCCACATTCCTGACCCAATGGGCATTTGAAAAAAAAGTCATTATCAAGTTTTCTTCAAATTACTACCCACAAGGAAATGTGGTACCAAAATCTACAAACAAGAACTTGATCATAGTAATAAAATGATTGTTGAAGGAGAATCCTAGGGATTGGCATAGACAACTGAAATATGCCCTATGGACAAATCAAGTGAGAGTCAAAAATGCCTTGGGGATTTCTCCATATTTTCTTGTATATGGGAAAGAACCAATGTTCCCACTTAACCTTAGAATTCTCATTTTGAAATTCATGAGCAAGTATGTCAAAGATGCTAACAAAGTACAAATTAGATTGATGAATCTTTTAGAGATGGATGAAAAATGAATAGCTACATTGGAGCACATGGCTAAACATCAAGCTACTATGAAAAGATGGTTTGAAAAGAGAGCCATGATCAAATTATTCAAGAATTTTGACCTTGTTCTACTTTGAGACAAGGTGAAAGAAAAGCCAAGAAGTCATACCAAGTTTCAACACTTGTGGATGGGTCCTTATCAAATCACATAAATCCTAGGTGAAAGCACTTTTAGGCTCAGTTCCTTAGAGGGGGAATTTCTTCCCTTGCTCATAAATGGGAAGTTTCTGAAGCATTATTTTGAAGCCTAAAAGAAAAAAAAAAATTAGTTAGATTTTATTTCCACATTTAGGTTAGATTTTCATTCCTGCAAGTATGTTTATTTTTGCAAGTGTGTTTGCTTTCATGTTGTGTGTTTACTTTTAGTTGTGTGTTTTCTTTAAAAGTTGCATCAATCCTAGGGGGTAAGGTGTACTTGAGATTTTCTCTTAAGATTTCACTAACCACTTCTTGGTTCCATTTTTAGGAAGAGGTATTTCTTTGTGAAAACATTTAGACAATTGTGTATCTTATACCAACCAAGTAGCAGATATTTCTTGTAGAAATAGGGAACTCTCAATTTGGAAATTAGAGGCCTAAGCCACCAAGTTCTCAACACTTTTCAAATTTAAATATTTGATTGTTTTAGGTGTTGTTGATTTGAAATAAAAAATGGTGAGAGATGATCCAAAATTCAACTAGTTCAAACAGGAGGGGTCTCCTCAAGAGGTTATTAAGATCATTGATTTGGCATGAGAGTTTTCCTAAAAGTTCTAAAAGAGGAATGCAAGGGATGTTCACAAGAGATCGGATCTGAGAAATGACACCAATGTTCTGACTACATAGTCTAAGCATAGTAAGGATATAGAAAAAAAAAATGTGGTGTTAAGTCTGAAGGATTCCAAAGATCTAAAATGGCAAAAGATACACTCTCAAAATGAAGTATTTTGTATTCAAAGTATTGTTCCATCAAAATTAACATTTTGAATGACATGGAGTGATTATTCAAAAGAACGTGGCATCTTGCCAAGAGCCCTTGAATTGGTTCTCTCATATGGTCAAGTAATTGATTGATAAAAAGCCTTCATGGAGATCCCAAATGAATGAGTTGGGACGAGTGAAAGATTGTTTCAAGTTATTAGAAAGCTTTGATTGACTACATCTTGGCACATCAAAGGGAATGAATACACAATGCACACTAAGTTGGAAGGTTTTGAGTTCTAAGATTTTGATTGAAGAGTCATCTGAAAGATGCTCGAGATGTTCAAAGTCTAGTTGGTATTTGACACATGTTGGTGGAATGTTTGCAAATGAAGAAATGCCTTGGTCATTTTTTCCTTTTTTTGGGAGCTATTTGTTATGTTGTCCACAAGAAATGCCCCATTCCTCACTAGGAATGGGGACCACCTACTTTTTTTGACTCCCAAACTCATAGTTTGAGAGTTAGGAGAAGAAAATTCAATTAAATTCTTTTGAGTCATATAGTCGAAAAACACAAAAAAAAACAAAAAAAAATGAAAATTTGAGAAAATCACAAAACAAAAGTCAAAAACACAAAAACTTTAGAAAACTTGAAAATTTGAAATCCAAGTTTCAAAAAAAAAATCTCTCCTCTCCTCACCCATGTGTGCATTTTGTTTTGCATGAGAGGAGGGGGAGGGTTATAAAACCCTTGCCCCCCTCTTCATCTTCATTTTTTTAAAGTTTTGGAGAAGGAAGGGTAAGTTCCCCCCTTGCCCCCATGTGTTGTTTATCCAATGTGCACCGCCCTTGGGCATACACGCTCTGTGCTGCCCTTGGGTACACATGCACACACCATGCCACCCTCAAGCTAGTGCCTACGTAGCACTACCTTTAGGTATGCCTGCGTAGTGCTGCCCTCGGGTAGGTGCACCATGTCGCTCTCGAGCGGGCACATAGCACACTCAACCTAGTGCCTGTGCAATGCCGCCCTCAAGCTAGCATGCACGATGTGCACGTGTTAGTGCTCACGCCGCGCTGCCCTTGGGCATGCACATGCTGGCACCTCCATCCCCTTTTTTTTAGTTTAGTTTAGTTTTTTGTTTGTTAAAATTATTTTTAAAAAAATTTAAATAAAAAAGAAAAAATAAAATAACATAAAAAATTTCAAACACAAAAAATAAATAAGTCCCCAAGGGGGACTTTTTTTTTTCTTATTTTTTTTTTTCTCCTACGCTATCTAATTACTGATCATGTTTTCTTTTCTCATAATGCACAAGTAACATAATCAAATGACATCTACATTCAAAGAAATAGTGAAACCAATTGTTTTCAAGTTCCAAGGCATACCCCCAAAGTCGAGGTTACATGATGATTATGCTAAGATGAAAGACATTGACCTCAGACACATGGACTTGGGAGAATTCTTGAGAGTTTGCAATAGTCCAACAGAAAGGTCAACCCTGAGGTTGGCACTAATCTATTCTAGATTAGTGAATGCAGCATCACATCCAAGGACTGTATAGTCAGCTTAATTAATCATGACCTTGTCTTGACACTTCATTTTTGATGAAAGAGTGATTAAGAGCATCATCAGAGAAGTGGTCTTAGATATATGAACCGATAACATCAAGAGAGTCTTGCAACTTCCCAGAGCCAATAAATTCATCTGACTCTCTTATGAAGCAATGGAAAGATGGTATAAAGATCATCACCAAGAGGCCATTGATATTATACATTCCTTGTACTTCATTGAGAAGCCACCTCAGGGAAAGACAATCAGCAAAGTGGATATGACTTGGGGATACATGAAACATGAAATTAGATGCTCTATCATTCTATCATTCTCTTGAGTAGAGTCATGGGCTTACCTATAGTAGGTTATCTCATTTCATTCATGGTCAACTTCATTGAGACCATTAGGCATGCAAAGATACCACTGGATTGGGCCACCACACTTAGTGAAAACTTGTGTCAGTAGTTGAGGATGGTAAAGGACAAGAATAAGTTCTATATGACTTCTTATGTGGTGTATCTACTTGTAGCAAGGGCAATGAACTATCCTGGATTATACAAGAAAGCTAGTATGCAGGACCCTAATACTTGGCCATACATAGTCTATCCTCAATTGGTGAAGAAGAAGCTCTCACCATAGAGAAAAGAGTATAGAATTGTAAATGATGATTTCATCTTTCTGATCATTCAATTCATCGAAGGGGACTATGGAAAGAGATTGTCCAAGGAATCCAAGACATAGATCATAGCTCTTAGAGAAAATTTCATCTAGTTTAGGACATTTACATATATTTGGGTAGGTGGTGCATCTATCAATCTAAAGAAACTCTTGAGGTACCCAAGTGACAAGTTGGTCCTAATGGAAATATCTTGGTAGATTGAGTCAGCTTATGAAAGGATCAAAAAATAATGGAGACCTTGTTGGGATTAGCCATTGGTCGTAGGAGTATATCAGGTGAAGAGAAAATAGGATATTATGACATTTGAGTGGGAACGGGACAACTATGCTCTTGAAGAGTACAACTCTCGTCAGCCATATTTTGACAATGTGGACAAAGTGGAAAACCTAGTAGGAAAGGATTTCTATCATGAGTATGCCATTAAAGATCATTGGATGAATTCCACAAACAACTACAATGTCTACATTAGAGGCTATTATAGGATGAATTTTTATCTAGCAGAAAAGGCTCTCCATTTGACCATCCCTAATGAGATAAGGCTACAGGACTCCATGGAACTACTAGATCCCCTATTCAATGTAGATAAAGTTGGTGAGAGACCCATTCTAAATGTAGAATTTGATAGAGAGGAAGGAGATGATATCAATCATTGAGTGAGACATGTCATTCGAATGACAAAGAGTTGGATTAAGAAGCCTTTTCCACTGGATCTAGTTCTTGATATAGTAATCTTCCAAGCACATGCTCACCCAGAAAGGGGTAAAGGGAGGAAAGTCACTATTCTTTCCTTTGCACTCCAATCTCCTATTAGGCTTGAAACAATCTACTAGCTTGATCACCCAGTGGGATATTATCACCCTTTATAGAGAAAGGGAAAGAGGAAGAGAGCCTCTCCTCAGAGGATTCAGAAAGAGCATGTTGAAGAATAGGTCTCTTCCCAGCAATGGGAGCCAAGTTCACAAGAACCCCAAGATAGTAGAGCTACCCAAATCCAAGTTGAACTTTAGTTTCCTCCTATTTTTCCAAGCCAACTAGAAGAGGGAAAAATTCCAAAGACCTCTATTCCTCCTGTGCAAGATGAGTTTGCATCTCCTGCAGTTCCAAAGAGACAAAAGAGGATCAAGGTTAGGATGAACAAGAGACAAAGAGTTAGTAAGAGATTAGTGCCTAATCCATCAATTCCCAAAACCATTTTGGAGGAAGAAATGGAACCAGATGAGGAGGAAGAACAAGTGCCCTTACAAAGAAGAACTTGGTTCGCAAAAGCAACAAAGTTGGAAAGAAGAAAAAGTGCCACAAGTACCCCACCACCCACCCAAGTAGAACCTATATAACTCTTTTCTTTGGAAGCTGAAGTGCAACAATGGGTGAATGAGAAAAGGGAGCAAGGTGAGGATTTTTTTTCCATCCCAGATTTTGATTTCATGCTCATGGGTATGGAGTTAGTTGGAGGTAAGATCAAGGACACCCCTACAAGTGAACTCCAATAGAAAGACTAGACGTGGATGCCACTAGAGACATAGGGTCCTGGTCTCACTCCTCCATCTCCACTATAGGTCATGGTGGTAGATAAGGGTTTTGTAACTTCCCTCACCTCCAAGTTCAAAAGAGGAACATGTTCAAAAGGAACCATCATTACAAGAGCAACTAGAACCAAGGGTTACTGATGAGGCATCAAAAAAGGCACACATAGTAGAATATGTGCAACAACCTTCTTAGGATGTTGAGGATGAAACTACAAGATCTATCGAGACTAAGACTATAGAAGAAGAGTCCTCACATTAGGAGACTCCAAACAAGAGTGATAAAGGGAAGGAGGTAGTTGAACACACTACTTCATCATCTAGAGCCAAGGTTATATAGAGACACATCCCAAGATGGTTCCAAAAAGAAATAATGAGAAGTGTCAAGCATCAGTTCCATGCTTCAGAGGTCATTTGTAATATTGCAAATATCTTGAACAAGATTGAGTCTCCATTACATGATGCAATACCATTTGTATTCGTCACTACCACATGGAACTAGGACTTATTTTCACAAGTGGCTCACCCTCTTGAAGGTACATATGTAGAAGTTGTTAGTCTTGAGGACTATGAAGTGAAAGATATTATGTTGGGAAAGACTACACGAGATATAGCCTGACAGATGATGACTATGGGAGTCAAAGATGTTCTCAAGCACATGGAATAGGATGAGATTCAAATCAAAACACTTTGAAGGCAAGTTGAGATCCTAAAGGGATATCTAGCCAAATTTTTTGGTCCTCTTGATCTTGAACACCTCGAGGAGATTCTAAATACCATTCTTAGAGAAGGGGAAGGTGTACGACTCAATCAATTTTTTAAAGCTTGTCAAGAACGGTGAGATAGCCTTAAGGATAAAGGAACCACTATAGTCATAGGAAGTTTGAAGTTGTTGCATTCTAAATAGGATAATATTGACAAGATCGTGACAATTTTGAGGCAGGACTTCAGTATCATTGATGAGGTACGGGCATGGAGCACAGATTTGCAAACTCTACAAACCATAAAGGGCCAAAGGTATCACACTCTTATTGATGTATATACCATAGAAGAGCTAGATATGATATATAATTGGATAGAGAAGATAGTAGATGGGAATAAAGTAATGGAAACATGCATGATGAGATACATAGGCTCAAGGACCATGCCCAAGAGTGAATTTTGGAAACAAAAAAGTTGTACAGTGATGCATGCTTGGACATCTTTGAAGATGAAGAATGAGAGAAGCTTTTGCTAATTGAGGTAGTAGTAGAGAATTTTAAGAAGACTTTAGAGGAAGCATCTAGTAATGAAGACAATAGATAATCCTTTAGGATAGAGGAAGCATTATTAGAGGTGGACACCAAACTCAGAGATTTTGCAAAGACTCGAATTGAGGTGGACAACTATAGATAGAAGGTCAAGGACAAGTATGAGGCTTTAGATCTTCCAGATGCTTCTAAAATTACTAAGATGATAGATAAATTCAAGGGATAACATTGAAACATAGCTCTAGGATAAAGATGAACATAACTCAGATGCCAGAATTTCAATTTTGTCACTTAGTAAAATTTTGAGTTTTTTGACCCAGTCGAGGTTCGCAAGTCTACATCTCCATAGGTCCACAACTCGACATTTTCATGTAGCTTCACAGCTCTGCAATTCATAGGTGGGCCGATAGTTGATTGCCAGTTCCAAAAATAGCACTTTCCATGCATCGGGAGCACATTCTGATGGCAAGTTAACTTTGACAGATGCCTAGTGAAGGGCCAGCTTCTATTTTTGGTGTCTGCATGCACTTCCAATTTGACTAATGGCTTCCTCCTACTTTCTCTCTCATTTCTTCTTTGTTTTTGACATGTAAAGGGCTCATGCATCAATTAATGAATAAAATATGGATGGAGTCCCTCTAAGCACCAAATTAGTTGATAGTTTGTATATATTTAGTTTGTTTTATTAGTTAAAAGCATGTTATTTCATGAAATATATCTCTCACTCTCAACATAAATTGAGTAGATGATTTCTTATAAATACCCCATTGTAAATTTTTACATGGGCCACCGTTATTATGCAATAAAATTATGCTTTTGGTGCTCACATTTGGAGTGTAGTGATTCTTGCCTAAATGTGTCATTATTTTTGTGGATTTTATTCATGAGATTGTGATTGAGCCAAAGGTTTATTGCATTGTTTCTAGTTGTGCAATCTTTTAGTTCTAGTGTTCTCTACAGATATACGAATTTTTCTGCCATAACAAGCTTGTGAAGAGATCACCCGATTGTCTCTACATAGGTTTTCATCTCACATGAGCACACTTTCAGTGGCCTTGCAATTTTAAGGAGTGAAACATCATTTGATTTGTTAAAGATTCTCATTGATGATTGCATCAATGGATTCTAGGAAGCGTTGCTCCTATTTTCATTGGTTTCCTCCCGATTTCTTCAAAGGTTTAACTCGTAGCGTGTTGTGTTATGTAGCTTATGTCCATTTAGGAATTTCAATTTCAAGTTCTTTCAATTTCATGATATTTTCTTTCAGTTTCATTATTTGATTTACTAATCCCGTGTTAGAGTAGGACCTCATAGTAGCTACATTGTTAGAGTTGCATTCATTGAGAAATAGAAAATACAAAAATATTATTCTTTTGGTGTGATATTTTGAGATAATGAATAAATTTACTTTGACTCAGAGATAAAAGAGTCTTTTAGAACTAGCAAAGGCCTCCTTGTGAACACTCACATTTATCTTCTATTGAGAGGATTTTGGTATGTTGCAAGACAAACACTGAACCTTTGAGTGGATCCTTAAAAGATTTTCTTTTTAAGAGAGGAATTATGTAATGGATTCCTGTCATTGACCTCGTGCAAAATGAATGCCCAATAGACACCAGTCTCTTTCCTAGAGTGAATGTACCTCCATTGGCGCTTATTTTGCCATCAATATTTCCCTCCCATATGATTCAATGGACACCTTTAGTTAAAATTTATCAATTATCTTTTAATACAATCCATAATTTTTTTTTACCTCTTAGATATCTCAATATCCTTTTCACATCCATAATGTGATTCTCTTTAGGATTTTCTAAAAATATAGCAACTATCCCAACTACTAAAGAAATATTTGATCTGCTATGAACAAAATATTGTAATTTTCAAATCATGGGTCTCTATAAGGTTTGGTTCACATCAGCAGCTTCATCATTCTTAGATAGCTTATGGACTATTGACATAGGTGTGCTCACTAACCTTGAATCTTCCATACCGAAAGTCTTTAATAAGTCCTTGATATATTTAGATTGTGTAATGAAAATACCAAAATTCATTTGACATACTTGTAATCCAACAAAGAATTTGATCTCACCAAAAATAGACATTTCAAATTAATTCTTCATTTCATCATCAAATTATTTGAATAATGCTTCTCTTCCTCCAAATTTTATGTCATCAACAAGTATTTTAGATAATAGTACTTAAATTTTCTTACCATTATTCAACTATAGATTAGTGTTATCATTTGTCCTTTCAAAACCAATCTTTACTAAATAATGGTGCAATCTTGCATACCATGCTCTTGGGGCTTGTTTCAATCCATAGAAGGATTTGTTCAGTTTACATTCCATATTCTTCTTTTCTAGATCTAAGAATCCTTTAGGATTATCAATGTATACCTCTTCCTCTAGTATACCATTCAAAAATGCAATTCTGACATCCATTTGATATACCTTGAAATTCTTGTACACTAAATATGTAAGCAGAGTTCTAACTCCTTCAAGTCTTGTCATAAGATAAATATTTTCTCCATGATCAACTCCTTCTTCTTGAGAATAAATCTTGCATACTAGTCTTTCATTATTTCTTGTTACTTCACCATTCTCATTGAGTTTTTTTATGAAAACCAACTTTGTCCCAATTACATTTTTTTCTTTAGGTCTTGGCCTCAAAGTCCAAGTATTGTTCTTCCCAATCTATTCAATTTCCTTGTTCATTGCTTGAATCCAATCTTCATTCTCCAAATAATTTTTCACTTTTATGGGCTCACATTCATAGAGTAAGCATGTTTCATATTTGAGTATATTTCTTTTCATAACACTTGATTTAGTATCATCAATGATTTGATTAGGTTTGTGGTATTTTCTAACATATTTTTCTAGCACAGGTAGTTTTCTTCTTTGTTCTTCTACCGGTTCATCTTGAAAATTAATCTCAAGATTATTTTCTCTTCCTTATTTAAGTTCTAGTCTAGATTCTACATGCTCAACATTTTATATCTAATGGTTGCCATTCCTCATCTCTGAATCAACATCTTTAGTTTGTTTCTCAGCACCCACTCTCTGTTGCTCAACAATTTGTTTCTCTACAACATTTCTTGTCTTCTGAGAGACTGCAACTTGGTTTTTTGGTTCATTAGGAGTGCTTGGAGAATCATCATCCACATAGATGAATGTACTATACTCTTTAGGTTCTTCTTTGCATTCAATATCACTTCTTTCTACAAATTCATCAATTTTCAGATTTTCACTTTCCACAACTTTGTTAGTGTGAGTTCAAACACTTATAATCTTTTCTCTTAGTGAAATATCTTAGGAATATTCCTTTCTCACTCTTTGCATCAAGTTTTCCATTCCTATTATCTTTAAGTCTATAGTGCATCTAATTCCAAAGATTTTGAAATATTTCACATTAGAATCATATCAATACTACAATTCAAAAGGTGTAGCATTTGTACCTTTCTTGACTAGTACTCTATTTAGGGTATCAATAGCAGTACTAACAACTGTATATGAGCAATGTTAGTATGCTAATAGAAATCAAATTTAAATAAAGCTTCTACAAACTAAACAAAATTCATAAACTTCAAGATAGACTAAGATGAGCTCTCAATTGAGAATATGAGCCATTAATGGGCTCTCTCAATGAGAAGCTCTCTTGTTGAGTAGCTTTGTCTAAATAGATAGGATGTATGCTCAAGCTTATGCTTCAAAAAGGGCTTCAAATGGAGTTGGAATTTGGGTGTGAGTGTATGGTTTTGATGTAAAATGGCTTCTCAAAATGGCATTATGACTTTACTTCATGGATTGTGTTAAAATGGCTTGGGAGAGGATTCCTTAAATAGGCAAAGGGCTTGAGGGATCAAGGGCTAGGATGCAAAGATGGGAAAAAGCTCATGGAGGGCTTAGATTGCATGAGAGGAGAGCACATGGATTGTGCTTCCTTACAACCAATCAAGGAGTGACACATGTCACAGGGTGAGAGGATGGAGGAAAGGGCAAGGATGAGTCAACAAAGGAGGCTCAATGGATAAAATCTTCATAAAGACCCTCATAATGACTTGTAAGAGCAATAAAAGGGCTTGGAAGAGTCATTTATGACCTTGTGGGCTTCATAAAGTTTTATGGTTGAGATATTTTGAGGGTGATGAGAGCAATTTCGACTTGGACTTGATTAGGAGGGTTTTAAGCTTGCTTAGGCTTGTGAAAATGATTAGAGGATGGATTAGGATGGTTTAGGATTAGCTTAGGGATAGGCAAGTGGATGGCATTTAATGAGGGTGGGTGAAGGAGGAGATATTTGTTAACTTTGGCTTGGGTTAGTAAGTCTTAACCCATGTTTAGAGAATGTGACAAGGTTAGGAGGGGATTAGGATTAGGTTTAAAGACATCTTCTAGAAGAGTCTAGACTTTGGATGAGGATAAAGACTTTCTAGAATAGTCTAGAATTTCCTAGGATGAGGATGAAGACTTTCTAGAAGAGTCTAGAACTTCTTAGGATGAGGATAAATTAGATTTTTAGGAAATAAATAAAGTTTTATTTATTTCAAGGGTTTGGGTTGAGGAGATATTTATTAAAACTTTTTTAATAAACATGAGGATTAATATTTAATCTTAATTAAATATTTTGAGTTGGGATTAGGGGTAGGAAATGATGGGATTAGCCTTTAATCAAAATTAAAGAAGGATTAGAAGATTTTGGAAGAGGTTAGTGGTCTTAAGGAAATTGGCCAAGTTTAAGGCAAAAAATAAATTTTTTATTTATTTTGGATTTTTTGGTCAATTTATTAATTAAATAATTAATAAATAAGGAAATAATGTTTAAATAAGATTTAAACATTTTTGGGAGGGATTTCTTAATTAAATATTTTTAATTAAGATAAAGAGATTTAATGGCATAAAAATTAGTTAATTAAATAATTAAATAATTAATTAATAAATGATGATGTCATCAAGACTTTTTCAGAAAATAAGAATACTTTATTTTCTAAAGGTTTTTAGGTGTCTACATTTTGCCCCTCTTTGATGTGATGCCGCAAGTGGCATGACATAAAAAATAAGAAAATAAGATGCCCAAGGCTAGAGAAGAAGAGGAGAGAATGGACTGTGAGATGCCCCCTCAAGAAGGCGGTGGGGAGAGAAAGCGAGGCTTTGACGACTTCTTGAAAAGTACAAGAATTTGAGATGAGCAAGAAGACTCAAATTTGCTTAAGAGAAGAGGTTTGGTTAGCTCAAACTCTCACTACGGGAGAATGATAAAGGGAGAATCAGAGGCACAAGAGGAAGCAAGCTTAAGATCTTAGGGATTGCAGAGGATGAAGGAGCGGAGCGCTATAAAAGGAATCCAGGATGGAGAGATGGATGAGGGGATTAAAAAAGCTAATGCAACAGGATTTCAAAGAGTCAGATTGGCAGAAGATGGGTTTCGGAGATCCCTAGGACGAGGATTGTGGATCTCGAAAGATGAGGCTTGGTGGATTGATTTGGATTGGTGGATCCCTAAGACTAGGATTGTGGATCCCTAAAGCTAAAGGTGAGGAGTGATTCAAAGAGATATTGATGCATAAGCTAGGGTAGGAGAGATGGATGCTGGATATGGATGGGGGATAATGGAGATGAAGGAAAACCATTGAAGCTTTTTGAGCAGGGATACTTCAAAGAGAAGTACCACCATGTAGTTGAGCACTAGATTTTCTATAGGACTGTTGGTTAATTGCCAAGGTTACCAAGAACATCAAGGCCTTTTCACCAACTGTCCAGAGGACTGACGAATTGAATCAAAAAAAACACGCAAGGATTGCCCCAGTATCACACATGAATCCTAGAGGAAGCAGTGTGGAAACGACACTGGGTAACCCACAAGCAAAAAAGAAAACAAGCAAAAGACATGATCAAGACCTTATGCTCTGATTGCCCCATTCACAGTATACCATGATATGGAATATCGTGGCAACCTTGAAGAGGGAACAAGGAGATTGCTTGGAAAAGATATTTCAAGACCCAATAGGGAAGAGTCCAAATCAAAAGAAAGCGAAAATCCAAAAGAGAACTGTTTGCCAACGAGATGGGTAGGACGAGGTACTAACAGACCAAGATCAGACATGAGGAAAGCTATATCCTACAAGGACCTATCAGAGAGCACCTAAGCTGGTGGATTTGGATGAGTGATGCATCTGGCAAGCTGAACTAAGAAAGATAACACTTTGGTGATAGGAAATCTAGCTAAAGGATGCATTGGAATAGCTAACCAAGATGTGTGATGGGTGCAAGATGCTGATCAAGGAGGAACTGACACAAAAGCTGGATAGATACAATGGTACTAAGCTAAAGAGGATGTACAAGCTGACGGACCAATATATTTACAAGCTAAAGCTGACCAAGATAGTTACAAGCAGGCAAAAGCTTAGGATGATAGGATAGCGGGATGGTTCAATGTTGTGCAAGATGCAAAAGCTAAGGGTGGGGTGATAGAAAAAGATATGGATTTGGCAGGATGCATCCAATGATGATGAGAGATTTTGTGACCAAGGATAGCTAGAGGAGCAGGATGAGATGGCTGGATAGGATGGTAGATAGCTAGGATTATGATGGATATAAAGAGATGACATTGGGTTTGCATGAGGATAGCCTAAAGCTAGATACCAATGACAAGGGAGGATGGACAAGACAAGATCTCCAAGGAATATAGTGTCCCCAATTAGAAGATAACATGCAGAAGGAGGTCCTATGATGGATGTGATAGGATTGAAGCTAGGATGGAAAAAGCTGAAGGGGCTAGGGAGATGGATGATAACTGAGATGATTGGATGAAGCTGCATAAGATTAGTGGATGGTGTGAGATGGAAGCTGGAGGATGGAGGATAGGTGGATAGATTGGAAGATGGAGTTGGATGTCAAGAGATGACCAAAAGCATGAGGGTGATAGGCTAAGCTGGGGATGGCGGGATTACGCATGACGCTTGTTTGCCAAGTTTTTATCATGGTACTTGTCCAAGGCGCTTGAATTGCCAAGTTTTCACCAGTGGACGCTTTATTATTCTTTTCTTTTTTTGACTTTTTGACTTTGGACTTAGCTGGAATGATTTTGGCTTTCTTCAGCTATTTTGGCTTTTTTGGAATTTTTCACTGGCTGTTGGAATGTTCAATTTTGTTGCTAGCTTTTGGTACACCAGATGTGTGATTTATGCAATAGATTGGATTAGATGGGACTGATGGTAGGAGATGGAGGGATGAAAAGGTTGGAAAGGAGCATGGGATGGGGATGCTTGCAAGAGCAACATTGGCACATGTTGGGACAGGTGTGAAAAGAGAATATGGGGGATAGATGGTAGATGCGGGCATGATGGAGGATTTGTGGAAGCGTGCTTGGGGATATAGGCACCCAAGATGGAGTTAGGAGATGGGGGACATGAGTCACTAGATGGAGGATTAGCAATGGAGGATGCCATTATGCATTGGGTTTCAACTTTTTTCTTTGGGATCCACATGGTTTTGGTTTTCCTTTTCATAGGCGTTTGCATTATTTTGTATTCTTTGATTGGATTTTTTCTTTTCGGAGTATGTCTTTTAGAATAGACATATGATTGCCTAGGATGTGGATTTTTAGCTTTATGCATTTTGAAGTTGGCATTTACATTGTTGTGGTAAGTTTTGGGAAGATGGTTAAGAGAAGCTTTGCGATATGGAGAGGATATGAAAGAGCATGTAGGGGGATGATGATGGATGATGTGCCCTGATATGTGCCTTTGTTGATCTTGCATAGGAATGGATGGAATAGGATTTTTATGATGGCTAATAGGAGGATGGAGGATGGTAGATTTTGGGACATAGGGACCCAAAATGGATTTAACGGATGAAGGGGGGATATGGTAGGTTGTTTTGGGTTGCAAAGATGGTGGAGGGGGGATGACATAAGATTTCTTGAAGGAGTGATGGCAGGCTGGCATGGTGGGCTTGGAGATAGGCTTGGTTTGGGGGTGTGGTGTACCAACACCTTTAGATGGTGAGCCTTTGGATACATATCCAAGACCATGAAATCCTAGATTTTTTTGTGCAATAATAGGCTCTCTGATTCCTTGCTCTTGTGGTCCTAAAATTTGACCTTGATAATGCCATCGATTGAGCATTTGAACAAGCCGAGGAAACTTTTTGCTTGCAGAAAATGGTAGAAGTGATTTATTAGGTGTATTGCAATGGGGAGATACTATTCTTAATTCTTCTGCTGAGAGAGGGCCACCGTGGATGAATGTAATTGAACCAAGAGGGTAGATTATAGATGGTGGAATAGCTTGGATAGGTGGTAAGATGGAAGCATGGAGTGGGGGAGATGGAAGGATATGATCTTGATGTAGCTGGTGGGATGACAAGATATCTTGTAGTGGGGGAGATATGGCTTGAAGTTTTGGAGATGGAGGAGATGGTGACTGCACTATGGATGGAAGACATGGTGAGATGATATCTTCATTTATGCTTTGGGGGATGTCAACATGCTTTTGGGTAGGATCTTGATAGGATTGGTTTGGAATGGATGGTGTGATAGGAGGTGAAGGGATGGATTCTTCAAAGGCAGCGGATGGATAGATGGGAGATTTAGTAGTGCAGATGGGTGAGTAGAAGATGGATGCATAAGGGTCATTACGAGAGATTTGGGAAATGCTTGGAGGTGATGTGGATAGGATTTGGAGGGATTTGATAGGTGGTGGGATTTTGATGCTTGCGTTAAGTGGAAGGATTTTAAGCAATTTGATGGATGGTATGGGGATGATAGCTATGGGAGATGGAGGTGATATTATAGATGGGGAAGCTTCATCACTGACTACTTCACATGGTTGGATTAGATGACATGGCTTATTGACTGTTGGAGGAAACTTTTCTTGTATTTCCTCTAGGAGATTCCTTGGAGACTTGTGTGTCAAAGGTGGAGGTGGATTGACAAGAATAGCTAGTGTGATGGGGGTGGAAGATTGGAAGCTTGGTTGATGGGGTGATAGAGGGGAAGCTGGAATATCAGATGGCATGACTAGATAGTTTGGAATAACTCTTGGATTTTGGGGGATGCTTGGGGGAATGTTTCTAAGGCTTTCAATATACCCGTCATAGTCAACAAGATTTTCATCATCATTGGAATAGGAGGTGGCGGGAGCCAGGACAATGCGACCAAACACATCATGATAGGATTGGTACTTCATGCTTTGATGATGAGTTTGATGGGGATGGGGTCTTGCGTATGGATGAACACGGAAGCTCATGGTTGGATTTGGGTTAAGCACAAATTTTGGATTGGCTGATGAAAGATTTCCTAGGGAGAGTCAAAGTTGCATGACAGACCTAAGGAGGATTGGCTGGAGATTTTTGGCTTTCCTGTGGATGGAAGACTTCAAGGGCATGCTGTCAAAAAGTGAGAGTTTTTCTTTCCTATGCACTGGATTGGTAGAGATTGTGTCAACCTAAGAATAGACTAATGATCCTATGGGCATGAAACGAGATTGATCACTTGTGGATCCCAACCTTTAGCTCAAGGTGATGAGGGATAACAGGTGACAAAGCTAGATTACCCTAGAGAAAGCTCTGTCAAAAGGATAACCGTGGTGAGGCTGGTGGATTGGTCGGATTGATTAGATAAAAAATTCTAGCAGAATGACAACAACTCTCTAAAGGCTTGGGTGTGATTTTGGATTGGGTTTCTAGCTGGCTAGGGGGGGATGATTTGGAGAGACTTTGGATTTGGGATTGTTCTAAAGCAAGGAACTAGATAGATTTGGTTGCAGCGGGGGAGCTTGGATGATTTTTTGATGAGGCAGTGACTACGCTAAGTATGCCTTGAGCTAGGAGATTTTTGTTTTTTTGGGATTTTGACCAAAGTTGGCAAACATTCATTCAAAAGCTATGAACAAATAAGCAGACAAAAGTTTTGAGCAAGCACGTCAAACACACCAACATCCTAGGAAGCTTTCTACAAGGATGAAATTTGTTATAGCTAGGGAGTCCTCGATATACAAAAGGTATGTGAGGCCCAAATCTGTAGATGAAACCAAAAAGATGTCACACAGCCGAGAGGAGCGGTAACCCACTTATCCTCTTTCACTTCTCAAGGGTATAAAGTTCCTTGAGGCTTAGCCTGAGTGACAAAATTTTGATCCCAAGAGAGGTGTCTTTGGATTCACCTCCTAATTTTTATACTTTGGCGTAACGCTGGGGTTGAGGTCATCCCAAGGGGTGATGAAATCCCCAAGCAGGCCTCCTAAAAAGTGTAAAACAAGACCACATACATGATCTTGGGCTTTAAAAGACACGCGTTCATTCCAATTGATGATTTAAATTTTGTAAGCTATGATTGAAGACACTTTTGATTATGGCATACAATGTTCATTCCAATTTGACAACTTCATTAGCATAATGAAAGTCAAGAGATCGTCAACATAAGAAATGCGAGCACCATTGAAAATGCGTCAAAACCATGCGATGTTCATTGATTTTTAAGCATTCAAGATTGAGTGTGAGTTTATTTTAAGCCCAAAACAAAGATGTGTGAAACTCGATTACCAAGTGCGCGCTTAGAGGCCCTCCACGTCAATAGTTGTTCAATTTTAGTGCCCAAACTTGAAGTTTGATCGATTTAATCTAGAGTTTTGGTCATTTAAAATTTTTGATAGAGTTAAAGCAAACGTTCAAAGACCAAGGGAGTGAGTTAGATTGTGGAACATTTAACACCTTTTTCAAGTAGACCCATCCCCATAAATGGTGCTGAGATTGCAACCAATGGTTGAATTGATGGGTGATTAGAAAAGAGGCGAGTCCAAGGAACTACTCAAATTGATTTTTGCAAATTTTTATTTAACTTAACAAAGTCTCTTAAATATCCAAAAATCAAACTTTACCTAAATTGCATGTGGAAAAGAGATTTGTTTTGTTCAATTTTAGAAGCTCCAAATGAAGTGTTTGATATTGCAATGGTTAATTGATCCTTGGCATTCAAGATTGGATTTGTTATTTTAATCATACATTTAAAGAAAATTTGATTTTAATCCATGGCATTCAAGAGTGTGTTTAGCAACATACATTCAAAGACAAGTGATTAAACATTCAAGTTTTTTCCTTTGAGCATTCAAGATTGAGATTTTGTGTGTTGTTTTAAGAACTTTGAAGTGCTTTGTTTTAACCTTAGATAATTCAAGATTGTTTTGGACTCAAAAGTGAAAATGACTCTTTTGACTTTTCTTTTCATTCAAGATTTTGTGTTCTAGTTTGCATGTTTTAAGCCCAAAAATGATATTCCTAGATTGTTTTGATGCATGAAAAACCTAAAAAACATTCAAGATTTTGCAACAAGACATTTGTTTGGAACAAATAACAAAAGTTTTAGGACTCTTAGTTTTCATGAGATTTTTAAAAGAACTTTAAAATATTTTCAAATGAGGTTCATTTTATCCTTGATTGATGCTTTGAGTTTGATTTAGATTTTAGTGTGCACTTAGTGTTGATTTTGAACCTTTTGAAATGGAAACTTGAAGTTCTTTTTAAATTCCCAAAAATGAAGTGTTCCTAACTTTGCATGAATGCATCTAAAACCTTGACGTTGCAAGGATGCAAATGATTAGATTGGTTTAGTTTCACTTGTTAAAAGATTTTTTCTTTTTTGCAAATTTTTAATTTTTTAATGAATTTAAGTATGATTTGGGGGTTCATTTTAAGCACTAAAAAGAAGTGTGTATGATTTTGCTTCTTTAAAAAAAAAATGGCCAAGATCTCCCACAAGTAGAAGAAGAAGAAGTAGATGGAATAAGAAGAATATAGACAAGAAGAGGAAGAAGAATTCCAAGTGCTTTGTCAACCTATAAGCTTGAAAAATCTGCAAATACTATGAGATAGACTATGAGTTCCTTTGTCTTCTTCATGCTCATGTGGACCTACAAAACCAATTTATACAATCCTACCAATCACAAAAATAAGAAAAATTAGCCAAAATCAGCAAATGACATACAAAACTTGACTAAAAAAGCTAATGAAGATGACCCATGCAGGGTCCCATTGGGCGTGCCAAAATGTATATGAGCAATGTTAGTATTCTAATAGAAACCAAATTTAAATAAAGCTTCTACAAACTAAACAAAATTCATAAACTTCAAGATAGACTAAGATGAGCTCTTAATTGAGAATATGAGCCATTAATGGGCTCTCTCAATAAGAAGCTCTCTTGTTGAGTAGCTTTGTCTAAATAGATAGGATGTATGCTCAAGCTTTATGCTTCAAAAAGGGCTTCAAATGGAGTTGGAATTTGGGTGTGAGTGTATGGTTTTGATGTAAAATGGCTTCTCAAAATGGCATTATGACTTTACTTCATGGATTATGTTATTTTGCAAAGGGGAAGGATCCAATTTATAGGCAAGAGGCTTGAGGGATTGAGGGCTAAGATGTAAGGATGGGAAAAAGCTCATGGAGGGCTCAGATTGCATGAGAGGAGAGCACATGGATTGTGATTCCTTACGACCAATCAAAGAGTGACACATGTCACATGGTGAGAGGATGGAGGAAAGGGGAAGGATGAGTCAACAAAGGAGGCTCAAGGGATAAAATCTTCATAAAGACCCTCATAATGACTTGTAAGAGCAATAAAAGGGCTTGTAAGAGTCATTTATGACCTAGTGGACTTCATAAAGTTTTATGGTTGAGATATTTTGAGGGTGATGAGAGCAATTTCGACTTTGACTTGATTAGGAAGGTTTTAAGCTTGTTTAGGCTTGTGCAAATGATTAGAGGATGGATTAGGATGGTTTAGGATTAGCTTAGGGATAGGCAAGTGGATGGCATTTAATGAGGGTGGGTGAAGAAGGAGATATTTGTTAACTTTGGCTTGGGTTAGTAATTCTTAACCCATATTTAGGGAATGTGACAAGGTTAGGAGGGGATTAGGATTAGGTTTAAAGACATCTTCTAGAAGAGTCTAGACTTTGGATGAGGATAAAGACTTTCTAGAATAGTCTAGAATTTCTTAGGATGAGGATGAAGACTTTCTAGAAGAGTATAGAACTTCTTAGGATGAGGATAAATTAGATTTTTAAGAAATAAATAAAGTTTTATTTATTTCAAGGGTTTGGGTTGAGGAGATATTTATTAAAACTTTTTTAATAAACATGAGGATTAATATTTAATCTTAATTAAATATTTTGAGTTGGGATTAGGGGTAGGAAATGATGAGATTAGCCTTTAATCAAAATTAAAGAAGGATTAGAAGATTTTGGAAGAGGTTAGTGGTCTTAAAGAAATTGGCCAAGTTTTGGGCAAAAAATAAATTTTTTATTTATTTTAGGATTTTTGGTCAATTTATTAATTAAATAATTAATAAATAAGGAAATAATGTTTAAATAAGATTTAAACATTTTTGGGAGGGATTCCTTAATTAAATATTTTTAATTAAGATAAAGGGATTTAATGGCATAAAAATTAATTAATTAATTAATTAAATAATTAATTAATAAATGATGATGTCATCAGGACTTTTTCAGAAAATAAAAATACTTTATTTTCTAAAGGTTTTTAGGTGTCTACAACAACTTCTCTTCAATATTTATTTGAAACACTCTTCTCCATCATTAATGTCCTTGCATAGTTCATAATTAATTTGTTCCTTCTTTCAACTATTCCATTTTGAAGAGTCCTTGGTGTTGACATTTTTCTTTTAATTACTTTTTCATTGCAAAATGTATTTAACTCATTCGGAATGAATTCACCACCTTTGTTAAATCTCAAGCACTTTAGACTCTTCCTTGTTTCATTTTCAACTTTGACTAAATACTATTTGAATAAATGAAAAGCATCATATTTAGCTTTTAGAAACATCACAGTCATCATCCTAGATTAATCATTGATAGATATAATGAAATAATTATCTCCATAGTAACTTTAAACATGAATGGCTCCACATAGGTTAGTATGAGCCAATTCCAAAATATCTTTTGTAGTGTATGTTTTTCTTGTAAAACTAGACTTGGTCATTTTTCCTAGTTGAAATTGTTTACACATGGAATTTTCTTGTTTCATTAG
Source organism: Cupressus sempervirens (assembly GCA_028749045.1). Lineage (NCBI taxonomy): Eukaryota > Viridiplantae > Streptophyta > Pinopsida > Cupressales > Cupressaceae > Cupressus > Cupressus sempervirens. The sequence goes on along the minus strand of CM053785.1, from coordinate 998,631,907 downwards.
TTTAGGAAATCCTCTTACTCTCTTCATCTCATTAACATTCACCAAATTGTCAAAATTTACATGACATAATCTCTTGTTCCATAACCAAACATCTTCTTTTTTGTGCAAACAAACATGTCTCATTAGATAAATCTAGATAGAACAAGTTACTTCTTGTTTTATCTCCATAGTAACTTTAAACATCAATAGGTCCACATAAGTCAGTATGAGCCAAGTCCAAAATATCATTTGTAGTGTATGTTTTTCTCTTAAAACTAGACTTGGTCATTTTTTCTAGTTGACATTGTCTAAACATGGCATTTTCTAGTTTCATTAGTTTAGGAAATCCTCTTACATTCTTCATCTCACTGATATTCACCAAATTGTCAAAATTTACATGACATAATCTCTTGTGCCATAACCAACATCTTCTTTTTGTGCAAACAAACATGTCTCATTAGATAAATCTAGATAGAACAAGTTACCTCTTTTTTGTTTACCACTTCCAACTAGCTTACCATCAACATCATGTATCTTGGCCTTTTTATTGTGAAATTCAACTCTATAACCTGATTTGTTCAAATTTAAAATATTCAAAAAATTATAGTTAAGTCCTTCAACCAAGTAAACATTGTCATATTTTATCTTATTAGTTAGCTAAATAGTCCCTTTACCTTTTACAATACATGGAATATCATTAGAAAATTTTACACATCCACCTTTATATGGACCAATGTCCTTTGGTTTCCTTTATAATAAATCATATGATTTGAACATCCACTATCAATTATCCATCTCTCACTTTTGTTTACATATGAAATCAATGTAGTTTTCTTGTCTTCATCAAATTCTTCTTTCATAGCAACATAGAGTACTTCTTCATCATTTTATATTAATTATTTGTTTCTTCTTTAGCAATATAATAGGATTTCTTACCTCTGTCATCCTTATTTCTCTTGAAGTCTTGGTCATCTCTTCTTCCTTTGTACATTTTTTTTTTCCTTTCATTCTTATCCTCTCTTTCAGGACACCTAGCAAAAATATGACCTAATTTTTTTAATGAAAAATAGATAAAATAGGTACTTTACCTTTGTATTTATCTTTTCCTCATCCAAGTCATTTTGCAATAAGGGCTTCAAGTTCATCAATCCCATCATCAAAACTATCACTATCACTTTTCACATGTTTTACTTTCTCTTTGCTACATACCAATTGCAACTTAAATGTAGATTCAATAGTAGAAGGTGTGTAGTTATCAAAGTTTGACATTTGAAAAGCAATAAGTTTACCAATTACACCTTCTAAGTTCAAAGTGTTACTGGTTTGCATCTCAGTTCTTGGATTGCATAAATAAGGAGTAGAATCCTCGCTACCTTTCTCATCATAGTTTCATCTTTGATTTCTCCATTTGCACCATGAATAAAATTAACTATTTATTTAACACTTGTGTAGTATTGAACTATATTCTCACCTTCCATCATTCTCATGTCATCAAATTTACCTCTCAAGGTTTCTGATTTGGCTCTCAAGACATTATCACCTACATATATGGTCTTCAATTTGCTCCACATTTTTTTTGAATTGTAACAATCTTTCAATTCATTAAACTTGGCATAACTTAGGGTTGAGGAAATCTCCAACATTTCTTGATTGTGTTCTTGTCACCTTTACATACTCATTTTCCACAAATTTGATATCAAGATCACTAATACTAGATATGTGCAAACTCATCAAGGTTTTCCATATAGGAAATATTGTTAGAAACAATAGTCCACTAAGATAACAAAGACGGGAGGAGTGAATCAATTATCTAACAATTAAATTTTTTTATCTTCTTTAAATAGACTTAATCATTCAACCAAAGTAAACAGCAACTATAATAAGATGCACACAGATAATTACACCAGATATGTTAACTAGGGAAACCCTTGATCAGAGGGAAACCCCCAGTGGGAATGATTCCAACAAGATGATGTTCTAATATAAATATTCCTTGTTAGAGGATGGACCCTATTAGGAGATTCTAGCCCTATTAGGAGTTGTGCCAACCCTATTAGGAGTTGTAGTACAATGTATGTAAGAAGAACTCACTACCCAAGCATGTAATTTAAACTACAAGAAGAGTTCATTGCTCAAACATAAAATTTACTATTATGTTCTTCTTTCCTTTTTTCTATCAATTGAACCAAACACCATTAGATCTTAAAGACTAGGTCACAAACCTCAAATCTAAATATCAAGCCTTGGAATCACACTATAAAACTTTGAAAATGAAGTTTCCTTCACTTCCACTCTGCTCTACTCAACTTTGCATTTTTCTCTCTCTGTTGCTTACAATCAATTCTTATCAATCTACATGATAAATGAAAATAACCTTCCTTTATACTAAGTCCATAAAACAATTCCTTGAGCTGGCTATTAGACCTTCTTAATTAATCATTATAGAACCACATTAAGAACATTTTACACTTAGCAATAACATTAATCTTCCACATTACAACTTAAATAACTTTCCTTGCATGTAATACCATGATGAGAAAACTTAGCCACATCATCATCAACATGTCTTCTTCATGTCCTTTGTTGGTCTAAATTTTTGCATGATAGAAGTCCTTTGTCTAGGAATAGAAAATTTAGATTCTCTCCTTTAATGGTGAGTAGGGTTCCTAGCTAAGTCATCCTTCTGTTAAGCCTTTCAAAAATTATGTGAAAACCCTACATTTCTTTCCATTCATAAACTGTCAGGCGCAAAATGTTTGAATTTTCAAATCGGGCAAATATGATGTTCCCTTTATATCTTCAGCGCCTTGACCTACTTTTCCTCTCAGATTCCCCAACTGTCCAATCTAAATAGATCCACCATTTTCATTTCCTTGCTATGAAAACATGAGCACTCTTTATGTATAGTGAGGTAGTGAGTGCCAGAAAGTTATAAGATGGGACCGTAAATTGAAGACACGACAATCAAAGAATTATTTTCTAGCTAAGTTCTTAGTCACATACACCTTGCAAGTACTGTCAGAAATAGAAAAGGGACCCAATTAGAAATAGTTAGAAGTTGGTGCCAGAATGAGGATTTTTTTGATACCTCACTACCTCACTATTGAAAAAATTTGATATCTCATCATTAGTGAAGTAGCAAGGTGCTATAAAATACAAGACATGGTGGCCTCGAAATTTATCGATAACCATGATTTGTCCAGGTGGCATGATAGTAATAATTGTTGTTTTTGGAAGCAGTTGGTAGGAGAAATAATTATTTGATGGGTCCTTGTATTTCATGACGCCAAGATTTATTAAAGTTTCCAGACCTTGCTACCTCACTATTGGAAAAATTTGATATTCCACCGTTACTGAAGTAGTGAGGCGCCGTAAAATCAATAACCAATGGGACTTCAAGTGATGTGGATGGTGACTAGGACTGAAGTAAAGTCTTGTTGGGGGCTAGCAGTACAAAATCTCCTACGTCATCAATACTTTGGATCCATGCCCCATTGATCAAGTGTACAAGAGATTATGATCATCAGATCAAAGTGAAATCAACAGTCCTCACTATCTCGCTTTGGAAAGTTGCAAGTTGTTTAGTTTATGAAAAATAGTGAGCATGGAGCCCACCACCTTTCATGAAACTTCGTGCAGTTTCTCCACATTTGATTTCATCTCAGATCAATGGTCATTGTTGTCTCACCATGAAAAGTTGCTAGGAGGATACGTATAGTGAGGTAGCAAATGAGGGCCCACCACTATCTTTCTAAGCAGTACAGGAACATATCATCTACAAGATCAAGATCAGATCAATGGCTATCATTTCTTTACTATGGCAAGGTACTCATTCTTTATGTTCAGAAAAGTAGCGACCTGCTGACACATGTCCTTAGTCGCCAGTAGGTCCAGACAGAAGCACCATCAAGGAAAGAGCTATGTACGTGGGTAATTTTCATTGGATCAATTGACCAACTTGTTAAGTGCAATGCCTATTTATCTTTCTCCTTATCCCATGATCATAGGATTTTTAAAAGATCGACGACATAGATTTAAACAGAGTATAATATAGAAGATTTCATCAGTTTCACCTTACGCGAGAAAAGATTTCGAGCTATTGTTGAGCAGGAGCAATTACTGAAGAAAATTGTGTTGCAATTTGGTGTGTTTGTGAAGCAATTTGTTCATGGAAAAAATCTACAAGAATACAAAGGGAAACAAGGATGGAATTCAAGTAAGTAAATATGTTGTAATCTCTATAGGTGTTTCAGGTCTATAAAGCATAATCAAAGATGCCTCAAAGAAGGGATTTTCAGGTCAAGTAAATTATTTGGATAGAAATGCACATGATGACTTGCTTGAGTTGCTACCTAAGTCTACTGTAGAGATAGTGCAAGTCAAAAAGTTGACCTCATTAAACCCTAGGTTGAGAATAGCTGACGGATTGTATGACAAGGGTAATTGGGTCTAGGATGCTCAAACTTCACAAACCGGTTTAAATTTGTTCAAGAAATGGTTTGTAGAAAGGAAATTGTATGCCCCACATGCTAATATATGGAATTTAAACCTAGGAAAGATATTTTTTCCAAGTTTATTCATGGATTATGAGCTCCTTGAGGCCATGGAAAAGAATTATGATCAAGCCACTAGGGTAGTGAGAAGAGTAGATGGTGAAATTATAATCACCATCAGTCTAGGAGAGATTAGGGAAGTTTTCCATTTGGGACGTCTCACTAGGTATCATGTGCCCATTGATTTGACAAAATTAGAAAATAAATATATGTCAAAGAAGGATGTAGTTAGACAAGGTGCACTGAAGGCCCACATTGGCAGAATTGGAACCCTACCAGCAATAACATCATTCTCTAAAGAACGTTTTAAGAAATCATGCTTCAATGCCAAGGTAGTAGAGATATATAGGACCATGTGTAGAGTTTTTGGAGAGGATGAAGAAAACTTTATCCCTGTGAGTTTTATGTATATGATCACTCAAATCTCCTCATTCAGTGTGAAAATAATTTTTGATTTTGCTTCTTATCTGGTTAATGAGATTCACAGTGGATTGTTGGGAATTGCAAAGGGTAAGGTTGAAAAGGTTTGGGGCCAATATTCCCTATTAATACACATGTTTCTATTTAAGGGGGCTACATACTTTGGTAAAGAAATGGTTTTGAACAAAGAACAAGAGGGGGAAGCATTGCCAATTCAATTATGGAGTGCAGATATGACTGGAGAGGCAGAAAATGCTAGTTTTGCTAGATTTGACAGGCACTTTGCCTCCAAACTAAGATGCCTCATATTGAGTGACAATCCCAGAAATGCTAAGGCACTAATGCGCCTTGTTAGGCCTATGGATAAACCCCATAGTCTAAAAGTTTCACATAATTGGGGAGATGTCATCTCATATTTAGTTTCAACTATCATTAGAGTTTATGGATTCAGAGGGACACCCCATGTACTACCTTACCAAGTGCCCTTAAAAGTAGGAGTGGCTGAATTTTTGTGGCAGTTGGGAGGAGTGGAAGAAACCTTTTTGCACAAAAGGGGAATAGGATCAATTTTTCCCACTTGCATAGTAGCCCACCAGTTTGTAATAACCAAGGAAGGGTGGGTCTTCCTCTACAAATTTTTGGATCAGTATAAAATGGCAGTATCTCACTCTCATTTTTGTGATGTAGAAGATTTCTTTAATTCTGCTCGTAGGCATAGAATCAAGCTTGGTCTAGTTCATCATGATTTTTATTTACCTAAAGATGTAATAAGGAATGAGTACTCTCTGCAAGAGCAAGAAAAAAAGAAAGAAAAATGGAGAGTATATTCAAAACTTTTGAATTTTATTAATTGTTTTGATAAAGATTACAACCTTCTTAGTAATGTTGTGACTACTACAGATAGAATAAATAATCTTAAGAGTACATTCCCCAAAATAAAGGAGGTAATGAATGAGAAGAAGCAACATTTTATTGATTCTTTTTCAGATAAAGCCAGGGAAATGATGAGAAGATAGTTGAATCTACTAGTGCTATTTTTGAAGAAAGGCCACCTGAACTGTCTCCTAAGAGAAGAAAGATGATAAGGGAAAAGTAACCACATGATGAAAGTTACTCACCTTCCCAGACCCCTATGAGAATTGAGGAGGAGCAGCTCACTGATGAGCAAATTGAACAAATTGGATCACAAGGGGGAGTCTTTGTTACCCAGGTAGAGATTGATGAAGGGAACCCCCAAGAGTCTCTTGTGCCAAGTTTTGAGTTAACTGTAGTAGATTTTAGGGGAATGGAATTAGACCCTATTTTAGAACAAGCCAATCATCAATTTTTATCTAATTTTTTGAAATGGGTAGAAGATGAGAAACAAAAACTTTTTTAGTTACGGCAAACTTGGATTTGGGTAAAACTCATATAGGAAATGGGTGTTCGACGGGTGGTGGGAGACTATCTGGGGACAAGGGAAAAAGAAAAATGAGGGTTTCAAGGGTAGGGAGGCGAAATGAGGCGAACAGTCCAAGAGGGATAAGGGAGCAAAATGAGGAATTGAATCTTGTGGCTCAGTTTGGTGGCGATTGGATGAGAGGTGAAAAAGATAGGGCAAACCCTAAAATTAGATAAATGAGGGATTTAGGGCTTTGATATGTAAAATTTGGGGTTGGGTCGCCAAGGAAGGAAGTATGCGAAATGATATTGCAGACGTTCTGCGGAAGTATGAGCAGAAACAGAAAGCAAACAAGGAAGCTACGACTAAAAAACAGAAATTTTTTTTTTTTTTTTTTTTTTTTTTTTTTTTTTTTTTTTTTTTTCCTGAACAGTCGACTTAGAAAAATTCACTCACAGACAGAACAACTGAAAAGAGTTATTGCAATAACAAGAGATATTAGAAGTGAGAGGAACCTGAATGCCACGACAGAAAAAAATTTGATGTAATTTCCACCCAGCGAGCCCAAGAGAGTGCTCTGATACCAGATGAGAAGAACCTCCTTATAGCAATATCGTGAGAATGCTCGAAATAACAGAATACAAAGTGATAGCAGAACTCAGAATAAATCTACTGATCGCAGGCCACTTCGAGGGGGTAACCTCCTTTGAGCAAGCTCAATACAATAAATTCGTCCGTACCCATCAAGGGCCTCAACCTATTCTTATATACTGGGTACGATCTAGAAAAGTAATACTACCTATGCATGTGGGATAATAAAATAACTCACGGGACGACTTACAAAGCATATGCGTCCAACAACTCTACTCTAACAAAATAAACAGAAGGAACACACAGGTTCCTAACATGATAGTTTTGTAAGGTCTAGGGCTTTCCATCAATTTTTTTGGAGAGCAAACATGCACATTTTTTAGGAAAGATGTAAAAATATGAAAGCGAAACGTCCAAAAATGGATGAAGCCTCCATTCAGGATCAAATAAAGGAAAATGATACAAGAGTTCCAGAATATAACCCTTGAAGAGGGGAGACAGATGGTAAAGGCTACAAATATTTTATTATTTCCTAATTGGTACATTGTTGATGCCTTGATTTTTAATTCTGTGTATAATTTGGGATTGCAAGATTTAGATAAAAAGGAGTTCTTGGGAATTGCATTCAGTAATGACCAAGCTGCCCTTGTTATGTGGTCATTAAGAAGAGGATCTAGGGCTACTCCATCATAGCTTGATGATTTAGGACTAATAGGGAGTATCATTGTGAGGAGAGTTGTTGATACCTCACATTACAGGCAGCCCACATGAATGTGGATTATTCTCAATTTACCTTGGCTACTGCAGAAAGGGAAGAAAATGAAATGACTGAGTTGCAGAGCAAGTATTCCTACAATAAAGAGGTTAAAAAGAGAATTGAGCTTGAGAACATGCTATTGGGAAGATCCACTAGGCCAAGAATAACATACACTCGTCCCCCAGTTGAACCCTTCAAATCCATCCCCTCATAGAAATACCACATGCACCCCAAAAGCCATAGTACTATACTGCTAAAGATTTTGAAGAAGAAAAAATTAAATTATGGGCCTTACATATAGAATTCGAATCCAAATATGAAGATAAACTAAGAAAAGCTCTCACATATTTGGGGGAAAAAGTTGAATGGCCACTAATTTATGATCAGTTAGCCACGATGATCAGTATTTGGGAGGATGTGAAAGCCAATGATGAGGCTTTAATGCCTATTTTGAATAAATGGGTAAGAAGGGAGAAAGAAATAACATTTTTGTGTTTCTCTATTAAAGATGATTATTTTAATGAAATTGAAAAAACATTTGATATTGATTCTAATCTTGCTGATTTTGATAATAAAAGGATTCATTTGCAAAAAATAATAGTAGGCTACTTGAACAAGTACAAGAGCCATAAATTTAGTTTGTTTCCTTGTGCTCTAGATAAAAAGAATAATTTGAAAAGCAAAGATGAATGGGCAAAGGAACTTGATGATTTATTCTATTTAAGAATGAATCAAGTCATTAATGAAATAGGGCATGCATGGTGGGCTACCACAACAGAAGAAATGGTGAAGGCCCAAATATTCTTTGATTCTTTAAAACAAGAATTCATTGCCATTAATAATGAAGTTGAATATATGCTGGAAAGACAAAGGGATATTTTGCAATTCAATTGGCCAAATGACACATTATTTGACAAGTGGATGGTAGATACAACTCTTGGTGAATAGTTTGATGAAGGTGAAAATGATAGTGATGAAGTGCAAGGTGAGGAAATCCAAATTATGGATAACATCACTACTTAGGCCCAATTGAAAGAAGAAGACAAGAATAATCTATCACTTTCAGTTGCAGACCTGGGACCACAAGATGCTAATACAACTTATGAAAAGGAAAATGTAGATTTTATTCCCACCATACAGGATAAAGGTGGTGAAGACCCATAGGTGGAGGTTGACATGCCATCATCAAAACAAACTTCATCATTGGCTAATTTGGCAGTTGCGTACGAAGAGGGATCAGATCAATAGCCAACTCAGCAACACTAGAACATGTGACAGAAGCTGACCCACCTAAAAGAATGTTTTGATTTGGATATCTTATGTTACCCACATTTTTGTCATTTTGTGATAGGTGTATGTAAATATTCCTTGTAAAGGACACCTGTCATTTTCTCTTAGCCTAAAGCTTGTTGCATCTCACACTATATAAGTGAGATTCTAGGGCTAGAGAAAAGGGATGAATTCTATTTTTCTAAGTGGATACTTAGTCTATTTTTGGTCCAATATTTTGAGCAAATTGGTGGTTTATTTTCTCTCTCAGATCTTGAGAATACATGAATATAGAATAATTTGTGTTTCTTTTGAAGGTCATTCTGAGTTTACTGTAAATTGTATACAATTTTCAAGGAAAATGAATACAAATTATGAGTTGTCCCCATATTAGTTCTTTCTAAACTTTGTCTCCTTTTGATTACTTGGCTATCTTGATATTGTATAAGTAAAGGCTTGTGCAATTGAATGCAATCTAGTTAGGTTGTATATTTGTTTATCACTACTATTAATTCAATGGATTAAGTAAAAGCTTTTGATGAATTTGTTAAGGTTGTTGTAGTTGTAGAAAGGATTTTGAATGATGAATTCTAATAAGAACTGCTAATAAAATTTGTTGTAAGGCAACAAATTAGATCTAAGAATTTGCTATAGACTCTGAACCCCAATGGATTAGGCACTGATCAAATTTGATCCAGATGAAAGAAAAATGTGTCTCAAATGGTTGTCAAAATGCAGAATTAAATCAATCTTACTTTTATTTCCTAAAAATTTTCAAAGTTGGCCTATACTTGTTTGCATGGAATGTTTTAGCTTTAGTTAGCCACTATTGCTGAGAACACCTATAGATCTATAGAATAATTTTGGCCATATTTTCTATATGGGATGTGTTTATCAAATTCTCAAGAATTGTACATGTATTTGAGGATTTGAGATGAGAATCAGAATGAAACTAAAATAATCCTCATACAATGTTTCCCAATCTTGAATCATCCCTGGGTATACACACCCTAGTTTTGCAGAGCCTAAAGAATAGAAAACCACCCGTGGTTTTGTTGAAGTTGGGCCCAAATGGTTTTGCACATACAATTGCTAATAAGAATTGGCTAGTCTTTAGATTGTCTGAGTATTGTCATCTTGGTATTAAGAATTTTGTTTCTTAGTAGTTTTAAAACACCAACAAAATGGTGAATCTACTAGGGAGTTGTCCAACACATCTATAAAAAGTATTGCAATTTCTTTGGTCCTGCTGTGTATGTGTGTGTCAGGTTATGTAAATTTTTCCCATGGATATAAGGGAATATATTAGTGACAAACCTTGAGAATTTAAAGAGAATAGCCCAAGTACCACAGCTACACATTGACGTATCTAGCCTATCCAAGTGTCTTATCTAACAAGCAAGAGTTGCAGTCTTACGGCATCAGTGATTGGTCTATATGTGTCAAATATTTTTATTTCTATTTGTGTGTTATTTCCTTCAAGTCAGGAATAATTGTCATTATGTATTTTCCCAAGAATAGGGTGGCGACTCAGTCAAGGTTTTGAAGCTAGTGCTTATTTTAACAAAAGGTGAATATGGCTGACAAGAGGAAGAACACAAGAGCTTATATGAGACCCAATCCTAATGTACCAATGTATACTGATTTACCCCAAGGTGGTAGGAAGAACCAAAATAAGAAAAGGAAAGATCCAAATCCCACTTGGAAACCCAGAGGTAATGCATCCATCAATTCCCAGTATCAACCAATATTAGGAAGAGAGTCTTCTTCACTTAGTTCTAAATCCAAAATTACAAGACTCTTAGGAGGCATTTTCAGTACCCCATTACTAGATGAGAGAGTTTTTTAGGACAAAGATGTGTCCATGGTAGGAATTGCTTCATCAAAGCCAAATCCTATAGCAGATATGAACTATAGGCTAGGATTTAGGAGTTCATTTGATGATCCTTTTAATCCCAGAGTAGCCCCATACGTGGAGCCCAATATTATAGATCTGGACAATCCTGCTAATTTAGAGGCTACTTTTGCAGATCCTAAAGAAGTGCATTCTGAGATAGGAGTTTTGAGGAAATGGATTGCTGAGGAAGAAGCTAAATGCATTCATCTTGAAAAAGAGAAGGAGCAAGCCACCTTGGATGCCATAATAGAAAGGGATGCTCTGCTAAGAAGGATGGCTACTTTGAAGGATTAGAATAAAAAGTTAGAAGAAAATACCACAACTCTCCATACTGATGTATTTGGAGATGTAGACAATCTTAGAGCTAAAGTTCAAGAACAAGAAAAATGCCTAATCAAAAGCAAGAACTAGTTATTGCTCATGTTGAAGCCTATAAACTTTTTCGAATGGACCCTGTGGAGCCCACTACAAAGCTCCAGATATAGGGAAAGGAAAAGCTATAGGAATCCAAATAAATGAACCTCAAGCTCTACCAAGAAAACCCATACAACCCTCCATGTCAAAATTAGATCTAGATCTGGAGAAGGCTAGAAAAGAGAAGGAAGATCTTGAAAAAGAACTTGAGAAGGTTGAGAATGAAGCTCAAGCCATAGAAACTAAGAGAAAAATCCAATTCATAAAATCTAATTCTACATTGGCTTCATGGCCCAATTTTTCTATCCCACCTGCAACTCTTGCAACAGTTAGTGGTCCAATAATCTCAACTCAGGGAATATCTGAATCTGCTCCTACCTCATCATCCACTATTAGCACCCATGTCCCATTTGCCCCACCTCAACAATCCCAAGCTGGTCCTCTAAACCAAGCTAACATAGCTAGTACCTCAAATGTTCTTGGTTTCCAAAAGAAACCTTTTTACATGGAAAAGTATAGACAAATATCATTTGTTGGTATTTCTGGTGGTCCACATCCCATATTGTTTGATTTAAGGGACAAAGTGGCTAAGTTCTATGGGAATAATGTTGTTACTGGTGAAGAACATTTAAGAATTTTCATTGATATGTTGAATTATTATGAAGTTGAACATGAAGATATGGTAATGAAATTGTTTGTGCATTCACTAACTAAGGATGCAAGGGATTGGTTTAGGAGGTTGCCTGATGATAGTATCACCTCGTGGAGTGACTTGGAGAAATTATTTAAGGAGCAATATGGAGACAACACTAATGTAGGATTCATGTTGAATGAGTTCAATAACATCAAGAAAAACCCAAATGAGTCCACATTTGACTTCAATAAAAGGTTCTAGAAAGGTATGTACAGACTGTTTCAAGTTATGAGGTTGAATGAGGATGTCTATCTCACAACATATTTCAATGCTTTTGATAGAAAAATAGCTTATCAATTGAGGGATAAGGATCCCAAGACTTTAAGGGATGCCTATAAAATTGCAGTAAATATAGAGAATAATAGGAAGGCATCTGGTAAACTGGGTAGGAGGGATGATCCAAAGCTTTTTAATCCCAAGAACAATAACAAAAGGGAGGGTGATAAAACTCATATAGGAAAGAAGCCAGAAGAACCTACTATAGGCTAGGTTTTGGAATTACTGAAGAAGATGAATCCCACTAACTTCAATAAGCCAAATGTTACTAAGAGAACTCCTGTGAATAATAGCAATTTCAATAGGCAACCTAGAATGCAAAATTACCCTTACACCACCCAGGGGAAAGATGGTAAGCCAGTCCCCAACCAGACACAAAATGTGAAAGATAAGGGTACCCCAAATCCCTTGCAAAGGAATAGTGTAAATATGAATGATGATGTACCATGGTGCATTGTATGTCAATCACCTCATTCTGCTAATTATTGTGTTGTTGCTCAGTCATTTACCCAAGATCAAGGCGTGCAACCTGAAGAAGGAAGTGAAGAAAAAAGCCATGATAAAATAAGTTGCAATATGGTGAGCATGTGTGATGACTTTGTAGACCCTCCATACCTGACTTTGTAGACCTTCCATACCTAATAACATTGAAAATTGGCAAGTCTTTGAAGATGAAAAAGACATTACAAATTTTTTGTTAAATGAAGACAAGTAACATGGTCAAGAAATGGATTGCAGTGAACTAATTGAAACCATAAATGGTAAAGAAACCATTTTTGGCCAGGAGATTATGCAATTGAAAACCAATAAGGTGCCTAAGGGGTTAGTGGTCTTGGAAAATATTTTTGATAATTAGGATAGAGTAAAACCAGGAGTTAAGGACCCTAAGCCTCAGGAATTAGAAGAGATAAACCTGGGTACTGATGAAGCTCCTAAAAAGGTTTATATTGGCCAAAATTTGCATGCTAAAATCAAAAAAACATTGATTGACTTGCTTAGGAAGTATAGACATGTTTTTTCATGGTCATATGATGACCTTAAGGCTTATAGGGAAGATTTTTTCTAGCATGTCATACCATTAAAAGACAATGTAAAACCTTTTAGATAGAAACAAAGACCAATAAACCCTACCCTAGCTCCAAAAATGCAAGAAGAGTTGATGAAACTAAGGGATGGGGGGGTAATCAAACCAATTAGGCATTCTTCCTAGGTTTCAAATTTGGTACCTATCAGAAAGAAAAATGGAGATATAAGATTGTGCATGGATTTTAGGAACTTAAACATTGCATCCTTGAAGGACAATTATGGATTACCAAATATGGAAGCCATGTTGCAGCAAGTGACTAGTTTTGAGCTAATGTCAATGATGGATGGTTTATCTGGGTACAATCAAGTTCTAGTAAAGGAAAGTGAACAACTCAAGATAGCCTTCACATCCCATGGAGAACATATGTATATGTAAGGATCCCATTTGGCCTAATTAATACAGGAGCTACTTTCCAAAGAGCCATGGATGTGGCATTTCATGATTATATTGACAAATTTATGGTTGTATGCCAGGATGATCTTACAGCATATTCTAAGAAGGTTGAGAATCATTTTAGGCATTTGGAAAAAATCTTTGTCAAAGCTCTAGAATATGGAGTATCCTTGAACCCAAAGAAATGCACATTCGAAGTCACAGAAGGAAAATTACTAGGACATATAGTGTCCAAGGATGGGGTAAAAATAGACCCTAAGAGAGTAGCAGCTATTGATAAAATCCCTAAGCCAAAGAATGTAAAAGGAATTCAATCCTTCTTTGGCCAAGTCAATTTTCTTAGAAGGTTTGTTACCAATTTTTCTGAAATCAGTAAACTTATCTCAAAGATCCTCAAGAAGGGAGCCACTATAGATTGGAATGGTGAACCTTCACAAGTATTCCAAGATATTAAAACTATAATAAAAAATGCTCCAGTATTGAGAACTCCAAATTACACAAAGCCTATGCATATTTTTTCTTTTGCATCCTTTCACACTGTAGTTGCAGTCTTGTTGCAGAAAAATGAAGAAGGATATGAAAAGCCCATTGCCTTTTTTAGTAAGTCACTGTAGCCTGCTGAATTAAAATATGAGATAAATGAAAAATAGGCATATTCTTTGGTAAAGGCTGTAAAGGCTTTTAGATGTAACCTAGTAGGTGCTATTGTCATTTCCTTTGTACCCAGTGTAGCTGTGAAGGATATATTCTCTCAACAAGAAGTATCAGGTAGAAGGTGTAGATGGATAAATAGGATCTAGGAATTCAATAATGAAATATAGATAACTAAGTTGGTGAGAGGTCAAGGTTTGGCTAAACTCATGGCTAAATCTAGTTTGGATGCCAATCAAATAAATGTGGTGGTCAATGACCTCAAACCAGACTTATGTGATATGGATTGTTGTGATTGGTACACCAATGCTATGTATTACCTACAACACATGGAAGCTCCTCCCCATTTGCCTAAAAATGAAAAGAGGAGTACTAAATTGCAAGCCATCAGATACATAATTGTCCAAGGTAGTTTATGGTGGAGAAATTTTGAGGGAGTGTTATTGAAGTGTGTTGATCAAGAAAAGATAAAAAGAAGTCTTGGAGGAAATGCATGTTGGAGTGTGTAGAGGACACTATATGGCCAAGACCACTGCACATAAGGTCATGAGGGCTGGATTTTGGTGGCCTTCCATTTTCAAAGATGCTCAAATTATGATTAGAAAATGTGACCCTTGTTAGAGGTTTGCTGAAAAACTAAAGTTCTCAGGCAATACTCCATTGAAGCCAGTGGAGGTTTAAGCACCCTTTCAACAGTGGGGTATGGATTTCATAGGAGAGATTCCCCCCAAGTCTAGCACTAGCTATTCTTGGATACTAGTGGCTACTGACTACTTTACAAAATGGGTAGAGGCTATCCCCACAAGAAATACAACATGTAAAGTTGTCAATAACTTCCTACTAAATAATATTATCTCTAGATTTGGTTGCCCTCAAAAAATTGTAATAGATAATGCAATGTGCTTTAGGTCTGAGGAATTCATTAAATTTTTTGATAAATATGGAATAACAAGGTCATCATCTTCTCCTTATTATCCACAAGGGAATGGACAAGCTAAATCCACAAATAAGAGCTTATTAAAGGTTATTAAGGGAACCTTGGATGATAACAAAAAGGCATGGGATTCCAGGTTACAGTTAGCAATATGGGTTGACAGGGTAATTGTGAAGAAAGCCATTGGTGTAGCTCCATTTGATATGGTGTATGGAATTCAAGCACGAATGCCTTAGAAAAACTTGATAGGACTCTACAATTACATTTAGTTGTATAATGAAGATACTATAGATGAAATGAAGGAAAGGATGGATGAACTTGTAGAATTAACAGAAACCAGAAGAGAAGCATCTCTTACAAACTAGAAGTTGCAACTGCAAGTTAAGACACTCTATGATAGAAGAATGGTAAGCAGAAAGTTTGAAGATGGAGATCTAGTCTTAATGTGGAATGCCAAAATTGAGGATAAAGGAAAACATGGCAAATTTGATCCTATCTAGTTAGGCCCTTATTTGATTGAAACTACTTGGGGTGAGGATTCCTATGTACTCAAAGATCTATCAAACAATATTCTTGAACTGCTAGTTCATGGATAGTTCTTGAAGATGTATTTTTCTTAAAATATACTTATTTTCTCCATGAAAAATAGTTTAGGGTTTTCTTGTACATATTTGTAAATATTTTTGTCTATGTGTAGTTTCCTGTACATAGTTTTCCCTGTTAGTGTTGTTCTCTTAGTAAGTGGTTGATCTGTTGGGACTCTATGTGTGGTCTGCTTCTCCCAAAAATTTTGAGCCCTCATTTGAATCTAGAGAATTCAATGTCCCTAGATAGAGCCACTATTGGTCTAAATTTTCATGTGATAGAAGTCCTTTGTCTAGGAATAGAAAATTCAGATTCTCTCCTTTAATGGTGAGTAGGGTTCTTGGCTAAGTCATCCTTCTGTTAAGCCTTTGAAAAATTATGTGAAAACCCTAAATTTCTTTCCATTTGTAAACTACCAGGCACAAAATGTTTGAATTTTCAAATTGGGAAAATATTCTATTCCCTTTGTATCTTTCGTGTCTCGACCTACTTTTTCTCTCAAATTCCTTAACAGTCCAATCTAAATAGATCCACCATTATCATTTCCTCGCTATGAAAACATGGGCAGTCTTTATGTATAGTGAGGTAGTGAGTGCTAGAAAGTTATAAGATGGGACCACAAATTGAAGACACAGTGGTCAAAGAATTGTTTTTTGGCTGATTTTTTAGTGACATGCACCTTGCAAGTACTGTCAAAGCTAGAAAAGGGACCCAATTAGAAACAATCACAAGTCAGTGCCAAAATGAGGATTTTTCTGATATGTCGCTACCTTTCTATCAAAAAAATTTGATATCTCACCATTAGCGAAGTAGTGAGGCACCATAAAATACAAGACATGATGAATTCAAAATTTATCAGTAACCATGATTTGTCTAGGTGGCATGATAGTAATAATTGTTGTTGTTAGAAGTAGTTCGTAGGAGCAATAATGATTTGATGGGTCATTGTATTTTACAGCACCAAGATTTATTAAAGTTTTTGGAGCTCACTACCTCGCTATCAGAAAAGTAGCAAGGGACCGTAAAATGAACAACTGATGGGACTTCAAGTGATGTGGATGGTGACTAGGACTGAAGTAAAGCCTTGTTGGGGGCTAGTAGTGAAAAGTCTCCTACGTCATCAATACTCTAGACCCATGCCCCATTGATCAAGTGTACAAGAGATTTTGATCGTCAGATCAAAGTAGAATCAACAGTCCTCACTATCTCACTTTGGATAGTTGCAAGTTGTTTAGTTTATGTGACATAGTAAGCATGGACCCCACCACCTTTTAGGAAACTTCGTGCAGTTTCTCCAGCTTTGATTTAATCTTAGATAAACGCCCATCATTGTCTCACCATGAAGAGTTGCTAGGATGATACATATAGTGAGGTATCAAATGAGGGCCCACCACTATCTTTCTAAGTAGTACAGTTACATATCATCTACAAGATCAAGATTAGATCGATGGCTATCGCTGTTTCACTATGGCAAGGTGCTCATTCTTTATGTATAGCAAAGTAGCAACCTACTAACACATGTCCTCATTCGCTAATGGGTCCAAATAGAAGTGCCATCAAGGAAAGAGCTATGTACATGGGTAATTTTTATTGGATCGATTAAACAACTTGTCAAGTGTAATGCCTAGTTGTCTTTCTCCTTATCCCATGATCATAGGATTTTTAAAAGATCGATGATGTAGATTTAAATGTAGAATATGGTGCCACTCTATGTATTAATTAGATGTGAAAGCTTCACATGTGAGGAAAAATAGAGTATAATACAGAAGATTTCATCAGTTTCACCTTACGTGAGCAAAGATTTCAAGCTATTCCTAAGCAAGAGCAATTACTAAAGAAAATTGTACTAGAGTTTGGGGGGTTTGTGAAGCAGTTTGTGCGCGGAAAAAATCTACAGGAATATAGAGGTAAATGAGGATGGAATTCAAGTAAGTAAATCTATTATAATCTTTGTAGGTGTTTCAATTCTATAAAGCATAATCCAAGATGCCTCCAAAGAAGGGATTTTTAGGTCAATTAAATTATTTGGATAGAAATGTAAATGATGACTTTCTTGAGTTGCTACCTAAGTTGACCTCATTAAACCCTAGGTTGAGGATAGTTGATGGATTGTATGACAAGGGTAATTTGGTCCAGAATGCTCAAACTTCACAAACCAGTTTAAATTTGTTCAAGAAATGGTTTGCATAAAGGAAATTGTATGCCCCCCATGCTAATACATAGAATTTTGACCAAGGAAAGCTACTTGTTCCCAGTGTATTCATGGAATATGACCTCCTTGAGGTCATGGCAAAGAGTTATGATCAAACCACTAGAGTAGTGAGAAGAGTAGATGGTGAAATTATAATCACCATTAGTCTAGAGGTGATTAGGGAAGTTTTTTGTTTGGGACCTCTCACTAGGTATCATGTGCCCATTTATTTGATAGAACTAGAAAAGGAATATATGTCAAAGAAGGACATTATTAGACAAGGTGCACTAAAGGCCCACATTGGAAGAATTGGAACCCTACTAGAAATAACATCATCCTCTAAAGAACCTTTTAAGAAATCATGCTTCAATGCCAGGGTAGTAGAGATATATAGGACCCTGCGCAGAGTTTTTGGAGAGGATGAAGAAGACTTTATCCCTGTGAGTTTTATGTATATGATCACTCAAATCTCCTCATTCAATGTGGAAATAATTTTTGATTTTTTTTCTTATTTGGATGATGAGATTCATAGTGGATTGGTGGGAATTGCAAAGGGTAAGGTTGAAAAGGTTTAGGGCCAATATTCCTTATTAATGCACATGTTTATGTTTAAGGGGGCTACATACTTTGGTAAAGAAATGGTTCTGAACAAAGAAAAAGAGGGGGAAGCACTGGCAGTTCAATTATGGAGTGTAGATATGAATGGAGAGCAAAAAAATGCTAATTTTGTTAGATTTGACAGGAACTTTGCCTCCAAACTAAGATGCCTCATATTGAGTGAAAATCCCAAAATTCCTAAGGCAATAATGCACCTTGTTAGGCCTATGCACAAACCCCATAGTCTGAAAGTTTCACATAATTTGGAAGATGTCATCCCATATTCAGTTTCAACTATCATCAAAGTTTATGGATTCAGAGGGACACCCCATGTAATACCTTACCAAGTGCCCTTAAAAGTAGGAGTGGCTGAATTTTGGTGGTAGTTGGGAGGAGTGGAAGAAGCCTCTTTGCACAAAAGGGGAACAAGATCGATTTTTCCCACTTGCACAGTAGCCCACCAGTTTGTAATATCCAAGGAAGGGTGGGTCTTCCTCTATCAATTTTTGGATCAGTATAAAATGGTAGTATCTCACTCTCACTTTTGTGATGCTGAATATTTCTTTAATTCTACTCTTTGGCATAGAATCAAGCTTCGTCGAGTTCAACATGATTTTTATTTCCCTGAAGATGTAATAAGGAATGAGTACTCTTTGCAGGAGCAAGAAACAAAGAAAGAAAAATGGAGAGTATATTCAAAAGTTTTGAATTTTATTAATTATTTTGATAAAGATTACAACCCTCTTAGTAATGCTTTGACTACTGCAAATAGAATAAATAAGCTTATGAGTACATTCCCTAAAATAATGGAGGTAATGAAGGAGAAGAAGCAACATTTTATTGATTCTTTTCCAGATAAAGCTAGTGAAATGATGAGAAGATTGGATTTCACTTCCAATATAGGGGCAGGCCCATTAATTGTGCAAAGGAGGTCAGGATATACTATCATTCAGGATCACAGGCCCATTATGAATAAAGGAAAATAGATAGTTGAATCTACTAGTGTTGTTTTTGAAGAAAGGCCACTTGAACCATCTCCTAAGAGAAGAAAGATAATAAGGGAAAAGAAACCACATGATGAAAGTTACTCACCTTCCCAAACCCCTATGAGAATTGGGGAGCAGCAGCTCACTGATGAGAAAATTGAGCAAAATGGATCACAAGGGGGAGTCTTTATTACCCAAGTAGAGATTGATGAAGGGAACCTCTAGGAGCCTCCTGTGCCAAGTTTTGAGTTAATAATAGCAGATTTTAGGGGAAGGGAATTAGACCCTATTTTAGAACAAGCCAGTCATCAATTTTTGTCTAATGACAGTTTTGTAAGGTCTAGGGCTTTCCATCAATTTTTCTAGAGAGAAAACATGCACATTTTTGAGGAAACATGTAAAAATATGAAAGCAAAACATCCAAAAATGGATGAAGCCTCCATTCAGGATCAAATAAAGGAACAAATGATACAAGAGTTCCAAAATATAACCCCTGAAGAGGGGAGATAGATGGTAAAGGTTGCAAATATTTTATTATTGCCCAATTGGGACATTGTTGATGCCTTGATTTTTAATTTTGTGTCAAATAATTTGGGATTGCAAGATCTAGATAAAAAGGAGTTCTTGGGAACTACATTCAGTAATCACCAAGCTGCTCTTGTTATGTGGTCATTAAGAAGAGGATCTAGGGCTACTCCATCACAACCTAATGATTTAGGAATATAGGGAGTATCATTGTGAGGAGAGTAGTTGATACCGCACATGTACAGGCAGCCCACATGAATGTGGATTATTCTCAATTTTCCTTGGCTACTATAGAAAGGGAAGAAAAGGAAATGACTGAGTTGTAGAGCAAGTATGAAACAGTGGTGGGTGCCTACAATAAAGAGGTTAAAAAGAGAATCGAGCTTGAGAACAAGCTATTGGGAAGATCCATTAGGCCAAGAATAACATACACTCACCCCCCAATTGAACCCTTCAAATCCACCCCCCTCATAGAAATACCAGATACACCCCAAAAACCATAGTACTACACTGTTGAGGATTTTAAAGAAGAAAAAAGTAAACTATGGGCCTTACATGTAGAATTGGAATCCAAATATGAAGATAAACTAAGAAAAGCTCTCACATGATTGGGGGACAAAGTTGAATGGCTGCTAATTTATGATCACTTGGCCAGGGTGATCGGTATCTGGGAGGATTTGAAAGCCAATGATGAGGCTTTAATGCCTATTTTGAATAAATGGGTAAGAAGGGAGAAAGAAATAACATTTTTGTGTTTCTCTGTTATAGATGATTGTTTTTGATCTTGCTGATTTTGATAATAAAAGGATTCATTTGCAAAAAATAATAGTATGCTACTTGAACAAATACAAGAGCCATAAATTCAATTTGTTTCCTCGTGCCCTAGATAAAAAGAATAATTTGAAAAGAAAAGATGAATGGGCAAAGGAACTTGATGATTTATTCTATTTAAGAATGAATCAAGTCATTAATGAAATAGGGCATGCATGGTGGGCTACCACAATAGAAGAAATAGTGAAGGCCAAAATATTCTTTGATTCTTTAAAACAAGAATTTGTTGCCATTAATAATTAAGTTGAATATGTGCTAGAAAAATAGAGGCATATTATGCAATTCAATTGACTAGATGACACATTATTTGACAAGTAGATGGCAGAAATGGCTCCTAGTGAACAGTTTGATGAAGGTGAAAATGAAAATGATGAAGTGCAAGGTGAGGAAATCAAAATTATTGATAACATCACTACTCAGGCCCAACCAGAAGAAGAAGACAAGAATAATCTATCACTTTCAATTGCATACCTGGGACCACAAGATGCTGATACAACTAAAGAAAAGGAAAAGGTAGATGTTGTTCCCACCATACAGGATAAACGTAGTGAAGACCCACAGGTGGAGGTTGACATGCCATCATAAAAAAAAACTTCATCATTGGCTAATTTAGTAGTTGTGTATGAAGAGGGATCAGATCAATAGCCAACTCAGCAACACTAGAACATGTGACAGAAGCTGACCCACCTAAAAGAATGTTTTGATTTGAATATCTTCTGTTACCCACATTTTTTTCATTTTGTGATAGGTGTATGTAAATATTCCTTGTAAAGGAAACATATCATTTTCTCTTAGCTTTAAGCTTGTTGCATTTCACACTATATAAGTGAGATTCCAGGGCTAGAGAAAAGGGCCAAATTCTATTTTTCTAATTTGATACTTATTTTATTTTTAGTCAAATATTTTGAGCAAATTGGTGGTGTATTTTCTCTATTAGATCTTGAGAATACATAAATATAGAATGATCTATGTTTCTTCTAAAGGTCATTCTAAGTTTATTGTAAATTGTATACAATTTTCAAGGAAAATGAATACAAATTATGAGTTGTCCCCATATTAGTTCTTTTTGAACTTTGTCTCCTTTTGATTACTTGGCTATCTTGATATTGTATAAGTAAAGGCATGTGCAATTGAATGCAATCTAGTTAGGTTGTATATCTGTTTATCACTGCTATTAATTCAATGGATTAAGTAAAAGCTTTTGATGAATTTGATAAGGTTTCTATAGTAGTAAAAAGGATTTTGAATGATAAATTCTGATAAAAACTACTGATAAAATTTTTTGTAAGGCAACAAATTAGATCTAAGAATTTGTTGTAGACTCTGAACCCCAATGGATTAGGCACTGATCAAATTTGATCCAGCTGAAAGAGAAATGTGTCACAAATGGTTGTCAAAATGCATAATTAAATTAATCTTACTTTTATTTCCTGTAGATTTTCGAAGTTGGTATGTACTTGTTTGCATGGAATGTTTTAGCTTTAGTTAGCCACTATTGTTGAGAACACCTATAGATCTATAGAAGAATTTTGGTCATATCTACTATATGGGATGTGTTTATCAAATTCTCAAAAATTGTACATGTATTTGAGGATTTGAGATGAGAATCAGAATGAAACTAAAATAATCTTCATACAGTGTTTTCCAGTCTTGGATCATCCCTAGGTATACCCACCTTGGTTTTACATAGCCAGAAGAGTTGAAAACCACCCATGGTTTTGTTGAAGTTGGGCCCAAATGGTTTTACACATACAATTGCTAATAAGAATTGGCTAGTCTTTAGATTGTGTGAGTATTATCATCTTGGTATTAAACATTTTGTTGCTTAGTAGTTTTAAAACACCAACATCCTTAACCTCAATTCCCAAAATAATGAATCTGCTAAGAGATTTAACAAGTTTACCAGAAGATGTCTCTATAAACTTTATCTCAAAATAGACATCACCAATGTTGGAAATCTAATTAAAAAGGTCATTGTTGAAGATCAAAGAGGGAGATTGTTGTTAAAAGAATTTTTTTAATAATTGTTTTGTCATTAATGTCAAACTTGCTATTTGTAGGAATAAAAATTTCTTATAAGATCCAAGTACTATCACTTAGTTGATTGATGAAGAGGATTTGATCAACAAGATGTAACAAGAGCACCTAAAGGAAAGGTTGAGTTATTATATTGTAATAAAGTGCAAGGATCAGTTAAAAAAATGTTTAAATGTTGTATTGATAACATACTTTAAGATATAGAAGCTATTCACACTTAGAAACATTGGAGGAATAAGTTGTAATAAGGTTGACTGCAAAGCTTAAACTAAGTTCATCAGTGGGTGCCAAGCAAGCTAGTTTATGCCGAGAAAATTTTTAGTTGGAGTTAAGCAAATGAAAAATCTAGTGTGTGCCGAGTGATCTTCAGGTGCTAACTGAAGTTCAAGTGTTGAGAAAAGTATCAGGTGCTGAGCATTAGAAAATATTAGTAGATGCCAAGTGAAATTTAGGTGTCGAGCATCAATAAAAACACAGTTGATACCAAGTAACACAATGTGTGTCGAGTATCAGAATTTCAATAGTGCTGAGCTGCTACATTACTGGAAATGACAAAGATTTGTCAAATCTAAGCTGACAAAGTTGTTACCTTGAATTTTTTGAACTAGTTGGAAGATAAGGATGATGAGTTGGTGGCACATAATTCTATGTAAACTATTTTTGAGTGAGTTCAAGAGGATTCTTCATGATGTTTCTAGAAGAAACAAAGTATGGGTTAGATTCAACGAATCCTACCTAATCCATACAAATTGAAATTAGAGGAGGGAAGAATTAAGCAGGAAAAGGAATTTTAGAATTCTATTTAAGGAGTCATAGACCAAGAAGCAAGAGTTTCTAGAGTGCCAAATTGTGAAGTGGTCAGAAGGGTGTCAAGGAAAAGACATCTAGGAGAAAGAAGAACAAAGTACAGAGACTCTGCTTCAACAAGTGGTAAGAGAGAGATGATTGCACTGGTACATTGAGCATGGAGACTCAAGGAGACTAAGCTTGAAAGGAGAGAAAGCTATCAAGAGTTGCAGAGATAGAAAGCCAAGCAATGTCATGAGTTGAGAAGTGATCTGAGATCTGCAAGTTGAGTTGTATAATGTAATTAGGTCAAAACTCCTCATTGTTACTCTCTAGAAATTGTATCAGTTAAGGTACAAGAAAATCCTATGGACTTAGGTTATTTTGATAGCCATTTGTAAATCCTTTAATAGGGTGGTATTACAAGTGAATGTTCTAAAGTCCTCTAACTAGGCCCACTTCTAATAGGGTGGTTAAATTCTTTAACCAAGTCAAATTTAACAGTGTGTTATAACTTTTAATAGGGTAGGCCTTTCACAAGGCATCACTTCAAAAGAGTGAGAATGGAGTAGCATGTTATTGGTGGTTTTTCCCAAATTGGGTTTCTACATAAATCACTATGTTATGTGTTGGTCTTTTCATGTGTTATGCTTGCATATTGATTTACAGTAACTTGCTGAATAGAAATGTTTAAGCTTGGATGAATGAATGGTTGAATGGGCTCACTACACTTGGTAAAAAGTTTGAATTGTACATATGGAGCTTGAATAACTAATTCACCCCCCCTTCTTATTAATTCTAAATCATTTCTAATAATTGGTATTAGAGCCATCTACTGATTTAATTTCAAGGTACTAGAAGCACGAAGATCAAGATGTCCAAGAGAGAATTTCTCAAGCTCAACAAAGATAACTTCATTGCATGGCAGAGTCTGATGAAATTGCACCTTGGATTAATAGGTGACTATGCACAAACCTCAATTGGAACTGAACATGTAGACCTAGTTGGACCTCTTATTGCAGATGATTTGAGCAAAAGGAAGGAGCACAATCAAGAAATGTTGGAGATTTCCTCTACACTCAATTATGTTGAATTTGATGACATCAAAGGATGTGATATTGCATTCAAGAAGTGGAAAGTCCTATCAAATATCTATGGAGGAGATCAAAATGTTCAAAGAGCAAAGAGAGAAAGCCTTAGAGGAAATTTTGATGACATGAAAATGGAAGAAGTGAAAATGTTTCTCAATATGCTACTGGAATGAAAGAAGTGGTAAGTGCAATAAGAAGTTTGGGTGGTCAATTGGAAGAAGAGACTATAAAAAAAAATACTTAAGGACCCTACTTCCCATATATGCTATTAGAGTTTTAGCCATTCAAGAACTAAGGTGTGTACAAGGAAACACACTAACCTTTGAAGGAATAATAGGAAGACTTACTGCATTTGAACTATCAAATTTTGATAACAACAAACCTGAGAACCTTGAATCTACTTTCAAAGCCAACCTAACATTGAAAGACATTGAGGAGGTGACATCAAGAAAGAAGAGTAGAAAAGGAAAACATGCATCCAATGATAGCAGCATAGATGAAGAAGATGTGAAATAGTTGGAAGCACTACTAGCTTGGAGATTCCATAGAGGCAAAGATAAATTCAAAGGTAAGATCCCTATCATTTATTTCAATTGCAATAAAGTAGGACATAATGCTACAAGATGTACATAGAAGAAGAACTAAAAAGAAGGAAACAAGTGCAAGAACAAGAGAGAAGATGATAGCATAGATTATAAGAACAAAGGAAAAATATGCTACATTATTGAAGAAGATTATGATGAGAATGATGATGAAGTAGTCTATGTAGCCATGAAGGATGAATTAGATAAAGATGAAGATGAAGCAAAAACATTGGTGACTTGTGTGAACAAGAATGACAAGTGAATCATAAATAGTGGTTACTCACATCACATGACAAGAGATAAAAGTAACTTTATTACCTTTACTCAATATGATGGAAATAGTGTTAGATTTGGTAATGATGTTCCATATCAAATCAAAGAAAAATGCTCATTTAAACTTATAGAGAAAATTTCATGTGATAATGCACATTATGTTGAAGGATTGAACTATAATTTGTTGAGTGTATCACAGTTAGGCAATGTAGGTTGCAAAGAAGAATTTGGAAACAAATCTGCCAAGATCTATGACACTGATGGAAATCTAATAGGAAAAGGTGAACAAACAAGGAGTAATCTATTTTACCTAGATACGGAAGATGCAACTTCTCTTGTTGTTAGACTTGATGATGCGTGGTTATGGCATAAAATTTTGACAATCTGATTAGCATCAACAAGAAGAAGAAAATCAGAGGTTTGCCTAAACTAAAGAAACCTAAAAACACAATGTGCAAACAATGTCAACTAGGGAAGATGACTAAGTCTAGTTTCAAGAGCAAAACATATACTTCCAAAGAAGTACTAGAACCAGTCCATACAAACTTATGTGGACCAATAGAAGTATACAGATACCTAGGAGACAAATACATAATGCTATTTGTAGATGACTATTCTAGGATGATGACTACTATGTTCTTAAAGAAAAAATTTAATGCATTTTAAATATTCGAGTGGTATTTGGCCAGAGTTGAGAAGGAAATAGGAAAGAGTCTGAAGTGCCTAAGGTCAGATAGAGGAGGGGAGTTTACATCAAAAGAATTTGAGATATTTTGCAATGAAAAAGGTATCAAAAGGAAAACATCAGCACCAAGAACTCCACCAAAGAATGGTATTTCTAAAGAAGAAATAGATCAATGATAGACTATGCTAGAACTTTGATGATGGAGAAAAATGTTTCTCTAAAGTACTAGAGAGAAGCTAGAAGCACTATTGTTTACACTCTGAATAGAGTTCAAGTCAAGAAAGGTACAAATGCAACACCTTTTGAATTATGGTATTGTCACTCACTTAATGTAAAACATTTCAAAGTATTTGGTTTCAAATGCTATATTCTTAAAGATATTAGAAATGGAAAGTTTGATGCAAAAAGTGATGAAGGCATATTCCTTGGATACTCCACTAGAAGTAAGGCATATAAGTATTTGAATACTAAAACTAACAAGATTGTGGAGAGTGCAAATGTAAATTTTGATGAACATGTAGAAGTCCAAGTTGATGAGTCCAAGAAATCAGAGGATTATAGATCCTTTGTATACTTCTATCAAGGAATGACTATTGAAGATAATGTTCAAATCAAGTTGGGAATTAGCAAAAAAATTTAGTATCAGCTAAGTGACAACCATCAAATGTTGAGTTATATTCAAAAGCCAAGTTGCAAAAAGAAGAAAATGCACATTATGACTCTAAAAATAGTACATGAAATAAATGATAAAGAGCCAGATGGAGAAGAACAAAATGAATCTGAAGCTGAAGGATCAAACATGGAAAGAAGGAAAAAACCAAGATTAGCCAAGTATGTAAGAAGACATCACCTTACAAATCAAATTATTGGTGACAAGCATGCAAGACCAATTACAAGGAATAGACTAAGAAATGAATCATGTCTAATAAGCAAGGTTGAGCCCAGAATAGTGAAAGATGCACTACAAGATGATGACTCGTATGAAGCTATGGAAGAGGAGATAGATTAGATTGAGAAGAACAAAACTTGGACCATAGTTCCTAGACTAGCTGAAAAGAATGTAATTGTTACCAAATGGGTGTTTAGGAACAAACTTATGAAAATGGTGAGATAACAAGAAAAAAATCTAGACTAGTTTGCAAAGGCCATGCACAAGAAGAATGACTAGATTATGGGGAAATATTTGCCCATGTTGCAAGAATGGAAGGTGTAAGAACATTGCTTGCATATGCTTCTTACAAAGGTTTCAAAGTCTACCAAATGGATGTGAAGTTTGCCTTTCTAAATGGTATACTATAAGAGGAAGTCTATATTAAATAACCTTAGGTATTTGTTGATGACAACAACAAGGATATGGTTTACAAATTGCATAAGGAACTTTATGGTTTGAAGCAAGCACCTAGAGCATGGTATGAGAGACTATACAAATATCTTGTGAAAATAGGATTTGAAAGAACATATGACAACAACAACCTGTATATCAAGGCAGAAAAAGGTAAAGACATTTTGATATCAGACATCTTTGTTGATGATATAATATTTGGAGGAAAAGATGCTCTATGCAAAGATTTTTCTGATCAAATGAAGCATGAATTTAAAATGTCAATGTTTGGAGAAATCAAGTTCTTTGTTGGATTACAAGTACATCAATTGAAGCATAGCATATTTTTGACCCAATCAAAATACATCAAAGAGATACTCAAGAAATTTGGATTAGAAGATTTAAAACCAATTAGCACACCAATGGTGACAAGACATAAGTTATCCATGAATGATGAGTCAGCTGAAGTGAATCAGACATTATATAGATAAATGATTGGAAAGTTGCAATACGTTGTACATAGTAGACCAGACATTCCATTAGTTTTTGGAATAGTGGCAAGATTTTTTTATAGATCCAAGAGAAAATTACCTGATGGCAATAAAGAGAATACTGAGGTACCTAAAAGGAACTGATGACTTTGGTTTGTAGTACAAGAAGAGTGAAAAGTTTGAGCTAGGAGCCTACACTAATGCATATTGGAGAGGTAATATTGATAATAGAAAAAGAACTAGTGGAGGATTAATTTTCTTGGGAAAAAGATTGATTACATGGACTAGAAAAAAGCAAAGGTGTACCTCATAATCAACAACAAAAGCTAAATATGTTGTAGTTGCTATCAATTGCACCAATATTGTATGGATCAAACATTTTTTGCAAGGTATGAAGGAAGAGGTAAATGAGCCTATGATAATCTATTATGATAATACAAGTGCTATCAACATATCAAAGAATCCTTTAATGCATGCTAAAACTAACCACATTGCAATCAAGTATCACTATGTAAGAGAATTGGTGGAAGACAAACAAGTGAAGATGGAATATGTTAGCTCAAAGGAGTAGATTGCTAAAATCTTCACAAAAGCACTACCTAAAGATGATTTTGAGTATCTTAGAGGTAAGTTAGGGGTGATACCCCTAGCTAAAGCTACTTAAGAAAAAAAAAGACTGCCATGCATCAAATGAGCTGATTGTGAAGATATTACACATTGATGTAGAGGATACTTACTTTAGGATTCATGCCTGAAGTAATCAAAGTGCAAAATCTATAAAATCAATCACAAGCAAGGTGACAAAGAGAGAAATTGAAAGAGCTTGTAAATTCTACACTTACATGATAAGATGTTGAGATAATATGTCTTTGACATTGTTGTCAAAGAGGGAGAAGTAGTAAGAAATTGATCAACAACATTTGATCAACAGTATGAGGGAGAAAGTGTAGAAATTGATCAAATCTAGAGGAAAAGGGAGATTGTCAAATTTAGAGGAGGAAAAAGAGAAGATGAAGATCAGCAATGCATATAAAGGGAGAAAATGTAAGAAGGGAAAAAAGGAAAGAAAGAGGATATAGCAGCTAAGAGGGAGAAGTAAAAATGAAACAATTAGGATAGTAGATCATTAGAGGGAGATGTGAAAACTAATGGTAACACAATTACCTTTTGGCATTCAACTTATTGTTCTAACCTAGTTAGCACTTTGATAACATGGTTGAATAGTTTAGTCTGATGGTTGATTAGTTTGGTTTGCCATCAATGCCAAAGATGAAGATTGTTGGAAATCTGATTAAACAGATCATTATTGAAGATCAAAGAGGGAAATTGTTGTTAGAAGAATGTTTTCAATCATTGTTTTGTCATTGATTTTAAACTTGCTATTTGTAGGAATGACAATTTCTTATAAGATCCAAGTACTATCACTTAGTTGCTTGATGAAGAGGATTTGATCAACAAGATGTAACAAGAGCACCTAAAGGAAAGGTTAAGTTATGATATTGTAATGAAGTGCAAGGATTAGTTAAGATAATGTTTAAATTTTGTATTGATAACATACTTGAAGATATAGAGGTTGGCTTAGAAACAATGGAGGAATAAGTTGTAATAAGGTTGACTACAAAGCTTAAACTACGTTCATCAGTGGGTGTCGAGAAAGCTAGTTTAAGATAAGCAAATTTTTAGTTGGAGCCGAGCAAATATAAAATCTAGTGTGTGTTGAGTGATCTTCAAGTGCCAAGTGAAGTTCAAGTGCTAAGCAAAGTATCAGGTGTCGAGCATTAGAAAATCTTAGTAGATGCCAAGTAAACTTTAGGTGTCGAGCATTAGTAAAAACATAATTGATACTGAGTAACATAGTGTGTGCCAAGTATCAAAATTTCAATAGTGTCGAGCTATTGCATTATTAGAAATGGCAAAGATTTTTTGAATCTAAGCTAACAAAGTTGTTACTTTGAATTTTGTGAACTAGTTGGCAGATAAGGATGATGAGCTAGTGGCACAAAATTCTATGCAAACCATTTTTGAGTGAGTTCGATAGGATTCTTCATGATGTTTCTAGAAGAGATAAAATATGGGTTAGATTCAATGAATCCTACCTAATCCATATGAATTGAAATTAAAGGAGGAAAGAATTGAGTAGGAAAAGGAAGTCCAAACTTATATTTAAGGAGTCATAGACCAAGAAGCAAGAGCTGTTAGAGCACCAAATTACGAAGTGGTGAGAAGGGTGTCAAGGAGAAGACATCTAGGAGAAGGAAGAATAGAGTAAAAAGACTCTTCTTCAAAAGGTGGTCAAAGAGAGATGATTGCACTAGTACATTGAGCATGGAGACTCAAGGAGACTAAGCTTGAAAGGAGGGAAAGCTCTCAAGAGTTGTAGAGACTGAAAGTCAGGCAATGTCATGAGCTGAGAAGTGATCTGAGATCTACAAGTTGAGTTGTATTCTGTAATAAAGTTAAAACCCCTTTATTGTTACTCTCTAGAAATTGTATCAGTTAGGGTACAAGAAAATCCTATGGACTTAGGTTGGATTAATACCCATTTTTAAATCCTTTAACAGGGTGGTATTCCAAGTGAATGTTCTAAAGTCCTCTAACCAAGCCCACTTCTAATAGGGTGGTTAAATCCTTTAACTAGGTCACATTTGATAGTGTGTTGTAGCCTTTAATAGGGTATGCCTTTCATAGGGCATCACTTCATAAGAGTGAGAATGGAGTAGCATGTCACTAGTGGTTTTTTCCAAATTGGGTTTCCACATAAATCATTATGTTATGTGTTGATATTTTCATGTGTTATGCTTGTATGTTGATTTATAGTAACTTGCTAAATAAGAATGTTTAAGCTTGGATGAATGAATGGTTGAATGGGCTCACTACACTTAGTAAAAAGTTTGAATTGGACATATGGACCTTGAATAACTAATTCACCCCCCCGCTCAGTTATTCTAAAGCGTTTCTAATAGCCAAAACTTACATAACTTCTTCTAGACTTAACATTTCTTTATCTGATGTTAACTACATATACTAGATAATTAGAAGTATCTCCCATAACCTCGGGTCATGAGAATACATAACTAGTCATCTAGACCAACTTGATCTTTCTAATGATCTTTTGTCAGATACCACATAAAACTACTATGTTGACATCAATGACAAACTTAGTCATGAATGTAACATATCATCATAGTAACATATCTATATTACTCACCCATAGGAATATCATCAACATTCATGCTTCCAACAATCTCCACCTTTGGCATTAATGGCAATATAGATTAAAAACTTCTAGGTCCAAGAATACCAACAAAAGACTATTCATCTTTCTTTTCAAATCATATTTATCAATCATTCTCCCCATGATGTTCTTTCTCGTTATCTTTTTTCTTCTCTCATATGATGTTTTTCATGTCGTACTTCTCCCCCATTAACATCAATGTCAAAGGTTTTAGCAACCATCAAATTCTACAACTATTTCTTACTAGCTCAAGTGTCCAAAGACACTATTCAAAACAACATCCAAAAAGAGTCCTAGATGACTCTATCCATCACAAATACACCCCCATACAAGAAGCATCAGCATTCAATCCAAAAATAATAATGATGCTCTATTACACTAGATAGATGCACTCTTGCATCTTCTACTCTGATGTAGGAAGGGACATAACCCCTAGCATACCACGCAAATACTCAAAAGTCTCTTTGGGAAGAGAGTTAGTGAATATATTTGCAATCTTCTTTATAGAGCTCACATACTCCAATCTAATTTCCTTTTGTGCAAATTTCTCTCTTAATATATGATACTTAATAGAAATGTACTTGGTCTTCAAATTTAATACTAAATTCTTAATCATATTTGGTATGCCTTTGTTGTCACAATGTATGACAACAAGTTCATTGATTTCTATCCTTATATCCTTCAATATCTTCTTCATCCAAAAAACTTGATTGCAATTGTTTGCTACTAAAACATATTTTTCTTTCCCTATACTTTGTGATGTACAATCCTACTTCTTTCTTAGCCAAGAAACCAATCTTCCTCCAAGAAAGAAGGCTCCACCACTTGTGCTCTTTCGGTCATCCATACTGCCTACCCAATCAACATCAATATAAGCACTTAGAATGAAATCATTAGATTTATCATAACACAATCCAAACTCTAATGTTCCTTTCATATATCTAAATATCCTTTTGATTACTACATAATGTGCTTATCTGGGATCAGCTTGAAATATTGTAACAATTCCAACTACATTTGCTATATATGGCCTTGTGTGAGTTAGATATTGCAATCCTATGATCATAGATTTGTGTTTTTTCTACTCAATAGTAGGTGCCTCATCCTTTATAGATAACTTGTGTCCAATTACCATAGGTGTTCCAATGGGTTTACTACTTCTATTCTAGCCACAAGAGCATAGGTCTAATCATAGTCTATTCCTTCTTGCTATGAGTAACCTTTACATACCAATCTTGCCTTGTTTCTTATAACTTCACCTTACTTATTTATCTTGTTCTTGAATACTCATTTAGTTCCTATCACATTATTATCTACTAGTCTAGGGAACGATTCTCATGTCTCATTCTTTACTATCTGATACAATTAATCTTTCATAGCTTGTTTGCAATAATCATCTTTACATGCTTCATCTACATTCTTAGGTTCAACTTGAGATATCAAACATAGTTCTTCATTGACTTTTCTTCTTGTCATCACACTTTTATCTTTTCTTTTGATGATCTACTTGGATGGGCAATTCTTTATCATATTCTTTCCTGAAGTAAGAGTTGTTATCTCAACCCTTGGCTCTACTAAAGGTTCTAAGCTTTGTTCTTGCTTTGGCTCTCCTTCATTTGTAGGTGAGTGACCAAACCATAGTTCATAAGGGGTCTTGTTTTTTTCTTTCCTGACTTGTACTCTATTTATAGTGTAGACCATTGTATTCATAGCTTCTCTCCAAAACATCTTGGGTACATCATTCTCTGCTAACAGATCTCTTGTTGCTTCTATAACCGACTTGTTCCTTCTCTCTACAAATGTCATTCTATCCAAGGGTTCTTGGAGCTAAATACTATCATTTGATTCCATTTTCTTCACAAAACATTTTAAACTCATTTGAATTAAATTATCCTCCACTATCTAACCATAAACATTTAATCTTCATACGAGATTCATTCTCAACTCTATTCTTGAATATCTTGAAATTATCAAATGCTTGATATTTCTCTTTAAGAAATGCAAACCACATCATTCTAGAAGAGTCATCAACTAGAATCATAAAATACCTTTCACCATAGAATCCTTTAGTCTTCATAGGACTACTGAGATCTATGTGTACAATTTCTAATATTTTTGTATTAGTAAACTTCTTGCTAGGGAAAGAAGTTTTACTATGCTTTACCAAAACAAACTCCATGCAAATTGTGTTAGTAGGTTTTACAATCTTAGGTAAGTTTTACAATACTATGCAAGTTTATACGACAAAATATGTTATTCCATAACCAATTTTCATCTACTTTTGCAACCAAATATATCATTTTGATAGGACTCAACTGAAATACATTACCTCTAGATCTAGTTCTTGTCCCAATTACCTTTCCATTTTTGTCTCCAATCATGCATTTCTTTTCTATGAATTGCAATTGATAACCTTTATCTACTAGTTTTCCAACACTCAAAAGATTATGCTTCAAACCATCAAAAAAATACACATCCTTAGTGTTAGTTTTACCATCAAGAGTTATAGATCCAATACCTTTAACTTTGGCATGTTGCATTGTTTCCAACTCTCACAATGCCTCCATCCTAACTTTTGAAGCAAACAAACTTGTTCGTATAACCAGTCATATCATGTGAACAACTACTATCAATTATCCAATTAGATTTCTTTTCAACCTATGACACTGAAGCTACTTTCTCTGGACTTTCTTCTTTAATTGCTACAAATCCAATTTTGTCATCACTAGCACTAACTGCTTGTTCATCATAATCATTTTCTTCATTTGCATACAAATAGTCTCTATCTCTTCTAGGTTTGTAAATTCCTTTATACCTTTTCTCTCTTTTAGGAAACCTAGATGCATAATGACCATATTCATCACAAGTCCAACATTTAATGATTTTCTTATTGCCTTTTTCTCTTCTTATCAAAAGGACTACTCCTTCTTCAATCTGTTTTTCCTCATTAGATCTACTATTGCTAGAAAATATCCTCTAGCACTTGTGCTCCTTGATAAACTAAGTCAAATATTCAAGGCACTAAAAGATATCTCTGTTCAAGTCAATTCTTTGGACTTTCTAAGCTCATGCTTAACTTCTTCAAGTCTTCCAAGCAATGTCTCCTTTGTGAAATGTTTGGTACAAGATATCAACAACTTTATCATTTGAAATTCTAACTTAAATGGTGGTGTTAGAGTCTTCAATATCTTCCATATAACCTCATCATCTTCTTTGGTTCCTCCTTAGATTTAATACCTATAGTAATTTTTGATATCCTTCCTACACATGTTCTTAAAGATTCATCTTCCATCATTTTAGCATCTTGAAATGTACAAATCCAACTTTGTTGCCTCAACTTCTTAGAATGTGCATCACCTTCAAAACTAGTTTCCAAAACTTTCCAAATCAAATGTGAAGTAACAAGTGACTTTACTTTATTGTATTCAATTTTAATAAGAATAGTCAATAGTTCTTTTCTAGCTCTCATGTTGAACATAAAAAGATCTATATCATTCTTGATACAATTTTCCAAATACTTTTCAAAAATGATTTTCTTTGTTGATTTTGTCAAGATCCAATATCCTAGATTCTTACATAGTGGATGTGTCTTCATCTTTTCCTTCTATCTATCATAATTTGTTCCATCAAACTTTATACTATCTTTCTTGAACATGCTTGCCATCAATCTCCCAAAGTTGCTAAACTTTATCTTCAAGGACCTGATGCTCTGATACTTGTTAGAAACAATAGTTCACCAAGACAACTGAGAGGAGGAGGGGTGAATTAGTTATCCAACAATTAAAACATCTATCTTCTTTAAAAAAAACTTAACCATTCAACCAAATTAAACAACAACCATAATAAGATGCACATAGACAATTACATTAGATATATTAACTAGGGAAACCCTTGATTAGAGGGAAAACTCCAGTGGGAATGATGCCCACAAGATGATGTACTAATATAAATATTCTTTGTTAGAGGATGGACCCTATTAGGAACCTATTACAAAATTTAGTACATCTGAGTCCCTATTAGGAGACTTTGAATCTCTATTAGCAAATTCAAACCTTGTTAGGAGTTGTAGTACAATGTATGCAAGAAGAGCTCACTTCCCAAACATACAATTTCAAATACAAGAAGAGTTCATTGCTCAAACATGCAATTTACTATTATGTTCATCTTTCCTTTGTCTTACCAACCAAACCAAACACTCTTAGACCTAGACTAGGTCATGAACCTTGAATCCAAATATCAAACCTTAGATCACATTATAAAACCTTGGCAATGAAGTTTCCTTTGCTTTCTCCCTACTTTGATAAACTTTGCATTTCTCTCTCTCTCTTTACTTCTTACTATCACTTCTTATCAATATATATGATAAAGGAAAATGGCCTTCCTTTATACCAAGTCCATAAAATAATTACCTGAGTTAGTTGTTAGACCTTCTCAATTAATCATTATAGGACCACATTAAGATCACCACATTACACTTAGCAATAACATTAATCTTCTTCCTTGTAACTTAAATAAATGTTTTCACATGTAATATCATGACAAGTGAACTTATCCATGTCATCACCAAAATGTCTTCTTCATGTCCTCAACCTTGATTCTCAAAATAACAACTCTACTAAGAGATATAACAAGTTTATGAGAACATGCCTCTGTAAACTCTATCTCTAAACAAACATCACCAAAACTTACATAACTTCTTTTAGACTTAACATTCATTTATCAAATATTAACTAAATATAATAGATACTCAAAAGTATCTCCAATAACCTCAGATAGTGAGAATACTCAACTAGTCATCTGTACCAACTTGATATTTCCATTGTTCTTCTGTTAGATACCACAAAAAATGGTTATGTTGACATCAATGACAAACTCAGTCATGAATGTAACATATCATCATAGTAGCATATCTACAATACTCCCCAATAGGAATATCATCAACATTCATGCTTCCAACAAAGACCCCCTTATTTAGCTTGGGTACATCTCTCTTATGAGTCATGATCATTAGCTTTAACTACCTTCAAACTTCTCTTTGTAAGCACTAAGCTCTAAATGTTTGGAATAATTGGGGGGTGAGTTGAAACAGTAATATATAAAGAATTCAACACAGGTTTAACACTTGGTGATGAAGGGTGCTCCCCTTAATACCATAAAACTATAATAGAAACAAAGAAACAACAACAAATGTGAGAACAAAATATGGACTTCTTATTATCACCACAAATGCAAAATTATAGATTTCACAAGTAAAATATGCTAACCCACATGGGAATCTATATTACAATAATCTACAAGAAAATGTTGTGAACTACACCCAGAACCATCCTAGATAATGTTTGGGCCTTTCTTAAATAGACAATTTTGTGTTGCCCGAGAAGTTTCTAGATATTGAAACTTAATACCTAGGGTCAACAGACCCTAAAAATACATATAGAGTTGGCCAAATACATCTTCAACAATTATTTTAGATATTTTGGGTAGCCCAACTTTGGAAGGCCATAACTCTCGAACCATTTCTCCAACTAGCTATTATAACCACTTTTCAAAAATTTTAGCTCCTGATCTACAAGCTGGGAATGGCACAAGTGCCCTTCTATTGAGTTTTTGGACCTCATCTAGGAACTATAAGTCTCCTAATGGTGAGCCTAAAGATTTTTCTACAAATGTTTCCACCAAAAATTTGCAATAACTTCTCCAATACTTAAGTTGGAGAAATGGGTTTTTTATGGTAGGCTTATAACTCTAAAATGAACCTTCATGTAGAAAGTGAGAACATTCTAAGATCATATCAAAAACTTACTAAAAATAGAAAGTTCCCAAATATAGCAACCCCCTATCTACTAGTCCTTATTATAATACAAAAGACTAAAATAAAAATATTTTTGGGTGATGCAAGATTGCTCTTTCACCCAAGATGCTCCTACATTAGAAACCAGGGGTAATTTGAGAAGTGACTCCATCATGTCTTAGGTGGTTAGAGGAAAACCAAGATAGTTATACTCTAGCCATGATGAATCCTCTACTAGCCTCCCTTTCTATTTGACTAGGTATTCTTCATAAGTTGTGTTCCTTCTACTTTTACCAATACGACTATCCAGTATCTCCTTAATCTCCTTTGTAGTTGAACTAGCTCCTAGAATACTCCACTACACTTTTACAACTTTATCTCCATCACTTTCTTCATAATACTCAATAAAATCTGAAATATTAAATACTAGTGAAATATTCAATTCAGCAGGCAACTCTACTTCATAAGCATTTCAAGAATCATGCATTTTAACTATCTTATATGGTCCAAACTTCTTCATCTTCAGCTTATTATATGTACCCACTAAAAAATGCTCCTTTCATAAATGAATAATGACTTCATCTCCAATCTAAAATTCCTTATACCTCCTTTTCACATCTGCCTTATCATTGTATTGTGTATTCATCTTTATGGTGTGCTTCCTCACCTCCTCATGGATGTTCTTCAAATGTTCAGCAAATTCTTTTGCTTCAAAACTACTTATCTCTCCTTTATCCAACTACCTCAATTCAAAAGCACTTCTGGGAGTACTCCCATATACAATCTAGAATGGTGATTTACTAGTAGTCTTATTGATAGAATTATTAGATGAAAATTTTTCCTATGGTAAAACATATCCCATCCTTTTCGTTTATCTCCAACTAGGAATCTCAACAAGTTCCCAAACTATAATTCACAACTTCTATCTATCTATTATTATGTGGATGATGCGATGAACTAAACTTCAAATTTGTCTTCAAATTCTTTCATAATGTATGCCAAAAATATCCAAAAAATTTGGTATCTTGATTTGAAACTATACTCTTTCGTAGACCATGTAGTCTCACTATTTCTCTAAAAAACAACTCTACTACATGAATAGCATCGCTAGTCTTCTTGCAAGGAATAAAATAAATCATCTTTGAAAAATTCTCAAGAACCACAAAAATAGAATAATGCCCTCGCTATATCCTTGGTAATCCAAGAAAAAAATCTATGCAGACATCCTCCCATGGCTTCTCTAGTATAGGTAATGGATGATACAACCCTGTATTCTACTTCACTCCTTTCACCATCTGACATACACTACAACTTTGTACAAAATTTTTCACATCTTTTTGCAACTACGACCAGTAATAATTCACAATTAAAGCTATGGTTTTATCTTTGTCAAAATGTCTAGCCAATCCTCCACTATGCTTCTCCTTGATGAGATTCTCTCTCACTGAACTTTTGGGAATGCACAACTAGCTTCCTTTAAAAAATATATTATCATGGGTCATGAAATCCAACCACTTTTTCCTATCAAGTGGAATAGGTTCTATACAAGTCTTCCATGCTTAACCAAAATTAGGAACATCTAGATACAAAGTATTGAGTTCCTTGAAGCCAACCACCTCTATCTGTATTTTTGATAGTAAAAGTTGTCTTCTACTAAGATCATTTGCAACTCTATTAAACTTCTGACTCATGTGTTTCAAAACAAATGTATAACTCTACAAAAACTCAACCCACTTTAAATGCTTTTGGTTCAATTTTCCTTGCCTATTCAAATATTGTAAATCTTGATGATTAGTATACAAAACAAACTTCTTAAGAAGAAGATAGTGTCTCTACTTCTTCAATGCTTGAACTATAACATAAAATTCTTGATCATAAACATAATTATTTTTTTTGCAGCATTCAACTTTTCACTAAAATAAGCAATAGGTCCACCTTTTTGGCTCAAAATAGCTCCTATTGCAGTTCCACTAGCATCAAAGTCTACTTAAAACACCTTGTTAAAATCAAGAAGTACTAAAACTATTAAAAATAGGGATTACTGAGAGGGGGGGTGAATTGATAATCTACAAACTTTAGTTGCCAACTAGATATTATTACTTACTCTAAACTATGCATAACAAAGCAATAAAGTAATGTTGAATAGTAACAATAGAAATTCACAAAGATAGCTCATAACACCATATTTTGTTAACTAGGGAAACCCTACCCAAGGGAAAACCATGGTGGTGATGATACCCACTAGATAATATACTAATATATAAGTTCCTTCTTAGAGGATGGACCCTATTAGGAGTCAATGAGTAAATTCAATATAAGAAATCCATATTAGGAGACTTTGAATCCCTACTAGGAGATTCCAACCCTGTTAGGATTTTTAGTATAATATATGCAAGAAGATCCCACTGCCCAAACATGTAATTTCAACTACAAGAAGAGCTCAATACTCAAACAAGTAATTTACTATTATCTTTCTTTCCTTGACTAATTTCTAACCTTCAGCTTGATCTCATATCACCAAATAGCTCATATAAAACATTGTGTATATTGCTTTCACAAAAGTTCACTCACTTTGCAATCTTACAAGATAGCCCTTACAAGCACACTTGCACACTTTATTATTGCAAGATGTCCTTTGTATATATACAATTCCTTTACACAAATTACAATTGGGTCAGCTAAGATAATTCACTTTTCCAAGTTAGAGTAAACATCTAGGATGTCAGCCCTAATTGGACAAGTAATTGTTTTGTAAATAAAATAATTCTTTCCTTCAATTTTGTTGTCATGCTTCATCAAAACATGATTATCTCTATTTTGTACAATTCGTACAAAACTTTCAACATTATACACATCATCACCAACATGTATACTATATCCATAAAACTTATCTAGTCATAATATGATGACAACAACAAGTTATAAACAAAATAATATACTATTGAAAACCAAATTCTATACTTAGACAATTTTTTGATTACCAAAAACTATCTTTATTTCTGAGGTTTCCTATGAACATGTGCATCATGTGTTTCCATAAATGATAGCAATTACATATCACTATTAGCTAATTTTCAACAATCTCCCCCTTCAGCATTGATGGCAATAAAATAGCGAAAATTGGATAAGTGACAAAAACATAAAGAACATATAAACATTACATCTATTACAACTTGTTCAACTTTACACATATGATCCCCCTTACAATATACTTTACTACTTTTAATCACATTGTATCTCTCCCAATAATATCTCCTTTTAATATGTATACAATTTTAACATGTATCTCTCCCCCTTTGACATTAATGACAAAGTTCAAAATGTCAAGATTCAGTCCAAAACTATCCAAAAATTGCTATCGATATTGTTGTTCTTCCTTATGCTGATATTAACTTCAATTAATCATCAAAAATAGCCTTCAATTTTTCCATACCTTTGGTCCATGTCTATTTGGTAGACTCAACTAATGTGAGAATTGCACATAAAGCATATGATGCAATCTCAACTGTATTAATGTCTGAATACAGAAAGTTGGAATATGTGTCCTTGGCCTTGACACATTCTTCTAGTTGCTTATCAACAAAAGATAGTTTCAAAGCAATGGATTCTTTGAAATTAGAATTTCTCTTCAAGATCTGCTCTTTTTGAAGTTCTAGTTTCCTAATATCACTATGAACACTCGCAACTTGACTCTCAAAATCATCAACTTTGCTAGATGGATATTGGATTTGGCTAGATAAAGCTTCTAGCTCACTCATCTTATTTCTATCTAACTCTTTGAGTCTTTAGTCAGCTTGTATGATAAGGTACACTTAACATACATAGTTTTCCCTTCTTGTTGGGATTTCTGATGTTCTTTTATACAAGTATCAAGATTGACTAAATCATTCTTTATACTCTAATGAATAGTTCTAAATAAGTTAGTATCATGGGAATTTTGATATTTCTCCTTAGCAACATTCAATAAGTTTGTAAAATCTTCATCAAAATATTTTAGCACTGCTTGTGCTCTTTTTTTAAGATCTAACTTAGTATGTTGTATTGTCAAAGTACTATGTAGTCTATCAGTCACTTGCATTAATGATCTCTGTAAACTCTTTATTGTTTTATTCTTCTATATAAGTTTAGATAAGGATGAAATCAAATTAGTTTGATCATCATCATTAGTAGCTAAACTAGCAAGAGAGAGAAAAGTAGATGAACTAGATGGTTTGGTCTCATCCTCTCTCTATTTCTTTTATGCTTATTTAATTCTTCTTTCTTTTCCTTTTCCTCTCTTTCTCTCTTCTCTTCTAATCTTTTCTTCTCTTCTTCCATAGTTTTCTTTATCCTCTATTCTTTTGCAATCCTTTTCTTGTCTTTGTCTTCCTTTCTTTTCTTATTTTCCTCAAGCAGTTACTATGTGGCTTCCTCTATTTTCTTATTTTAAACTTCTAGTAGCCTCTTTTCTTCCTTGATTTGTTTCAACTTTTCCTCAACATCCTCAATGTCTACTTCATTTGGATTAGAACCACAAAATGGATTGGTATCATCAATGTTAAGAGTAGCTTTGATTTGATCAATCTGCATGCTGTCACCACTTAGTGACACTTTTGAGGTTTTAGGAGCAAGAGGAGATGCTACTTGTGACTCTATAAAATTCTTACTGATAGTTATTGTAGTCCCATTTCTCAACTTATCCTTTTCACTAACCATGAATAGAAATGGTCTCAACTTATTTCTTAGGTATGGAGTGAGGTTACTCAACAATCCTTTTATTTCACTTTCAGCATCAGTCTTGTAGATAGTCCTCAGCATAGACTTCTAAACTTTAAGGTCTTCTTCTCTTGCAGGAGTCTTCTTATTTATAAGTCTCTCATAGAATTTTTAGTTCACTACTCGTTCAATATCCTTCAAACTTAGATTGTTGCCTATGATATATCTCATAGTAGATATATCAATCTAATCATTCTCAAAATTATTATATAAATCATAAAACTTGTTCATCTAAAAAAATTTCCCCTCATTGGCAATAGTTGTATTAATCTTCTCAATCTTTGGCTTCCAAGGTTTCTAAGCTTCTTGATTATGTGAAGTCACCTTTTCTTCTTTCTTATTTTCATGTTCCTCATCTTCTTTATTACTAGAGTCAATTGTCAATAATGTTTTCCATCTCTTTCTTGGTCCTATGGCTAGCTATTTGACTATCTTTATCTTTGTAGACACTACTTCAACTAATCTCTTAGACTTTCTTTTTTGTTCACTGGGCTAAACATCAGACACTTCTACATATGGAATGATCTATTCTAAAGATATCTTAACAACTAATATTGAAAAAGGTTGAATGGTTAGTACACCTTGCTTCATTGTTTATCTCATGGCCTCAAATTCACTCTTTGTCATTCCGGCCTTTAA
The DNA here is from genome assembly GCA_028749045.1 of Cupressus sempervirens. Lineage (NCBI taxonomy): Eukaryota > Viridiplantae > Streptophyta > Pinopsida > Cupressales > Cupressaceae > Cupressus > Cupressus sempervirens. The sequence goes on along the minus strand of CM053785.1, from coordinate 998,589,208 downwards.
TAGTGCCTTCTTCATAATAGATTCAAAATTCTTGTGAGACCTTTTCTAAGGTTGCTTGATGAGCTTGCTAAGTGATATCATCATATGTGCCAAATCTATACTCTACTTTTTCTTTGTCTAAATTTAACAACAAATCAATGTAACCAACTACAACATCATCATTCAATTCATATCTCAAGGGATCAAGAAATGTATCTCGAGGTTCCATTTCTAGAATATATGTAAAATATCTTCCTTGAATCTATCCACAATTTTAGGTGCAATTCTAAATCTCTGCTTCATCTCATTCTGAAATGTCCTCATTATTAAGTTTCCACTATCTAATATCTTATTTACAGGGTGCTTTCTACATACCTCTATAATCTTCTCCATTATGAATATGTCACTACTCATTATATTTGTGACTGATAAGTAGGGAAGTCTCTTAAGTACATGGAAGAATATGTGATTTATCAATGATCATAATCTAAACACACCATTCTTTGTTCTCTGAATCTTTTCTAGTTTTTCTAGGAGTTGCATTCTTATTATTTCACTCAGATTCACTTGCTCTTTCTTAACACATATCTTATATGTTGCATATATGAATCTTTCTGAAAGTTCATCTATCTTGGAACTTGCACAAACTGAATAAGAAATAATTCTACATAGAAATCACACACCATCTTGCTTGATGGTGCTAATCACCATAGCTTTACCATTATACACTACCTTAGTATAACTTTCCACTTTCTTCTTGACCACCTTGTCACCTATAGATACATTGCCTTGTTTTCCAAGACCAATTACCTCATGAATAAGGTTAGTAGAAATGTCTACTATATTATCTTCCATCCATAATTTTCCATCATGTGTCCTACTCAATATTATTCGAGTCCATTCATCTATGTCTAACTCATGTTAGAAGTGATACTTAAACAAGTCTAATTCCCTTAGATGTTCAAATCCGGGCTTCACTATCATGTCATGGTTGAAAACTAGTTCCATATCTTTGTTCTTGAACTCACTACCAACTGACTCAAACTTGTAATTCAAATAATTTTCTACATCTTCAAGGTAAATATGTTGTTTGGAGTGATAGATAATGCTAAGTTATGGTTTCCTTCATTAGGTTTAGTGGAAACTATCTTAAACTTAGGTCTATCTTTGTTCTCAATGCTATGAACTACTGACATATCCATTATCTTATCAAATAATATCTTTTACCAAAAAAAAATTTGTGGAAAAATGATAAAATACCTCTTTCTAAAAATAGGGTTTCTTTCAAAATCACTTTGACAAGTCACTTCTAAATGCTCTTTATTTTCGATGTGTTCACAATGAAGTGAAAAATCAATTTTCTACTCCATTTATCCCTCAACTTGAGCTTGCATTCTCAAATATGAAAAAGGTGTTACATACATTCTTCAATTAATTAACTACTCAAGATCATCTATCTAATCTTAAAATGTCACCAAAGGTTTACTATAGCCTCCTTTCATTATGACAAACATCCTCAAGACTTTGCATCACATGATTCTCTGCAAAAAAATACTTTTTATATATTATTAAAGAATCAACCTTTACTATAATGCTAGTAACTATGTATTCCATCATATCTTGTTTAGATGAGATCCAAATCACAAGAAAGCTTAGATACCATCTAAACATAACAAGATACACCTTTTCCCAACTTCACTACCTCTAATTCGGTCTCTAAGTGAAGTTCTCAAATTCTAATACTGTGAACAAGCTTAATTCAACTTAATTGAATCAAACTCAAAAACTAACTTCAATCTTCTTGTCTCATCATCATCTAACTTTTCTTTTGATATATCTATTCCTTTTACAAATGCTTCATTAAGTTCTTCTCAAAGTTCACTCACAATGTTTCCTTGTTCTTCATTGTCTCTGCTAGTTCTGAAGTTCCTTTCTTGGTTCCTTATATCGTTTCCATCATTCCTTCTATTCTTGAAGTTTCTTCCATTATTTATTTTGACTCTAAAGTTTCTATCCATTCTGCAATGCTTCACTATGTGTCTGATGTTATTGCATAAGTGACATACAGGTGCTTTGTTTCTAGGATTCTACTGATAATTAGGTGCATGACAATTCTGAGCAATGTGTCCTAAGTTGTTACACTTATAACACATGATCTATCTTCTATCTTCATAAGATCTTCCTTCTATTGATGTCCTTTCATTAAATCTTCTTCTATCTATAGGGTTAGTATTTCTAGACATTCTACTATTTCTTCTATCATTATCATACTTAGGTTTCCTACAATTGATTGCATTATGATCCATACCATGACAATTATGACAATAAAAATCTTTAACATGAATAAATGAATCATTTGTACAATCCATTTTCACATGACCTATTTCATAACATAAAAAGAACTTACCTCTAAATTGATACTTGGTTTCCTTAGGAGTTTCCACTTGCTTTAGTTCATCCAAGATTTCAACTTCCTTGTTTTGCTCAACTTCTTTAGGTTTCTCAGAAGATTGACTAGACTCAATCTTATCATCAGATTTGTCTTTTTCTTTTGGATCTGATCTAATTTCAAGTTTCTTTGTAGACATTTTAATTAGGTAACCAAGACCAGTCTTATCATAAATAGGTCTCTTTATTGATATTGAATCATCAAGCCTTTCTCTACTAGAACAAAGGTTCTCAAGCTATTGTTTGTACTGTGTCAATTCAACTTTCACAATAGTATTGTACTTATGGAGTTCTTCATGATCTTCTTTTAATGTTTCAAACTTAGATGTTTTCTTTTCGAGACTTGCTCTTAGATCTGCATTTTTAGTCTTCAAATCAGTTTCAACTTTGCTAGGATCATTTCTCAAAGTCAACTTTAGATTTTTAATCTTCAACTCATGCTTCAAGATTTTGTACTCAGTCTTCAACTTTGAATAGTCATCATCACTAGTTCTAGATTTAGTAGATTCAGGCTTTGATTTTAAATGATCAATCTTTTCCTTCAACTAACCGATATATACTTTGGAGTCTTCATATCTATCCTTTAGCTTATCTCTTTCTTTAGTAAGGAGATCAATTTGTTCAAGATCTTCTTCAAGGTTATTCATCAACTATTCAATATCCATAGGGATCTTACTTAAGCCGTTAAGCCTCTTCAAAGTAATTATGCTCTGATACCAATTGTTAGAAATAGGGATTACTGGGGGGGGTTGTGGGGGAGGTGAATTAGTAATTTACAAACTTTATTTGCCAATTATATATTATTACTTACTTTAAACCATGCATATCAAAGAAAAAAATAAATGTTGAACAGTAATAATAGAAATGCACAAAGATAACTCATAACACCATATTTTGTTAACTAGAGAAACTTTGGCCAAGGGAAAACCCTGGTGGGGATGATACCTACTATTTAATATATTGATATATATGTTCCTTGTTAGAGGATGGACCCTATTAGGAGTCAATGAGAAAATTTAGAATAAGAAGTTCCTATTAGGAGACTTTAAATCCATGTTAGGAGATTCCAACCCTGTTATGAGTTGTAGTATAATGTATGGAAGAAGAGCCCAGTGCCCAAACATGCAATTTCAACTACAAGAAGAGCTCATTGCTCAAACAAGTAATTTATTGTTATCTTTCTTTCCTTGAATAATATCTAACCTTCAGCTTGATCTTGTATCACTAGATAGCTCATATAAAACTTTGCCTATATTACTTTCATAAAAGTTTGCTCCCTTTGCTATCTTACAAGATAGCCCTTACAAGCACACTTCCACACTTTCTTATCACAAGATGTCCTTTGCATATATACCATTCCTTTACACAAATTACTGCTAGTTTAGCTAAGACCACAATTCACTTTTCTAAGTCATAGTAAACATCAAGGATGTTGGCCCTAATTGGACAAGTAATTATTTTGTAAACAAAACAATTCTTTCCTTCAATTCCACTATCCTGCTTCATCAAAATATAATTATATTTCTTTCATATAGTCCATGCAAACTTCCAAGGTTATACACATCATCATTAATATGTATACTATCTCCATGTAACTTTTCTAGTCATAATATGATATCAACAACAAGTTTTATAAACAAAACATATACTATTGTAAACCAGATTCTATACTTCGACAATTTTTTGATTACCAAACACTAAGTATGTTTATTTTTGAGGTTTCTTATGAACATGTACATCATGTGTTACCATAAATTAAAAAAATTACATATCACTATTAGCCAATTGTCAACAAAAATAGGCTACTACATAAATTTCTATTTCAATAGATTAAAACTCTTATCTACTTGCATTGTCCACTTAAACTCTTTCATATCCCCTCTCATCATTTCAGTCAAGGATCTACAAATACTACTAACAAATCTTATAAAATTTCTATAAAAACTATCTAGTCCATGAAAATATCTTACCCCTATCATACTCCCTAGAGTAGGCCATTCAAGTATAGCCTTCACTTTCTTTGAGTCCATTTTTAGACCTTCTACTCAGATTACAAATCCTAGGTACACCAACTCCTTGTTTAAAAAATTGTAGTTCTTCAAGTTTATCAACAACATTTCTTCCCTCAACTTATCGAACACCTTTCAAATATGAATCAAATGCTCATCTAATGTACTGCTAAAGATCAAAATATTATCTAGGTAAGCAATGACAAACTTACCAAGAAACTCCTTCAATACCTCATTCATGAGCCTCATCAAAGTGTTTGGTGCATTGGTTAGCCCAAAAGGCATGACTAACTACTTTTACAGTCCTTCTTTTATCTTAAAAGAAGTCTTCTACTCATCGCCTTCCCTAATACAAATCTAATGGTCTCCACTCTTCATATCTATCTTTGTAAAATACTAAGCCTGACTCAAACAGTCCATAATATCATCCATCCTTGGTAATGAAAATTTGTACTTGATTGTGATCTTGTTGATAGTGTGAGAATCTGATCACATCCTCCATACTCTATTCTTATTTGGTTGTAATATGGCTGGTAAAATACATGGACTCAAACTCTCTTGAATGAACCCCTTCTACAACAAATCATGAACTTGTCTATTCAACACTTCACTTTCTGTTGATGTCATTTTATGTGCTTCCTTATTTGGAAAACTAAATCCTGGAACCAAATCCATCTGGTGATTGATCTTCCTCATTGGGGGCAATCCATCAAGTACATTATCTGATATAATATTAGAAAACTCTCCCAACATATCTTTGGCTTCTGCATGTACCTCCTCCTCTTCTTCTTCTTTACTATATTTGAGCATTATAGAAAAATACATATTCTCATTCTTCATACCTTTGAGAAACTATTTTCCATCAAAAAAACATATTTTGGCAGCACTACATACCTTTTCTTCTTTATCCTTCAATGACTTCAAACTATGTTTCACTCCAATCCTTGGCCAAAGTGTAGGTATTTACTCACCCATCATGTATAGCATGCCTATCAAACTACCATGGCCTACCTAGAAACATATAGCATATGTCCATAGGTATGGTATCACAAATTATCTCATCCTAGTAGCTTCCAATCTTGAATGTCACTGAGCACTACTCAATTACCATGACTTTATGGTCATCTTGCACCCAAGCAATATAGCATAGGCATAAGTGTTTCTACCTCTTCAACTTTAGCTTTTTGACCATCATTTATGACACTAGATTATGAGTACTTCCACCATCAATGATCACATCACAACAATTATCTTCATAGCTACATCTATTGTGAAACAAGATCCTTCTTTGATCAGGTCCATTCTCACCACTCAGCATGACTCTTCTATTAACTAGGACTTCACCTCTTTTAGCATCTTTAGAATGTAATGAGCTAGCATCTTTATCAACATGTATAATTCTAGCCTAGCCTTCTGTTCTTCAATCTATCCTTCCTTGGCACTATGAACATTCAATTGTTATATGCCCTTCTTCTCCATAGTGAAAGCATTTCCCACAAAAGCTTCCTCTTTGAAATCCTTTTCCTATACCTCTTCCTCTCTAATCTCTATTGTTTTGATCATGAAAATGATTGCAATTATTTCCCATATAGTTCTAATTTCCACTTATAGCCTAATCCTTTTTCTTTTGGTCATCATTATAGTGTCCACAAGATCATCCATCAAATCTTCCACCGTGACCTATTACACTATTCCTATTGTCAAACTTCTTGTTTAGTTTCTCCTCAACTCTTAGGGAAAACTAGTATGCCTCCTCAATGCTATTCATTTGAACCAAATTCAACTCATCCCTTAGCCTATTAAGATAACAAACCATTTTCTCCTTATCAGCTTCTGCATGGTCAATTTTAATAAGAACTTGGTACAACTCTTTGGTATATTGTTCAACAGATTTTCCCACTTTCTTTAACCTTGCCTCTTCTTCAATAGATCAAGACCATAATCTATGGGAATGAATTATCACTTTATTTTAGCTATCATTTTATCTCATCTAGTGATTTTGTGCTTTTCCTTTCTATTTCACTCCAACTGAACCTCCTACCACCAGATCTTTACATGTCCCTTTAGTTTTGCCTTCACAAACTTGACCCTATTAGGATCATCAATATCTTCATTGTCAAAGTACTCCTCCAGTTCATTGATCCAATAGATCAGCTCCTTTGGGTTAAGATTTCATGAAAATGTGAGAACTTAAAACTTAGGTATTTTTCCAATCTTACAGATGGCCCTAAAAAGCCTCTCTTCCTTAGGATTTAGAACTGCCTTCAGTTCAACATTTTATTCTTCTTCATACTCATCCTTGCTTTCATCTCTTATGACAAGATTTATTCCTCTGTGTTTTTTTCTTTAAATGCTTGCATTTTTCTTTAAATGGTTCTAAAACCCTCAAGTGTAACACCTATAGCTCTTTGACCATGCTCTCTTCGTGGAGGAATTTTTTCACTTTCACTAAAACCCTAGTGCAAACTACTTGATAATTAGAAAACTATCCACACACTCAAGAAATCTAGCTATGATACCTCTTGATGAAGGGTGCTCCTCTTAATACCATAGACCCATAATATAAATAAAGAAATAATAGAAAATGTGAGAAAAAAATATGGACTTCTTGTTAATATTACAAATGCAGAATTACTAAATTCACAAGTACAATATGCTAACCCACATGGGCATCTTCATTACGCTAATCTATAAGACAATGTTGCAAACTACACCTAGAGTTGTCCTAGATGATGTTCAAGCCTATCTTAAATAAGAAATTTTATGCTACTTAGGAAGGTTCTTGACATTAAAAATTTAATACCTAGGGCCGACAAACACTAACAATACGTACAGAGTTAGCCGAATACATCTTGGACAATTATTTTAGATATTTTAGGTAGTCCAACTTTGGAAAGCCATAAATATCAAACCATTGTTTTGATTGGCTATTATAACTAGTTTTTAGAAATGCTAGCTCCTTATCTAAAGGCTAGGAATAGCCCTAGTGCCTTTCCATCAGGCAATCTAAGGCTTTCAATGGTGAACCTAAAGATTTTTCTTCAAAATTTCCACCAAAAATCTGCAATAACTTCTTCAATACTTAAGCTAGAGAAATAAGATTTTTATGTTATGATTATAACTCTAAAATGAACCTTTCTATAGAAAATGAGAATATTTTGAGCTTGTATAAAAAATTTACTAAAAATAGCAAGTTCCCAGAAATAGCAACCCCCTTGTCTACTAGTCCTTATTAAAATAGAAAAGACAAAAATAAAAATATTTTTAGGTGATGCAACATTTCTCTTACACCTAGGATGCTCCTACATCACTAGGATTTTATATGGAAATCCAATATGGGAAAACCACCATCAACATGTCACCAATTATTCATTCTTTTGAAGTGTGCTTTGTTAGGAGCCAACCCTATTAAAGGTTACAATTCACACTATTAAATTTGACCTTGTTAAATAAATTAATCACCCTATTAAGAGTGACCTTATTATAGTACCTTGATCTTTCTATTTAAAATGTCACCTTGTAAAAATATTTATATAGACTGTTAAGTCCTCAAAATGACTCTTAGGTAAACCTCTATTAAAGGGGTTTTAATATAAAATGTTTACAATGATTAGAAACAAAATAGTAGGTGTTAATTTTTGTGATTAAAACTCACTTTGCAAGTTCAGATCTCTCTTTAGTTTAGGTGTTGATTCACTAATAAGATCTCTAATGCCATCTCTATTCTTGATTTTCTCAGCAATCCATCATGCAATCAATCTTCCCCATTTAATAAAATTTAAGCCTTCTTTCTCAAATTTCACTTATCACTATCAATAACATCTCTACAAGATTTCTCATTTATCTTTTCATTCACTTACACACTTGTGCATTTGTGATCCACCTCTATTTGTATGTACCTTTTGCATATACTTAGATTCCCTAATAATTTAACATTTTTGATGATCACCATAGATCTTAGGGTTTACAATCAGGTTCAACACAATTTGCTATATCTATCCATCTTCTTGATCTTCTTCTAGAAACTTCTCTAGAATTCATTTGTTAGGTCTTTACCTAATCATTTACTTGTATTAAATGATCCAACTCATCAATCATATCTTCAACATGGTTTACATCTCCCAAGAAATCAACTCAGTTGACTGGGTTTCACAATTTCCTTGACTGCATCTTTAGCAGTGTTACTCGATAGCCACTAAGTTATAACACTCAGTCATCAGTTAATACTGTCATTGTAAAAATTTCTAGCTTGGAATTGACTATTTTTCTTGGTCAACACTAGATTTTCTTGGAACTAACTATGGCTTGGTTGACTCTAGAATCACTTGATATTCCTTTACCTTTTACTATATTATTCGGATTGGTTTAATATTCTTGACCTAAACAATCAATTTTATCTATCAAAGTCTATTTAATCAAATATCTATTGTCGCTTTCTCTTCATAACTCAACCTTTCCTCTTGGTGCTATTGTTATGAACAATTTATCAAATCCTCTTCATCAATCGAATAGATATGACATTTATATTAGGTAGCAATATGTATCTTTAATAGATTTGACATCAATGAAAAAACAACAATTGTTCCAATTGTAAGTTTGCAATAAAATTGACCAAGGATGATCTAATTAGATGTTAGGAAATGTTTAATTCTTCTAAAGAGTGTTTGACTAGGGTTCTAAGCCTTTCAAACTAGGGTAAGGAGGTGAATGTGGTGCTTAACCTAGAGGATGTTGAGAAGGAAGGTGCAAAAGCTGGCCTAGGAAAAAAAACCTTCTCTAATACAAAGAAGAAGTAGAAGAGAGAGACTTAGATTGATTAAAAAGACACAAATAAGGTCACAAATATTATAAAAAGTATTTAGCAAGTGTTGAAGGACAATGTGGAAGAATTAGTTGTAATGCTCTGCCCAAAGATCTTTGGAACAAGGATTCAATACAAGTAAAGATAATTTTTTTTACAAGAATGAGTGCACATAACATCATCATACATGGATAAAAAAGATTGAAATGGAAGACTTAACTATAACCTTGGAAACCAAAAAACCTCCAAATTCCACTACCCAAACTAACACAACTAACTAAAGGATGAAAAACCACTATGATAGTAAAACCTAAAATCTCCAAACTGTAGAAGCAGGGAAATAGTATTAAACCCAAAGTATACTTAAAAAACCAAAATGTATTTCTCAAAAAATAGTGAAGATACACCCTATTTTTTGTGTGAGGGAAAAAAAATGATAGAATCTCACATGAGGAAGTGCAACACTACTTGCGAGGATCTACATTTCATGCAAGGAAATGCATCAAAGGGTGCAAGGAAGTAATTGGACTAGTAGCCAAAGCACCCCAGTACTAGTGTGGATTTTTACATGAGAAAGTGCCAAAGTCCATGCAAGAAAACCCAGCACACCATGTGAGGGTTTGCATTCTCAAACAAGAATGTACAATTTCATGTGAGAATCCTAAACAACAAGCCAAAAAAATAAAGTTAAAAAGCTAAGAAATAAATTTCCTCTACTCCAAGGAGTATCAGATCCTCATATCAAGATAAGGACACTTAATCAAATAATTAAAGACACAAATTGGATCTAAACATTTAAAGATAGCATTAAAGGGAAATAATTGAAAGCAACATCATAGTGTATAGAAGCAACATTGTAATAAACTGAAACAATAAACTAAGTGCATGGTTCCTCCCAATCATAATAGCATCATGAAACCTCAAAAGTTCTATCCATCCCCCACACATAACATCCCAAATTTCCAACTAGATAGTCATAGTTTTCTTATAAGGACATCAATACTAATGCATAATAACATCATAAGAACTAGAAATCTAACCTGCTAAACCAAAAGAAATAGATACTCCAAGTAACAAATACAACATCTAAACATCTGTCCAACATCATCATAAGGAAATTCATCAAAACTAGAATCATCTAACATGATATACAAGCATTCCAATGAAAGCATAAATCACAAGAAAGCATACTTCAAAACTCAAAGTACCAAGTGAAAACATCCAACAATGGTCACACTAGAACAATAGATTATCTCTATACACCAATCCCTAGCAGTGGTATGGGTAGCTATGCCTCCCAAACACATGAAACCCATAGGTCCACTCCCATTGTCTTGATGGATATAATGATCTAACGATTAAAAAAATAAAGAAAACATACATGAATAACACTTACGCCACACAATAATGATGACTAAAACCTAGAACAAGAGAATGCATAAACTACAAGTCCTAGTCAGACAATCAGTGGGCTACTAAGTAGGGGCTGACATCATGGAGAGTCACTTGACATTGAAAAGGCCAAGCTTGGATCATGTAGATTCAACTCCTCAGTGGAAGGCTCTAGCATAGAATTTTTCATTATCTTAAGTTTTATTATCACCCAATGTTTTATTTAATTATCACTTGATTAAAGCTTCCTCTACCAACCCTCAAGGCACAATGACCATCATGCTGTGAGTAGAAGCCCCCTCCATATGCTAGCTTACCCTACCCATGCTCATCCAACAATGAGTTCCCATAGGCATCCATATTCCCAACCCAACCCCAAATGATCATAGCTTTTGGCAAGTCCACAAAAGATTGGGCCTTGTGAGTCACTAGAAAAATACACACGTACATGCTCATGTGTGGTACACCACCATTATGAACATCATAACATAAGGAATATATGAGAATAATAAGAAAAATATCACCCAACCAAAAACAAGCTTGGGATGAAAGATGCAACACGTATACCAATACAACATAAAAGTGCAACAATGGTTTGACTGACATCCAAATGGATGATCTAGGTCTATAACTAAAGTCATGCCAAGAAAACTTGAGAAAATAGAGTGGTACACAAAATGAGGTAAAAAACCCCAAAGTAAAAAAAAATTGAAAGAAAAACCAATTTGGTCTTTGGGCACAAAAGCCTCAAAAATCCAATAAAATTTGGGTTCAAACACCATATGCAAAAACGATTGGCATACCAGTATGAAACCTCAAACCATCATCCCAAAAATTGGAAAAATATTCATACTTGACTAACCAAGTAGAACCAACAAATAGAAATGGAGGGGAACACTAGTTCTTAGCCTCCAAACAAACAACTACTAGAAATAGATACAGAAACTAAGCTAAAACAAGAAAATAGAAAAGCCCTACTTGACAACAAAAGGGGTTGAAACAAAAATCAACCTGATAAAATAATAATCTCATGAAAGCTTTTGAAAATTGTGGCAAAGAAAGGTCTCCCCAAGCCAGATCCAATGAGACTAACCTTGTGAAGATCCCATGCCTAAAGCTCTCCAAATAAACTAAAATGCAATCCTATAGAAAAGGATTTTAGAAAAAAGCTCTCAATTTTGTAAATTGCAAAAGTGAGAAGTGAGGAATTAAATACCTCTTTCAATACTTATTCACTTTTCGAGTGAATAATTCATTAGGGAAAATAGCTAGTTAGACTACCTAGACTCTAAATCAACCTAATTGAAAATAGGTTATTCCTAGAAATAGGATTTCATCTATGGAAAAGATGCCAAAAACTAAATTCAATAAAATTTAAAGCCAAAAAACCCAAAATCACAAAAATTTCCTTAACAACTTTCATGACAATGCAAACCTCTAAATGCATAGACACACTCATAGGTCTAGTCACATAATGCAAATGAGTTCAAATTTAATAATCATCGAAAGGTTCGATTAAATAATTAAACTAAGGATACGTTGACCATATAGGGACAACATTGGTGAAATATGAATAGTTGAATCACTAACTCTTTGTGCCACTGTCAGGGATATAAATCCTACACACTAAAACACATGATCAAATGCAATTGCATATAATATCATAGCTAAAGCAATAAATGCATTAAAAGACTAATTTAACCATTTATTGAAACTTACACCTAAATAATCCATTTACATCACTCACATTCACATAAAGCATAATGACATAAGAATAAAGTAAATCACCATAGCATAAAATCCAACACATAACAGAATTAGAGATATGTCAAAATACTAGATAACCAAATACCATCATAGACCTAATATCATCTCAAAATGCCATCAACTTGCAATATGATGAGCTAAACAACATAGCAGTAAAGCATCAATGATACTAAAATCAAAGCATAAAATCCAACCCTTAGGTCATCTCAAAGTACACAAATAAGAGTATCAAGTATCTCTCAAATCAAAATAAATAAGGTACAAACTACAAACATGAGAGGCAATACATCCTCCCCCACTAGCATAGGCTTACTCTTGGAAGTTGACAAATAGATAGGAGTACAATCCTCTCAATCATGTAGGATCTTCCCAAGTCACTAAGGTCTCATCGCTCAGGTCCCATTGGAAACTTAATTGCTCTATGTCTTGATCTCACAAGGTTAGCCTCTGATGTTGAAGGATATGAATGGGCTCCAAAGTAAACTTCCTATCCACTACCTATAAAGTGTCCCAATCAAGAACATGGGTAACACCTAAAATATACTATCTCAAACTAGAAATATGGAAAACATCATGGATGTGTGATAGGCTAGGTGGTAATGCTACTCAATAAGAAACATGACCAATCCTCTCAAGGATCTCAAATGGTCCAAAAAAATGTGGAACCAACTTAGAACCTTTCCCATAATGGATGGTGTTCTTCCTTGGACACACTCATAGAAACACCCTATCACCAATAGAAAAAAGATGATCCAACCTATAGGCATCAACATACTTCTTATGCCTATCTTGAGTAGTAACCAAATACTCTCTAATATGAACAACCTACTACTTCATATCCTAAAGCATCTCTAGACCCAAAAGACCACGATCCTTTAAATGATCTTAGCTCAAAGGGGTATGACATAATCTACTATACAAGGCCTGAAAAGGTGACATACCAAGAGAACTATTATAGCAATTGTTGTATGCAAACTCAACAAGGTACAAATAATCCTCCCACTTCACATACCTATCCATCACATACATGCAAAGAATATCTTCTAGAACCTAGTTCACTCTCTCAATCTAACCATCCGTCTCTGGGTGATAAGACAAACTAAAATTGAGTTGCGTGCCCAAAGCATGTTAGAGAGACATCCATAGTGCAAAAGTAAACATTGGATCTCTATCCAAAGTAATCCAATGAGGGATCCCATGCAAACAAATAATATCCTCCAAGAAAAGATGTGTTGCAGAAGAAGTTGTGTAGGATGCTCTCATGGATGAAAAATGTCCTACCTTGGACAACTTGTCCACTATCACCATAATACAATCATGATGTCATAATGACATAGGAAACCCTATGATAAAATCAATAGATATTGTATCCAATTTCCACTCTAGAATGGTATGTAGCTACAAAAGACTCTTCAAATGCTGATGCTCTGCATTCACTCTCTAGCACTCAAGACATTGAGCTGAAAAATCAGCAACATCACACCTCATCCCTATCCAAAATTATAGTTGTTTAAGTTCAATTGGTATCTTCTTGACACTGGGATGTGTAGAATATGGTGCACAATGTGCTTCTAACAAAATCAAGGTATGAAGATCACCCAACACAAGCACATAGATACACCCCAAGTTTTGTAGTAGTCCATCAGACTCAAAAAAGTATCCAAAAAACTCCCCTCAAGGGTATGCCCAAACTCAATCTTTGCCCTCACCTCCTGATATTAAGTGTCATTGAGCAAAGCCTCCACAATATGGCCTCACAAATCCACTCCCAATGACATCACTAATACTTCATGTTGCCTCCTACTCAAGGCATCCGTGATGATATTCTCTTTCCCTTTAATGTAATGAACATCAAAGTCATATTCACACAAGAACTCCATCTAGCAATGTTGTCTACATTTAGGTTTAGCTGAGTAAAGATATATTGTAAGCTCCTATGATTGCTATGTAAATCAAGAATACAATGACACAATGATTGAGGTAAGTGTGAAATACTCAATTCATCAATCTCATAAACACTGATGGTGCATTGGTCAACCCAAAGGGTACAACCATGAGCTCATAATGGCCATACCATGTACAAAAAGTTGTTTGATGAATGTCAGCCTCTTGGATACAAAGTTGATGGTATCTTGACTTCAGATCAATCTTTATGAGCACTCTTACTCCCTTCATCTAATTGAACAAGTCATTTATCCCCATCAAAGGATATTGGTTCTTCACCATTGCCTTATTCAACAACTAGTAGTCAATGTACAATGCAAAGATCCATCCTTCTTCTTTATGAAGATGATTGGTGCACCCAACAAGGATACACTAGGATGAAGATGGCCCTTGGCCAATAATTCCTCCAACTATAATCTGAGCTCACTCAACTCTTGAGTAGTCATGTAGTAAGGAACTCATGAAATTGACTCTGCTCCTAGTATGAGATCAACCCAAAAATCAATGTCACATTGCATTGGTATACTTGGTATCTCATTAGGAAGCACATTTTCATACTCACAAAGGAGTGGGTGATCATCAAGTGTCATCATATAACTCTAGGCTTCCTCAAGATCACTAAAAGAAATAAGAAAGATATAACATCCTTTCTGAACACTCTGCTTTAGTTGATTAGCTAAGATCATCTAAAGTGAGACTAGTCTATGGACTCCAAAAAGTTCCACCCACCCACCTATTTCATCAACACACTATATCAACTTACGATGACAATATATATTCTCCTAATGGATGGGCAACTAATCCATGTCCAAATTTTTTTTGTATGATCCTAGAGGTAGGATACAAAGATCCACTATTCTAGTGAAGGTTCCCAAATTCAAACTACAACCGTTGACCAACGAGTCTATAGCCACTTTGGAACTTGTAGCACCTTCCACCTATTGACCTAAGGTACTGCCACTAGCCCACATCATTGAACTAGAGATGGTGAAATAAAGGAATCTGAAGCACCTGAGTCAAATAACACTAAAGATGAAATATGAAGCAACATAACTATAGCCTTGACTACTGTAACTTGGTGCTCAACTTGATGGTTATCAACCACCACAAAAACTTGATGATTCCTTTTAGAATCTCCCACTATAGGCTTGGATCTAGCTGCACCTTTACTAGGTCCTATAAATGGTTTGATAGGACACCCAAAAGATTTATAGCTAAGCTTATTACAAGAATAACTATTTTTTTCAAACTTGGAACTTGTTCCTTGACCACCTTGAGTAGCACTAGGATGAGGTACACTACCCCTGCTAGAGTTTTGTTGACCACTTTAAGGAGGGTGATCTTGGTGAGATTTTTTTATCAACTTTGGTCATCTCCTTTCTTACTAGAGGTACCTAAAGACTAACCACCCTTGATCCAAAAACTCTTCCTATTCTTGTAGTGATAACCACCCTAAGAGGGTGCTAACTAGGCTTGGCCCTTCTTGAAGGGTTGAGTAAATTATACTTCCTACCCTAAGTTCCATGCACTTTGGTTTTGAGAACCTAATTTACTACTAAACCCTTTAGTCACATTACTCTCTATTATTCTCACCTTTTCCACGGCCTAGGAAAGTGTCTTGAGTTGGTGAACATGGATGTCCCCAATGATAGATTCCTGAAGGACCCTAACAACATGTTGAATGAGGAGTGCCTCATCATGCCAATAGCTAGAATACTACTTCAATCCAAGTAACTTCTTCTCATACTAGTCCACTATCATATTTCCTTATTTGAGCTCATGAAATTCATTAGTACAAGCTTCATAGTACTACAAAGAAAGGAATTTCTCCCTAAACCTATCCTTAAAGATCTCCCATGTGAGATCTGCCACACCTATATGAAGCTTCTCACACTCCATATCTTGCCAAATAGAACCATATTTCCTCAACTACATGATAGTGCAATTGGCCTTCATGTTTCTCCCATAAGTTAGTAAGGAGAAGAAACACCCCATATCTAGTAATCAGGTCTCAACCTTGAGTCCTATCCTCGACCATCAAATAATGATGTTTTGGATCTCAAAAGTTCCCACATCATTTCAACCAGTGAAAATATCATCATCATTACAACCATGACCTCTCCATTGGTGCCTTCTACCATGAGGTGGTGTAAAAGAATGTTCCCATTCATTCTCCTCTTCTCTATGCTCTGACTAATGGGAATCTCCATGACAAGATCCCTCTTACTAATCATAGTCCTGTTGGCATTCCTCTATATGAGGGCACAATTGGGAAACAACCTCCTGAAAGACTAGCATCAATACCCCAATACAATTATGTTCATTATTATCCTATTCTTCCTCTCCATCTTGATGTTCTTGTTCCTATTTTTCTCCATGGTTATTGTTATGGGTACCACCCCAACCACTAGGTCTACATGCAAGAGGCATCACTATGTAAGTAATGAGATAAAATTAGAACATATGAGTCAGAAGATTAAGAGTCACAAAAAGATATCAAAATAATAACTAGTAACTTATAATACACATAAATAAACAACCATAGTGAAATCATAATACAAAGATCCCATTTTGCAACTTGGGCTCTAATACTAGATGGAATGCCCCACCCAAAGATCCTTAGAACAAGGATTCAATACAAGCCAAGATGACTTTTTTTACAATTATGTGTGTACATAACATTTTTTGGATACAATTGATTAATTTTGTATTATCTTTGATATTACAAAAATGTCATATCATTATCAGCCAGTATATGTCAAGCTCACTCAGGTAGTGAATATAGTTTTCTATGTCTACTGAGCATTCCTATGGTTGCCTAGTTCAGAAGGAAATATCTACCGAGTTCACTCAAGTGTCAAAGGAAAGTATGTAGATGATGAGCGTTAACTGAGCTCACTCAATTAATGAAGAAAATTTGGATGGAACCAGTGCTAACCAAGCTCACTCGGTTGCCAAAGGATTTTTGCAAGTTTGCAGTATTAACTAAGCTTCTATTGGTTAACAAAGGAAATCATTTTTGAGTTAGTTTCTACTAAGCTAGGTCGGCTAATGAAGGATTTTCTTATTTTGGCATATTAAGCTTAATTGATTTATCTATTTATTTTAGCTGACTAAGGTGATGAATAGTAATTATTCTATGTTGTCTTTAAGCTAACTTGACAATATGAAAGATATAAGTATAAGGCCATGTTGTGGTTTCAAAGTGTGAATAGATGTGAAAGTATGAAGATGTTATTGAAGATTTAGTGATAAGAAGAGGAAGTGAATTTGAAGGATAAGCATGATATCCATGTGGAGTAGAAAAGCTATATTTAATCATGAAGGATCAAGTAGAAGCTAGAACAAAGATTCATAACCAAAAATTAAGTTGCATTCAAATTAGGTCATCTTATTGTTACTCTCTAACCATTGTAGCAGTGATCTAAATCTTTTAATAGAGTTGGCTTAACAGCTATTTGCAAAACCTCTAACAAGGTGATAGTTCTATTAAATTGTCTCAAGACCTCTAATAAGGCCACTCCTAACATAGTGATTAAATATTCTAACAAAGTCACACCTAAAACTATGTTTTGTAACCTTTATTAGGGTTGGCTCCTAATAGGGTTCACTTTAGAAGAGCGAAAACAATAACTAGTTGCAATTGGTACTTTTTCCCAAATTAGGTTTCCACATTAAATTTTGGTGTAAAATGTGTTCATGCTATTTTATTTTATGTGTTTGTAATTAATTAAAGTAATGGTAATTATAGATAGCATCTAAATTTTATATGTTAAGCATTTACTGAGCACTTATCAAGTCACACCATTTTATGTGTGTTTATCAAGGATCAAAAGTTTTCAAATTTTAGTTTGCATGTTTACATTGATATCTAAGGGATATGAGATTTATTTTAGTAGTAACTAATTCACCCATCCCCTCTTAGTTACTCCTCTTATATTTCCAACAATTGGTATCAGAGAGTTTGGTGCCTGCAGAGAATGTTTCAAGGACCTAAGCTAATGATCAAGATGTCTTACAAAAGAGATATCCCCAAGCTAAACAGAGACAATTTTGTAGCATGGCAAGGACTTATGAGGTTACATTTGGCTACCATTAGTGGCTTAGGATGAAAATATCTTGATATTGAATATAAGACTCCCACTGGAACATCATTTGGTGAAGATATTGTTGAAAAGAAGAATCATAACATCATGATGATTGATATTGCATCTTCTCTTAGTTATGCTGAATTTGATGAAGTCAAATACTGCAAGATAGTTCATGAGATGTGGATCAAGCTAAAAGACATATATAGAGGAGATGAAAATGTAAGAAGAGCTAAGGTTGAAAGTATTAGAGGCCATTTTGATCAGATGAAAATGAGAGAAGATGAGAACATTGCAAAATATGTGGAAATGATCAAAGCAAGTGTAAGTGCAATCTGTTGGCTCCTAATTTAACAGATTTAAAAATAACCAAAAAACTAAACCAATACACCTAAGGCTAGCAACTTCCTATGATGGATGCAACTAAATACAATCTTGGGCCAACTATAAGGCATAATTCCTTCTTCTTCTTCAGGCTCTGCAAGACCTAGGTGGGTGGACCTTAGATTCTTTATATGGTACCAGTGTAAAGGCATACAACTAAATCTAGATAACAAATAAAACTCTTTAATCTTCTATGTTTATGCAAGCATTCATGAGTGTGAAACAGCTAATAATAGAGTACATGAACCTGATAAACCAAGTGAGGGAAACTCTTTTAGCTCTTAAACATAAAAGGAAAGATATTTGATTAATAATTTGGATCTCAGCATAACCCAAGTATGCAATAACAAAAACATGCAATCTCTAATCTGACTAGTCCCTTATCCATTGGATATCAACTAAACCTTAACATGCACATGGATACCTAAAGTATACTCATATATTTAAACATTTTATCTATCTATCTGGCTTGCAAATAGATATCTATCTTCATAAAAACTGTCATACTTATTGTGAAATCCTCCTAGTGTAATCTACAACCCTGTCAATATAAACAAGAATTTACTTAGATCTTTGTTCCAATAGAAAAATTATCCAAACATACAACCTTAAAGGATTATAAATGATTTTAAGCTCTTCATTCTTAAACACAAAATATTGCAAATAACAAAAGAAGGAGATGAGAATCAGAATGAAACTAAGGAAAATGAAGCTCTTGTATTAATTTCATTGAAACCAATACATCATATGTATATCAAAACAAAAAATAACACCAAGGAATGACTGTATATCTTAAAATGCTTCAAAAGAAATACAATACTATTGTTCATAATAGAGGAATACTGATGTAGGGCCACACCACTCGTACCAACTCACAACCAAAATCACAACAAGATGGAGAGAAAGAGATGACAAAAATGCTTCATTAAGCATACATTAATACTTGAAATTCATTACAATATTCTCCAAATGAAAAAAAACTCCAAACTCTTATAATATAAGAGAGATTCCTCACTAAGGGCTTCCAACTAGAAGAGCTTACAACAAAGAGCTTGTTCGCTACACCTTGAGAGCTTCCTTAAAAGAGATTACATTTGAAGAGCTTTATTAAAAATGAACATAAGCACTCCAAACTCTTATAATATAAGAGAAATTCCTCACTAAGGGCTTCCAACTAGAAGAGCTTACAACAAAGAGCTTGTTCGCTACACCTTGAGAGCTTCCTTACAAGAGATTACATTTGAAGAGCTTTATTAAAAATGAACATAAGCCTTCCTTAAATAGGCACTTACCACCCAATGCATGATTTATCCACAACATTTTAGAATATCCACAACCTTCTACAATATCTACAACTTTCTAGAATTTCCACCTAAATACAACTAAGCACCACCATGTGGCCCAATTAGAAAATTACATTTTCTTTATGGATCACAACAAATATTAAATGCATGATTTAAGGGACTTTCCACAAACCTCTAAGATGCCACCTACACACCTCAATTAATGGAATAACTACTATTTTTATTATTTTTCTATTTACACCACCTATGCACCTTGAAAATAGAAATTCCTCTTTTCTCATTTTTTCCTATTTTTCTATTTTTTATTATTTTCCTTCTATTTTCGTCACTTTCTCTCTCCTCCACAATTTTTTTATATTTTTAGTTTTTAATTTTTTAAAAAAAAATTTACTAAGGAAAATGGTATCACAACTCTAAAACTAGAACCAACTATGTGGTCTCACTAGTCAGAAAAATTGGAATCCCTTTAATGAGTAGAGAAGAAAGATATATAGAATAGAAGATATTTTAGGATCTAGAATTTGAAATTGACATGTGTCCCACTAAAAATGTCTTCAAACCGATCTTCCTTCAACTGCTTGTAATTAAAACCATAAATGATGTAGAAAAATATCTAATATATCCCTCAAAAGAAATCAGCAAAATACCCCCTAAAGAAAAAATCACATACACATCAAATCTATGATGTCAACAAATACTTCATTTGCAACCAACTTCATTTAAAACAATCAAATCATCTTTAAAGTTGTTGATGAATTCAAATATGATGAAATAATGGCTATATCTAATCTTAATTTCATCAAAAACATAATTCTGCATTTTTCACTTAGATTTCCCCAAAATTACAAAACCTCCTATAGCTACTTCTGGAAAATACTTGTAAAAAATTTGACTGTAGAAATGGAAAATTCATCTCTTCTTGGTTCTGTCGGTATATTACACTACATATTTCAGACAAAAATCGTGCCCCTATGATCAATTTGAAAATTTAGGCCCCCGACCATGAACAAAGCTTAAAATGAAAAATTTTAATGATTTATATAGTCACAACTATATAAAATCATAAATTTATTCAAATCCTTAAAAAAATTGAAACTCTACATTGAAATACTTCTCTAAATTTTAATTTTATTATATACTTCTATTTTTCCCATTATCTCTCCAATCCACTGATGACAAGTGCCACATTCTCATTCACTAATTATCTGGGCAAGCCGCACATCTCCTTGTGCATTTTAAATACATGGGACCTTTGAAATTTACACAACTACAATATTATGATGGAATCCATTCATATTATCATAACACTTTAATTACCTTACCTGGATCTCATGGCAATCTCATCATTTTAATTTTCATAATATCTTGCATCTTTATTTTTTGGGCCTCCAATCTCCTAACCATACTCTAGTCATAACATCTTACGTCATTGAAAATAACTATATGATTTTACAAGAATTTTTTAAGATCATATCCTTTATAATATCTTACTTCCTTGTAACATCACATGCCCCAAATGTTTCATTTATGACCTCACAGCTTGGACAATTTCATAAGATCAAAGAAGAATATCTAGCCCCCTCATAATATCGTAATGATCATAGTATCAGAGTACATTGAAATTTGATCCCCAATCACACAACTGCCACCCAGAGCCACCATGTGGCACTTTAGTCAAAACTTTGTCCTTAATCTCTATCAACTATCTTATCCATGGTGTTTGGGTGCTCACACAAGTCTTTTCATTAAAAAATGCACACCTTTAAGACATAATATCTTTGCAAAGTTGTTTATTTAAAAATGATAAAATCTTCTTTTACAATCCATGTGGGATATTGGTAGCATATCCATTTTCCTAATTTCTACCTTGGATGCAGGTGCCTCCATTTACATACTATTGGTAAGAATGCTCGGGCACTATCTTTTTGTGAAAGACCTCCCTCATTAGGATTTAAACAGCTAATGCCATGCTTGTGGACATGGTTTCTCATGCTCTATTTTTACTTTCTACTATTCTTAATGTTGTGCCTATGCCAATGTATTTAGATATTTGTGTTTGGATGCTAGTTTCAAACGTTGATTGCAATCTCCTCCAATGTTGTGAGCTTCTTTCCTTCTCTCTGCATCTTTATCATAGTTGTTCTCTACCTCCTATGTGGAGATGGAAGACAAATTCAAAAATATCTCCTTCCAACCTCATGCAACACATGGATACCTTCCTTTTGTGTGTTGTGGTGGTCTTCTACAAACTATCATCTATTCTTAATCCTTGTTGTAGAGATGGGACTTGCTTTTGACCTCTCTAGCCATGGTTGTGCCTCCATGTACTTCCCCTACATCTTGGAGCCTTCCTTATGTCGTTGGTTGTAGTTCCACATGGCATGTAATATTTATTTCTTCCCTACCAAGTTTTCCTTATAACCAAAGCCTCCATACTTTATCATTATGATGTATATTATCCATAGTAATGTACACATGGGTCTCATTATCAGCCCATTCCAAGTACTTAGTAATTCCTGTTAAAGGTTTTCCAATGAACTCTTTGGTTTCTACATCAATGACATTTATAGTGTATATTTCATCCCCTTTGATATCCTCTACAAATGTAATCAATTTATGATTGGGGACCATCTTAAATGTTCCAATATTATAAAATTCATGTTTTTTCAACCTTCACATTTTTATCAAGTAGAATCTCCTCCACTAGTGCATTGGATATCATCTCCATTATTTCATCAACAAAGTAGGACCTTTCACCCTTAACAATGTACCTTCTACAATATTGTGTATATTACGTTCCCTCTAACATTTTCTCATGGTAAAATTAGATTCTTTCTTGACATCCAGCACTTGACCTTACCTTCACAATGAAACCATTTCAAAATTGACTTTCCAATGTTCATATCATAGTCATAAATAGATAGAGGTGTTCTAAATGAGCTACACTTATATCGTAATACATGAGAATTGGACTATGATTCCATAGATGAGACATAATATATTGGTTGTTATTGATTGAACTTCCTAAGCTTCTTGACAGATCTTAGCATTCTACTGGCAATAGTTGGGCCCCAAGATGGGCTTGACTAAAAAAAAATTTAAACTCAAACACCTGAGTTATAAAATCGATCTAATTAATCTATTGAACCTTTAACACACATTGGATTCCAAAATAATTGATATTTGATTAATTAAAATTCATTTTGTAACCCTTTTTCACAACTATCAATTTCATGTCAAGAGGCCTATTGGTCAGCTTTAAAAATTGACAAAAACACATGTCTGAGTTCTGAAAATCTAGATATCTTGTCTCTGTGACATATTCAATAGGCTTGCCAAATATCGTCACATGACAGCATCAGGGTCAAAATATACCAACCTCCAAAGTTGCTTACTTAAAATTACCTTGAAATAATCATGTTAGAAAACCACAAAGTGGATTTGGATTTGACTTTGAAAATTGGGCAAACGAGCACTTGAGGTTCTAGAAACTGGGGCATTGGTAGACACTAACATAGAGAGTATGAACCTCCAAGTTGGGCTCATGATGAATGATTGGAAAAATTTGGTGAAGGTTTGAAGTTGGCTACTTGGATTTGTAGGACTAGAAACATTAGTAGAAAAGTGTTTCTTGCAAATGGAATGGCCCTAGGAAAGTGTGCAGATGGATTCATTAAAGTTTACAAACTAGCATACTTGAAGAGTTTTTAGAGTAGAATGAAGGAGTAAAATCTATTTGATCTATGAAATCATAGATTCATAGCTATAACATCTCAAACTAGGGTACCGACCAATCTGCATTTTGACACCAGTAAAAAGTTATAAATTGCATTCAGAATCTCAGTTCAAAACTTATCAAACGGATTCGTCACAAGCTCAAATCAGGAATGTAAAAAATTTATGTCCCCTAGAATATGATGAAAAAGGAAATTTCTTGTTTGGGTCAGCTATTCAAAAAATATAACTTGCCAAACAGGGCTTCCCAAAATTATGAACAATATGCAAATTTACAACAAAGGCAACTGACCAACTTTGAGACATTCAAAACCTAGTCAAAAAAAGTTAGAACAACTTGAAACTTGGAAAATAGGTTCTTTGGTATGCATACTAAACATCCTCAAAGTGGAAAGTCATGAATCTTAACTGGGTAAAAGATATTCAAAGGAAAACTAGGCCTCCAATCATTATTTGATATAGGCAAAAAAGCAAAACTAAACACTACTAAAAAAGGAATTTCACAAAATGACTTGGAATGTTAGTTTATCATTATAGAATGCATATGAAGGCTGAATGCAAGGTGTTAGAAACATAAAAAACCTCTTAGACCTTAATATTATAGGTAGGTACACAAGCAAGAAAATGTGCCTTTAAGGCTCAAAGCAACACAAAATTTGGAATGGACATTCGAAACTAAAATGCAATTTTGAGTGCCTTCACAATCAAATCATCTGGAGGAGACAAAGAAGAGAAAATAGTTTTAAGAAAGTTTCTTAGAACCCTTCTTCCTATTTATGCAATTAGAGTGTCTACTATTCAAGAGATGAGATGTGATTCAAAGAATAAAATATCTTTGGATGCTCTAGTTGGAAGATTGACAGCTTTTCAGTTAGATAACTTTGGTAACTACATTCCTAGTTCAAAGGTTATTGAATCTACTTTTAAAGCTAAAATTTCACTCAAAGAAAAGAGTAAGAAATCAAAATTTAGTCAATCAAGAAGTGAAGAAAAAGGAACATCAGAAGAAAATTCAGATAGTGATCATGAACTTGTTGAATCCCTACTTGCAAGGAAGTATTCTAAAGGAAGAGGAAAGTACAAAGGTAGAGTTCCTCTTATATACTTTTCTTGTGAAGAAGTTGGTTACATTGCTACAAGGTGTCCAAACAAGGAAATCAAAGATGAAAAGAAAAGCATTAAGCACAAAGGCAAGAAGGATTTCAAGAACTACAAGGACAAAGGTAAGAAATCTTATTTTATAGCTAAAGATTTTGATAACAGTGAAGATGAAATGGTATATATTGATGTAAAAGATGAATGTAATGATGAAGGAGATAAGATGGCACTTATCTCTCATGTTAGAAAAAATGATATATGGATTATTAATAGTGGATGTTCACATCATATGATTGGAGATAAAAAAAAGTTTGAGCACATGGAATATTATGATGGAGGTAGTGTGAGATTTGGAAATAATGAACCTTGTAACACAAAAGGAAGATTATGTATTTCATTAACTAAAGAACTTGTATGTGAAAATGCTTATTGGATTGAAGGACTAAAGCATAATCTACTAAGCATGACATAGTTGAATAACATTGGATTCAAGATAGAATTCATGACTGGATATGCCAAACTACTAGATGGAAAAGGAAATCTAGTTGGATCTGGCAAGCAAACAAAAGGTAATCTATTTTATCTTGATCTTAGTGATTGTTCATGTTTTATTGCTCAATTAGAAGAAATTTGGTTATGACACAAAAGGCTATGTCATGTAAACTTTGATAATCTAGTTAAGATAAGCAAACATAGAAGAGTAAGAGGCATTCCTAGTTTGAAGAAGCCTGATATTGGTCTATGCAAGAATTGCCAAATTGTTACGATGGGAAAGACTAGTTTCAAAAGAAAAAATATCAGTCATAAGAAGTCTTAGAAATAGTTCATACAGACTTACGTGGACCTATTGGTATAGAGGGTTATAGTGGAGAAAAAAAATTCATTCTTTTTATTGATGACTGTAATGTATCTAAAAGAAAAATTAGAAGCCTTTCAAAAATTCAAGTGCTATCTAGCAAGAGTAGAAAAAGAAACTAGAAAAAGTTTGAAATGTTTAAGATTAGAAAAAGGTGGTGGATTCATCTTCAATGACTTCAATAGTTTCTGCATTGAAAGAGGAATCAAAAGACAAGTATCAACCCCTACTACACCATAGCAGAATGGTATAGCTAAAAGAAGAAATACATCTATCATGGATTGTGCAAGAACCTTGATGATTGAGAAGAATGTTGCTCTCAAATATTGGAAGAAAGCTATCAGAACTACAATTCATACCTTGAATAGAGTACAGTTGAAGAAAGACTGAAATAAAACTCCTTATCACTTATGGTATGGCTACAAACCTAATGCAAGTTACTTGAAAGTGTTAGGCAGCAAATGTTATATCTTGAAAGAATCTAGAAAAGGAAAATTTGATGTAAAATGTGATGAAGACATATTAATGGGATATTCCTATATAAGTAAAGCATACAAATTTTTGAATTTGTCTACGCATAAAATAATAGAAAGTGCACATGTTAGAATTGATGAGCTTGAATAAAAGAGTGAAGAAGAAAGTATCAAGAAGCCAGAGCATTATAGAAGATTTTTTTACTATGAACCTAATACCCTACCAAATATATCTAAAAGAAAGGAAGTTTCATCTCTTGAGTCCCCAAAATCCCCAACAGCTACTGAATTGTAGACAGTGTGAGTCATAGTTAGAGGCTATCGAGCTAGTCCAAACTAAGTCTAAAGGACAATGTCATAGATAGAAGGACCCAAGCTTGAAATTGAAGTTCATTATGAAGATAGTGGAACTCATTCAAAGCCTAAAGAGCCTATGTTAGCAAGATATGTCAGAAGGCATCATGCACTTGTTCAGATCATTGGAGACAAATCTGATGGAATAATGACAAGAAGCAAATTAAAAGGTACATGTTTACTTGCTAAATTTGAACCTAGAAGTGTTTAAAATGGTCTAGAAAATGAAATTTAGATTGAAGCAATGAATGAATAGATAGAACAAGTAAAAAAGAACAAAACTTGGACTCTTGTTCCTAGACCCAAAGATAATAATGTAATTGGTACAAAGTGGGTATTCAAAAATAAGCTAAATGAAGATGAAAAATTTTCAAGAAACAAATCAAGATTGGTGTGAAAAGGTTATTCTCAAGAAGAAGGTATTGATTACAGTGAGACTTTTTCTCCTATGGCAAGTTTAGAAGGTGTTAGAACTTTAATAGTAGATGCAACACATAGAGGTTTTTAAGTATATCAAATGGATGTTAAATCTACATTCTTATATGAAATTCTCGATGAAGAAGTTTACATTGAACAACTAGAAGGTTTTGTAGATCCTAGCAAAAGAGACATGGTCTACAAGTTACCTAAAGCATTATATGGTCTCAAAAAAGCTCCTAGAGCTTGGTATGAAAGACTTCATAATTACTTGGTATAGATCGGCTTTCAAAGAACAAATCATAATATTAGTCTATATATCAAGGAAGGACTAGACAAAAAGATTGTGTTGGCAGAAATATTTTTTGATGATACCCTATTTACAGGAAACGATGACTTCTGCAAAACATTTTTTAAAGAAATGAGTAAAGAATTTGAGATGTCTATGTTTGGTGAGATAAAATTCTTTGTTGGATTGTGGATACAATAGAACAAAATGATATCTACATTACTAAATATAAGTATATCAAGGAAATATTGAAGAGGTTTGGAATAGAAGATTCAAGACTAGTAGGAACCCCTATGTCTACTGGACACAAGCTCTCCAAAAAAGATGATTCCAAAGAAGTAGATAAGACCACATATAGATCAATGATTGAAAAATTATAGTATGTAGTACGCACAAGGCCTAATATTGCTCTAGCAATTGGAATAGTGGCAAGATTCTCAACAAATCCTAAAGAAATCACATGATGGCAATCAAGAGAATCATGAAATATCTAAAAGGTACTAAAGACTATGGCTTATGGTATAAACTTGGAGGCAATTTGGACTTGAAAGAATCTACTAATGTTGATTGGGTAGGAACTATTGATGATAGAAAAAGCACTAGTAGTGGAGCATTCTTTCTTGGTAAAAGACTAGTGTCATGGACAAGCAAGAAGAAAAATTGTACATCTCAATCCATAGCAAAGGTAGAATATGTCACAACAACAATTAATTATTTTAACATTGTTTGGTTCAAACAATTGTTGGAAGGAATGAAGATAGAAATCAAGGATCCAATAATCATTTACTGTAATAACACTAGTGCAATCAATATATCAAAGAATCCAGTGATGCATACTAAAACAAAGCACATTGCTATAAAATATCACTTCTTAAGAGAGTTGGTACAAGAGAAAGAAGTTAGATTGGAATATGTAAATACAAAGGAATAGATTGTAGAAATATTCACCAAGCCATTACCTAAGGATGCATTTTTGTATCTAAGAGGTAAGTTAGGGGTCATTCCCCTAACTAAACTTTACTAAATAAAGTTTAGTGATGCATCAACAAGAGCTATGTTGAAGATCAATCAATTGATGTAGAATTGACAAAGGCATATTGCAAATGAATTAGTACTTAAGGTACAATGGTGTTGATAGAATTATTGTCTTTAGCATGATTGTTAAAGAAGGAGACGTTTACTATATCTCTAAGAAATTTTTTGGAATTAAGTAAGGAATTAAAAGGGGGAGAAGTTTACCGTCATTCCAAAGAAGGAGAAGTTTGTTTTAAGAGGGAGAAAGTTCTAAATGAACTTGGTAGCAATTGTTGCAAATAGAAGAAGAATCTAGTGAAAGGAAAGAGCTCATACTAAAAGAGGGAGTTCTAAAGAATGAATGCAAAATTTCATTTTGCTATGACATGTTGTGTTTCCATCAATGTCAAAGAGGGAGATTGTTGGATACAAGTTATTAATTGTGCATTGCCTTTAATGTTACAAAAATGTCATATCATTATTAGTCAGTAGATGTTGAGCTCACTCAAGCAGTAAAGATAATTTTTTGTGTCTATTAAGCCTTCTTATGGTTTCCTAATTCAAAAGGAAGTGTCTATCAAGTTCACTCAGGTGTCAAAGGAAAGTATGCAAAAGATGAGTATTAATAGAGCTCACTCAATTGATGAAGGAACGTTGGATGGAACCAGTGCTAACTGAGCTCACTCAATTGCCAAAGGATTTTAAAAAGTTTGTAGTGTTAATCGAGCTTCTGTTGGTTAACAAAGGAAATTGTTTATGGGTCAATTTCTACTGAGTTGGGTCAGCTAATGAAGGATATTCTTCTTTTGGCATACTAAGCTTAATTGATTTATCTATTGATTCTAGCCAACTAAGGTGATGAATAGTAATTATTCTAAGTTGTATTTGAGCTTACTTAACAATATGAAAGATATAAGGTTAAGTTGTGGTTTCAAAGTGTGAATAGATGTGAAAGTATGAAGATGTTATTGAATATTTAATAATGAGAGGAGGAAGAAAATTTGAAAGATAAGCAGAATATCCTTGTGGAGCAGAAAAGTTATATTCGATCAGGAAGGATCAAGTACAAGCTAGAACAAAGATCTATAATCAGTAACTAAGTTGCATTCCAATTAGTTCATCTCATTGTTACTCTCTAACCATTGTAGCAGTGATCTAAATCTCTTTATAGAGTTGGCTTAACAACTATTTGCAAAACCTCTAACAAGGTGGCAGTTCTATTGAATTGTCTCAAGACCTCTAACAAGGCCACTCTTAATAGAGTGATTAAATCCTCTAATAGGGTCACACCTAACAATGTGTTTTTTAACTTTTAATAAGGTTGGCTCTTAATAGGGCTCACTTCAAAAGAGTGAAAATAGTAACTAGTTGTAATTGGTGGTTTTTCTCAATTTGTGTTTCCACATGAAATCCTGGTGTCAAGTGTGTTCATGCTATTTTCTTTTATGTTTTTGTAAGTATGTTAAAGTAATGGTAATTATAGATAACATCTAAAGTTTATATGTTAAGAATTTACCAAGCACTTACCAAGTTACAACATTTTATGTGTGTTCATCAAGCATCAAAAGTTTTTAGTTTTTAGTTTGCATGTTTGTACTAACATCAAAGAGATCTAGGATTTATTTTAGTAGTAACTAATTCACCCCTCCCCTCTCTGTTACTCCTCTTATATTTCTAATAAACATCATCATATAAGGATCACAAAGATCACAATGGAAGACTTAACTACAATCCCAGGAACCAACGAATCTCTAAACACCACTACCCAAACTGACACAACTAACTAAAGGATGAAAAATCACTATGACAACAGAACCTAAAATA